>CM048918.1:27066710-27666710 GCA_026686955.1 Epinephelus cyanopodus
ACTATCACAGCTGGCAGGGTTCACCCTGGACAGGTCACCAGACTATCACAGGGCTGACACATAGAGACAGACAACCATTCGTGCTCACATTCACACCTTCGGACAATTTAGCCAATTAACCTGCATGTCTTTGGACTGTGGGAGGAAGCCGGAGTACCCGGAGAAAACCCACACTGACATGAGGAGAACATGCAAAGTCTGCACAGGGGGGCTCCCCCACCCCAGGATTACAACCCCTCACCTTGGGTTCGAACCAGGAACCCTCTTATTGTGAGGCGATAATGCTAACCACTGCACCACCGTGCCTCCCGTTTACAAGCTGTAACCAACAATTCCTGCGTAGTACACCCTTAAAGAAGCTGTATGTGACATTTAGAGCATATCTATGATCCAGAGTCCGGGGTGGAATAGTCTGCACATGGCCCTTAACATGGAAGTGGCTGCACTGGCTAGCAGCTAACAGGGCTACCGACGGAAACAATGCTAACAGAGCTAAGATTATCAGAGGAAAACCAGGGAGTGGGCGCTGTCAGGCTCCCAGGAAGTGCGCCTGGCTTTGAAACCAATCTTTATAGTGGCAAAAAAGTGGAATTACAACTTCTGAGCCTTTCATGTGATGCTGTTGGGCCCAAAAAGACTGTTTTGGGTTTTTTAAAATCTATTTTTTTGGGGGCATTTTTCAATAGGACAGACAAGTGTGAAGGGGGAGAAAGAGAGAGGGAGTGACATGAGTGACATGGGCGGGAGTCGAGCTCGGGCTGCTGCGGCAACAGCCTTGTACATGGGGCGCCTGCTCTACCCACTGAGCCACAGACGCCCCCCAAAAACTGTTTCCCATTGACTTGCATTGTGAAAGAGACATTTGTAAATCAGTGGATAACATGTTTTTAGCATCACAACCCCCACGAAATGACTCAATTCATTATCAGGACGACTTGATCCATCTGGTTTGATAACATTTGGAAAGTCTAGAGGAGCAGGCAGATGAAACAACTTCATCTCAGTTCAAGTTGGCAGAGCACTAGAAATGGCTGGTCTCGGCTTGCTCTACGGGCCAGATGATGAGAAAGCAGTACTGATCATCATACATGGCAGGTGAACCTTTTTGGCTTCATGCGGCAATAAGCAACTTTCATAGGAATGAACCGTGTCCCGCCTCCAACACTGTATCCAGGGGCGCCATGCTTCACAGGGACTCACATGCACTAACATGCATATGTGGCTAGTGCGTCTACTACAACCAAAGACAGAGAAGCTTGGAACACACACATAGATAGTGAGACTTCATTCTCTGCTCAGGACGCCATAACTACACTATATCTTTACATAGCATAGCAGCACTGTATAGTAGTTGTTTGATGGTGCATACAGCTCCTTGAACTAAGAGTGGAGCCCTTCAAACAGCATTTGTTTTTAGGCTTGTGCAAGTTTTGTTGTCTTATATTATAAGGTTTACTAGTGTCAGTGTTCAGTGCTAAAGCTCTGTATCTCATAATGTAAATTTGCTGAACAACCTACTCACGAACCCAAGCCAAGCTCATAAATCAGGTCTCATAACTCTAATCATGTTTCATCTTGAAAACAGGCCATTTATCAGCGCAAACGTGCAGGACTAATATAACAGTTATTATTATCTCAGTTGCAAAGAGGAAAGGAAAAAGAGAGCAGAGGACTAAAAGATCTCCAGGACGACAATTTTCATCCATCAACTGAGCATCGATCATCTCTACATTTCCAGCAGAGACTGCGGATTGACTAAGTGCCATGTAATGAGGTTTACGTGTATTCAGAAACCTAATGAAAATGTCATTTAACTCGCTTATTATGGTTGAGATTATTAGCAACTTAAAGTGCGAGTTTGCGTGTTCTTGCCTGTGTATGTCTACGACTTTTTCATCTGTGTGTGTGTGTGTGAGAGAGAGAGAGACAGTATGTGTGTGGATAATATCTGAGTGCAGGCCGTGCAGCTGAAGGTCACTCTGAATGGAGGCAGATAAATGAACTGGAGACACCAACAAGCTTATTACTGTAAAGCGCGTGCACACACAGCACACGCACACTAGCACACACTGCAGAGACTTATTACCGCCACTGTAGTGACATGAATTGCTCCTCCTCTGATTCCCTCTCCTTGCCTCTCTCTAAATCTCACTGTGATAACCTCAGTTGCTGAGACTTACAGCCGCTGATACAGAGGGGCTGGAGACCATAATCTGAGCACCTCTACAGTGTAATGCGATCCAGTTCAAAAGGCCTGCGAAAAATATGACTTTTGTGAAGGTAATAATATCGTCACCGTCATGTTTTCGGCTCAGGACCTCCATAGTCTGACTACCATGCCAAAAAAATATACCAAATGTCCTGGATTTTATGGATGCATTAATATACAGAAATATACAGAATTGTTGTACTTACTTGCACTTTATATTAATAAAAAAAAAAAAAATACTTAAAGGAGCAGTGTGTAGGATTTAGTGGAATCCATACCAGGGAGGACTGCGGATTGCAACCAGCTTAAACTTCCCTCATGTGCTGAGCCTAAACTCACAGTTGGGATTCCTTCATTGTTAACTGTTTAGAATGCTTTTTTATTGGGCCAAATTATCTCCAGAGGTCTCTTCCTCTCGAAAACAAATGGACCCAGTGATTTAAACTCGTAAAAAAAAGACATTAGACAAAACGGTCTGTGCACTTTGCGGCCATTCATTTTTCGCTTCGAAATAACAAATTTGAACACGGAAAACCAGCCATTATCCGTTTTTTGTTTTGAAATGACCAAACGAAAAAGGAAAAAAATGATCCGTCTCCATTTTTAATTTGATAATAAAGAAAAGAAAAACGTAAAACGAAAACGTAACGAAAACGAAATCGTTATCCATTGTCCGTTATCCAATTTAATTTGGGAATTCAAAAAAACCCTGTGGGAAACTCCTTTCTCTATTTTTCGACAAACGAATGGCCGCGAGGTACACGGACCCAAAGTGGTTTCATGTAGAAAATTTAATGTTTTTCAGACGCCGTTCGGCTCATTGCTGGTGTGAAAACGTGAATGGCCCTATCTAGAGCCAGTGTTTGGTTTGTCCATTCTGGGCTACTGTAGAAACATGGCAGCGCAACATGGCAGACTCACGGCCGATGTAGATATAAACAGCTCATTCTAGGGCAGTGGTTTTCAAACTTTTTGTGCCCAAAGCACACCAAGGGGCCAAAATCTCAAGGCACACCTGTGTTTACATCAGCGCACAATAGCTTCTATAAGGTGTGTTATCACTCTTATCACGACATAAGACAATAAGCAGTCTTTATGCTTTTTTGTGATTGTTGAGGGCAAAATGCTTGATTATGTGGGACATTTTTGCTTTAAAAATGCAATGAAATATGCGGGATATTTATGCAATTTTATGCGATGAAATTGCGGGAACTTGTAAAAAAAATGCGGGAACTTGCAAAAATTGTGGGAACGGTTTGATGAAAAAGAGAAAAAAAAGTGATTCCTCCAACGCCCTGTTCTCACTAGGCCACTACCTTAATGTAAAGAGTCGTTTCTAATTACTTCCTGTGATAAGCAAGCATACTACATCACAGAAAGTGCATGGAATATTTAAGTTCTCATCTTGTTTTATTTCTAAACACATGGCTCAAACTTACAAAACATTGCTCGGTGAAACAAATTCTGTAGCTTTACAAAAAGAATATGCTACAACTTCTGTAAATGAATAAATAAAATATAAAAAAATAAAATGTGTGCTTCCTGTTTTACAGCGGTAGCTATACAGACATCTTCTGTAAGTGCTTTCAATGCACAAAGTGCAATCTCTTACTGTAACATAAATTTACAGAAGTTGCATCAACTTCTACATGAAACTTCAACAGTCCACGGTGAAAATGAAAACTATGATAACTGCGTAGCCTCTAACACTGGCCAATCATTCGCCATCCTCATCCTCCATCCCCTCTCCCTCAGTGTCCATCTCCTCCCCCTCCACCATCTCCTCCCTCTCAAATGCTCCACTGCGGACTCGTTGGTTGTGGTAAAGGAAGACCAAGACTTTGAGGTTTTGGTTGGTAGTTGATCTCCTTCGGTTAGACAACACCAGTTTGTAGATGCTGTTGCTGATCTGGACATTCAGGGACTGAGCTAGGTCAGTGTCTTGAAGCATCTCGTGGAGTCTCTCCACAGACTGTGGAGCACTTTTGCCACACATCTATAAATAAAAAACACAAATAGAAAGAAAGGCATTAGGTCAAACATACAATGTTTATATTCAATGTAATTACATTTTCTACTTTGATCTTACTAAACTATTCATGTTTGTATGTGCAAAGGGGATTAACTGATGAAGAAAGGGAAGTGTTAATTGTATTGAGGAATTGTTACATGAAGGAAGTTTTTACCTCAATTTCCATCTCTATGAACTCCTTGTACAGTCCAAAGTGCTGTGCGTGGTATTGCACTGCAGAGAACCAGGAGCTCCAGCCTGTAGCACAGGGGTTTGGAGGCACGACTGCCTTTTTTCTTGGCAGCTTGTTTGTCATGAAGCAGAGATATCTCCTCTTGCGTGATCCAGCATTGAAGAGCATCTGGGAGAAACTCAGCATGAAGCTGTTCAACTGAACAAAAGGTTTGCGGAAGGCATTGCCGATGAGATTCATCATGTGTGCCATGCATGTGATGTGTAGTGAGTTGGGGAACAACGACTGCAAAGCTGCTGTGAATGCCTTCTTCATGTAGGCTGCATTATCAGTGTCGAACACAATCGCATCCTCGGTGTTAATGCCGTATTCTTGTAGGCACTTTACAACAGCCACAGATACGGTGGAATGATTGCACTGCTCAAGGAAAACAGTATCTGCAAGGTAGGCCAAGATCCTCCCAAAATGATCCTTCTCAAGTGGTGCAAGGAGGATGTTCAGCACACATCTCCCCTCGACATCTGGAGTCTCATCGAATATCACAGCAAGAGGTTTTCCTGCAAGGAGGTTTCAGCTCCTCTTTTTCCCTGTCATATACTGCTCCCAAGTACATCTCTTGAAGCCGGCGAAACCCTGGAACGGCACCGCCATTGATGACTTTCTCATTCAGAAATTTCCTCAGTGCAGGGTGGTCACTCTTAGACAGTGGGATGTTGATGGCAGTGCAGGTGGCAACCCAGGTTTCACAAATCTACAAACAGAAAAATACTTTTGTATCATTGGGCTCTATTATGTACACACACACACACACACACACACACACACACACACACACAAAGTCCAGTGTAACCTACAGCAAACTGCAGTATAAAACTGAATCATTTACAGTAAGTCTTTCACAGAACAGCAGTGTTTCTGCAAATAAAACAAATTCTTTCATGGCAAAATCAATCGTCTTGTATGGGAAATTACACCACTGTTACGTTATCTAACCCTAATGTTAACTTACATCCACACACACACAACATACTTGGAAATCTCATTCACACTTACACACACCTCTCTCTGTTTCATTCTGTTTTCAATTTAACTATCAACCTTTTCATAATTTTACAAGCTTTAATCTTGAAGGCTACTGACCTTGATTCTTTCAGCCCTAGCAACTGTTTTGGAAGTTGACGCCTCAGTGTAGGTGAGCTGCTTCTTGGCTGCTTCTGCTGCTACTTTAACCATCCTTGAATGTTTGGCGGTGGCAAAGTGGTTGTCCATAGTCGACTTCCGCCTGTGGTCCAACACGCAGTTGCACGGAGTGCAAAATTATTTGCCCCCACTGTCATGCAACACACCAGGAAACTGCTTTGAGCGGTCTTTTGAGCTTATTTTTGTTGGCAAATGAGACTGATTTGCGGGCTTCATCATGGCTGCTCTGCACAGTTCACAGCTTTTCCATGATGTTCACTTTGTGTAATTACGTCACTTCATAACGTTACCAAGGCAACATGGGGAAAATGGCTGCTCTTGTGTGAAGTAAACGCAACATTCTTCAACTTTCTGCTAAGATATATGTGACTTTTTTGCAACGAAAATGCGCGGAAATCGGCGATTCATGCGGCGAAAGTGTGGCGTCTTTGAAAAAATGCGTCCCCCGCATAAATATGTAGACTTTGGCTGCTTATGTGCTGAATTATGCGTTCGCATAATCGCGTTTTTCTGGAGGGACTGAATAACAATAAGAAAAAGATAAGACAGGTAGCTTTCGTGATACTGCTGATTGAAGCTCGTCTTCCCTGGTACTTTGCTGTAATTTGCTCTGTACAATAAAGCAATACATTGTCCAACTCACAGCTTTCTGCTTTTAAATGTTGTCATCCATCACACTGGCTGCCAATCAGGGCTTTGGATGTGTCACACACTTATAATTCCTACGCGCAAACAACAGTGAATTTATATAACATACCTGTTCACAGTCCCCTGTGAAGGTTTTTTGAATTAAATGAACTTAACTTGCATTTTTTGGCTAGAGTTTGCCTCCTTATGAGGAACAAAACATACTGAACAGTCAATTGAAAATCCATTCATGATGTTGTGTATAGGCCCAGCTGAATATTGCCACAGAACTAGAGAACCACTGTTCTAGGGTAATGAAAAGATGATGATTCTTATTTTCAGGTGATTATACACACACACAAAAAAACCCCATTTCATATATTATATTTCCTATATCATATTCCTTTTCCACCAATACATCTCCCTAAATGCTAAGCACTGGACCTTTAAAATGTTCTCATGAAAAGAGTCAGTAGCCATTTATAGTCATCATAGGTAGCCATTATATGACTATAATGCATCTGCACAGCTACATTTGCTTGTTAAATACACAGAGAAATTGCTGGGTAGTGGCAAATCCATTAACCTTATAAGTACCTTTATTCATTAAACATGTTCACAGCCTGGTACAAAAAATGAATTTTGTCTCTGTTGCTAATTTTAACATTCATGACAAATGTGGGTGTGTGAATGTCATATAACTCACCCATTTACATTTTATTAAGGCTTTAAGTTATTCATATTTAAGAGCGGGGCCACAAACCAATGGTAAATACATCTATTATTTTATACAGTCTGTTGTCAGCACATACAAAACTATGCCAATATGTGGCATTCACTTTGGACTCTAAACACAACTGTGCAAGCTTGAAGCTGAATTTCTGGGTAAACTGTGAAAACCTTTCTCAAAATTTGGGTGAGTGCTGCACTACAAGCAATTGAAATTGACCCATGTAACCTTGCAGACCTTGTCCATTGACAGAGAGACTAAGTGTCAGGTCTCCGTGGTCAATTTGACAGTTTCGAAGCAGGTGCAAAGAAGACGTCCCCGATGGTTTGTGAATTGTATGAAGGAGACACGCAGCGAGTGACAAGACAAAAAGCAACTGTCTGGATTCAGAGTGTGAAGTGTTCACACTTGTAATTGACAGCCGGCTGACCAAACTTGACAGAAGATACAGCCCATATCAAAATGTCCAGGTGTGGTTTAGTTTAAAGAAAAAGAAAATGCACCTCTACCTCTGCTATCTGCATGTCGGCACTGAGGCTGCAGGGGAAACACTTGAAGGACTCACAGAGGAGTCATTCAATTTGGAGTGTTTGTGCTCAAACAAGATAAAATACATCTGCTTAGCAACTGCTCAAACTAATGAAAAGACAGATTACAGCTGATATCTTCAATGTTGACACTGATCTATGCTGAATTCATGTGCTTTTGATGTGGTGGTGCTTCTCTCACCAGGATCAGAGACTGCAGACGGTGTTACTATATCCTTCCTGTGTTGTTTTGGCTTTGATTTGCCCATTTCATTTTGCATTTATAACAGTGGCGTAACACTCCTGGCCAATCAGCTGGCCAGGCCATTGGGAATTCTCTCGGGGCTCCAGATGGCCAGTCTAGGTCTGCGTTACAGGCTGAGAAATTGTCTGTCACTGCAAACTTTCCTGTTGGTCTGGGGAGGCCTGGAAAATATTAAGTGATCAATAACGTGTCTAGAATAGCAATACAAGAAATATTTCTGGTATGTAGTTTTTATAAGCTTAAACTATTTAATCTCAATTGACTGTTTGCCAAAGCTACCACCAAACAGCACTTTTCCAATCATAGCTTAGTAACCGTAATTAGGCACCGGTAAGCCTTTCAAGCTTTGGATTTGGAAGTGGTGTGCATGGGGCTTTAGTAACTATGCAGAGTCTACACGGTGGTGACTTTTGTTTGGCCTGCCAAAAGGAGTTCTGTTTTATTTCAGTTGTCAGTTGGTGAAAAGGGTTGCTTAGATGGTCCAAGTGTTTGTAAAAGCATTTGTAAAACACTGCTGAATACAAACCTGTATTCTGCTGAACGCAGGTTTGCTTTGAAGTTTCATAAAAGATATGTATTTCTTCAGGAGACTGTGTGGGCTTCCCTGCTGAGTCTTTCATTATTTGTTTTTGATTTCTTCCCGTTTGATGCGCCTGATATTTCTTAGATTTATTACTGCACTCAAACACTTCATGTCTACTGAAAATTGACTGTACTTCAAAATAAAGTGTGTTGACATCAGGGGCGATAGCGCTGAAACAACAAGGGAGGCTGAACTTCCCCTAAAACTTCATAGAAGAAATGGTTAAATATGTACTATTGAATTTACATTAAAAATCCATCTGAAAATCTTTGAGGTGTGTTTTGCTGTGGTTCTATGGCATGAGTGTGGTTGAAAAACGGCTTCAATTAAATGTTCCTTTTATAAGTTACTGCCTTGCTACGATATGACAAATTTTATGATGTAAACTTAACGTGAACTTCCCCTGTTTGAAAGACCAGCAGCCGCCACTGGTTGACACTTTTGCGAGTCACTTGCGGTCCATTCAGAATGGATCTACAACCAACTTTTGGACCGCGACCCACCAGTTGGAAACCACTGCTCAAGAGAATAATTTATTAGGAAGAATGAACACTATATTTAATATTCCTATATATCAAATCCAGGGTCTTTTAGGAGGGATGTGTTAAAGCACCCTGTCATGATGGGTTTCTATTGGCTGTTCAGCTCCATATTAGTGACACAGGAGCATGTTGAGTATGAGATATTTGGTATTAATATGTTGCTGGTTCAGAATTCAATTCATGAATATGAATAAAGAGTGTTGAACTGGTGGGAAGAATGATTACTCTCTCTCCCTAATGAACTGAATTATGTGGCTTGTCAGGTACGTTTATTGCTTGTGTTTTATGGATCAATAACTGTATTAAAGTCACCTTCAATCGGGCAGTTGCAGATGCTGGAGAAAAAGTTATAAAAAAAGGATGGGACATCTGTGTTTGCGCCATAAATATGCACCATATCTGCATCTTTTCAGCATTTGCAATTGAGTCGTTATGGACAAATGAGATATTTTTGTTGAACAGGATAGATACACGTCTTTGTTTTATGTTGTAAAAGTGTCCCTCATGCTGTCAGTTCATTACCTTTTCTTTTCATTGCGACAGACAAGACAGTTATGGAGAGTGTTCATAGTATGATGCAGTGTTATTCTCCCTGCTGAGTGACTCTGTTTGTTCTTGACTGAATTCCAGGCTGTCATGTAGCACCTGGAAACCCTCTGTGCAGACCTCCCACCACAGAAATTCTGACATTGAGTCTGAAAGTTAATTTTCAGTGGATAATAGGAAGATGTTGCTCACCTCTGCACAGCATGATGTTTTCAGATAGGTGGATGGAGATTGTTCCGAGCTGCTGAGTGGGTCTGAGTTATCCTTGACCTTGTTTTTGTGCAACGACAGATAAAACACTTATAAAAATGCTTTTCTAGGTTGTTCGTGTTGCTTGGCTGTGGAGGCCAAAGTCATTAATAGAAGAGTTTATTTTCATGGAAAAGGGAAGTGTTTTGGTCAAACATTAGGAGGTTGCCACACTGAATCACGCACTGTGTGAGCTGCGTGCAGTGTTGCCAGATCAAAAAATGTTCAACTATGGTACCAGATGCTTACAATTATCACATTCTGAAGGAAATTATTGAAACTTTTTGACAGCCTTTCCAATCTACCCTCGCTGACGTAGCACTGATGCGTGGAAGGGGGCATGAATCCATGAGTCCATCAGTCTGACACCTTTTGTAATAGCCTACTATTACAAAATTAAATTACAAGACAGCATGACTGTAAGCCTGTTAATATTCTGCATGTAAACACTTCAGGCCATAAGCTAAGCTAATTAAATAAATAAGGGAGGCCCAGTGATGCATTCAAAACAACTCCACTTGAACACAGCAGAACTTAGTGACAAAGTTCAAGCTTCAGAACAACCGCCGTACTTGTGAATCACGTTCGTCATTGCCAACACCAAACATAATTGGCTGCAAAGGGGTCATGTAAGGAGACAGGACCCATATTTTGCTATCCTGTTCATTTTGGGAAATACATTAAAATGTGAGTGCGGACTAAAACTAACTGTAAGTGTAACAAAATGGTCAAATTATCACCACCTTTTTACTATTTTTATCATAAAACTGGCAAGGGGTGGTTGCGTACAACGGTGCCCAGACCAACCAGTAGGGGTCACTATGGCAGCAATGAAACAACACATTCTCACTTCGACCTCGACATATATCGACGTTTAGTCATGGACTTACCACGACCACATACAGTGTGCAAGGCACCCTGGGTTGATGTTCTGGGACACCGTGTCAAGTTCTGCCTGTTACATGTATTGTCTTCTTTCAAAATACACTTCTGTTTTCACAGGGAATTTACCGTTTACATACAGTCTCTTTCAAAATAAATGCACTACGTCAGTACAACAACACAAAACCACTTTTTTTTTTTTCTTCTTCAACAACAAACACACAGTTACGTTTAGCCAACACAAAAACATGGGTTCAGGAAAAAAGAACATCGTTTGGCTTTAATATCTTACAGGTTGCCTGGGTTAAGGTCTCTCTCCTGGCTAAAAGTCGGTGTTTGCTGGATCCATCCACCGTCCCTCCTGCCCACCCTACTTGGACTTTCGGTGCCTTAACTTTTGTTCTCGTCCCGCTGGGTTTTCCCCTGATGCCGCCGGCTGCCGTTAACTATAACTATGCCGACAGTGAAGGTGTCAGTCAGTGTCAGTATCAGTGTCAGTGTCTGATGACGCAAGTAGCTGCCCAAGTGCCAGATTTTGACGACTTCAGTGTGAGAGCGGCTTTAACACAGACATGAGCCCTCACTGGTTCCCCCCGATTATGACAAGTCAACTTAGACAAATCAATCAATCAATCAATCAATCAATCAATCAATCAATCGATCAATTTTATTTTTACAGTCCAGTATCACAAATAACAATTTGCCTCAGAGGGCTTTACAGCATACGACATCCCTCTGTCCTTTGGACCCTCACAGCAGATAAGGAAAAAGGAGGGAGGTGGTGGAGGTGTTTCACCTCTGCATTATTTCTGCAACGTGTTTGTGTAACTGGTGGACTCTAGTGTCTGCATTGTGTTAATATGAAGAGGCCCAGACTGTGGATATCTTTGAAGGGCAATCTCCTGACAGTAAGTGGCAAAAACAAAATCCTCTGTCAAACACAACCATACAGACCCGAGCCCCTACACAACTTAAGTGACACAGGAATATGTTAGCATAAAATGAATTTATAAACAGCTTAACAGGGCTAAAACACGGAAATTACTCCAAGAGCTATGCCGCTTACCTCTCCCATGGAGTACAACAGCAAAAGGGGAGAGACACACCTTTATAAGTGGGATACCCCTAAAGGTGAACATAGAGGTACAGAAACTGAGTATGAAATGTTCCACATATTGACTATGGAGGCCTAAAAAGCGATGAGCCAATCACAGTGCGTATAGCCATTACCACACACTCGGACATTCTCTGCCTGGACGTTCATTGAAATGCATTACAGAAAGTCAGTTTTGTTCGGTTTTATGAGCTTTTTCTGAGATTTGAAGTTTAAAAATGGTCAAACGGTGTGCATGGGGCACATGCAACTCTGACACAAGGTATCCTGAGAGGCTGGGTGACGAGGTGTATTTTTTATACTTTCCTAAACCACATCTCAATTGAGAAAAGTGTCTCCTTTTGAATTGTGTGGTAACGTTAGACCACAACATCAACTCAACGTGAATAAGATTAACAATGATGTCTACATCTATTTTAAGGTAAGTCAACATCGTGTTTGTTCTAGTTTTGTACTTTGGTGATCGTACATCATTGTTAGCTGTTGTCCAAAGGGCTCTAGTTAAGCTCAAGTTAACTTCTGGAGCTTAGCTTCATTAACTTTTCTGTAATCACAGAGATAACAAAGGTTGGCAAACGTTATGCTGAATGATTCAGTGTAAATACTGTAGCACCAAACTAACGGAGGGACACTCTTGGTAAAGATGGTAAAAAGGTCATTATCCTTTTCTCATATTCTGAGCCAAAAACCTTAAATTCAGTGGCACTTTAACTTGTTGTCTTTGATGGCGACGAGATGCGGTTCACAAGCGTAACACTGTGACCTGTAAATTTTGGCTAATTTGAGCGTTTCATCGACCTTCTCAACAATAAAATGATTAATATATTCCTCCAATGCGTAGTTTAGGCCCTTTTGGTTACTTCTCAATGACACCTGATCGTTATGTCTCCAAAAAACATCAACTGCCAAATACCATATACTGTGACACCTGCCATAGCGCCGCTCACTGAATGTTGATAGTTTGTCCAAGTGAGTGGAGGGAGGCGGGGCTTAGCCATAGGTCAACTGAATCAGCTAAGAACAACTGAAACAAATTTTGTGTGCAAGTTAATATTAAAAATGTATATTTGACTTTGTTACACATGTTTCTGCTGCAGAATTCACCCTGTAACATTTGGAATAGTTAAGCCACCGTCTAAAAACAAAAACAAACAAAAAACAAAAAAATAATTTAAGATATAAGCTGTATAGTTAATAATACATATCATTTCAACTCCCACAATAGACACACCTGCAAATATTCTGTTTATTTACCGAGACATTTGAGTTTGGCTTTTCCCGAGCTTCTCTTTGAAGAACCCAAACTCTTTGAACTGCCATGTTACTTTGCCTGTCTTGTCTGTGCGGTAATCTCACTGAGTTAAAAGTGAGAGAAAGAGACAGCCAGGGAGTGATTGTATGGCAGGAAGATAGAACAAATAACAAACTCACTTTATAATTCCACATCTAGTTCACAGAATCTAAAAGAGGCCCTTAGTTTTTTGGGAACATGATGATCTGGATTCTCTTGTCTCTCTGTTCAGCCTCATTGTGTCATATCTTGGCTTTCACACAACCCTTCATGGCCATGTCCCAACAAACCAGATTATGGAAAAGATTAAGCAACATTTTTGACAGTTCTAATGAAATCTGATAAGTGGATATGTTATGCTTGTTTTTCTGTTTGGGAAATGGGAACGAAAATGGAAACAAACAAAACATTTTCTAAAAAAAAAAAAACAAAATGATAGGTAAAATATTTTGATCTAAATACACAGAAAACATGAAACTAAACTTCTGCATGCGATTGCAAACGCTGTGGTTACAGTACATGTACGTCAACACTATAATATGTGTTTAAATAGACAGCCTGGTGGGAGTTCAAGTTAGTTTTCTGAAGTGACAGAAGATGGATGTGTTTTGTTTTCTGTGTACTTACGTGTGTGTCTCTGTGTGTGGTGTGTGTCAGAAAACAAGTAAATCCAAGGTAGCCAGAGATGCGTCACTCCATCCTGAGAGCCTGGAGGGTCGTTTTTAGAAATAACAGACTGGTGAGTGTAGGAGGGTTCTCTCACTTTTCCTTTCTTTTCCCCTCTCACATCTTTTCTTTCTTACTTTCCGTGTCTTTCTTTCTGACCACAGGCCCTCCTCTCACTTCCTCCCACTTGCATTTAAGAGGGAAAGCATCTTAAGAGAAGCTGTCTTCCTTTTCAGACCCGTAATCCCTTGTCTATTCATCTTCTTTTCTCCCATCCTCTCTCTTTCACCAGACACTGAAATGTCAAACACATGATTATCTGCCTTTCTCTCCCTCATCCCTCCCAGCTGCCCTTCTCTTCCATCGTTCTCTTCTCTCCACCCTCTCGTCAGTGCTCTGGTTAGTACGTCTCTGATGGACCCTTAATCAAACCCATAAAAAGCAACTTTATCTGGGTTTCCTAATATTAATTAAGTGTTGGTTGACTCGACAAATGTTAATTGGAGTTTATCCAAATATACAGCAGATACGGTTTTAAAGTGGGTGTTGAAAACTAGGTCAGACAAATTTAAACACTGGCATTAAATCGATGCAGTTTTAACACTCCTGAAGTTAAACTACATTGATTTTGCTGCTTGTAAACAAAGAAAACTAACGATTCTTTATGCAAGTGGTCTCAATATTAATGACCTGCATACAATGATATTCTAAGGGCAAAGCTGCTGGCTACACAGCTAAAGAGTAGAAGTAAGTAAGATTAAATATCTCAAATCAAGGCATAATATTGTTTATTGTCTGACGAGATGTTGAAGCATTTTGCTTATTTGTACTTAATTAACTAAATAAGATACTAAAACTCATTACTGAGAAACTTAATGCCTGAAACTAGAATTAACAGAATTATAAAGCTGCTGGATCAATACTGACAAGTGCAAAACTACTTTACATCCTACAACAGATTATGACCAAATGGAATTCACTGTTTTACTGTTAGTCTTACATCACAGCACAGCAATCATGTATGCCTATCGACAAGTACAGTACAGAACAAAGACACTTTTTTTTTTTATCTGAGGAACGCACGATGAGTCATTTGAACTGTTGTACAATTCTATATTTTTTGGAAACAAAAATATCTAGTCTCAAAGAACACATAGATACCTTAAAGCTAGTGCAGCTCCACTGAAACCAAGTACATTTGCCTGGATACAAAGAAAGAATTTCTCAATATGAAGGAAAATGTGCTTAAATTTAAGAAATTCTAGTCTCATCATCTATCCTTGTTGTCATTGTTGCAAACTCTTTAAATATCGTCACTTTGTCAGTGAATTTGGCATCAGATACTGACGCAAAAAAGGCACCTTTCACAGCAGTGTGTAATGCTGCTGGCTGGTGGCAGTGTGTAACGGTTTTAAAAAAAGTAACCAGTTACTTTACTGCATTACTCCCTGAGTAAAGTAACTCAATTACTTTAAAAGTACTTCCAATGTTACTCTCTGAGAAAAATAACTCAAGCACTTTTAAAGTACTTATGAGTATTCTACATTTCCTATTGGGCAATAGACCACAGGGTGCTAAGCCTACATTTTTTTGTCTCCAAAATTAAAGTTATGGACCACTTGCCCTTCACTGAGACTAAATATTCGGGCTTGTTTTTAAAACTTTTCTTTCATTTCATTGATTTTCCTTGTTTTTTAAGAGCTGACTTATTGCAGTGATATTTTGGCAATAACCACACGAAGCAAAAAACCTTATTGAACTTGAAAAAATCATCCCGGACAAAATAACATGGCAGTGAATTTCAATCCAAACTCAGAATTGCATTTTTGGAATGTATCTTCTGGGTAACAACCACACTCAAAAGCTGCACAGGGATCAGATAGTGAAGGTCTCTCAGTATCTGATGCACAGATAAGGTGGAAAAGTCATTAAACCGGCAGAAAAGAAGTTGGATGAGAATCAACAAAAATGCCTAAGTGGAGGAAGCAACCCAAATGGTTCGAGATGAGCTGTCCTTCATGGAAAGCGAGGCAGTGGGGAGCCGTTAGGGAGGAAACAGAAATGTCTACACCTACGAGAGATGAAAGTATTCTGCAGAGCTGCAGTGGTCCCACAAAGCTTTAGAGGAAGAGATAAAAGCTCTTGGCAACAAACTGAATGAATCTGATATTGCCACAGTAAATCCTACCCAGAACCTTTTACCATCCAAGGTGCCTGAAGTGACTATTCGGAGGAAGTTCGAAATCCATGCTCATATAGTTGAAGGTAGATAGTGTGACAAGCTCTCATACACCAAGACGATGCAACAGATAGAGAGTGGACTCTGAAAGGTCAGAGTCAGAGGACATCAAGGCTTTGATAAGGGTGTGTCCTGTTTTCTAAGGCCTGTGCTTTAGAAAACACATTCAAGAGACATTACAAAGAAAATCACAACCTGACACATCCTTATCTCAAAGACTGACAAACACCACAGCTCCTTTTTTCTTCAAATTTGACAAACCCGATCTTCAAATCCTGTTTACTCAGAACTGAACTATTGATAGTGAGGTTAAACACACCAAAAAACCAACCCACTCATCCCCAGGGCACCAAATATGGCAGCTCAGTCAGTGGCACTTTGCATCTGGTACCAATGCACAAGGCATACACTGTCGGTATGGTACCTTTTGGAACTAAAAGTAACCCTTCAGACATGGTACCTAGACCCTTGGTGCGCTTAACATTTCCACTGCAAACAGTACTCTTAAATGTAGGCGGGGTTGTTTACACTCACTGCTCCATCCAGCACTTGCTGTTATTTCCTCATCACTGGTGACACAGATGGAAGTCTGCACCTTGTTCATTGTCCACAGAATGGTTTTGCACGTCGACATAATGAAAACAAAATAGAGCAGGCTGCAGTGAGAGTCTCTCTTGATGGGATATTTACAAAAAAAGCAGCTTTGTGCATTTTTTCCTCCAAGTGAAGATTAGAATATATGCAGTTCACAAAATCCTGTCGAAATATAAACACTTAAAGAGCCACTCATTACTAAAAGTGTATGTCATCCAAGAGAGACAATAAAAAGGAATGAAATGGTCGAAGTTGTCATATTGAAATTTAAGGTGTGCTGATGGATTCACATCGTCAATCATACATTGAGTAACATTACAAGTAAAGGTTCCACCTTAAAGGTTGACGGTAGTCGGCCCAGTGAATTAAGTTATTTCCATTTCTCAGTCTACTGCTGTGAGAGGCAGCAAAACATCCTTTCATTTTTTTATTATAGTTTACTAATGTATGCAAAAACTCTCCACAGTATGAACAGTAGTTACATGAGCCTCAAACCAGCCACAACTCAGCCCTGAGCAGAGTGACCGTCTCTATTGACCAATCAACCGACTGCAGTGTTCACAGCTCCACCTTTTAGTCCAGATCTGTGTGCTAGGTGCCCCAACAGAGGGGGGACCAAAATGGGGACGGTACAGAATGGTTGCATTGATACCATCCACAACTTTTCACAAAGGAAACGAAAAAAATGTGTATCAAACTGACCTGTACCGTACAGTGCTGCTCGGTAGAAATGGGGCTAAATGGCACTGTTTGTGTGACCCATCCCTACGCTGTTCCTGTCCTGTGTGGAACCAAAAGTCAACACTGATTTTTTTTTTTCAAATTTACGTTGTGTATCATCATGCAACATATGTGTCACATTACATATGTCTTAAACGTCACATGATATTCTTGTTAACTTACTCGCAAAAGTTGTGTTACATAACAAATGTGGCCTACATGGTCTTTTTTTCTAGAACTAACCCAGCACAATTGTTGCCTTAACCTAAAGTAGTTTCTGAAACCTATGTTTCCTATAATAAGCAGAAACTGACAGCGGGGTACCTACAGCGTCATAGTTCCAAGTGTAGGGCCACTGAGCAAGCTGCTGTTTTCATGAGTTTGGTGTGTGAAAGTATTGGAAACACAGGTTATGATCACCACAGCTCAGCCATTTCTCAAAGATGATGCAGGCAGGACGACAAGATTCGGTGACCGGCAAAATATTTGACTACAGAATGAGACATAAGAGACCTGCTGCACACAAACTGATAAGCCAGAGTCATGAGGCCACAGTCAAAGAAGCTGGGGAGGCACAGAGTGATTAGCACAGATGGGAGCATGCAGTGGAAGGATCAAACCAAATGGCAACCTGTGCTTTCAGAAACGTACTGCTCTCTCATCCTAAATAAGCCGAATAAACAAAATGGGTCACTTGGGCACGAAAGGCCATTAAAGTTGATTGCAGAGTGTTTCTTTTGGCTGCAAATGCAAAGAGATAGAAAAGTGTGTGCATGTGTCTCAAGAATGGCAAAGAAACAGACAGCCATGTGCCCGTATGATAAGTATTGAAACCAGTCAACCATGCTGCTTTCACTTGACTCTGTGCATCTGGCATCACATATTTCTGGTCATGCAAGGTTACGGTTAAGAAAATACAAGAACCAGCTAATGAGTGTTGTTTGTCAGGAATGCTGCACCACAACTCAGGATGGGACTTAAAGCACTCTTTAGTTTCTGTGGGTCTCAGACATGCATGGATCACTGTCAGGGGACAAAGAGAGAGCTTTAATGGAACTGTTCTCTTTATGTTAACAACACTTACAGATGAGCAGAAATAGGACTTGAAAATCTCCCCTCCCTCCCCACCGCCACCCAAGGTCATAGGTGCCTATAATTGCCCAGCTAATGACGCCACAGGCTACTTTCCATGCCTCTTAGTTTTGGCTGGCTACCCACACTTCTAAAAGACCTTCTGTTCAGAAATCAATAGGAAGACTGCCCTGGCTCCTATAGCAGCAGATCCAGGAAACTGACAGTATTACATGAGAGTTCTGCACTTCAAGTGGGCAGCCACATCCTGGTGAGAAATGCGACTGAGAGAGAGGATGACTGAGCAAAACCCACCCTTAAATCAAAAACATAAGTGCACTTAAACCTACAGGTCGGGGTGTACTGGCTTT
This sequence comes from Epinephelus cyanopodus, assembly GCA_026686955.1. Classification (NCBI taxonomy): domain Eukaryota; kingdom Metazoa; phylum Chordata; class Actinopteri; order Perciformes; family Serranidae; genus Epinephelus; species Epinephelus cyanopodus. Next base: position 27,085,341 of record CM048918.1, read on the forward strand.
GTGAGTTTGGGGCACAAAGAGGGAAGTGTATTTATGACTGCGAGGCACAGTTGTCTGTGACTTAAGAGTTCACTGAGTAGGATTCAGTGGTATATACTGGCAGAAATAAAATATACTTTAATATTTTCTTTAGTGAACAATCACCTGAATATAAAAATCATTACTGTAGATGAGCCATTTAGAGCTATATAGGTGCTGGGTCCTCATGGAGTTCACCTTGTTGCACCACCACGCTTCTACAATAGCCCAGAATGGACAAACCAAACATTGACTCTAAATAGGGCCATTTGCATTTTGCACTGCCCTCTGTAGCAGCCTCTTTATTCTGAGTTTTTACTGGTTTAAATCACTGTGTCCATGTGCTTTGGAGAGTAAGGGTGCTTTCACACCTGCCCTGATTGGTTCAATTCAATCAAACCCAAGTTCGTTTGCCCCCGAAGTGCGGTGTGTTTGAGCAGGTGTGAACTCAGCGATCACACTCGGACTGAGACCTTCTTGAAGATGTGGTCTCAGTCTGGCTACAAACCAGCTCTGGTGCAGTTTGTTTGTGGTGAGAATGCGTCCAACCTCAATCTGAACCAACTGCAGTCACATGACACATTGTTTGGGTTAAACATGAGCATGTTACAGTCCTAGAGGATTATTAATGTGCACCTCCTCCTGTACTGCCTTAATATGCACATTCAGCACATCCAATGCATCAAAACATTGTTTTCTAGTTGGAGCCGCGCCTCGTTTTCAAACTGTATGGTTTGACTAAAATTAACAATGACAGCAATATAGTCCATGATGAGCAGCTCTAGGTCTGAAAGCATCCTAACCCCCAATTTCGCGTTGGTTGTGTCTGCCCTCCAGAACGGCAGCGGAGCCGATTAGATTCAATTCTAGTCAATGTGTGTGTTTCTGGCTGTGCTGCGTCCTGGCTCCGTCTCAGCTCCGGCACTCCGGAGTCCTCCGCAACAGATACACAGGACTTCTATTTTTTCCGGATGCTGGAGCACAACGCAGCAATTCAGTGCAGAGCAGATTGTGCGGGGCAGGAAGTCGTGCACAGAAACACAATAAAACATCCGGTTAATTTTCAAAACAAAATACACAGTGTTCACGGCAGATCATATTTCCCTGCACTACACCCGCTGACACCATGGACGAGGAGATATTAATCACAGCAGTGCACTGAGATGTCTTCCGGCGGAGCTGCACCGCTCCGCACAGCAAACGCAGCCGGTGGGTATTGACGGACGGCGGAGCACGCAGCGGATAACCAGCGCTGCCGTTCCGCAACGGACACGCATCCAGTTGAAATCCGGCGTAAGAGACCTCTGCAGATAACTTGGCTTCCTAGTAAAAACCTCAAAAACCTCAAGCTGCGACAAGCGGAACAGCATTGGACACTGATTTGTAATGTGAAACTTCTTTATTTAGTGTTATTACAGGTTTTAATGACCTGGTCCTTTTGTTTGGGAGAGGAAGAGACTCTGTTTATAATTTGGACTCCTGGTAAAAACCTCCTGGAAAATGAACATTAAAGGAAATTTAACCAGGAGAAGTTTCAGCTGGTTGCAATTTGCAATCCTCACCACTAGATGCCACTAAATCCTACACACTGCTCCTTTTAATCAATGTTACAACAATAGATATGATTGAGTGTTTAAATGTGTGTTTACAAGTATTTTTTTGTGTGAATTGAGTTAATGTAATTAAATGTAAATCAATTTTGTTTTTAAAATGCTTTTTTTCCTCTCTCTATATATAAACATGATATATTATTCTATCTTTTCTCCTTTTAGGTGGGTAAACATGGGCTTATCCTCTCAGACATAATGAGGTGATTAACCACAGTTCATATGACGAGTGAAATGACACCGAGTGCATTTCGAATGCTTTGTAATGTACAGACATGACAAAATTCTGCACTAGGGATTACAGCCTAATCATAAAGCTTAAGGCCCACAGGTGACATAATGCTAAAAATACAGTTGAAGCTGCAGGCTGACATAAAGAAAACTATATCCTCCACCTTGGCCCATTCACTACACGTAGTCTGCCAGCTTGAGGGTGGAAAAATCCATCAGTTGAAGTCGCTTCTGGTTCTAGGTATAGCGTCCAGGAAAATAAGTGGTTCTATTGGCCAGGATTTGCTCCAGGTCCTGAAGCCACCAACGTGGTGAAGGGCAGTACATAGATTTGAGATCTGCTTCTGCGTCACAGCTTCTTTGCTTTTATAATGGTGAAATACAGCTGTTTGGTGTAACTGCATATTCCTGTTTGATGAAAAGCTCGACAACATCTACATTTATGCGCGTGTGTGTGTGTGTGTGTGTGTGTGTTTGTGTGTGTTCTTGAGAAGCCAGGAAATCTGGTCTTCCAATGTGGGCCAAGTTGCTGGCTTTTAAGAAACTTTTTGATGGCAGTGCCAAAGTATTACTGGCCTGTGAGAGAATTTATGTCCATGTTAGCCAATGATACACACCCTTGTGGTCTATTTTTTTTGTAAGTGATTGTTATGCCAAACCCTCTTTCTTAACTCCAGTCTTTGGCAGTGACTAATAGAGGGCACTCAAAGCATAATGTGAAATTGTTCCACCATGCTGAAATAAAGATTGAGAATGTGATTCATGACACGCACATGAACCCAAGGTACCGAGCTTTGTGCAAGCACAGTTTCTTAAAATCAAATTAATGATGAAACTCAAGCACATTCTTGTTATTAAGCGCCCAGATGAATGCAGGACCTACTTTGACTTTAGTTTTATGATGGACAACAGAGACAGATGGTAGGTTCAGATCTCTAGGTAGGGCTGTCAGACAGCTAACTTAAGCCTGCTGTCAGCTTTTTGATAAGTAATAGTACCCTGAGTTCTTTTTTAGCCTCATTTTGCGTCTCTTTTCCCCTCTCTCTCCGATGCCAGACACCATTTTCCCTCAACAGCTTTGATGTTTCTCTCCTCCACTCTTCCCTTCTGTCCTTTATTCTAATCCACTTAGTCTCCCCTTTCTGTTTCTCTCTTTCCTCCCTGGCCCTCCCCGTCTCTCCCCAATCCTTTCCTCCCTGTAAAATTCAGGTGAAACTTCCCGAAGTTAAGAAGCAGCTCTTCTCCGCTGCTGTCTCCCTATCATCCTTCCCTCCCATGCTAGCTGATTAGCAGCTGCTCCTCTCCACCTTTGTCCTTCCCTCACCCCTCCGCCGCCGTGCTGAGAAAATCCTGACTCAGAAGGAAAGCATGATATTTCAAATAACAGCTGAGCAGAGGGAATGAGCGAGGGAGCCAAAGACAGAGAGAGTGAGAGAAAAGGCAGGGAAGGGGAAAAAGAAAAGAAAGTGGTTACTGATGAATGGACAGACGAAAGGCACAAAAATCAAACTGTGCAGACACTGACAAGAAAATTGACATGATAACCAGGATCAACAAAGTCAAATGCAGACAAGTAGTCAGACCAAACAAAACCCTGAGAGGATGACAGTTACAAGCAGATGCAGACACAGGCAATTACAAACTAAAGGGCGGAGGCTGGCAGAGAAACGCGGAAGTGGCAGAAAGACATTTTTAAATGTGCAGTTTTACATTTTAGACACAGCTAGGGGACTTAAAGTGACTGCAATAGTAGAAAAAGCCCCAACAAAACATCCAAATGTAACCTTCGGCAACTTTGCGTTGGATATTACATTTCAGGTTTGTTACACCTTACTTCATTTTGCTTAACTTAGACCTGCTGTCCTTGTTTGTGGACACCTTCTAGTGGTAGCAAGAACAACAATACACTAATCCATGTAAAAACAAGATGGCAGCCGTTTTGGTTTACAGCCGATTCCTACACAAAATTGGACAAAGTACAAAACCTGATCGAATGCTTTGGTTGAAATGTGTTTATTTATGCTTAATAATGTTTGTAGTTTGACATGGCATACATATTTGACCAATTTTAGCATCAGGAACGAGCTCTGATGCTATTATAAGGAAGTACTCATTTGAGGACACTGGGACTTTATTTTTGTATCGTTGCACCATTTCACACAGGCCAGTTAAGTGTGACAGACTGTTCCTACAGACAAGAAAAGACATTAAAGGGATAGTGCAAAAAGTTGTTTGGAAAAATTTCACTTGAACTCTGTTTCTGGCCTCATTGTAGCCTGTAGCTCTAACTGCCTCTCTGGGCACCGCGCTCACGTGTGAGGCTAAAAACAGAGTTCAAATGACATTTTTCCAAACAACTTTTTATGTCGGGGCTTCAGGACACTTGGATCACTACGGATGAGCAGTATGGAGATATTTTGTGATTTCAATTATGTGTTTTTGGATGTTTAAATCTGGGGCGCCGTCAGCCTCCATTAGGTGGAGTTGTGTTGCTACCTCCTCTCCCCTGGGATCTCCGCAAGGGATGTGAGGACTCCAAAACTACATCTGAGCCTAGTAGATAATGGCTGAATTTTCATTTTTGGGTGCACTTAACTTTCTCTTTAATAGCTTGTGATACAGACTAAAGAAAATTCCTAGAGAGTTACAAAACAAACAAACAAACAAACAACAAAGCTTTTAGGTATGTTGGATAACTTGCAATTTTGCTTTGGCACGGTCATGTTCAGACATTGAAATAAACAATTTTGAACAGTTTTAGACTTGAACAGTGACCCCTAACCCATACGGTGACAAAACACTGAGCAAATATTGCATTTTTATTTTAGCACAACAATATTTGGGTATTGAAATAAACCTTTGATTTTACTTTAATACACTTTTGTGACTATTAAAAATAAAGCCACCATCCCTGTTTTAAAAACTACTTACTGTGCAAAGACAATGCTTAGCTTTTTATACTCATCAGGTCCTACTTATTCCATATAGCTAAGAGAAATTAAAGATGCATAACAAGCAAAAGCTGGGGCCTCAGGAGGGTATAGAGAGAAGGATGTGAAGGTCAGAGACAGATAATGTCGACTAACGATGTACCAGACAGTTTCTGCCCTTCAGGGCACAACAGCGAGCACTCCCCTGTTGTTAAGAGCCAGACAAGCATGTTTGGGAATATCCACAGGACATTTCACACATACACTGATGTATTTTGGACTAATACTTTTTGAGAGAAGCGGGGAAAAGTAATGCCTCTGCCTCTCTGTGAGATCAGAGGCTAATCGGTGTCCCATACAGACGGCGTATAACATGATTTCAACAGCAAAAATGTCACAGAATGCATGAAATATTATCTTATTATTCAGTTTAAATGAAGCATAATTTTCATTTGGCAGACTTGAAGCTGCAGTGTCGGTTTGTAGACTTGTTGTATTATTGTCTTAATAAAGTTGAGTAAAACAAAACTAGCAAAAAGAACCCAAAATTAATTATTTTTTCAGAAATTGGCAAGAAAAGGTCATCTGTACGGGACATTGTTAGTGTACATTACAATGTTAGTCCACGTTAAGGCAGGTAGACAAGCAAGCTGCTATATTGTATTCTGATCTGCAAATAAGCAGATGCTTAAGAATACAGATGGGAAATTGTACTCGGTGAGGGAAGAGAGACAGGAACGCAGAACGTGCGAACAGTCAGTCGGGCTGATAGATTTGGCAGACAGGCTCGGAGGTGTGCAAATATGCAGGCCTCTGGGTGGGCAGACACACAAACAAACAGAGAGGCGAGCAAACTTTGAAATGAAAAGGCAGATACACAGACAAGTAAGCAAACAGGCACAACGAAAGACACACAGGCACAGAGAGGAAGAGGAATGAGATGGGAGGAATATTCACTCAGCATCTTATGACGGCATTGCTCTACTTTACTTTTCTGTCATCAGACACACTCACGCACACACATGCTTACAGACACAGACATACAGCCAAGCAATCCAGTGCTTACCCAGGCATGCCGGGCTGAGTGCCATCAGGAGCCAGGGAGAAGCAGCATGCGCTTCTGAGTGCTTACACACAGACACACGCACACACCGAAAGAAAAAGTGAGGGAGAGCATTGACATCTGTTACTGGCTCTGGTTCAGGCAAATCTACTTATGCCATGCTAGACCCGAATTCACATATGTGAATCCTATGTTGGGACGGTTCATTCAGTATTTCTTAACAACACCAATCTTCCTCCACCAGAAACCACGGAGCAAATGCCTCTTCAAGGCTCAGATGAACACAAACAGAAATGGAAAAACAACTATTTGGTTTGGAGCTATTTCTCACTTCTGGGCAGTATCGCTAACGGTAGCGTGGGCTGCCAGATAAGATTAGTGAGCACAGGTTTTGGTCTTTGTACAGGTAAGAAGGTACAAAACCTGCCAATCTCACTGAGACAAATAGTCACTGCACCCAGCTGTTGTTTACCAAGAAATAGTAACAGCCCATCAATCTCCTTAAATCCATAAATTGATACATTTCTGAGTACGTACTGGTTTGACGATGTTAAACACTTTTGGAATTGTAGTTTATGTAGGTGTATTTTATTTTTTTCTCTCAGAGGAGAGAGCCAGTCTGGCCATTTCCCTCTGCCTTTAGTCTTTGTGCTAAGCCAGGCAAAACAGGCTGCACTCATATGTGTTTATATTAACAGTGGATGAAACAACTATGTGTAATGAGAATGGCATCGCTCCTAGTGACAAACCCAAAGAGACTTATTACCTGACTCTGCAGCTCCCCTCAGCTCTACAAAGCATTTTCAGACTTTTTTCGGCTCTTTGATTTGGCTTCACTCTTTATTTACCTGGCTTCCAGTCAAAGAGCAGCCATCTGAAGCTCCTATAAACTTGCCTGGGTCCAGACCTTTGAGTCCACCCACTCCACTGAGTTTCAGCTGACTGATCTGTTTGGCATGGTGACATGAAACAACGATTTCTCAGTTAAAATAAAGAACCAGGGACCAGTGAGTGCCGCGGGGTGACTCATTAGCCAATCAGTGCCACAGGTGCGACTAATGCTGTTGTCGAGCTGTTGTTAAGCGATGCGCAAGAGCCAATGAGGAGTAATAACAACAATGGCAAGCACTGTAGACAAGACAGATGCTGCTATGGAGGCCCTTCTTCCCCTCAGATGTATTGGCATGGCTGCACATCAGAGTGGACTAAATGACATTAGGTTCAAGTGGATACCTTAGTCTCTCATGATTGGTTAGGGAAAATTGAATCCCTCCCCCACAGAAATATGTTACAGTGGACGCAATGTCAGACTCAAGATGGAAGTTTAACGAGTTGACAGTTCTGTCTGATGTTACGCAACCTGTAAGCAAACTGAACAATACCTGGAAAACAGAAAATGACAGAAGAGGTCAAACTCTAGCAACACTTGTAGAATCAAGAACAACTTTACAGAATGACCCAAAAAATGCTTTGGTCTCACAATAAACCAATTAGTTTTGGTAACATGACTGTAAAACACAGCCCGCGACTTATAGTGTAGTTTCCTGACACTTGCCATGTAGCCTAATTTCTTAACTTCCTGTAACTCGTTACCGCTGGTACTTAAAGAGGCTCCATGCAAAATTGTGTATGAGCTGTCAGATGTAATCCTCAACATGGATATCGCTGAGCCAACAGTGCTGTTAGAGCTAACAGTTAATTTATGACAACTGCTGCCCTGATATCAGTGGTATCAGTGGTGGCCGGAATGGCTAACCACAACAAATGGACTGCACTTGTACAGTGTTTTTCTAGTCCGACTACTGACATTCACCAATTCATACACACAGTCGCACACTGATGGCAGAGGCTGCCATACAAGGGGCCACCTGCAACTCAGTAACCATTCAGTCGCATTCACACACCAATGGAACTGCCATCTTCCCCAAGGATACTTCGACATGTGGACTGGAGGAGCCGAGGATTGAACCGGCAATCTTCCAATTAATGGATGACCCGCTCTACCTCTAGGCCACAGACAAGACAAAAACAATGGGTAACAATTACAGAGGAAGCTTGACTTCATTTTCCACCCAGGACAACATGACTGCACCATATCTTTATAGAAAATAGTGGCTGCTGCTATATTAATGCTCTGAAGGTCGCGTACAGAACCTTAGAGTGAAGGTATAGTGGAACCAGGAAGTTACCATTGGGAATTTTAGAGGAAGGGAGAAATAACTTTTAGAGAAAACTAGAAAAAGTACTGTGTACCCACTGCATATTTTATGGGAAAATCTAAATTACTTATACTGTAAGTACTGGGTACCTAAGGGGTATTTTAGAGGAAAGGATAGATGTTTGTGTTGAAAACAAAATGTTGAACCGTTCCTTTATATGATAAGTTCTGTTGGATTTGAGTGTACTCAAATGTAAATATAGGGCAGTAGCAGAATGTGTCATACTAATGATACCCAAGCTCTCATGAATTTCTCATTTTGGTGCTCTGTGAAGGATTGCTCCCTGTGCCCAACCCTGAATTAAATTCAACCGTTATTCTGAACAGTGTATGTTTCTAGTTCTCTTATAGACAGTATTGTATATCTATTTTGTTGCTGCTGCAATGACCCAGTTTCCCCCCTGGGATCATTAAAATTTGATATTAAGAAGAAGAAAAAGAAGAAAAATAAGAGGTACTTTCTTAATCCCTCCTGGGGAAATTCAGCCCTTTCACTCTATTGTTATTTTATTACACACAAACACACAAAGGAAAACACACGCACGTGCAGTAATTGTGAAGATGCCAGTGGGTTCAGAGCTTTGCTCAAGGGCACCTCAACAGTGCCAGAAGTGAGCTGTAGGACTAAATTTAGGGCTGCTGGCGTATGTCTGGAAAAGAAAAATAACATCTGGTTGAACTGCAGCCGTCACCGTGCTCCATGCTCCAACACATATCATATACATATTTTAAAAAAGCTGTCAAACCTAGTCATTAATATGCTGGACTATTCCACACCATGCCCGAACCGCTATCCCACTCGGCTGTGCTTGTCAGGTTCAGCTTTAACATTGAGATAAGGGAAGACTGCAAGGTTTCTCACTTGAGTCATGCCTTCCTCTCTAATATTGCTCACTTACGGCATCAAATCTCTCCCTCTCTCCTTCCCGTCTCTGTAATTTAGGTGTGAACTCCTACATTTGCAGCCGCTATGTTCTGCCTCGCCTTCTCCTTTATGCGCGTCTCCGTCTTCCTCCTCTTCTCTTCTCTTCCCTTCTCTTACCCCCTCTGGCAGAGAAAATGATCCAACTTAAAATGAAAGTGTGACATTTAAATGAGCAAGAGTGAGAGCAAACAGAAGGAGTGAAAGAGTGAGAGAAGGAGAGAGAGAGAGAGAGAGAGAGAGAGAGAGAGGAGAGAGAGAGAGAGAGAGGAGGCGATAGGGGTAGAAAAAGACTGGAGGAAGAGACTGATTAGGGAGAGAAAAGACTTAGTCAAAGGAGTCAGTACAGGGAATAGGGGTGAAAAGATAGGAGAGAAAGCAGGGAAAATTAAAAGGAAATGTGATACCCCAAAGCACAGAGCTGACCTCTCCTGTAATGGAATCACAAGCCTATACCCATGTCATTAAAACGTATGGGAACTGTATGTCAACATTTGAACATAACCTGGAAATAAATGTTCTGTAAAAGAGTGGGTGAACAGATAGTAAGAGCTGAGTGTTTAGGTTATTTGAATTATCCATCTAAGTCTAGTGCAGGTAGAAAATTTGCCTGATCCTGACACGTGCAGATAAAAGTCTTTCCTCCTCTGACAGAGGAAATGTTGAAATAACTGCATTGCACTGGGTAATGGCATTAAACCCTATTTCACTGGCCAGTAAATTAGTGCAAATGTACATCTCTTGGACAAACGTGTCAATGTGAATGAATGTTTGTGTTTAAAGTGTGTAATAATATGTTGCATATGAGACATGTCTAGGATGTAAAAACAAATCTCCCTCATGGACATTAAAGACTATCTTTCTATCTATGACCAAAGCCAAAATTATGATGTAAAATAAGCTCCTCCTTTTTATGCTGTGTCTGACTTATCAGTGTCATTTCTGTTTTTCATTGATGCTTGCTCTGTTCTGTTCCCGGAGGATCTTTGCTGCTCTCCCTGCCTTAGGCTTTCCATGTATGCGCGTGGAAGGGCAGGAAGGTTTGCTGTCTTTGCCTCAGGCTTTCCTTGTTTGCATGTAGAAGGGCAGAGAGGTGTGCTCTCTCTGCCTTAAGGCTTTCCATGTAGGCGAGTGGAAGAGTCTTCCTGCTTAGGCCAAAGGAAGAACAGAGGGGCCCCAGAACGGAGCCATACCGCCAAGTGTATTTCTGACTGAAGTTTATACAGTCTTCAACACATGCACATCTCACTGTGCCATACAGTACAGATTATTTTCACACCACATTGTTGTGACATCATGATGCAAACAAAACACCTTTGTGAATATTACTTTTGATAACATGGCTTAAACTTTTTTTTAAGTTGTTTGTGAGCAAGCAGCTCAACCATCTCTATGACAACTAGGCAATTTTTACCTGCTGAGACACCCATTATGTGGATATGTGGTTGAACGCTCTGGGAAAGCTAGTGCATCTTTGTTATGATTGTTTCAGTGGTCGGTTGTGTGCTTGATATATTTGCTAAAGTAGATTTTGATGAAGATGGTAGCAAGCCTTAAATCCATCCACCCAAAATCAAATAAAGATATGAAATAGAAAAAAAAGAAGACAAAGACTACTCTGACGCACGTAAAAACTAGATGACTCTTCTTTCAATCAACCGATGATCACTGTTCAGGCCCAGTGAAGATGAGAGTGAAAGAACACTGGGAGAGTCAGAGAGCTCTTTAAATCATTTCTCATTTTCCTGTCTCAGGTCTCACATTCACATAACACGTGCGGATGTTTCCTTAAGTTCTGTACTTTACCCAGCCTGAGTGTGGTTATCTTAATAGTAGTCCTGCTTTCATCTGACATTAAAACATCTTCCCTTTTTGCAACTTCCGGATTGAAAAAGAAAAAGTCTTTAATTCCCCTCACTGTTTCACCTCTCCCACCCATGTAAGCGAGCTGGCACAGCCTCATTTTAGATCATATGTGAAATGGTATCTAAAGAGAATTTTGCTTTGGGTATATTCTTGTTGTAGGGCTGCCCCGACTTAGAATTTTCCTAGTCGACTGATAGTTGCCATTTTGGGCCATTAGTTGACTAGTCGCCTGCATGTTTGTGAAATGAATTTAATTATTAAATCATATATTTTCGGTCAACACAATGGTTTGAGTTCCTTAATTAATATAGGCCTATATTTTATCTACAAGTGCACGTCACACACTGAGCGAGCCGCTGTTAATGACGCTGTGGGCAAAGCAGTAACGATTGTGCTAAGTGGCTAATGGGCATGTGCTATTTCCATGTTTCAGATGATACGTCATGTTTACATATTGTGTTTACATATCACCTTGAGTTCGTCTTCACCTTCTCAAAATGATCCCACACTTTGGATTTCCTGCCCGACATGTTATTAACTAGCCTGTGTGATAACCGCAGGTACCAGCCCTGGAAATTAGGGGCAGTACACATGCTGCATCTTTAACTGCGAGATTAGTGTTGGGCACTACGCTTGTGCCTTTTTTGTGCCAGCTTTGAAGAGCGCAGCAGGTTGTGCGTGAGGTTGCTAAGCAGCCTTAACAAACTAACACCAAAATGATCAACTTTTTCCATATTTATCACAGACTGAATATTTACAGAAGAAGGGAAGGATATCTGTCAGCTGTAATTGGTTTCTTACATGACTCCTGTCTGACTGCTGAGTGTGGCCACTTTCTGTGTCTGTCCTTTCAATTTAAATTCCCACATGTTCCAGTCATACACGGTTTTGATTTATTTTGACAATGGCCCAGCTCCTAATAGAGTCTCACGTCTGTTTTATGTATATATTCTTCTGCCTCTAAGCAAACAATGAAATCTTGATGACTAATGACCTTTCCGGTCAACTAACGTTTAGTCAACAACTGGGGCAGCCCTATTTTGCTGAAACAGGATTTTTAAGAGTATAATGTATTATTCAAAAGCACAAACCAGTGGGATCACAATTAGTGTGAGAGAACTGGTGTTTGTAACTGTAATGGTTAAATTTAACAACCACAGATAAACTTCCTCAGATGGATGTAAAGATCAAATATACTTATCACCCATTTATTATCTCCTTTCAGCCCTTTATGGTGCTCATTGACTTCAGATGTTGCCTGTGAAAACCTCAGGATCACACATGACTGGACAAATGACAAATTCTCAAGTACTGAGTAAGCAAATACTTGCTAATCTTGTGGGTTGTTAAAAACAAACAAACAAAAAAAAATAATTTCATGGGGCATGTGCACATAAAGTGTATGTGCCATATTGTGGATGTCATCCTGGCGTACAACCTCATGTAGCTTTCCTCGAATGATCTGAACACCAGCTATAAAATAATCTTAACCTACTTTCTTGGATGATGGAATGAAGGACTTTTGTCTCAATTCAATAACGTTTTGGGAGCTTTAATCCAGTGTGTGGATATCCATTTTTTTCCTCCTCCTCAGAAACAATAGCTTAGTAACATTATGTGTGAATGCCTCGGGTGCCAAAAAGCCGCTGACCATGGTGGCTCATTTGTGAAACACAGAAACAAAGAAAAAGTTTAATCTCTTTTCTTAAATGTATAGACACCAGTATGTGCATCTGTCATCCCTTATTTTCCCATGCGATCGCTAACAAAAATGACTTGTTTTTTCATGTTTTTGAGATTAAAAAATAAACAGATGAATAATAAATAAATTATGATTCTTTCGATGCTCAACCTCAAAACAGGATGTACAGTATGACGCCTTTGATTGTTTACTTCAAGCCGACGCACACGCAATGTGTCTTAGTCATTCAAGCTGCATCCAGAAAGACATTTATAGGCTTCTAAATATAGGTAAGATTGAATCTGAGAAATATAAATAACTGTCCTTCCGGCTGTCATCTGTCACTGTTAAACCACATAGATGGCCTTCTTTCTCTAAACAGATGAGGTGTTCCTTTCCTTCAAGGCATTTAAGCCAGACCTTTAACACCAGAGTACAAACCAATTGGAATCCTGAATCCTGGACACTTACCGCCAAAGAGCTGTTTATTTTGTAACTGTAATTGCTAACATATTAATTGACAGCTCACTAAATCTTTCCCATGAGCAGCGATTGTCCAATAAAAGCTGAGCAACCTTAACTAGCCACAGCAGGCCTGTTGGCCTTTGGGTTTTTCTGCATGTTGAAGCAATGTGCATGGAGCAGTAGTAGCCATACTCTGTATAATGAGATGTTGTTGTTGTTTATTTTTTTGACTTCATTTGATAGGACAGCTGAAGAGTGAAAGGGGGAGTGAGAGGGAATGACATATAGCAAAGGGCCAGGAGTTGGAATAGGACACAGCCCTTGTACAGATGGTGCCCAGAAGCTCACTTAGCAGAGCAGGCGCACCTATAAAATTAATTTTTAACTCCAAAACAAAAAATGCAAGAGCAGAAGTGAAGGAATGGATTAAATGATGTGCTTATGTCTGCCTTTTTAGCTTACTATAAGTAATGTAACGCAAAGTTACTCCGTTCATGACTTTTCCCCACTGTATTGGTCTTGGATGCTACTACATTAGAGTGTAGATGTACGTTACCTGCTCTGACCTGAGTTTACTCTTCAGCAGAGCCAGCAAATGTCAGTCTTTCAGCACAATATCATGTACTGTGTAGTGTCTTTCAATAAAAAACATTACATTTAAGGCCTCTGAGAGATGAACAGGGAGAACTTGTTCGAACGCGTGCTCCGGGCAACAACAATAAAACAATGTCCCATTTATTTTCACACATGCTCACTTCACACAGTCAGTGTATAGCAACAGTTCAGTGTCCAAGTTTCAATTCATCAGTTCCAGTTTCAACACACTACAAACTCTTCATGCTGCCTCGTCTGACAGCAAAAAGACGGGACGTCGACACTTAAGAGGCACATGACGAAGGCTTGCCATGGAAAGAAACTGGAAGAAAGACTGTCACGCAATATCAACCACCTGTTTAAACCTGTTACAGTCACATACAACCTATGCTGTTATTTAGGTATGACAAAGGTAGGGGTGCTATTTTAGGAAATGCTCCGTTATGTCCTTTTTAGTAGGTAGGAGCAAACAACCAAATTGGTTGTATGGAATGGAGGAGTTGTTGGCAGCAACCACAGACTGTATAATAAACATGGACAACATCACAGCTCCCCAAAATGAAGCCAAAACAACTAAACTGCCCCCTAATGGCTGGCTGCAGCACAGGTCATAAACACTGTCTCCTCCATGTTAGTGGATGGGACACGGGCCATGTCAGAGTAACTTTTTCCAAAGATGGTTTCTGTCATTGTCGGTAGTTCTCAGCACACTGCTGTATGCTGAAGGGTTTGATTTGCTATAACTTTGATGTAACCAATTATCTGATGGTATAAAAAGAGGCTTTGACACCACGACTGACAGCTGTGTGAGGCAATTGAATCCTTGTAAGTACTATATTGTAGGAAGCTGGACTTGCTTGAGTTTCTTAAAGACGTTTCACCTTTCACCCAAAAGGCCTCTTTAGTTCAAACAAGCTTTAAACTACAACTTTAAACTGTGTGGCTGTGAATCCTTACAGAGTGGCTGAGGTCACATGTGAGCTCTGAGTTTCAGAGCTGTTAAGATCATGTTATACATGTTACACATGTGATCCTAATGACTCTGAAACTCAGAGCTCACATGTGACCTCAGTTGCCTACGATATAGCATTTAAGAAACCATGAACTGGATTCAAGTAGTCGCTTGGTGAGAACTTGATATTGGGGGGACTGCTACTGTGCAGACTCTGGATGCAAATGACATCCCGAGCGCAAGATGGCAGCATCCGTATCCGGATATTTTGGGTTCATTTTTGTACAGTGGGAGGAAGTGGAGACGCATTGTCCTTCTTTATAAACAGTTACAGGAAGCAACAGTCACTAAAGGGGTGGAGCTTAGTGAAAGGTCAATTAAAGATGTAGTTGACCAAATCTCTTAGCTACAACACCACCACTAATGTCTGTAAAATTGCTCTTAAGTTGTTTCAGTTGTGAAATCTTACAGCCTTCACTGCTTCTGTAGCTGCAGGGTAAAAGTGTACATTACATATAACACACTAAATGAGATAATTTCTGTGTCATGGTGTGTAGGCTGATTTGGCAAGTGCAAAGAGAAAACGATAGAGCTTGAAGACTTTGAAAGCATAATCCAAAGATTTTTTTTTCCACGTTGCTTTTTCTGAATATAGGACGTATTATAATGCCTCTGACATCCTAATGATGCTTATGCTCTTATGTTGACTAATTAATGTGAATATCCTGCTTAATATTCCCAGAGCAAACACTGAGTACATTAAAAGTTTTGTTCCAAAATTAAATGTTGACCACTGATAAAGTCATGTTGTGATGATAGGAGTCCTCTACAGAACTTAAACTGATCAGTGCTCCACATATGTTTTGAGGCACAGGGTACATTGAAAACAAATCCAAAACAAACCAAAACAAAAAAAAAGTCCCTTTGTTAACAATAAAGTCTTCCTATTTCTATGGCAACTAGACTTCGTCCTCATCCAGGCTTGCTTCAATATAGATGAGGGTTTGTCCTGAAGTACTGACAAATAATACAGAGGGATACCATTTTTGATAAGAAGCAACCTGCACTGCTCTGGAGTGACCCAAGTGGTAAAGTGTCGACTCTCAGGCTTGGCACATCTGTGCTTTAGTAACCAAGAAAAACTTAAAGTGAGAAAATATAGCCATTCAAACATGTACGGATGACATCAAACATAAGAGTGATACCCAGGTTTGTATATTTGCAGATGTCCACCACTAAGACAGCAACCAACGACGACACACGCGATGCCTGTTTTCTTCAGCAACAGTAGAACTAGGGAGTTAGGTGTCAGGTGTGGCGCGAGTTTGGACAATGCCAAAGTCTGTCCATCCCCTAAGGTTAAGAGTTTGAGTGTCATCCTGGACAGTACGGTGTCCTTTGAGGCCCACATCAATAATGTTACTTTCACCTAAAAAATATTAATCGTCTTCGCGCATCACTTACACCTCAGAGCGCCGCTATCCTCGTTCATTCTTTGGTTACGTCTTGTACTGATTATTGTAATTCTGTCCTCTTTTGCCTCCCTGTGACTTCATAAGCTCTAATTGGTCCAGAATTCAGCCACCCTTATCACTACTACAGCCCCCTCCATAGATCATATCACTCCTGTTCTCCAGCAGCTTCACTGGCTTCCTGTTCAATATCCCATCAATGTCAAGATTCTGCTTCTCACCTTTAAGGTCCTTCATAATCAAGCTCCTTCCCACCTGTCTGAACTCCTTCATATCGACGTACCCTCCTGTACTCTTAGATATTCTTCTGCAATCCAGCTCACATCACCATCTGCCTATTTGACTATCATGGGTTCTAGAGCCCCCAATCTCTGGAAGTCTCTCCCTCAACACATTCGCAATATTGACTCTGAAAACACACCTTTTCAAGCTGGTATATTCAGTCTGATTTAATCATTTTTTATTTATTTGTTTTGATATACTTTATTCGTCCCCAAGGGGGAAATTCAGAGACACACATATTGAGGCTTGCACTGATGATAACTTTATGATGGTGATTTTATACCTAGTATTGTATAAAACTTTAATTGTTTGTCACATAATTGTTTGATTTTTATGATCTATGGATACATTGCTGCTTGTTTTTTTTTCCCTGTATTTTGTAAGGTGCCCTTGAGTGCTTTGAAGGGTGCCTATAAATATAATGCATTATTATTATTATTATTAGCTGGGGAGAAAAAAGAAATGCATAAAGATATATTTCTTTTCATTAACTTAAGACAGACAAAATCCTCCCAGTGGGGACTGGGGTAAAATTTTGCCCACAGGCAGCTTTGGTAAAACTATTTTCATTGTTAAAATAAGGAACATTTTAAACATTTCTGTGTGACACACTGTACGAATATGGAGCAAACACTTTCCCAAAAAGCAGCAGGTTACAACAGGCTTTAAAACTGAAAAACATCTCTTATGCTATGAAACTGAAAATAGAAAATACAGTTTGCTTTTCCCCCATATCAGTGATTGGCATGTCTGTTTGACGCTGTCAATGCTGTGCATTGTAGCTTACCAGGAACTTGCAGGCAGGTCTCCTTTCTCGGAGCATTTGCACACAGTGTGACTGACTTGCATGCCAATCATATTGTTGTGCTGCACTCAGCACGTGTTGCTAATAGCTAAAAGTTTCCAAGCATGCTTACAAAAAAACAAGTGCCACACACTCTGGCTTCATATAAATTTATTTTTCATGTTTGGGCCTTTGGACCTTCCTCAAGATCAACAATCACACTAAGGCACAGGTACACTGATCTGTTATATAGGCCACACCTTTGTCACACAGATGATTATGATCTGATGACCATGCCACACCATTAAATTGAGCAAAAAAACAATTTACAGTCCCTCAAAAAATCAAGACCTTTAAACCAAACAGTGTCAGAAGCTACAGCCAATCACATTTCATCAAGACATATGAGAACAGTCACTACATATTCTAACACATTCCAGTATAACATCGAGCATGCATCAATGTACATACTGTCTAGCTGCATGCACTGCGCTGCGACCATCCGAACCATAATGGTTCTGCACAAATACACGAACCGTTACAGGCCTATAACTACAGATTAGTCATGAGAAAAGAACAAATGTAGCTTCTCCCCCTGCTGGACCGCACACTTCTCACAATGTGTTTCAAGTCATGAGAATCGTCCACTTTGTGAGGCTTTCCACAGAAAGAACTTTGAACAAACATCGACAATCAAATACAACAGCAAGGTAAGTGAGAAAGCATGTTGTCAGGACAACAACATCGGGAACATAAGAGAAAAAGGAAATGGTTGAGGATAATCCGATAAAGTTCACCGCAGAGACAACCTCTGGTGACCCAGATTCAGATCCCTGTGCTCTCACCTCTATGAGCCTTAAGGGGGAGATAAGGAAATTGAAGTTTTTTTTATTTCTATTTTATCTAACCCATACACGGACAGAATCACCTTGGCTTTTGGCTTGCACAGAGTTCAACTGTCTGGACCCTCTGAGAAAACTCTCTCTTTTTTCCGAGGAGTCAGCTTGTTGAAACAGAGCCAGATAATCTTTGAGACAAAATACTCTTCTCAAACAAATGGGAAAAGCAAGCCAGTGCTGCTGCTATTTGTTACTGGAAACACTGCAGCAGTTTTATCTTTGAGACAGTTTCATTTCTGTGTTGGTCAGTTTCTATTTATTCTAATTTCAGAGCACCATGCATATTTTGTGTTTTTAGACTTCTATGACACAAAACTGGCAAATGTAACTTAATCATCTTAAAAGATACAATTCATCCAACTTGTATGACCACGTTAGCATATTAGCATTTCCAAAAGAGTACCCCTATGGGTGCCAAACCTAAACAACAGAATAACTTTGTATACGACCATAACGTTTGCAGTTTTAAACACATGGTTAACGTTGTGAAATTACCACTACAGCAAAACCACTTCATTAGGTTTAGGCAACAAAAATCCTTGGTTAGATTCAGAAAAAAAAGATTATGTTTTGGTTTAAAATATGTACAGTCATTAATAACCTACAGACCCTTTTACTGTTAGTAAACAGGTCAAGTTTAGCGCATTAAAACCGACCGGATTCGACAACTTTTGGTGAAAGTTTTGTACTCACCCGGGCGTAGTGGACTGAACCGAGGCATAAAACTTGCGTGAAATGTCATTAAGCATGACTGCCGTTTGAGCCATGACTCCCTCTATTCTGGCACCCAATAACACAACAAGACAACACTTTGAGACTCCTATGTAGCCTACAGCCCTGTAGGGGCGAGCCGTGTTTTGCCTCCTGCTAATAACCTGACGTCATTGTAACGTCAGCCCTGAAAGGGCAACATCACGTGACGTACAACACATGCATTACATGACACACGTCACTATGTTATGTAGCTAAGATGACCTAATGTGGACCTCTGGATTCACATGGGACACAAACAGCAGTCTCCTGGGTAAAGGTTCTGTGTTTGTTTGACCCATCAATCAACCCAACCTTCCCCCTGCAAAGACTCTGACGCTCTTTATACAACATCACCTGACTTACTCCTTTGCTGCCACCATAATTCCCACAGCCACTAAAGGATGCCACCTAACAATTAATGTATCTATAGGTTGTAATAAGCTGCTTCTACAAACAACCTATGATGCTGTACTGTGAAAGAGGACAGTCTCAAACAATACACTCACATTGTGTGCCATATTATTTCAGTGCCTCAAGTGCTGCCCCAGTGCGGATCAAAAAGTACTTCAAAGTCCTGCTAAAATATACAGAATATTGTGCATCTTGTTTGCCTCTCCTCATCCTTTGACGCACCAGGATCAGAGCAGATGCTGAGCATTAGTTAGCAATATCCTCCCGTCACAGCAGATGGCCAGCATCAGACACAGAGGCCTCATATCTTCACTCTATTTCAATGGTTCCCCCCTGATCCCAGCAAGTCCCTTGTATGAAATTACGTTCAGAGTATAACCCAGTAAAGGTGTTGTGCTTTTCCATAATTCAGGTATATTGCATCTTAGGCTTGAGCACGCTGCCGTAAAGTTGCTTTTTACTTGTGAGTTTGTGAATGTGTGTGTATGTATATTTAAAGCTACTGCACAAAATATGGCAAACATGGTGCTTGTGTAGAAAAAGTAAATTCTCCAACACAACAATCATGTGCTGCATCATGTGACCATAAAGCAACGAGCGGCTGCTGGTAAATCTTCCAACTGGTCGATGAAGCAGTGATCTGGGTGATCAGTTTGACTCAACAGGCCAGTTTATGTGGCGGAGTTACTGATGCCCCTCGCCATGTAGCCATTCAGACCAACATATTCAGCTAATTAGCTAAACACATTTGCAATTAGCGTTTTAAAGGAGCCTATCAACAGCAGCCTGCTGAGGAAAACACAGACACTCTTCCCGCATAGTTTTATCCTCTTTCCTTTCCACTTTGTGTCACAGTAATTGTCTTAATAATGTGTTTCATTTATATCTGCGTTATCTCCTCATTGCAACATCTCTCCGGGCGATGCACTCTGCTCCACCAACACAATCTCTCAGCTCTTTAGCTATTTAGTCAGGTTTCCCAGGTCAATGTGGAGAGAGCTTTGAAGCTGTTAGTCAGCAGTTCAGTCCTTTTTTTTTTTTCTCTGCGATAACTTGCTCTCACTGACACACGGATACATCCAGACAACAGCGCTACAGCTGCTGCCCTTTCTGAGGCATATACCTGCAGTCACTCATCCAAGCTTTCTGGCTGCTACAGTAGAGCGAGTTAACTCATTTCCACAAAGTGTAAATTCCCTGCCCCTCACTCACATTTTCTGTCTTTTAAAAAATGCTGCAGCACCATTTTGTATTGTATATGCTGTAATACGCTGTAAAATATAAGACAGTAATTACTGTCCTGTCTTAAGGGGTTACATTCAGATGCTATTATCTAATCACGCCCACCCTGGTGCTGACAGTGAAACGTGCGTTTATTGGCATGTCATGGCCGTGACACATGAATCTTGCGCAGCAGAGAAAGCAGTAATTTCCATTGTCTGGTGCGGTTCAGGAGTTGTATGAGCGTACATTGCAAGTATTCTGCATTGCAGATGAGGGCAGAAAACTGCATGAGTGGCAGGTGAAGGGCACACACATTTTTTACATCAGCACTAGACTATTCTTGACGTTGATACAGTAGATATGATCTACTCCTGGTGTCCATGAGCATGCTATTTCAGTGACCAGTAAGACATACTGTCTTTCATCATGTCTGCCCCCAACCTGCAGAGAAAACTCTCCATTTCACTCTCACTTGGAAATCAGCAGCCAACATCAGCAAGTACGAGCGGCAGATTCTACCCTGGGTCGCAAATTGTAGCCCTTGGTCCGCTATCTGTGCCCTTCAGCAACACATCATGGACCAGAGAGCGTGAGGTGACTTTTAAGCCATGGTGGGGAAGAGTTTCTGTACAGACAGCTGCTTGAAAAGCCTGCCATCATCCATTGGAGCCAAGCAGTTGGTAGACAGATTAAGAGATGTTCTTGTTACCAGCGGGTTTTAAATCCAACTGCGGTGTTGCAGTGTGCATAGTGTAGTGGGAGAAAAACTGCCAAAGAGGCCCACTCTAGCAACATAAAGATTTGGCGCTGACAAGATGGCCACATAGGCTTGAAATGGATGGCCATTCTCACTGAGAGGACCAACTGTGTGGCCAGAGAGTGATGGAATTACAGTATCATCGTACCTTTCACAGCCATGCCCCTCTAATCAGCCATAAGGACTAGGTCACAGAAGTGTTTCCAATCAGTGTCTCGCTGATTACAATGTTACTGCTGTGTGTTTTAATAAACCCAGTTTCCTGAGGACATAAAAAATTCAATTTGGGTTTCAGGAATGACAAAGATTAAAATATTCTGCTGCTGCTATCCGAACTCCTCTACAGTATGTTCCCTTTGGAATTACAAACATATTACAAGGTTTGACCTTATTTAGCTCCAATTAGTGCATCTTAAACAAATCTAAAGAGTGTGTTGAAAACTCCTTGAAAGAACCAGCAATGTGCTTTTTTTATCTTATAAATTTGCTTGGACAGCTAGTTCTGTGCTTGAGGCTTGTTGGAGCTTCAGTGCAAAGTCCTGGCATGTTTAATAGCCCAGGATAGACCGAGCCACCGCAGTATGTAGACTTAAAAGTTACGATAGATGCAGAGGCGTTACATTAATCATAGGTCTCCTGTTGAGCTGGGTCCAGTCACAGCTAATAGTCCCTGACAGAAGATGTCATGGAAGAGGCAAACAAACTAATGTGGTTGTGAAATTCAGTTTATACTGGATTATCACAGTTTTGATTTTCTCCTCTTTGTTATTTAGATAGTGAAATTATGGAAAATAATGGGTTTGAAATTGTCACTGTTTTGATTTAACCGTTACAATTTCAGCTTGCCAAAAAATTGTGAGCGAGGCCATGGCCCAATTTGGCCCACTATGACAATCTGAAGTGTGAGGCTTGAACAGAGGAACACAAAGCTCTAAAGGCAGTCAGTTCAGGAATAGGGACAGCTGACCTGAATCGCAGGTGAGGCAGAAAGATTGGCAGCAGGTCAATGGCAGCATATGTGTCAGTCTCTGAAATCAAAGTCAATTTTCAGGGATTCTGTCTGGTGGAGACAGTGATTCACCTGCATGTCTGCAGAGCAGCCTCTTCTCTGCGAGCCAGTTTTAGCCAGGACAGTGGAGCATAATTTAAATCAATAAAAATTGGTTTAATGTAAATTGGGGAATTTTCATGGGCTATACTGGTGCCAGTAAAAACAGAAAAAGATCTTTTAAATAAAACATTGTAAATGGACTGCACTTACATAGCACTTTTCCACCTGAACAAACAAAGTGCTCACAAACTGTCTAAAGTTAGAGTGTGAGAAAAAAGTATTTAAATAAGTCGAAAGTGCAAAGAATGTGACAGAATATTTTAGGACACAGTGTCAATGTGAAGATAAAAGTGGAAGATTTAAAGAAAAGCATCGGGCTGTTGTAACAACAGCAGTACAGGAGAGTATGGTGCTCAAATTCATCCCAGAACATCAACGCAAAACTGGCATACATTGCAAGATGATCATAAAAATTATTGGAAATGGACTAAATGTTATTTCATATGATAATGACGATCATGTTGTAGCCTGACAGCAGCTCAGGAACACTAGATACTCTATTTGTAATAACAAACAGGGGTAAGAAACTGTTCTTATTTTTCTCCACACAATCTTTATTCATGTATTGTACTGTATGTGCTGGCAGAAATATGCCTGCCATAAAACACGTGCTGTATATTATGTATATGTAAATCAGAATAAGTAAAGATCAGTGCCAGATGATTGTAGGCGATCAGCTAAGAGTGAATACAGACACAAAGTAGCAGACAAGGTCGATATATGTAGTATGTGATATATTATGTGATGAATTACGTTACATGTGGCCATGCTTCATTCAACAGTCTCCATTAGAGTTGGTTTCAAGACATTTTTCCATAAATTTGCACCTGTGATGAGTAAAGTCAACATAAATGGATGGCAAAATATCTACGCTGTCAGCTCCAAGGTGGTGTCTGTCACGGGTCGAAATTAAACAGTGAATGTAATGGATGCACAGTGGGTGGGCTGGATGAATGACTGCATGAACAAAATGACTGCGGCTCCGGCGAGAGCTCAGCCCGATCACTGAAAATCATTCAGGCAGTGTTAAGGCACTTTTGTTTAGAGTGGTGATGTAAAATGCCTTCACCCTCTGGAGGTCGTCATATTTCATATTTCTTGTTTTGTTCGACTGGAGGGGAGACAGGGACCTGTCAGGACCAGAGCCTCTGTTATTACATCACCTGTTCCGAGGACTCTACAAATGACTGTTTGATTTGCGTGGATTCAGAGTTTACTTAGCCAGTGTGACAAAAAGGTAATAACTAAGGAACTTTTCTACAGGGGAAGAGAAATACATTGTGACTCATCTATGATAATGCTTACAGTGTAAAACTAGTCCTTTTTTCCTTTAAAAAAAATCACAATTACTTGGGGACTTTGAGCTCCTACTTTGAGAAACCTTGAAGGGAAAATTAGCCATCTTTTATGTGGATGTCCAAATTGTGTTGATGGTAAATGTAGGCAGCTTCAGAATCTGTTGTTTTTCTTCCTTCCAGCCACAATATTGGATGAGATAATGACGTAGTTGGAAGGAGGAAGAACTATTTCAGCAGGGATTTCTAGTATTTGCCTTTGCGTAGCCAGGGGCTGTGCTCTGGATGCTGCTCAAAATAACAGATCTTCCTTGTTGTCTTTGCTATTATAAACTAGCTGTGTTTCTCACTGCAGAAATTACATCCCAAAATATGAGGATGCTATGGACAAGGATACTTTCTACAGTTTTTAGCTTGGATATTCAGTCAAGTGTATTTGAGCCAGAGTTTAAGTCCAAACACGGACCCTCCAGAACCTGAGCTGACGATAGCAAACACCGACTGGAGGTGCATTTGCTCATCTTGCCCTCCGACACAAGCAGAAACTGAATCATTTCGCTGCAATGAATTTCAGTGTTGGTAGTTTTTGATGGCTGCTGTTGCTGATGACAACCTGAGAGAGCCACTATGGCTACGTGAGACATGGGCCTCATGGCCATCACTGTCATCTTGCTTCTGCCTCTGAAGAGCAAGTGGAAAAGTACAGCATGCTCAACAAGCATATTTTCACATCATACTTGGTGAATTAAGGGTTTTATTTAGGCCAAACCAAAGTTGGTGATCATTGGAACAGTGGGCCAACTAGCACAACAGTTTTGTCTTGTTTCTGTTGAGAAAAGATAATCTAGACCAGCACGGCCGAGAGAACAGATGACCACTAAGTGAGGAATGTTGTCACCTTAGAAAATGCTAAGGGACTTTAAGTTGTTAAGGAGTGAAGCTGTAATGCACTGCCATTGTGACAAGAAAAATAACAAAGAAGTGTTGACATCTTGTGTTGGTGAAGATTCTCAGTCATCCAGGTCGTGGTAATCTTAAGTGCTATATCGTAGGCAACTGGACTTGATTGAGTTTCTCGAAAACTGAAAAAGCCTCTTGGACGAGAGGCGAAATGTCAACTCAAGCAAGTCCATTTACCTACGATATAGCACTTTAGCTGTTGCTGTCTTGGTTTATGCTGGTTTGGACGATAGAGCATCTGTTGTTTCATTACCTGCACAAGCAGACTACAATACGTTTTGGCTGATCCTCAGTAATTCGCCCCTAATGCATCCTGGTACATGAAGGCACTGCCAGCACAGCTCCGCGAGCAGGAGAACTCCACTTTCTCGGTCAATTTAACATGCAGTGAGGAATCTATTGCTTCAATTGACTACATTTACCATCAACACTGACTGGACATCCACAAAAAAGGTGGCACATTTTTCCTGTTACCTGAACTCTAAATGTATGCCTTAACCTATAAAATACAGCTGTTATAGTAAATCCCAACAGAATTTCCAAACATCTGAGAAAATTCCTCTCCTCTCCATCCTTGTCAGGACATTTGGTATTAGAACACACGCACACACACTCAGAAAGAAGGCAGCTTTCATGGTTTGAGAGGCGTTGATAATTTGAGTTGAAATGAGCTTGTCTTCATTAATGACAGTCACTGCTAAACCGTTTATCTTCGTATACCCAGGTTACTGTGCTAAAATGACTCCCTCTATGCAATTCCTACTAATAGCTCTCTTTAATGTCAAAGAGAGAGCACAGCCCTGGAGGAGAGTGTTTTCTTTCCGTCTTTGATACGTTTAAAATATACATGATGCATGTATGTGAAGAAGCGTTGTCAAAAGGTAACATTAAAGCACAGCCACTGACTCCGTTTCTCTCCAGGTCCTGGTGCAACCCGTGTAAGGTGCTGACAGGTGAGAGCTAATTACTGTAATTCAGTCAGCTCCAATGGGAATCACAGTAGAAAAGGCTACAAATGATGACAACATAGTGAGCTCAGCGTGGTCATGCATGGTGACTTGGCTGTGCTGAGCAAGGAGCACCGTGTATAATCTTATACAATGCAGTTTATGACTACAGGAGACCACACACAGGCAAAGCTTGTGCCAAGAAATATTGAAATTGGTAAATGTCAATGATGATACTACAAATGGAGTGAGTTCAATGTCTTTCATGCCTTGCTTCTACCATTTCTGTTTTATCTGCTGCAAGGACGTCGTACGCTGTAAAGCCCTCTTACGGAATTTGTGATATTGGGCTTTAATAGATAAAATTGAATTGAATTGAATTTCACATGGCCACAGTCTAAAAAACTAAAAGTTTCAGAGTTTTTAGGATATTCAGCTTTTCATCTTTCTCTAATTTGCATGCATTATCTATTAAGAAAATTGAACAAGTGTGTAAATAATGACCAATTTTGCCTTTACAACTGCACATACACTCGACAGAGAGATGATAGGGGGCATTTTGAATATAAAATAGACAGACAATCATGTAGTTCAAAGTCAAGTGAAATATACGGCCCAGAGCAGGAAATGTGGATCTACAATGGACCTCCTATAAAAGAGTTCAACCCTGAGAAAAGCAAGATCCTAAAACTCTTCAACACATTCCTGTGCAGCTCCAACCTTGCAGCTCATTCTGGATATGTCAAAATGTCCACAATAAGTTGCGTCAGATTACACATTTTAATAAGTCAGATAGTGCACGAATCAGCATGACTTGAACACAGACCACAAATATGGCTGAATAAGGAGTCTATACAGGTGACTTTTTTGGCTGAAGCTCAAGGCAGCACCAAAAATAATTGTCTGTATAGAAAAATACTAATGAGTCTACATCAAATGCATACACTAGATGCTCAAGGATGTTTTCGGTAATGTTCTGTACAGTATGTTAACAATAGGATACATGCTACACAAAAACATGTACAATAATTGCATGGAAATGGAAACAGCATAACAAGGCAAAAGACCTCGAGGGAAACCTATTCACTGAGTAAAACCATAAAGCCTCAGCTCTTACATACGTTCATACAGTAATTACTACCACTAACAGGAGGTTTAATACTCTGTAAAATATAAATCGAGTGTCTTGTGTTTGACAAAGAGGGGTTTTGTTTGTTGATGCTTCTTTTGTGCTCCATTATCCACGTTGGATTTGCCAGTGTACAGTTTGGGACAAGAACATTGTATTTGTGCTATAGCACTGCTTGCCTTGGGATTTTGAGCTTCTGTGAGGGTAAATGCAGCTATGTCCACAACGCTGATGTCCCAGTGAGGGTGGTTTCTCTCTGAATGGGTACTGCATGATGTGCATTAACAAATTATCCCTGAGGTTTGCATTGTTTTTAAGTCGAGCTGCAACCTTCAGGGCTGAAAAATGAAGCCAAGGTGGAAGTGCCAAAGAATATAGTTCCTCTAATGGCCACTTGAGGCTGGGTCCAACAGCAAGTCACTCCCTATTGAACCCCACATTAAAATGCCCAACTTTACATCAGCAATAAACATTTACAGTCTGGTACAAGAAATGGTCTTGGTCTCTGTAGCTAATTTCCCTGTTCATGGCAGCTTTGCCAGGGGTACATTTTTATATAACTCCCCCGTTGACATTTTATCAAGGTTTAAAGTTGTGCATATTTAAGGGCGTGGCTTCTTTTAGAGGTGGGCTGTCACTACTACTGCATCACTACAGTCTATGAGTCAGAATCATCCCATGCTCCCCCACAGCTTCACTCTCTTGTCCAATTATGGTAATGTCTGGCTCCTTAGAAATCAACATGGTAAGGTAAGGTAAGGTATAGTATCGAAAGGTAAGGAAAGGTAAGGTAAAATAAGGTAAGGTAAGGTAAGGTATGGTAAGGTAAGGTATGGTAATGCCAAAGGGGCAATTTGGGATACAGTGGTCATGAATCCAACAAAACAGACGATACATAACACACAGAATCTGGTACCACACACTGTCAGGGGTAAATCATGGACAATTACTGGTCACTGCTGCTTAAGATAAGTGAATTGCAGATGGGACAAAGGACAATCTGTAATGAGTAATGCTACATTTAGGGAGGCAAAACCTCTGCCCTGATGGAAGCATGTGAAACTCAACATGGAGGGATGCTGAGAGTCTGAGACAATAGATGAAAATACGATGACTGCCAAAATGCCAAACTTAAGGCTTTAACACATGAGTCCACAAACCAGTGAGTGATGTCACTGTGGCTGTGTCAAGTGTTTTTATACAGGCCAAGGTTTAAGTACGCTGAAGTTGCCATTTTCTTGAATATTTTGGGCAACTGTAGTACAGTACATGCCAGTGTTTCAGTAAAAGCCACATGATACAACTGGCTCCTCATCTGACTCTGACTTTCGTTTTTAAAGGCAAAGGCCCAGACTCATAATGTTGTTTTGGGCAAGTCTCAAGAGTTAGTCTCATAGCAAATCCATTACTTTCAGTATTTTAACACAAGAAAGGTTTTTAGCCCAGCTAAGAGGGCTGCTGCTGTTTGTTCCAGATGAATTCCAGGTAACACGCTCAGTGAGGTTCTAGTTCAGTGGTTCTTAATTCTGGTTCTCACGGGGACTAGAGCACTTTGATTTTTCATTCTGGTCATCAAATAATGAAGTGAGCTACACCTGAGACACAAGGTGAATGCAATTTACTACAGTACCCAACAGGGATTGAAGACCATCAGTGCTTTGATCCCAAGTTGGTGGACCAAATTGAGTTTTAAACTAATTTCCATAATTTATTCTCTCTTCTGCATTTAAAGCTGGGGTAGGCTGGAATTTGGAATACATTGCTGTATTTGATCTTATTTCATTGTAGAGCGAGTTAGAGAGAGTTACCACCCCACCGTCCCTTCACCTCACTCCCCTCTGTCACCTCGCTCCCCTCTGTCGAGGGCCTGGACCCTCAATCAGCGGTTGTAGCGGCTCCAATTTGGCCGGCACAAACCCCGTAGCGCCAGGTGTCATAGTGGGCTGGCAGTGCTTGGTGTAACCTTTGTGCTGATTCAGCAGGGTGTATGGGCTGTTTGCCAATGGGGTTTGCACTGGCTGGACTTGTGTTGCTGATTCCAGCCTCTGGCTAACCTTAGCTAGCCTACATAAACGTGATAAGCGGTTAGTTAACAGAAGGCAAAACTCTTAGCAACATTTTCTCTCCATCTCTGAAACACTTGCTGATATTAACATGATTTTAATTTCATTCTTTGTCAGACTCAGTTTAGACTTGGACTATTACACTTAGATTTAGACTTCCATCTTCCTGTTTTGGGTTGCTTTGCAGTGTAGTCAGTTGTTGCCAATGCTGAAATAGCAACTTTCTCAGCAGTATTCTCTGCCACTGAATCAGGCTTTCACCAACGGGACATGCATGCATGTCTACATTTGTAGGACAGCAAAAAGCAACGCCCTCTCTCTGACAGACAGGTAAAGTATCCAATTATTTTGTTTGGCCCAAACGAATTGAAAAAACTTTTAGAATAAGTTGCCTCCTCCAGCTTTAACACGTGACAGACAAAATATGCACAAATTAATTAGACACTGAAACTCACTTTAAACTTTTTAAATACCCTGGTAACTTTTGCTAACTGACAGCAAGTGTCCAGATAACAGAAACAGAGCTTGAGTCAAATTACAGTCCAAAACACACGGGTGCCCTCCGACATGCACCAAGAACGTCACCCCATAATAGCAGCACTTTTTTGAGGTTTGCTTCCTCGCTTGGCACATCCTAGTTATTGGACCATGACTTCTGCTCCTGTCAGGTGATAGCATGTCCTCTCTAGAGCTCTGCTACCTGTCACAATTAGGAGGAAGAGAAATTCATTGTTGAGGTGGAAAACAACCAAGCCCCTGCAACCGACACTATCGGATATTAAAAAAGACATTGCTTGGTGAGCCATAGCTGGAGAGGCTCTCCAGGTGAGAAATCAAGTTATATAACACAAACAAGACTCCTGAATCCATGGCAGTCCTCCACATTTACTTTATATGATAGGCTGATGTGCTATGTTGCGGCGATGCCTGCTGGTGCGAAGTGCATCACATAACATGCTGCTGTACTGTGGAGGCAGAATGCTTTCAGTGTAACACTCATAGACCTTTATACTGCAGCACTATTAGTGACACCACTGAGGATGTTTCGGTGAGTCTGCTGCTCTGGGTACTCCAGGTGTCAAAAATGTCCCATTTTCCGCTGTGCATTGTCGGGAGCGAGTGACCCACAACTGAACTGTGGAGTGTACAACATGAATAAAACAGCAGTCAGCAGTTTCAATTAACTTAATGATATGACAATGTGCTTTAGCACACAAGCAGAGCTGCTTTGGGTAAAAATAAATAAATAAATAAATAAATAAACAAATAAGTGAATACTTAAATAAATAATTTAAGCGACACACTCTATTGCAGGTGCATTATGCTTGCTGCAGGTGCTGCTGTTGTAAACTCCATTTGAACTTTTGCAAGAGATGAAGAGAGCCCATTCAAACCTTTCCAAACCGCACAACACATTCACTATGGTACTTCTGTCTTCAGGGATACTAAACCAAACACTACAGAGCACCATGCCGACATTTTAGAATACCACCAAACTAAAGCTTTATATTTGCTTAGTGCATCTATTCA
Source organism: Epinephelus cyanopodus (assembly GCA_026686955.1). Taxonomy (NCBI): domain Eukaryota; kingdom Metazoa; phylum Chordata; class Actinopteri; order Perciformes; family Serranidae; genus Epinephelus; species Epinephelus cyanopodus. The sequence continues at coordinate 27,115,505 of CM048918.1, forward strand.
ATTGTTACAATTATTCAAGTTGCCTGAATAATCTCAATTGTAGCAGACTGTATGTTACTTGTGCTCTGTACAGCTATATTATGCAGGAAAAAAACTAATACAGATATAATAGATAGAGGTACAAATATTACATCAGATTCAGTTCTACTTCATTGAGGTACTTTGTCATAGTTATTAAATTAATAGCCCCTTTCTTAAAGCTAGGGAAAAACTGTGTGTCCAACGTGTCAGTGGGCACATAAGGCTTATTAACACATTATATAATAATTACAATAATAACAAAAGCCAGTTTATATAAATGAGTTTTTAAAACAGTTTTAAAAACAGAGAGAGGGCAATGAGGTGGCTTGTTGGATTCCCAGTGGAAGGTTGTTTCACAGTTGTGGAGCCCTTAAATGCCCTACTACCCTCTGTCTCAGGGCTGGGTATTGCCACTGATTTCCTAAATTGATTCAATTTCAATTCACAAGGTCCGGATTCAATTCGATTTCCTATTCTATTCTATTCTATTTAATCCAATGTTGATTTGTTGGGGATATTACAGATACAATACAAATGTTTGCAAGTTTGTGAAAGAGATTCTCAGTGAACTAATGCTGTAAATTTTATAAATAATTATTTTTTTAAAAAGAATACATTTAGAACAGGAATAAATTTGAATATTTTATAACTAAAAGTTGTTTCTAGAGCTGCAACAGTAATATTAAAACTGCAGAGTCACAATATAAACTCAATATCTCACTGGAAACAAATCTAAAATGTCAATAAAACAAATCATATTCCTGACATCATGATACTGAGCGAAGTTTAGAAAGAATGAAGAACACAGACATCAGTCAGTGCCAGTCCTCCTGACCTCTCTGCTCCTCCCTCTGCTGCTGAGGAGAGTCACTGCCTGCAGGTCACATGACCACAGGCAAGTGTTAAGGTATGAGGCAAACTGAGCTAAACCCTTAGACATAAACAGATGTTGTTTCAGCTTGTTTGTAACAATGTGCTTTAAGATGGAAAGTACTGTGTGCTTGCTGAACAACAATTAACAAGCATAGCTGTTGTCAGCTCAGATTATCTTTACTTCTCGGTTACCACCGCAGCATCTCTATTCTGTGTTTTTGTGTCCGTGTGTGTGCATAAAAGTGGCGCAGCAGCTCCGACGCACAGACAGCAGGAAGAGAGGCTGCAGCAGCACGATAATAAATTACACCAAAACGTAAAAAAGTAAGCCAAAAGTTAAAAAGATAAAAGAGCTGGTAACAGTGGAGCTTCTCAATACTACAGTTGTTCATAACTTAGTGTTGCAGCTCATTTACTACCAGTAAGATTAGCAGGATTAAAGCTTCACACGTCTGTGGGAAAAAGCGTATGATAAAAGATCGATGCCAGATTTGACAAATCGATATTGGGTCATTCTAATGAAGATTGATTTGAAACAATCTAGATGATTGGAGACAAAAGCATGAATGAGAGTTTATACTTTACTAAAAGGAAGAAATTATCTAATTTTGGAAATACTCCTTATTTGACCAAAAGCTGATTTGGTAATGCTGCTAAAATGTTTAGAGGAATTCAAATCTGAATCAAAGACCAACCAGACAACCAGATTTCTGGTCTCATGGGTGACACAGTCTCCATGTGTTTTGCCTCCAAACGCCATCACTTAAGTTTTGTCATTGTTAAGCATTAAGATGTCACAAGCCATCCAGAAGCTTATGGCTGCATGAAAGTCTATGAGAAAGGTAATCAGGGAGTGGTCTGAGAGATTTACAGACAAACAGATTCGTGTCAGCATACTGGGCTTCACAAACAGATTTCATGTGAGTTAAGCAGTGGAAAATATCATAGAAAATCTGGTCTCCATTCCTGAGCAGCACCCTGAGGTACAACACCTTTTTCTTTGAAAAGAGACGACGAAGAAGAAAAATGCTCAGTCAGACACTTCAGAGGAAAGACAAATGCAATTAATTGCCCTTGTGAGGACTGCAGATGTCTAACAGCACAGGATTTGATAAAAATTCAATAAAGGATAACAGAATCAAAGCCGTTGTAGAATCATTATTGGAAGACTATAACGAGCTACCGAAGAAACAGTAATCGTTTTTTGATAGTGGGTAGCACTACGTTGTATGTAACACAGACAGTAGAGTAGCTTTTATTGATCTCAAAGGAATAATATTTTCATTGGAGGATTACAATGTCTAACACCTGCTGGCTGAAATAGAGCCAGGAGGTTAAGGCTTGGGACCACCCTGGATGACACACTGGACAGGCACATCAATCATATCTTATAAATTATTCACAGTTTCAACTTGATGATAGCCTCCACACAACACAATGCCCTGAGGAAAAATCCCTTGTTTTCTTCTCGTTTGCCTTGGATCTTGTCACTCACTTTGTATGGAAATGCAGATGCCTAAGCAGTAAACCTGAAAATAAGCAATTAGCAGCATCAACCACCTCACTCTCTCAACAACTCTGTTCTCTCTGAGGGATTCTCGCTATTGATGCTGAAATTGTCCTTGGTGGTGTTCCCTGTCTGTCATCCCCAGAGAGTCTCCATTGCTTCCCCTGGACGCTTTTCTCAAAAAAATTCTTCTCATTTACACACTTTTACCGTTTCTTCTTGATTCTCACTCCCTTTCCTTTTTTGTTTTCTTTTTCTTTAATTCTTTTTCATCTCTTGCGTTCGCGCTTGCTGGTGTAGCCAGTTATTCAGTAGTCAGCTCACATCACATCTCTCCATTACCTTGTTGGTGCCAACAGACAAGCACCTGCCTACAGATGAGGAAAGGAGAGACAGCGGAAGAGGACAGGAAGGCAAGAGTTCAACAGCTGTGGGTTATACATACGGGTCAGGAAGGGGACATTACAAGATACAAGAAGATAAGTGGCAACATTAGCATGCACACAGAGGCAAAGTGTGCAGTTGATGCATGTCAACGGGCATACATGCACACACAAGGATTGTCTTGTGAGTGAAAACATTTTCTGATGTAGTGTCTTCAAAGTATTTTACTATGGACTAGGGCATTAACGACTTTGATTTTTTTCACGTCGACTTATCTGTCAATAAAGTCGAAGTCAAGTCGACAAGTCATTTGATGACATCATCACATTGACACAGCGGAGGAAAGTGAAGTATCTCCACACATGTGATGTGTGTCTGTGAAGGCCCGAACGTATGCGGAACGGACTCTGCGGACGTCTGCAAGCCCTGTGCACGCAAAGCTCAAGGCCCGAACATACTAGTCCGTGTGGACCTCCGCGGAGTCCACACATAATGTATTTCCAACATTCAAGGCTGATGTCCGCATAAATACATCAGTTAATATCATATGATAGGGGCTATACATAATGTAAGGTCAATTTGCAAATAATCATCTAGTCTTTCTCAAATTATGTGTGCTTCTCCTTTGCCAACAAAATGTAATTTGTGTTAAGCATTTCTAAAAGTAAATTGAAATTGGCATTATTTCAAGTGTCTTTCTAAGCCTGTTTAATAACCAAATAACCTGTCAAAGTAATTCTCAAGTTAGTAACCGTGTTTGGCCACCCCTGCTTTTCAGCCGAGCATGTGAACCAATGGTTCTTATAATCAGATCAAACTTAATATTATAGGAATCAAATTGATCTTCAATCAACACAGGAGACTCTTTATGCAGATGATTTCTTACTGTACATAACTGTTCCACTGAACTTGCTCTGACCATTATCAGGGACCAAAAGATTACAGTGCATCATCAGTTTTGATTTATATGTGACTTAGGGTAACTGGTAATTTGTGGTTTTCAATATAACCACTTTCAACAGACAAGACTCCTCCATTCGATATTCATGCTAAACATGTTAAGTCAATGACATTCCCTTTTTAATTGTCCTCCAATAGTAATTCAGGCTGAAAATTAATTTAGTAGGCTATGCCTGTACTCAATGGTGGATCTAGATAGATGGAGATTTAAAAAATCTTCCATCTTTTTCAGTGCATTCCCTTTAACGTATAAACCATTTTAATATTATTTAGATATTATTATCATGATTTATATATATATTATTTTAATATTTATTTATCTTAATATTTAACTTAATATTGTACCAGCCCTCTGTGCCAACTACGGCCAAAGTGTTTACCAGTTTCGATGGTAGTACCTACAGCTCATTTCAGACCAACACACATTTGACTTCATCCAGAGGATAGTCAAATCTGATGGTTCTCTGATTTCCAGGATTATCTGATTAGTTCTAATTAATCCTTTAATCCTAATTCATTGTTTTTTTCTAAATCTTTTCTGTCATTGACTTTTTCTCTCTGCCTACTTTTCTTTTCCTGTCTGTTTTTCTTTAAACGATACTGATGTATTTAAAACCAAAATTTTACAAGACATTATTATTTTTTTTTTATAATAATTAGGTCTAAGTATGTCTAGTTTTGCCAGCCTGCAAATGCAGTCCAATAGTATGGTACACTGAGTGACCACAACAAGTAATTCCTGCAGTTTCCACACATTCTGTATATAGTCTGCAATCAGTACCTGTTTTGGTCTCGCTGCTGTGTGGAATTTGCTGCTCACTCCAGCTCACTGAACACAGGTGTCAACCCAGAGACTCACAGCTACAGTGAGCAGAAGGACTGCAGTTTCTCAGAGCAGTATTGTGGCTTTTATGGCCAAGAAGTTGCTTTTCAGTCAAGCCCTTTTGTTAAATGAAGTTGCTAAAAGGTGTTAAAAGTCACCACATCTAGTGACACAGTTGATTTGTTGTCAACACTGGTTTCAAGTGTGCTCCACTGTTTACCCCCTTTTTGGGGGTTTGATTTTCTGACAGATAAGCTTGTACATGCAGTGCTTTTTGGCAAACAATTCTCAACATCTTAGATTTTCTGCTTCTCAGCAGCACATAAAAGCAGCATAAGTAGCTGTCAACTGCATTACCAAGAAAAACAACACAGAGGTGAGTCTGAGTGCACTTGGTGCACACATCACAACCTGTGCACTCTGCCAGAATATACAGTGACATGGGTGCAAAGAGTTTTTGCGCATCCTAAAGACCTCAAATGTGTTTGTAAAGCGACAATTAACACACAAAATCTAAAATGGTTGACTTCCTGTTGGGCGAAAACATGTCAATAAATTTCAGTATGTTCTGAAAAATAAGCAAAATCACCCCACCAAATTACAAGAACATCAAAGGAACTCCATCCCAACCCTAGCATGCATTTAGGAATGATCTAGAACCCACTGGCCACACCTGAGTCCGATTGCTACAGAACTTTTTGCCAGTTCTGACGTGTGTGCCAAATTTCATGATTATGCAACATAAAAAAAACACTTGTCTCTCCACAAACAAAAGGCCTCTTGTACTTTCAGTACCAGGGGCTGTTGGGACCCTTACACTTCTGAGCTCAATCAATCAATTTTATTTATAAAGCCCAATATCACAAATCACAATTTGCCTCACAGGGCTTTACAGAATACGACATCCCTCTGTCCTTAGGAATGGGCAAGTGTTTTTCTGAGATGCATTACTCGTGCTTTGGGAACTTTGTATCATTCTTTGAATTATTTGAATTAAAAAAGAGGCCCCAAGCCTTTTCGCTGTCAGTTGACAGTGTATGCAATGTAGGTTATTGCTTTTGCCATCTGAAGAGGGACATCACTTCCCCTTTCACTGGATGAAATCCTGCTAGCTCTATCAGGGCTGTTGAAATAGTCCAGATCAGGTGTTATAAGTCAGATGGTAGGTGCAGGGCCATCAGTTGAATTGGTAGTGGCTACAGCTCTGTTGGCTGAGTCAGCGCTTTATAAATTCCATCAGTGGAGTTCAGCAGTGTCTGACTCCAAGTCTGCTGGTCTCAGGTGATCAAAAAGTTGTAGAAGGTTGGAAATTGGAGGTAAATTGAGATGTATGACTCTCTGTCATAATAGTAAGTGGTGTATGGCTCTATCCCTTTGCCAAAACTCTCAAATGGTTCTCTCTTGGAGTGAGTCCTGTGAGCTGGTGGATTATCGCAGCGCCTCGTCCCCATGAATAAAATTAATAGTTGAAACTGAATCTTCAGTTTTGACATTCCCAAATGGTTCTCTCTCTAGGTGAGCGCCAAAAGGTCTCAGAAGATCATAGCAGTTCTCAATTGGTTCCTCGTCCCCATAAATGACATGTCTACTTTTACCTGTTATAAGATTCTCATCTCAGCCTCACATCGAGCAGCTGTTCCAGGAGGTATACAAATGACATCTTGTCTTTACACTCAGTATTGTCCATTTCTCTGACTGGCCCTCTACTGCTTCCTCCAAATTTCTGACAGTGTCAAAAATTTGTATTTTGGAGCCATGTGCCTTCTTGTACTCCTCCTGTGTCTTCAGTCTCCATCCTGGTTTGGTCGAGCCCTTTAACCTGGAAAACAAGAACGTCTGATGTATTTCCGAGCTTTCCGAGAAAATAGCTTGCATGATACTGTATGTTGTGGGAGCACTGAAGAGGTGGAAGCCAAAATACAGGTATGCAAGGACACACTCCAGTCCCCACATGCTGATGGCTTCAGTAATTGGAAGCCCCAAGGTCACCTCTGGAGCTCTGTCCGCAGGGGCCTGCAACAACATTCCAACCTCTGTTTCGGAGGCTGGAGGTGCCAAACCAGTGTCCATTAATTTTACCCCCAAGAGTTGACCCTGGTGGTTGACAGGCATAACGTTGTCAGGTTTCGGGTTAGAGTGAATGATGCAAACATCCCTCAGGGATTTGAAAGCTACAACTAGCTAATGTGTTCGGGGATGGATTTCATTTAGAGACAATTGTGCCTGTCTCTGCTTCACCAAGTCCATAAGGCTCCTGTCTAGCATTTTAAACGCTAGGCAGGACAAGCCTTGGAACATAAAATTGTCGATGAATTTTAGCAGGTTCTTCTCTGGATTGAGGGCCCTGAGTTCCTACAGTATTTCCACTTCTTTTTGAATGGTGTCACCTCGCTGTCTGTGTAGATCTTGCTGGCCTTAGTCTCAAGTCTTTAAATTGATACACCTGGCATCTTGGCCAAAACATCCTTCTCCATTTAAGTCCATCAAATACTGCTGTTTTGTCAGTGATTCTGGCGTCAGACACACACACAAAAAGGTGCCAGATGGTGTCAGCTTGAAATGCTGCTGGTAACAATGTGATACAAGAAGCTGCAAAGTGCCTATACGGCAGGCAGAAGGGGAGGTGGGGAGCCCGCTGTCCACTTACCATGTGAATGTTGAGTCAAACCATAATGTTTTTCTCCAAACCTAAGCATGTTCTTTTGTTACAAAAGGAAATTAACATAAATATGAGTTACTGATACTGTACAGTTACTGTGAAAACGGAGGTGTATTGACACAATGTATGTAACAAGCGGAAATTGACACGGCATCCAGGAATGTCAACAACAGACACAGGAGGACACTTAGCATGTCATATGTAGACGTAAAGGTCAACTGACAAAATGGAGATATTTGACAAGCTGGGATGTGAACATGTTGTACAGTCACAGTATGTGCACTGAACCGTGACGCGTGAGAACAAGAAAAAACAATTATGTGACATAGTCCTGTAATAATGTGTGCACGACAACAAAGATCCAATAAAAATCAAATTAAAATGTTGACATTTTCAAGACACATCAAAAGAGTTCCTGGACGAAATTAGAGAGTGCTGCAGGAATGTGTGTGTAATATGGATCTGCCCTGAGTGTATTTCCTTTCCTCATTTCCACCAAAGAAATGATTCATTACATCTGATTTTGTGACAGATTTTCAAAACAATGGCCAATGGGTTTCCTTTGGTTTTATAAATAAGTCCAAATTCGAAAGACTTGGCATGTTGACAGTGTATCTGACAGGTGACCACAGTGGTCTGTTTTATCTGTGTAAAGGTGATTGAGTGAAGGCTGAGGAGGCAGGGATTGGTGACACTGTCATGAAAAAAATAAAAGTGTCACAGGGAAAAATGCCAATATGAAATAAAATTAGAGTTTTGAAGTCTAGTTTAACTGTTACTAGGAATAATGGAAATAGTTTTTCATAATAAAGTAGCCGAAAGAGGGCAAATTGTACATCAGGATAGACAAGGGGATGGTTGCATAATCACCTTAACAGAGTGCCTGGTTGGAATATCTGAGATTGTGGAGATTTGTTTGTTGACAAACCTCATCTTGGCCTCTCTCACACCATCGGTCAAGTTAATAGAGCCTGAAATTGTCCACTCAACCAGCCATTCACTCTGTTGATCACATTTATTGATCACTTTACGTCCTTCGAGTTCAGTCCAGCCACTTTCCTCTTGCCTTGACAGGTCATGGACATTTGGGCTTTTGTGTGTTAGCTTGGGCATGTTGGGCAGTGCAATTTAAAGGTTCGATATGTACTATAAATACAAACAAGTGAAATCACTGCTTTTACCGGAATGCTAATAAATACAATGTGTTTTTTTAACAAAGGATGCAACAATGGACATTTTCCACAACCCTGGGATTAATTTTTCACTTTTCATACTTCTTTCAAAAAAGTGGCAAACAAAACCTTAAAGGTAATTCCAACTAAAATGTACTTTAAACACAGAATCTCGACACAATAGCTCATAGATTCCACCAACATTTTAGTGTTAGAATAAAGGGAAAAAAAGATGCAGAAGTCATGTAAGGAAGAATACACTGATGTAAGAATTCAGAAAATGGTGCGTTAACCTCTGCTAAGAGTCTATTTCCGTCCCTTTGTTGACCAGCACTGAGGTATAAATGTCTGTACCACTGCACATGGCTGGTGGTAATGGGGCTTGAAATGGGCTGCAGGTACAACCAATCGCACTAACTGATTAAATTAACTTGTGATTTTGCTGAGTGATTAGATAGATTTCTGATCTCACGGACTGATTAACTCACCTGATGGTGACAAAAGAGAGGGTTCAAGTCAAATGTAAACCAGCGTCCTTCAGCCTGTGTAAAGGAATAAAAGGACTAAAGACATTCAAGACGGGGCTTGTAATCTTAAAGCCCCTACAAGGAACTTTCAATTTGAGTTGATTTTGGCGACCCTGTGGACAAAAGCGGTAGTGTTTTGCCGGAATGAAGCCTACATTTCCCATGAGCTCTAGTGCGTATTGTCGTAAAGACGCATACCTGGCTCGCGCATGTGTTTGTTTTGGGGATCCCAGCTAACCTCTGCCACGCCCCAGCTCCACCTCTGCGGCGTAAGCGCCTCGCTGCTGGGGTAAACGCAGCGGTCGGCTGGTAAGGCTGAAGGCCAGTTTGGCGAGCACTTCCACGGCTTCTTGGACTGAGTATGGAGCGGTGCCTCGCTCTTTATTTCTTGGCACTCACTGGACCCTGTCTACGCCTGGCTGGTACCGGTTGTCGACCCGGATGAGGTGTTCCTGCCCCGCGGCCCCTGCTCTCCTCGTCCCCGGTGGGGTGGGGTAAACCTGCGCAACCTGCGGCCTCTGTGTGTGGCCTCTCTTGCTCTCAATTTGGACACGTTCATATCACATTTATGCCTGTCACTAACTTGGCTTCTTCCCTGGAGCCTTTTTCGTCAGGCAGGTTCCCACAGATCAGGGTTGCGCCTGGCTCATGGGTCCTAACTGAGCCTCCTGCTGTGGTCCTGCCTGATGCCCACTGCTACTGCCGTTATTATTAGTCATATTTTTACAGTTGACCATTTGCTAAGCCCCGCCTCTTTGTGATGGTCCATCAAGCTGTCGGAGTAAGCATGGAGCCCACACTGTAACTAACTGCACTCCCAGAAGAAATATTATCATAATTTTAGAGAAATGAAACAGTGATTCCAGAGAGAAGCATTAATACACAACGTGCCCCAGGCACAACATTTAGCTCCAAATCCACAAAACCAGCCTGGAAATGAAGGAAATCTGAAACGATTGCATTAGAGTCAATGGTGCACAGCTGTGTTAAACTGCGCTAAATACAATACATTTGGCTGAAAACTTCCTCATTACACCAGAGTCCCAACAGTTTATCAACCAGCGGTGGTGGCAAGGACTTGTCAGCCTATGACTGATTGGACCAGGTTTCCAAACATTTGCTTGGAATATGCCATCATCTTTTTCTGCATGGTACTAGTGTCCATTTCACTTCTGTCTGGCAGGGTAGAAAATAATAGGAGCATGTTCCAAGCCATTTTCCTTATGCACGCATCAATTTATCACAGCAGGTGTTTGAAGTGTTGTTGTTTTTTTTGGAAAACATTGGAATATTGTGTTGATTCTTTGACAACAATGACATGACTGAAAAGGTGCAGAGGATACAGGAGTGCGCTAAGCAAAGTTTGCAACTCATGCAGGACCTAAAAATGTGTACAACCTTCATTTAACAAAGAGATTGATATTCCCATTCATGACTTTGTTTACCAGAATACATCTGCCTGCAGGTGTAGGTGAAACTGAGCGGTGCCTGCGTTCTTTCACAACACTCAGTATCAGAGCCCTTAAAAAACACAATACGGTATAAAGAATAGTGTAAATGTAAAGCCACATAGACACAGGCATAACTGTTAAGGGCATAAAATAAGAGGCCTGCAGCTATACTTGCTTATCTGTGTGAAAGCAATCTAATGCTCTGTGGACCTTAGGGATCAGGGTATTTGTCCCTTGTGCACCATACACAGTAGTAGGTATTACAGCTCTCTCTGCTCTCTCATGCTGACAGAATATGAATTGGCAGCAGCACAGATCCTGAACTGCACAAGCCTGTAGGTCAGCAAGGGCATAGCGATCGTGTGCAAAACACCCCACCCCAGCATGAGAATGTGCAAGGGCGCGCATGCTTCTGACAGAATTTTAACAAGGGAAAGGCAAGCTAATCATACAGCGTGAGGTCTGATGAAAGTTAACCAATCACCCACCAATCATTTGAAGTTTATAGTAGCCAGTGAGGTCAAACATTTCTGTGAGTATAATAAAGTTGAAGATTGCTGTGCTCAGGGTGACTGACTCAACTCCATGTGTCCAATCACATTTTTGGAATCATCATAATTACTACAGCATTTAAGAGCTATTCCAAATTCTCTTGCTCTTTTGACAACACCCTATCAAATAGTACCTTGTAAGGTGCTGAACTACAAAGCATGGAGAGCAGCAAACCACACAAAATAACATATGGTTTGCTTTTATAGCAGATGTGCAGTCAGTTCACGTAAGCCCTGTTTGCACAGGGGTTTAGTTTTGCCAGAGCCCACGGGAACAACGCTGCGTGACACTTCTTTATTTTTGGGTGAGGATTAGAATATATGCAGTTCACTTAATCTAGTTGAAATTAATATACATTTTCAAATGCTTGAAGATCCACTCATTCCCAAAAGTGTATGTCCTCCAAGAGAGTAATGAAAGTAATGGTCAGAGTTGTCACATTGAAATTTAAGGTGTGATGATTCTGATGATCTGATGGATTCATGTCTACACCTCATACATTAAATAACATTACAAGTTAAGTTCCACCTTAAAAGTCACCGGCACTCGGCCCAGTGAATCAAGTTATTTGTTTCTCCGACTCCAGCTGCTCCAAGAGGCAGCAAAACATAATTTCTTTTATAGTTACAGTTTACTAATATGTGTAAAACTCTCCACGGTATGAACAGTGGTTACATGAGCCTCAAACCAGCCACAACTCAGCCCAGAGTGACCGTCTGTTATTGACCAATCAACAGACTGCAGTGTTCACAGCTCCAACTTTTAGTGCCAGATCTGTGTGCTAGGTACCCCAACAGAGAGGGGACCAAAAATGGGGACGGTACGGAACGGTTTTATTGGTACCATCCACAACTTTTCACAGTGGAAATGGAAAAGAAGCATACCGAACTGAACTAAACTGTACCGGACTGCTTGGTGGAAACAGGGCTATATAGCTCATACAGTCCTGGTAGTCGCAAATTAATTTTGCACAGACCCTTGTGGCCACACAGACATGCTGTAGGGTCACTGATACCAATGCATTTCTGTCTATTAAGAGCAAAAATGCACAGTACAAATTTTCACTAAATGAATACGCCACATTTCGCCCAAATACAGCAATTTTTGAGACAAATATACATACAAGTGGACAAAGGCAGTCAACACACTTACCAGTAAAAGTGAAAGTAAATTTGAACTCCAAATATTTGAGTTTTTTGGCACTGTGTCTGTTGGATGTTTACTGCTTACAGTCTGGAACCTGGTTGCTGCCTTTTTATAAAGCCCCAACCTCACATGGGTGCTGTGGGAGTACATAACCATAAATGTCCTAACATAGAAAATAGGAAGGAAAACAAGAACATACAGGCAGAGGACAGAATGTCTGCAGAAAAATACACCATCACACAATTCTAGTGGGTCTTGAGTGACAACCGTGGGGATTATTTCTATATGAGTCTATGCATTGTTTTTAAGGAATATCCGACACAGTATAAAGTTAAGCCACTAATTGCTGAAAACTAAATACATGACTGACTGTTTACTCTCTCAGTTGCTGTCTCATTTTCACATTCTCTTTCATCATTTATTTTCCCCACAGTTTGTTCTAAAAGTTGGATTTAACACAACACTATTCAGAGAAACTTTACTCTGTTGTTTTTCCCAGTGACAACGCAAGGCTGGGACTAAAACCTTGAATCACATCTGCCTGTAGACTCCCAAAGCTTTGCACTAGTGACATATGGTCTGACATCAGGTCAAAATAAGAGACACTACCTGTCAATGCCCTATTGTCTATACACAGTGGACACATTTAGCCTTGGGCTAAAGGAAGGGAAACTGCTTAACAGGCTCGGTCTACACTCTAAAATATCTGTTTATGCGACAACATTGTCCCTGAGCTCACTTCTACTTGATGCAGCGACATCATAGCATAAGCACCTCCACAGTGCTGCAGTCCAACATAAGTATATCTTTGAAATACTAACTGTGTGGAGCTTAGATGTGGATTCTGTAAATATAAGCAAAACATATTACAAACAGGGATCTGCAGGGCCTTTGGACAGGTCTAAAGGTTGAAACTAGTAAACTTAAATTCAGAAAGTTTGAACATAATGTCCACCCACACTGGAGGTTGCCAGTGACAGCCCCCCCTGCTGTGTTCCTCCTTTTTCTCTTAGTGATCAAAATAGCAAAGAGCAGCAGGCAACTGAAAACCTCTCACTATGTTTGAAGAAAATGGCACCTAATCTGCACAAAGTGCCGCTGTACCTGGAAAGAGCCAAGCTTGGGTCCATTTAGAGATGGTAATAAAAGAGGCGAAGGCATCCATCATTTCTGAGTTGTCGATTAAACTGCATCATAATCATATAACTAAGTGAAATTTAATTCCATGAGCTCTGTGTCAGGGTGTAAAGCTGACCAGTAAAACTGCACTGTAACACAAATGTCCTGGTTTAGGACAAAAGCATTCAGCCCGTCACTCCCTGCTCCGTGCTATGTGAAAGTGCAGTGCACCGCTGCAGGGCTATTAGTGCGCCCAGCCAGTTCAACACCTCAGTGCTTGTTTATTCCCATCCAAACTAAAGCAAGGTGAAGTGTTGCCTATCAAGAGTAATCACTCTGCTATTCACGGACATGCACTTGCTTCTTTCTCAAAGCAGCAGCAGCAGCAGCAGCAGAGTAGAGCGGAGGAACAGCAGCATGGATGAATGGTCAAACGATCTTTCTTCCAGTGGTGCACCTCCCAAGGCATAGATTCAAAGTTTTGGCATCTATCATCTTAGTGACCCTAAGGTCCCATGTCCACCAAAGTGATCTTTCCTGAAGCCAGGGTATCTTATTAATTCTGTGCAATGGGAGTGCGGCTTATTCACGCTGAAATACAGATGCTAGCAGTGTGACCAGGCACTGAGTGTCTGTTCTGCACTGAGCTCTGCTTCTTTGTAAAACTCTACACTTGTCACTGTCACTTTTTATCCAGCTATTCAATCAGAGAAGGAGGGGAAAATACCATGAAGACCAGTCTTCGTATCTCACATGTGCAATGGCTAAACAACAACATATATGTAATATACTGTACAATATGCACTTAAAGGCCACTTTATTAGGTAGACCTTGATAGTACCTGGGTTGGACCCTGTTTTGCCTTCAGAACTGCCTTATTTCTTCATGGCATAGATTCAACAAGGTGCTGGAAACATTCCTCAGAGATTTTGGTCCATATTGACATGATAGCATCACACAGTTGCTGCAGATTTGTCGGCTGCACATCCATGATGCAAATCTCCTGTTCCATCACATCCCGAAGCTGCTCTATTGGATTGAGATCTGGTGACTGTGGAGGCCATTGGAGTACAGTGAACTCACTGTCATGTTCAAGAAACCAGTTTGAGGTGATTTGAGCTTTGTGACATGGTGCGTTATCCTGCTGGAAGTAGCCATCAGAAGATGGTACACTGTGGTCATAAAGGGATGGACACGCTCAGCAACAATACTCAGGTAGGCTGTGGTGTTTAAACCATGCTCAGTTGGTACTAAGGGGCCCAAAGTGTGCCAAGAAAATCTCCCCCACACCATTACACCACCACCACCAGTCTGAACCGTTGATACAAGGCAGGATGGATCCATGCTTTCATGTTGTTTACGCCAAATTCTGACCCGACCATCTGAATGTGGCAGCAGAAATCCAGACTCATCAGACCAGGCAACGTTTCTTTAATCTTCTATTGTCCAGTTTTGGTGAGCCTGTGTGAACTGTAGCCTCAGTTTCCTGTTGTTAGCTGACAGCAGCGGCACCTGGTGTGGTCTTCTGCTGCTGTAGCCCATCTGCTTCAAGGTTGGATGTGTTGTTGGTTCAGAGATGGTCTTCTGCAGACCTTGGTTGTGAGCAGTGGTTATTTGAGTTACTGTTGCCTTTGTATCATCTTGAACCAGTCTGGCCATTCTCCTCTGACCTCTGGCATCAACAAGGCATTTTCACCCAGAGAGCTGCTGCTCACTGGATATTTTCTCTTTTTGGGACCATCGTCTGTAAAACCTAGAGATGGTTGTGGGTGAATATACTCAGACCAGCCCGTCTGGCACCAGCAACCACATAAATCATCCTTCTACCTCATTCTGATGTTCAGTTTGAACTTCAGCAGGTCGTCTTGACCATGTCTACATGCCTAAATGTATTGAGTTGCTGCCACGTGATTGGCTGATTAGCTATTTGTGTTGAGGAGCAGTTGAACAGGTGTACCTAATAAAGTGGCCAGTAAGTGTATGTTTTCTCTCATGAACTGGTCTGTACTCTCTTCTTAAATGCCTCAGCTTTCCCTTCATCCATACCAACCACTCTAGCTCGTGCCAACGTTATACATCCATGGATATTCCTTCATTCATAGCAACCAGACGCAGCCAAAGTGTCTCAGCTGGAAAAACGCTGTGCCTCAAAACCACTCTCAAGCACTCTCGAGAGCTCCAGAGCTTCAGCTGTGAAAAAATGTCCCGATGTACCCGGGGTCTTACTGCTTTTTATTCACCACAATCGTCCGTGGTATCAACAACAGCTGATTGATTTTGTTTGACACTGAACTTTGTCTGTCATGGTGTGAGTTACGGCACCATGCGATACTCTTTACGACCAGATCACTTCAGGTAAACCTCCCTCTTGTCATGCCTGCTGTTCAAATGTCAGACTGTCTCATCATGTCAGCCTCTCTGCTCCAGTATTAGTCTGTCAGATGTCACATGTCAACCTCTGTGATGTCACGGCAACCTCTGTTTCCCTTGCTTCATGTCCCATGTCCCTCTTTCAAATTGTATTTAACTCTGACTTCAGACACCTTTCTCCTCAATTCTTCTTCTTTGTTATTTACTTGTGTCATTAGTTAAAAATTGCTGCAGATCAGGAAGTTTAGTTGACCTAAATTGTGCAAAATCTTGTGTGGTTTTTGGTTTTCTTCCCAAGTGCATGGTGTTCTCTGATGGAGAAAAACTCAGCCAATTAAACAGGAAGCTTTCCATCTCCATCTCCTCCCTCTCTCTCTTGTCCCAATCTTTTCCCCCTGTCATCCATCTCTCCAGTTTGCTTCACCTCTCTGTCTTCATCTTCTTCACTTTTCTCTCACTTGTTATTTCATCTCCTCTTTCTACACTCTGACTCTCCTCCTCTATTCCCTCCTCTTATCAGATATTTACTACGGCTAGATATCGTTCTCTCTCAGGTTGGGATCAGTGTTTTCCCTCTTCTTAATTTATTCCCTGCTTATGTTTTATTTTGTCAGTTATTCAGGGATCTGGTAAATATTTGCACAGAGAGGCCTGCCGGTAATCAGCCAGTTGGCGTATCATCACTGTGTGTCAACTGGAGCAGGCCTGTGTGTGTGTGGGGTGGGTATTGGAAACTATGAGAGATTGCATTTAATGTGTGTAAGAGAGGACTGTGTGTGTGTGTGTGTGTGTGTGTGTGTGTGTGTGTGTGTGTGTGTGTGTGTGTGGGTTTATTGCAGGGGTTTTGGCTGAGGGTCAGGGATGAATTCAAGGTTCCAGAGGGAGAGAGAGAGAAGAGAGATTCAGCAGTGGCAGCAGACTGATATCGATCAGATCTTGTTTTATAGAGCCTTCCACATAGAAAACAAACTGTGTGAGGAGGAGAAAAAAAAATAATTGGAGCAAACAAATAACCTCACTTCTAATAAGAACAATGCTTTTGGCTGACCACGCCAGGGAAAAACAGTGAGAGAAGGCTGAGGGAGAAATGTAATGGAATAGAAAAGGGGGGGCAGAGAACAATGAGTTTGAAATGGCATCATTCAATAAACTCTGGTACTTTAAGTTACTGTATTTTCAGAAGTCATCATATTCACCTTCAAGTGTTAAGGTGGTTTGTTCATGTGCCGTGCAGCAGAGTCGTGTGTTGGGCCAGGTTTTGTGTTCTACCAGATGGCAACATTACCAGTGGCTGTTTGTTTCAATTCAATCTGCACTCCAGCATACGCCGGAAGAAAAATAGATGGTTTAGATGGATGGCGTGTGTCTATTTGTGTGTGTGTGTGTGTGTGTGCAGGACTGCTTAAATAGCCCGTTATTGTATTCTATCTATGCACATTGTAACTGTGTATGGCTGCATACTATCTAGAGGATTTACCAAGCAAATAAACTTTTTCTTTCTTTCTTTTTTAATCTTGTATGATTATATTGTACTTCCAGGTACAGAAATTATTTATCATAATGATGATGATGGATGAACCCTTTTTACAAGAGCTACAAAATGCTACAAATAGCAGCAAAGTTATTAAAGAGGAAATAGTGAAGAATACAAGAAGACCAGTGTTTTCTGACATGAGGATAAAGATAAATGTCTCTAATGTCAGTGTTTTTAAATCTGCACTAAAGCACGACAATGGCAAACTTCATGTTCTCTGCGCCAATATGCTACGGAGTGCTACTACACTTTGGGTATCCAATATTGGTATTGCATTAGCCCCATACACAGTGTGTATCCATTGTACTACCACCAACAATTTTTCAAACACACAGCTCTTCATCAGGCTGAAGCAACAGTGTCGGAGCAGCGTGAAGAACAACTGAAAGTGGAGCTTCAACAATGGTTACAGCAGTGCACATTTGTAAGGTATAGATTAAATATTTAAACAGCATAATGGCTATGGATAAATACAGTTTTTCCAGAACTGTCTGGATAGAGTGTTTGTGCTCCTTTTGTGAGAGTGATGGTTATGTGAATTCAAGGGAAATATCACCAAAAAAAGAAAGAAAGACAGAAAAAAAGGCTGGCTGAGATGGAAAACTTGACGTATCAATACAGCGAAGGTTCAATAAAGGCTGATGGAAACATATTTCTTCGAATAAGCCAAGACACTGCAATACCTGCTTTGGTTTCCTCTCTTGCAGACAAAGCCTCTGTGTCATGCTGCTACAGACAGAAAGTGCCTAAAAATAAGACAAAAAAGGGGTGTCTAGCAACATGAATGTCTTGGACACAATAGCCTATTACTCAGCTGAGTTTGAGATGGTCTGAATATGCTCCGAGACACTTTTTTTCTTGCATTTGCCCACTGAAATTTGCATAAACACTAACAGGATCAGTGACAAGGGACAACCCTGGCAGAGACCAACACCCACTGAGAACATGTTTGACTTAATGATGATTATGTGGATGCAGCTCTCACTTTACAGGGTACCGGGGTCATTGAGACGAGACAAGCACATATTGCCTCTTGGAATTTGCATAAATGTAAGTGGCCTATCAGGACATGCCTACCCCAGTACAAGCGGAACCCAAAGTATATAGGACCTGTATGCTCACATTTGCTACCCTACACCCTATTTAATGAGTGGTCTAGGAGTGACAGGGCCCCGAGGTAGAGGGCTCCGCCTATGCTAACAGAACTTGGGTTACGTAACCTTCGTCTTTCTCACACAAGCTCTGCCCTGCACTGCACTTTATGAATACAGTGGAGGAGCCCAGTGAATGAATCCCCTGTTGCTACATAACATTGACCCAGCCACACTGATCAATGGGCAATTGTTGATGCTAAAGAGAAGGAAGAAGAGGATAACGGATGCCGTCATATTCAATTCAATTCAATTTTATTTATAAATCCCAATATCACAAATCACAATTTGCCTCACAGGGCTTTACAGTCACCTGTTTAATACTGAGTGCTTCGCATGCATTTAGGTGGTCAAGTCCTGATTGGCTACTTACATTTATGCAACTTTCAGTGGGAAAATGTGTGCTTGTCTCGTCTCAACCCCGGCACCCCATAAAGTGGGAGCTCCATCCGCATACTCGGTGTTACATCAAACACGTCCTCGGTGGATGTTGGCCTACGCCAAGGTTGTCCCTTGTCACTGATCCTGTTTGTGTTATTCATGGACAGGATCTCGAGGTGCAGCAAGGGGGAGGAAGGGGTCAGGTTTGGGAACCTCAGAATTGTGTTTCTGCTTTTTGCAGATGATGTGGATCTGTTGGCTTCATCACACAATGACCTCCGGCAGGCACTGGGGCAGTTTGCAGCCGAGTGTAAAGCCGTCCAGGTGAGAGTCAGCACCTCCAAATCTGAGGTCCTCGTTCTCTGAAAAAAAGGTGGATTGCCCCCTCTGGGTTGGGAGACAGTTTCTGCCTCAAGTGAAGGAGTTCAAGTATCTCATGGTCTTGTTCATGAGTGAGGTAGAATGGAGTGTGAGATGGATCAGCGGATTGATGTGGCATCTGCAATGATGCAGGCACTGCGCCGGACTGTTGTGGTGAGGAGGGAGCTGAGACAGAAAGTGAAGCCGTCGATTTACTGGTCCATCTACGTCCCAACCCTCACCTATGGTCATGAGCTCTGGGAAGCGACTGAAAGAATGAGATTGCGGATAACAGTAACAGTACCACTTGGGTATATTTGCATAAGGGTAGTTGATGAGAACATGCATTGATTAATATTTTATTTTGTCAACATTTATAAAATTAGTTTAAAACTTTGGAACTTTGAATGGAAACATTACGTTCTGTTCTTTTAAATGAGACATTCGGATGTTGCATCATTCTTGCAAGCTAAAAACAAATGAACAGAAGAAATGTAAAGACATTTAGCTGCCCAACTACCTTGCAGGCAAAAAGGTGTCTTTTAGTACTTCACAGAGACAACCCCAGAGGATTGAGTATGTACATAGGTGCCTAAAGCTTATGAAGTGTCATTAAAAGAGTAAAGCCTAGGTAAAATATGGCAGGGCTTTCTGGATTTCTGTTTTATGTGGATAAAAACATGATTTTGTAGAAAAGATAATCACTACAGGCGGACAGAGAGAGCAGAGGCAATATTTGTCTGTGTATGTGTTCACATGTGTGTACAAGGCTTCAGTGAGGGCTCTGTGCCTGAATATCCCACATTCCTTTCAAACTATACATTTTCACAGACTTAAGCAGAATTATCCTTGTCAAGGTCTTGTCTTTCTCTATCTGTCCCTCCCTCCTCACTCCGCTAACCCCTCTCTCCCACACTCCTCGTTTCACATCTCGCTCTCCTGTTCCCCTTTGTGTCTAATCAGAGTTATTCAATACAAAAGGGTTGAGACCTTGAATCAGAACATTGAAAGCTGAGGGCCGAAGTAACCAAGCATCAGTTTATTGCAGTGTGTGTGTGTATGTGTGTGTGTGTGTGTGTGTGTGAAGCACACTTGGGGAAATGTAGAGAAATAATGAGAAACGCAAAATGTTTTTGGTGAGTGCACTTTTTTCTGTCAGTGTAATATAACTTGAGATGACTCTAATTAAGTTTCAGCTCTTATTAAAGTAGCTCCTATTTGCAAGCAAATCTTTCATTACTTTATACCGAAAAGTCCCAACTGGCCTATAATTATATCTTTATTCCTTAAATTGTTCCACCACTGCTGTGCAATTGACCCTTTGCTAAGCCCCATCTTCTTTAGGTACTCTTGCTACACCTATTAAAGGTACAGTTCACCCCAAAATCAAAAATACACATTTTTCTTCTTACCTGTAGTGCTGGATGCACTATCCCTTAAATCAATTTAGATTGTTTCAGTGTGACCTGAGAGTCGGAAATATCAGCCGTAGAGATGTCTGCCTTGGGACTATTTCTGTTCCGTCGAACTACACCTGCAAACTTTATCATCGTACAGAAGGAAGTATTCATCTACTAATAAACAAGAGGCTTGTGCTTATGACAGTACGAGATGTAAACATCAATGGCGTCCTTCTCGGTTGATCCGTAACATTAGCTTGGTTAGTGTTGCTAGGTGAGCTAGCAGTAGATGCACACCTCCTTCTGCATAGTGATACAGTGGACGGGCGTAGTGCGGTAGAAAGAAAACAGTCCCTACATGAAACTGCTGCCAAGAGCTGAGGATTATTTTGAGTAACCAGGTTGTGATTTCTGAAAAGACACATTGCTGTTGAGTATTTTTAACCACTAGTTGAGTGCCATCTGTTTCCATTATATTGGAGAGAAGGCAGAAATCTGTGCAGCGGATATCTCCAACACTCAGCAACTCACACCAAAACAATCTGGATTGATAAACAGCACTACAGGTCAGAGAAGGGTGAACTGTCCCTTTGAGCCCACTATTCTAGTACAATAGTGTTGTACAATATAATTTACAGAAATAACAGGGGCGAATTTAACACTAAAATTTATGATAATCTGTCGTAAGCTTTTGACTTGTTGACTTGTGGAGCTACACTAAAGCAAGCCTCTGATTTCTGGCCAACAACCATTAATTTTGTGAAGTGAAATGACAATTTTCACAAAGATTGACTAGTGGTGGGGCTTTAGCTGATGCTGCTTTTGTGAGCTAACTGGAAACCCATTTACGCATGACTTTTTAATGTTTCCAACTTACTTGTTTCAAAATGAGAACCTCATACAAGAATCTTAAATGTGCATATGATGGCTACATAACATTATGCTCAGACAGACAGTTTAAAATAATGGCGAATCTGACTCATAGACAGTGGTGACGCCTTGTATTGCCAACACTTTTTTCTTCCCACTTTAAAGTTACAACTCTAAACAGGCCCAGCAATGATGTTGTATCAAGTAGTGTTTTAATAGCATATTTAAACCAGCAGAATGATTCAATGTCCTGAGTTTATATGAAAGAAATTAAATACTTATATTGCATGGCCTTAACTGAGTGTAACTTAAACCTTATTTCTGCTGTAAAACTGGGCATTTTAACGTAGCAATTTATTGGGATTGACTCACTTTATAGAGTCAGCCTCATGTGGCCGTTAAAGGAACTGCAGTTTTTGGCACTTGGCATTGGTTTTACTTTTCAGTCCTGGTGGTGCCACTTGGGTTAAAGCCACATGTTGCAAAAAGTCAGCATCCTGATTAGGTGACTTAAGAGCAGAATTGTGTTTGTCCTAATGGATTAAGCTAGTTTGCCTTAATATGTTGGTCTAACTATAACTGAAATGTTAATCCTTCTAACATAACTCTGTTTTGGGGCATAAGAAAAAAAGATATTTCAAAAATGTGTTTCCCTTTTGAGTGTTTTGTTCTTTTGTGTTTTTGGTTTGAATGAGACTAAAAACAAAACAAACAAAAAAAACCCACTGTATATACATAGTACTGTTCTTACTACAGCCCCATTCACTTTGCTTTAACTATAAATACATTTAAAGCTTGATAGGTCTGCTGTGCCTATTATAGTTGCTATACTGCGATTGGACAATCGCTGTCCAGGGAGGGGTTGGAACAATGCTCAAATGTGTTTTGTCTGTTTTCGAGGCATTATATTGTTGTGTCTGAAATGTAATATTTGTTTTCTTCTTTAATTCTCTATACTGCAGCCAAATAAATGAAGTAAAACTGCCATGTCAGTCAGATTTAGCATCTGTTTTAGAATTAATTTTCTTCATTGAAGTTTCCTCCACTGTACATTTATCTCCTGTCATCTCATACAAACTTTCCTCTCTCCATCTTCATCTCCCTCTTTCTCACTCACTCTCTCTCTGTTATTTGGTTCACTTTCCTGCGACAGATTATCCCCCACAGTATACACCAAGATTAGCAGGCACACCTCGACACATCACATACATCCCACGCTAACAACACACACTCACACAAACATCTATTCCTCTATCAATCCATCTCCTTCAGATTATTCTCCACGGTGTACAGCGAAATGAACACCTTAATACATAACCTCCCACGCTAACAACGCACACGTAGATGCAAACAAACAGGCACACACTAATAAACATACACATTTGCATTGAGAATAAAATGCAGCATATCTGTGTGACGATCAGACACAGACAGAGAAACAAAAATACAACACCTTGGTATCAGCACCATCATTAATGCCTTCACTCTGCTCAGGGTCAGTATGGGGGAAATCTGCAGCAGGTGTTGGATTCACAGAGGCAGTGAGACGACACCTGCTGTGATGAGGCCTGTGAGGCAGGAGGGGCACTAAGTTGTGGGGTTAAAGCTGTTCATCAAACAGATAGTAGGCATTGGTGGATTATATTACAATGGGCCCCTGGGCACAGACATGTAAAAGGCCCCACCACTATTCCTGCTCAAGACTGGAGACAAACTTTTTGGTGAAACACACACACACACACACACACACACACACACACACACATATATATACATATATATATATATATATATACATACATATATATATATAATACACACACTGTCAGTCATTCTGTGGCTCTTCATAGTCTTTGTGTGTCTGTTTTTGGCTGTTTGGCATTTTATGTCTCTATGTAGTTGTTTTATGTTTCTATGAGCTAAATGTGTGGTTTTCTTTAGGCGATTGTGTTTTTTGGTCATTTTGTTTTACTTTGTAGTTTTTGTCTTTTAAAGGTGTTTTTTAGGTCATTATGTGTCTTTTGTGATCATTTTGTGTCTCTTTGAGGTATCCTGTGTCTCTTTTTGGCCGTTCTGCCCATTTCTGTAGTTATTTGATATCTCACTGAGTTAGTATTATGTCTCTTTGCAGTAATTTTTCAAGGTAAGTTTGTTTCTTTTTTGGTCATTTTGTGTCACTTTGTAGTTGTTTTGTGAGTTTTTGTTTTTTAGGTCATCATGTGTCTTTTGTGATCATTTTGTGCCCCCTTTTGGCTGTTTTGTTTCTCTGTAGTCTTTCTGTGTCTCTTATGGGCTGTTTTGCCCCTTCTTGTAGTTATTTTATATCTGTTTGTGTTTGTATTGTGTCTTTGTGGTCATCTGTTTCAGGTAAGTTTGTTTCTTTTTTGGTAATTTTGTGTCTCTTTTTAGTCATTTTGTGTCTCTAATTGACTGTTTTGTCCTTTTTTGTAGTTATTTTGTGTCTGTTTAAAGGTGTTTTGTGTGTCTTTGTTGTGATTTGTGCCTCTTTTTGGCTGTTTTCCTGCTTTTTGTAGTTTTCTTTGAGTTCATATGGTGTATTTTCTGTTCATTTTGTGTCTGGGGTCATTTTGTGCTTTTCAAAGTAAATATTTGTCTTTTTTGGTCATTTTGTGTCTCTTTTTGGCTGTTTTGCCCCTTTTTGTAGTTATTTTCAATCTCTGTGTTCGTTATGTCTGGTACTTTTCAAAGAAAGTTTGTTTCTGTTGTGAGAGTTTTGTGTCTCTTTGAATTCATTTTGTGAGTCTTTGAGGTATTTTTGTGTTTTTTTAGGTAATTATGTGTCTTTTTGGGTCATATTCTGTCTGTCTTTGGCTGTTTTGCCCCTTTTTGTGGTTATTTTCTGTCTCTTTGTAGTCTTTCTGTAGTTATTCTAAATTTCTTTGTGTTTGTATTGTGTCTCTGTGGTAATTTTTTTTTAGATGAGTTTGTTTCTGTTTTGGTCATTTTTTTGCCTCTTTTTGGCTGTTTTTTTGTGTGTGTTGTTGGTTTTTACCAAGGTCATTTTGTGTTTTTTTTTTGTTCATTTTGTGTTTGTTTTGCCTCATTGTTTTTACTACTTTGTGTTTTTGCAGTTGCTTTGCATCTCTCTGTGGTATTTTTACATCTCTCCCTGGTCAGTATGTCAATTTTTGTGACATTTTCAAGCGAAGGCCAGGGTGGGCCCTGACACTTTGGGGTCCTTGGCCTGTGCCCCATAGACCCATTCAGTAATCCATCCATGATGATGGCTCTGGAAAAAAGTGGATGCAGAAATGTTCGATGGCCTGGAAACCTCTAGTCTCAGCAAATAAAAATATGGTAGTGTCGTATGTAAATGTTAGTGTGCAGTGGAGAGTAGTGGAGCTTTGTTAGAGCATTAAAGGGTGCAGTCTGCACAGAGCAGCATAAAGAAAATGGAGACAGCAGCAAATGGGAGAAAAAAGTAGGTGTCTGTGTGTTGTCCATACAAATATGGTGAGCAAAAGTGTGCTTGTGCGTTATGGTACGTGTCTCTCTTCTGTCACGCTTCATCCTCTTAAACCAACTTGCTTCCTGTTTCTTATTGCCTGGGGCACCATGGCAACATGGTGACCATGAAATGATGGATGTCACTTTCTCTATGTGTATCTATTTGTGTGAGTGTGTGTGTGTGTGTGTGTGTGTGTGTGTGTGTGTGTGAGAGAGAGAGAGTGAGAGACGAGAGGAGGGAAAGAGCACGCGCCTGTGTGTCTGTGTGAGTGTTATATGAACAGTTTTTAGGGGTTATATTGAGACAGGTGCCGGCGTCGTGCTCTGTCTTGTTCTCTTTCTCTTTTAGACATCCTCTCACCTGTAGTGTTGCTCTGTCTCGCTGTTTGTTAGCGGGTAACCATGACAATGCCATGAAAAGACCTGAAAACACACATTTAGAATAGCACATTAACACTGGGATCATCATCATCACCCTCGCAGCAAAAGCCTCGCTACCTCCTGACAGCAGCCTAGTTGCCCATGAGGCAGCAAGACTCCTGCACATGTAATTCACTTTGTAATTCCTTTTTATCATTCAGGAGGTTAATCAAATCCAACTACTTGCAAAACATGTTGGCATTTTGAACACCAGCCACAATGTCTCAGTAATAAGAGACGTGTCAAGTGGAGAATATCAGTTAAAAATGAATAACATCTGCATATTATCTTTGTGGTTGACAGAGAGAGCCTGCATTTGAGTACGAGGAATATGAAGTATACTGTGCATCACTTTTATGCGACTGAGTTGGCTTACAGGGAAGCCCTTCATCAGTGAGGGAGGCAGGTAACTGTCAATTCTCGATATGGTGTTCCTGTTTGAGATCTTTGCCCAAACTGCAGAAATCTGGTTTTTGACACAGAGATTCTGTCGGCTAAAAACAGAATGTGCCGTAGCAACTGTGCTTTCATTTAAATTGATGAGTTGATGTGCATACGCCATGCTGCTCATTGCATTATAATGACTCTATACGTTAATGTATAGATGGTGTTTTAATGCTTTAATGGCGTGCAATTTTCGGGGGATGGTGTAATGTAATACTGCTTATGCAAATTAAACTCAAGCACGCACTCTACACACACACACCCACACACACACACGTTCCACCAGAGATCAAAGTGGCCATGTAGCTCCTCCAGATTTTCTTTGAGAGTTGCATTGCATTTTCTAGCCTCATTGACCAGGCTGCTGTTGTGTCAGTTTTTGATGGTGGTTGTCATTGTCACTTCCCTGATTCATCACCATCGGGCTTTCATCTGTTCCCATCTTGCTTTATGTTCTTAGTAAATTCTACATCAGTGCCATCCCTGTTATTTTCTCTGTCCCTCAGAACTACGGTATTTTTGTTCATTTCCTTTGCTTCTGGTTGCAGTGGTACCTGCCAATCAAATCGGGGGCTTTGTCACTGTTAGCATTTACAAATGAATGAAGGTAGCTTAATAAAAAGCTGCTAACTTCAGCTCTGAAAGACATAAAAGTAAAGTTTGGTGCATCTTTAGAGTTTGTAAGGCCTGAGGTGTACAACATACTTGAAAAAATAAAATCATACATTTACATGTGTAGGATTTAGTGGCATTTAGTGGTGAGGACTGCAGATTGCAACCAGCTGAAACTGCTCCTATGTGTCAAGGGCGAACTTCCTGGTTAGGATTCCTTCAGTGTTCATGGTTCTGAGGGTTTTAACCAGGAGCCAGATTATTAACAGAGGTGTCTTCCTCTCCAAAACAAATGGATCCAGCTTTTGGTTTGTCACATTGGGGCTGTTAACCATAGTGGCCACACGAAAATGTGAATGGTCCTATCTGGAGCCAATATTTAGCTTGTCCATTCTGGGCTGCTGTAGAAACATTACGGTACATGGACTCTTACCGTGGATTCCGAACAAAAGCTTCATGAGCGTCATAAGCGGCCAGCAGCCATTTATTTTCAATGCACGCTGGCGACGAAGGGCATCAAGGGCGTCGGCTGCAGCGAGCGGCGATGCCAGCGACCAGAGTGTCAAGTATAAGTTGAGAGAAGCTGAACTTTATGCAAATGAGCAGCACCGCCGCCGAAGCAGCAACCAATTGCAGACCGGGATTCTCAAGGCGAGACTGGGAAAAATTGAAAGAGAAGACGAATATGGAGGAGAAAACTATCAGCACGGTCTGGGCTTTCCCGGAGCTGTACCAGCTGGTTAAGTTCCCTGTGGAGTTGCCGGGTTTGCAGAACTCTGTGGACCCAGATGGACCGACGGCTAGAGACCCTGGGTTTACTAAGCAAATACGCCGACAAAGGAGGCTTCCAAAAGTGCGATCCATGAGTTCCTGTTTATTTACCAATTACATTTCTCAGTGGTCCTACAGGAGGGTAAAATCATAATAATAAAAGACTCATAAAGGCTATATGACTGTGTTTATTAGCGTTATTTTAATTGTGTAATGAAAGTCATAAATAATACATAGTGAAGACATAAATGATAGTATATTTAGTATATTTGCACAGCCGGTCAGCTTACATAGACACATCTGCAGCACCCGGCCCCGCCCCTTTGGCTGCTGCAAGCGCCTGCTGGAGGTGGCAATGTGAACGATGCCAAAGTGCCCAGAGCGCCCGCAGGCGACTATGAAGCTTTTGGTGGGAATCCCCAGTTAGGAAGAGAACTCACTCCCGATGTAGATATAAATGTCTCATTCTGAAGTAACAAAAAGATGACAAATCTTATTTTCAGGTGATAATACATGAAAGAAAACATACTTATTGTGTTATGCTCCATGCCAATATTTCTCCCTAAATCCCACACCCTGGACCTTTAAAGTGAGTATGATAAGGCTTTGTATCAATAACTGGCAATCAAACCAGCCCCTCTCCTCCCCTTTAAAAACCATGACACATTACATGTTTGGTATGGAGAGGAGGGCCCACAGAAACAGCAGCTTTTAAATTTTATGGCAGCACATATATGTTACCAATGGTAGATATTTTTATGCTGCGTTCACTTCTCTGCACATTTATCCTCATGTGTTACTGAATCGACTGACAATTCCTATAATTATCCTATTCTCAAATAACTGCCTATTTTTCCCCCAACAATTAAAGTTGTTTTCTGCCCCAGTGCAATTAAATGTATCCAACACAGGGACGATAACTTCTATGAAGAGTCACGGTTTTGCCCTCACACGTCATATTGTTAATTGCTGCCAATGACCTCTGTTGCAATTAAAATGCAACGCTTCATGCGCTACTTACCAGACCTGATGGAAAAGGAGGAGATGATGCACGCAGCTGTTGCAGTCCGGTAACCCGCTGCTTTAAGATGCGCTGGGACACTGAGAACGGATTGGTGGGATTTGGCAGTCCTGAGGACGTTCAGTGATGTAGAGAGGAAAGAGAACTTTTAATTGCCTTGGTATTTTTCATGGAATCTTGTGTGTGTGCGCGCGTGTGTGTGTGTGTGTGTGTGTGTGCGTGTGTGTATGTCCAATAATTCCCTGGTTTCAACTCTCCTGATAATCAGCACTGCATAAACTGGGAAGAATGCCGAGTCCTAGCAACCCGGTCTGATTTCAACAAGAGCACATGAGTTTCTGTGCCTGATCCGGTTGCATGACATTTAATGATCAATGGATCTACTGGTCATTAGATCGCAGTAAATTTGGTGTGCCTAATTGTGCTTTGACAATGCACCTCGCTGTGTGACGACCCAGTCTGGCAGAGCAAAAGGCAATCAATCTTCACACCAAATTGCTATGTGCTGCTGGATTGCCAGTGACAGATTCCCACTACACCTCCCTTCCTACTGTGCAGCTGCAGTGAGGAGAGAAACCTGACTGTTCCTCAGGATAATGTCACTTCACCAGCACAAAGTTTCACCTTGTGCACTGAGCTTGCACAAAAATATGGTCCTCTAAGTCAGTTTTAACACTGTCAGTTGTCAAAGCTTTATGCGCCTTATTGCCATCATATCCAACCCTCACAAAATGGAAGATAAAGTGAGCCACATGTTAGAACTACAATGGTATAATATCCTACATTATCAATAAATTGGCTTTTGGAGTGCTATCTGTACAGATGCTATCTGTGCTTTTCTCGATTTAGTGAAATGAATATACAGTAAATTTTTAATAAAATAGCTACAATTGGGGAAGAAAAATCCTCTAAGAGAACAGTGCTTTTATCAATAGCAACATCAAGAGGCCTTGTACACTTATTCCAATAATCAGCAAATGCAAGTAAACAGCACTAAAAATATCAAATATAAGCAGGTGCACCAACACTTTGTGCACGTACAACACAGATTTTAACATCTACCTTGAAGTATTTCAATAAATCCATATCTTTTGATGATCTCAAGCATGCAAAACCTTTAATGCTGGGACTATTATTATTGTACATTTATCACTATTCAAAGCAGAGAGAGCGGAGAGATACCGGCTCTACTTTGATGCATTTGTAAATTGATTCTTTACATGTATAAAATGGAATCGACAGCAATTAAAAGACAATGCAATTTATTTAGATTCATGAAAAATTAAAAAACAATCCTAAAATTCTGTGAATATTTTGATACAACACAGCATTTCATCAGAACCCAAAATTCTTCCCATGAGTCTGGGTTATTTGTCAGCATGACGATGCAAGCTGAGCTGTTTGTGCGTGCCCGCAAACAATATGCTGCTTGGATAAAACATGCCAACAAAAGAAATAAATAAAACATTCACAAAGAAATAAGTACAAAAAAAAATTAAAAATTAAAAAAAATGCATTTTAAATTAGTGTACGTCTAAAGCTCGCACAAAATAACAGAGGCGACAAGTAAAGTTTTCTTTGTTTGTGTCAGAATCAGTGCGGCTGTGAAACAGAGAGCAAGAGCAAAAGAGTGTGTGGTTATGTGATATGTGTGTATGCTTCAAGGCCACAGTATTGCACAAAGGCAACTTTTTCTTTTTTGTAACTTTTTTTTAACTGCTCTGCTATGACAGGTCAACAAGTTTTTGTGAAAACTGTTGTGTGTTTGTGTGGAAAAATATCTTTGGTGCTAATTCTCTCATTTTTTTGTTTGCATTTGTGTGTTTTGATCTGTGTCTGTGTGCAGGAGCTGTCTGTTGCAGGCTGACTGCAGCTACAGTGTTAGGGGGCGGTCAGACAGAAAATAGCACTGTGTTTAAAAAAAAAATGTGAGGGGCTGCGAGGTGGGGGGAGTGTTGCTTCAGGTACAATGGAGATGATGAAATATATGATCCAGGAAGACCTGTTTTCAGTGATGGATAAAATAGTTTGAAGGCTTAACAGACACCATAGAATTATGCAGTAGTTTACTGTGAGTTAATATTTCAAAACTGCCAAATATTCAAAATGGCAAACCTACCACAAGACAAGGACCTAAAGTCTGCAAAAATCCTGGATTATTTTTAGTGATGGTATGATTAATTGCATCAGGGTTGGGTTTGTAAAGGCAGAATGAGTAGGATTTGTTGGTAACAGTTTGTAAAGACAACATTCAAAGTCTGCCCCTCCTCTCCAGCTCAGCAGCTTCTCTCGAATGAGTGCTTATGATCTGACAAGTGGTTGCTACACCCTCACACCCTGTGTGCTGTTATTGGCTGGAGGCTACAAAACCACATCTCGAAGGCTGACACCCAGAAATGTCCAGAACACAAGAAAATAAGAGAAGGCTGGCAGAGGCAGAGTCTCTGCCAACACAGGCTCGCTCTAAAATTGTCAAAATCCGATGCTTGGTCGGTGACTTCTGGTTAAAAAATCATCCTTTCACATTGGTATGATAGCCGGCCGGTAGCTCTTAAGCCACAATTCCACTGGATGCACGTCCATTGCGGTACGGCTGCGCTGGTTATCCGCTACGTGCTCCGTCGTCCGTCAACACCCACCGGATGCGTTTGCTGTGCGGAGCGGTGCAGCTCCGCCAGACAGTGGGAGTCACAAGGACCGTCGAGATCTTGTGATTTCACACATAATCGCGCGATATAACAAGATGTAGTTTCTATAAACAGAACCACAAAACCAAAGGAGTAGCAGGAAGACATCTCGGTGCACCTCCATGATTAACAGCTCCTCGTCCACGGTGTCAACGGAGTGAAATGATGTCTGAAAACCTCTGACCTGTTGACTTCAGGCCTGCCTCCGCCCATTATGACGTTTTCAAGGTGTAGTGCAGGGAAATATGATCCGTCGTGAACACTGTGTATTTTATTTTAAAAATTAACTGGATGTTTTATTTTGTTTCTGTGCAAAACTTCCACACGATCTGCTCTGTGCTGAATTGCCGTGTTGTGCTCCGGCGTCCGGCAAGAATAAAAGTCCTGCGTATCTGTTGCGGAGGGCTCCAGAGCGCCGCAGCTGAGACGGAGCCGGTGGAAACACACACATTGACTAGAATTTAATCCTATCGGCTCCGCTGCTGTTCTGGAGCGCAGACGCAACCAACACGCATCTGGTGGACTTTGGGGGTTATTGTATAACGGCGCCCAGCAGTGTCAGGGGAAAACGCAGTGGGACAACAATGAAAGTTAAGGTGACAGAAGAATGAGTAGGGTGGGTGGGAGAGGTGATGGATGGGTACACCACCACAGCCACGGACTTTCACCCAGGAGGCTGGTGTTCACTTCTTGTAAGCTGTAAAGCCAAACCCTATTCCTTTTTCCTAAACCCGACCACGTGTGTGTTGGCAAAACGTAACCACGTGTGTTTGTTGTTGAAGGAAACAAAACGTTAATTCGCTATGTTGTACCAATGTAGTGCATTTATTTTGAAAAAGACTGCATTCAAACTGTCCGTTTTCTGTAAAAATGTACATGTATTTTAAAAACAGACAATGCATGTAACAGGCAGAACTTGGCATGGTGTCCCAGAATGTCAACCATCAATGCACCCAAGGTACCTTGCATGTTTTTTCTCAATATCGAAAGTCCATGACCAAACGTGCCTTGTGTGTGAAAATGTGTTGTATTCTGCAGATAGAGACACTGCGACACCAACACATTGTCACTCCCAACTTGTCAAATACAGACGCTCTGTCAGTGGCCTTAAATGTCAAACTAGGACGCTCTCGGTACCCCTCTAGCATCAATTTTGGACACTCATTTTTTTGTGACACACATTCTGTGAGCAAAGGTAAAAAAAAAGTGTTCTTAGGTTTAACTTCTGCCAGGAAGTTTACCATTTACATACTGTCCCTTTCAAGATAAGCGCACTAGGTCGGTACAACAACACAAATTGATGTTTTCCTTCAACAACTAACGCATGTATTTGAGTTTAGGCAACAAAAGCATGTGGTTAGATTTGAGAAAAAAGAACAGGGTTTGGCGTAATAATCATATGAGATGCAAACACTGCTGTCCTGGGTGAAAGTGGGGGTTTGTTGGACCCATCCATCACCCCATCCGTCGGCCCTACTTGGACTTTTGCCGCCAAACTTTCATTGGCGTCCTGCTGCATTTCCCCCTGAGGCCGCAGAGCACTGTTAAACTATAACAACAACCGGTCGCGTATCATGCCAACGTTAAAGGACGGATTTTTTTGTCAGTGTCGGACGCCCTAAGTCACTGCGCAAGCTTCAGATTTGGAAGACTTCGGAGTGAGACCAGAATGGTGTCCTCTCAGATGTTAAAAAAAAGGCTATACCCTTGATTTGACGGATGCGATTGGGCAACAAAGTGCGCTGCAGCAAAAGTTGGGCCTTGTTTAACCTTTCTGCTGCAAACTTTTTTTGTGTGCTGGAACCCTGGTGTTTGAGCCCAAAATGTATCCAATGTCAACATGAATGAGAGTGCTGTGATTTTTCAGTCTGTGTTAATATCAGTCTGAACATGGCCTTACATAATCGTGCAGACACTGACAGGGAATGAATACATCAAAGGAAAAATACAAGGGTATAAAGTTCATAAGATAAATATGAAGACAGTCATAGGAATTACAAAACGAGAAAAAAGTTCAGTGGAGCACTGGGGAGACAGAGACATAGAGGAGAACCAGAGTGAGACATACACTAAAGAGAATGATACTGAAAGTAGAGAGCCACTGCAAGGCGTCAGAGCACTTAAAGCCTACTAGCTTGCAGTTCCCTCTGCTCACATATTCCCTGCCCAAGGAAGCAATTTTAATATCAAGACTGAGTAGACCAAATGCTCTTATACCCTATATCACTTTGCTTCATATCAGAGGCAATATTCTAATGTCACTGCAAGTACTTTTTTCTATCATTTTTGCATTTAAATGTAATATCTGTCAATGTGGAGTAGCCCCAAAGCAACATTTTTTTTTTATCACTGCCTCTGTCCATATTGGAGCTGAAGGTAAAATAGAAAAATCACGGACATAAAGCATGGATAGAGCGGCAGAGACGCAGAAGATTAAGAAGGTAGGTCTACAAACTCCTGATATGTATTATATGATTTTTTTATGTCCCAACAGACAGAATCAATAATGCACAGGGTGACTCGACGGCCATCTCAAACTGTCCCAGGCACAAGATGTGACGCGTGAATACAAAAAGTAGACTTCTGTTAGTACTGAATTTGAACAGAGCTCTGCTTGTAATTGGTATTTAGAGTGTGTGTTGTAGCCATGGGTAACAATTTTGCATAACTTGCTTCTTCGAACACATTTGTCAGGAGAGCAGGAGGCCGTGACATGTTTTCTTGTCTCCTTTTCATGCAAAAACTTCAGCCTTAGGAATAAAGTAACAAATGGACCAGGAAGGTAGAGACGTGCCAAATGAGCTCGGCTTTATCCTTTTATCCCTTTTTGTCTTTTCTTTTACTGCAACAATTTTACTTAGAGAGGAATAGAGAGCTATGTAATTAAAAACAATTGAATCAGTGAGGTGATGTTTGTCTTTTGTTAGCCACTGTTGCAGCTTAAACATGGCTGTCTTCATCTTTATCCCCACTGACAGGAAACTGCACTGCTGTCAGTCTTATTAATGATTCCCTGTTGTCGATACGGCATGCGCACACACACACACATCGCATAAAGATGTGTTGAAAGCACACACACGTCTGTGTACACATATCTGGCCAAAGATGTGTCATGCAATGTATCGTATGTGCTTAAGCTTCAAAGGGATTATCATAGAAAATGGTAATGCACAACCCCAGAAAATGAGAGTGCCAACAAATAATGTAAATGTGCTGACTTTCTCCCTGTGCCCCGATTGTTTTGACATAGATAGGGCCTCAATCACTGGGCTCATTTCCAACGCTGGCTTGCACAACTGACATCTGTCCAATGTTACTCCAGGTAACATTCACGCTTTTCTTCTTGGCGACAGGTGCTGTGTCAGCTGCTGTAATAGGGACTTCTAAGCTCTCTGTTTTCCACTGCCTGGCATGGTTTGTAACCGTAATGAGCAGACACACCAAATAAGGTATCAGTCTGACACGATGCTTAATCAAGGAGACATGATGGTATGCTGCGATCAAAATTACTTTGGTTCCACTAAAAGTACATGTGCCAATCAGGCTGCGGTGCACAATAACAAAACTACCTGAAGAGGAAAATTGACATCTTGGTGAAGCAAGTGATTGAACGTAATACAAGTCTCAAGAAAATGTTTTCATATAATGAGCATGAACGATATTGTTCTGTGGTGTCTGTCTATTACACACCATGGTCCTTACCTGTATTCTTTTTTTAGCCATGGATGGTCCCATCACATGTTGTATAGTCATCTATGTGCCCCAGAGACTGTAGCCCCGTGACTTTGGTTGTCCCCTTATAAAATGGAAGAGGGTTGTGTTGTTTCACAGTGGATAATTAAAGCTCTGAAAGCTCAAGTTTATTGCAGTTTACTGACATATAAAACCAGTAGTGGGCAAAATTGTACAGTCTGATGAAGACTCGCCTTAGGGGTGAAGATCTGATCTATTCATGCATTTACATGCAGCGGTTACCTCTTTTTAAGAGAATCACTCTCTTTCATTAATAACAGTGTGATGATGAAATCAGTAAATAGTACGGGGAGCATGGAGTTCAGTATTTCGCTCAAGGAAATTTTGACATGAGGAATGTGGATTTTCAACAATTTGCACTAAACTGTCAAGATTTTGAGCAGGATCAGTCAGTAACACTACTTTACAACCAGAAACAATGATTATCAGCTTTGGCTTTTATGTCATTGTTTTGGTTTTATGGCACATTTACTGGCAAACAGAGTGACTAGCCAGCAAAGAGAGCAGGCTAAGAAGTTGAACATCTAGCATGATAGAGAGACAGATATTTTTCTAAGAGGTTGTTGGAGCTACAAGGACAGTGAATATTGGATTTATATTTGTCAAGTTGCCAGAAAAAGATCTCCACATGAACGTTAATGATGGTCTGCTGGATTTGTAAATAGGAAATTGATTGCTAACACCCATAACAAGTTGGTGAGGGTTGGCTGTAGCTCAGGAGGTAGCACTTTAGATGAAAGTGCTATGTAATTGCAGTCATTTACCTTTTATAAGGCAATGATGTGTCCGGTTTTGTCAACTTGTATTGGAGTTGATCGGCCCTCAAGAGGCCAACAAAATCAATGAATGCAGCTTTAAACAACAATAATAATAGAGGAGATACTGAAAGAAAGGATGACACTCAATTGATGAGATATTTTCTGCTATCAGAGGGCACTTATGAAAGCTATACGGCCAAAGACCTGTTGGTCATTCTCGGGCAAAGAAAAAGAAAGAAAGAAAGAAAAACATTTTGGATAGAGATGTCGATACCACTTAATCTACTTGTGCGATTTCTTATGGATAAAAATAAAGATGTTCATAATATGTGTTACATTTTTATAGTTAATACACTGATGCTGCTAACCCAGTCTGCCTGTTTCATGTTGCATATCATTACATGAAACTGTCGTTCACTTAAAGGTTTAGTGTGTAGGATTTAGTGTTATATAGCAGTGAAGTTTTTCAGTAGCACAGCTTATTAATTGACCAAGTAGTGTGGTTGCATCCACAAAAGTTACAGTTTCTTTTTCCCAGGAAAAGCTCTGAGGTGCAACTCAACTATGCAGAGGTCTGGATAAAAGTAAGGATAATAAAGATCAGTAATGTGACTGACGCCAACACCACACCGAGGCATGTAGACGAGGGAAGCACTTCCACATGACATCACATACTAAGCCTTAAGTTTATTCTGCTTGCTGCTTTCGCTATTGGCTTTACTTGGCAAGACCCGCCCTACTCTGGCTCTGATTGGCTACACTGAACTTCCTGACGCGTCTCTCATGTGTCTTGCCCGTATACTGTATATATTTAGTGGATTTGCAGTGGACACTAGAGAAATAGACACAAGGGTCATTAAAAAAGAGAGTAATACGTCATGTCATGTTACTGTAGGTCATGTTCAAACTTTACAAAAAAAAAAAAAAACGGAAGAAAAGAAAGGAAGCTTTCATTTGCCTATTTGCCTGGCTGACAGTTTTTCTGATCACTGAGGTTATGCTAATTTGACATAAAGAGAAAAGAAATAAAAGTAGCTTTGCAAGTAATATACTACCTTTGCCATTTTCTTGCTGCTTAGCTTGCTACATTTCTCTGGCGATAGCTTCAGTGTAGTGGAACTTCATTTTGATTTAGACTAACCGGTAGCTTAGCTCACTACATTTTCCAAGTAGCTTGCCTGACACTGGATGGCTTAACAGTGAAATATGCAGTATTACCACCTTCTTTTTTATGTGTCTGCAAATAAGGTAACAAGGCACAATAAGAGGCACAGCATTCTTTTCAGCTGAGACGCTTTGGCTGTGTCTGGTTACTATGACACAGAATACCCGAGGAAGAAACGATGTTAGCACCAGGTAGAACACCTGCTTGCTCTGAATGAAGGGAAGGCTGAAGCACACAGGTAGAAAAGATGAATTAGCCAGTCTGAATGGGTTAAATATTCTTTTTTTTTTTTCACCGTTGTTGTTCAGAAATGTGACTGCTGGTCTTTGTGGTATTTGTTCTGCTCCTTCTCCATTGTGATTGGACAGCTGTGTACAGCGACTGCACTATTTTACTCAATATTGGATAGTTTTCATCCCTTGACAAACAGATAAAAAGGCAAATATGCAGCTCAGTGCCTCAACATGCTGCTGGAGTCTATAACGTAGTGTAAATACACAGTGCTCCAGTAACAAAAAGGAAAAAACATGATCATAGCAGTTGTTTGCTACGCCCCACAGTTTGCTTATCAATAGTACATTATTGCAATATTGTGCTTATTGTGACAACCCTAAGCCAGTGTTTGGTTTGTCCGTTCTAGGCTTGTGTAGTCCAACATGGCCGACTCCAATGAAGAGGACCTGCTCTGTATGTAGATATAAAGAGCTCGTTTTAAGGTTATGAAAAGACAATGATTCTTATTTTCAGGTGATTATAAACTGATGAAAACATAGTCATGAACACCTCTGCCATTTCTGCCACTAGATGTCCCAAAACCCTACACACTGGAACTTTAAGTCTTTTGTTGTGCACAGGTGATGTTCTTTGACACATCCTTGTATTAAGGGGTTTAAGAAATTAATAAACTGGACTAAGCTTCAATGGGAAAGCCACAGGAGACGAAAGGTAACAGAGGATCTAGACCTCACAGAAGCGCAATGCATTCATTTGAGAAAAAAAAAAAATCTGCCCTGTTTTTCTGAATTAGGAGGAGATTATTATTAAGGATTATTAAGGAGGTAATTATATCCTTAATCAGAAAAAACAGGAATTAACAAGATTATTATCTCATCAAATCAGAGAAACAAGAGCAGGATTTTTCCCATGAGAACTTTTCCCAGAATTCCGAGATAATAATCTTTTTCCATCCAGACAAAAAACAGGGCAGATTTTTTTTTGTCTCAAGTGAATGCATCACGCTTCTGCAAGATCTTATCTGAGTGACATGATATCAGTTTTTGTTCCCTCTGAGACACGGTAGGATGAAATATGGAGGAGAAGTTGAGGGGGGGATGTAAAGGCATGGAGGTGACTGATAAAATGAGCAAGTGAGGAAAGAGAAAAGAGGACCAGATGAGGAGGAGTGGGGCGGCTGTTGGGAAGAGACTGTATGAGAGCAAGGAGAGTTGGGGTGTTGCTCGTAATGATAGCTATTCAGATGATGCGATGCTGAGAGAGATGGGAGGTGTAGAATTATGTCTGACAACCACAGGTGCAGAGCAAGCCAAAGGAACAGTGACAGCAGGATGGAGGAGTGAAAGAGGGAGTGTAAGAAACAACGACGGAGGCTGGAACAGTTGGAAACAAAGTAGGAATAAGAGCCAGCGCAGAGGAGAAAAGAAGTGACAGTTCGCATTGAAACAGAACACCTGCTTCTCTCCATCTCCTCTCCTCCTACTCCATTCATTTAAACTCTCTCTTGCAACCGCTTTCGGCTTTACCCTCCCCCCAATTCAAGCTCGGACTCCCCCATTGCCTCCCCATCTCTCTATCCAACTCCCCCACCCCCCTCTTCTCTCTTTCTCCCTCATCTTTGCCTTGCTCGTTCTCTCCGAGTTCGTTTGTTTGATAGACGAGGTAATTACCAGGAAGTGTATAAGGATCCCACCTGAGAGGCTCAGCGCATGTGTGTGTATGAGTGTGTGATCCAATGTAATTATAAGGGATTAAGATGTTTATCACACTGCTGTTGTAAATCTCGAGCACAAGAGCACACAGACTCACAGTTACACACACGCGCACGCAAACACACGCAGAGACATTCCCACGGTGATACACAAATACTCACAGACATGGATGCATAGCGGTGCTGGCTCTCTGATGGTTAGCTAATTTGTAGCTTCGAGATTGTTTGGATGTTGGAGAAGGAATGTCTTTACTTTGCTTTAATTATGATCTTTGCAACAGTTCCAACAATACAACCTGCAAACAGCTCAGATTAAAAAAGAAAATATTGACAACAGGATAAGCCCCCTGGTAACAAGCCTGGCATTCGGCATCATAGATTTTGAATATATCTTTCCTTGATGCAGTTTATGTGCTTTTTTTATGTGCTTCCCAAGGACCAGTTGCAGTCAGGTTAAGGTGCAATAAAAGGGCGTCACACTGATTTTTCACATTTAGTTCAGTTCTGAAGTCATGATGAGCACTGCTCGGTCTGTGAAAAGTGTTGTATAATGTCTGGAGGAGATTTATCAAGTCATGATAATCAGATTTAGAAGGATAGAGGTAGAAAACTGTGTTACATAATTGATGCTTGAAGACTGAAAGATGTGGGCATTTGCTAGGTTAGGAGGGTCTTTTAAACATATTGCATTTTTGCATTATGGGATACTATCCCAGTCAGAAATTTAAAAATCATCCCACCAGTGCATTGGTCACATGATTGCAGCCTTCATGACTACTTGGAATATATGGTGCACTACTACCGTAGGCGTACATATGAACAGTGCATGAGAACAGTGTTTGTAATGGCCTCTGGGGCATTAGCTTCCTCCTCTACATAAAGATACTGTATGTGGGGAAAATATATATTCATGTTATGTGCCTGGACTTGGCAATAACATGGAGCAACAACTGTTAACCTTTTAACATGCACTGTGACCTCACAGTTGACATGATTTGCTATCAAATTGCTGTGATTAAAAACCCATTTTTGGCTGTTTGTCCTTTTTGCCCTCGTTGATTAAAGTGTGTAATGACTATCAGACCTGCCAAGGGACTACAGATGGAAACTAGCCTACGGCTTTGATCTGGCATATTTACATGTAGATGTTCATTAATATGCACTGTCTCTTTTTAAATAAATAAACTGAAATTGAAATTGAAATTGAAATTGAAATTGATCCACTGGGTGGCAATGTTGTAAAAGTATATTGATCTCTGAAAGCAAAGATAAATCTGATTGGTGGAAAGTTGCTCTTCGCTGAACTTTAACCAACACTAAAAGTTGAGGTAAAAAAAAAAAAATCACACCTGATATCTCCTTACAATTATATTTAAGTTTAATGACACAAACAATTATATTTAAGTTTAATGACACAAGCGTGCTCCTTTAATATATGAAACAGAACTTGGCACTATCTTTAGCTCAGTATAAACACAGCTCAAGATCATGATGTAACATTAATCACCAGTCTCTTGTGCTTTATCTTACAATTGGCATACATACAAAGCCATTTACTCTGTACGTAAAGGGACAAATTGGTTTTATTTAGCACAGTAAACTTCATTTCAGTCTTTTGCTTTCTTTATAGCATTGTTATCGATGGAATGCATATTTATCTACAGTAGTAGCCATGTTGTATTTACTATCACCTTGATGTCTGTCTCTTGTTATCTAGATTTTATACAGCTGTTCTGGTCAGATGCATTTTAGTAGTATTTTGATTATACGGTTATTCTGTTCAATTCTATTTTTAGAATATAACATTTTTTACTTGATGTTTTTTTTACCCTATATTATATACAGATTTCATTACTATAATTATTTGTAATTATGTTGTTTTGTTAATTTATTTATGTTTTTATGGTGATGTTACTTTATATTTTCAGCTTTCTATCATAGTACATTGACTATTGCACTTTTTATGATGTTTTGGTCTCCGTGTATGTGTCTGTGATTGTGTGATTGTGTGTGTGTGTGTGTGTAAGTTGGCCTGGGGGAAGGTCAGTAGGAAGTTGTTTTGAGACACACGCACAGAGAAGTTGTTGTACAGAGAGTCGAGAGGATGGGGAGGCAAGAAAGGGAAGAGGGAGAATAGGAAAATTTTACTTCAACAGTTCAACACACCAAATAGACATGCAACTGTACCTCTTCTTTTGATCCACTTGTTTATTATACTGATCATGGTCACTGTGGTATTTAACGCTGCGGAGGCGCTCAGCTGAAATATTGGGATACACAGGCACATATCACGACATGAAAAGGGTAAATGAATAAGAGCGAAAGAGTGAGAGAAAGGACCATGACAAGAGAGAAAGAGGAAAAGAAAAAAAATCCTTGGTTTTATAAACATGGAAGGCTGATCCATAGTCAAAGTGTGTTGCACTGATCTGCTGTCAAAATGAAAAGAAGACATGCTTAACTCTTAACGGCTGTTTAAAAAAAAAAAACACTTAATGAAAAAAAAAAACTGCAGACGAAAACCCAATGCCATCTGTCCTCATGGTGCGAAAAGACAGCAAGAGTTTTTTTTTTTTTTTCACGTAACTTGCCAACATTTCTTTTTCTTTTTTATTCTCTATTGACAAAAGGTTGAGCGCAGAGTACAAAGAAAGGGCGAGACATTAAACACTACTGAAAAATACTTCAAAAGAATATAAAGTCAAACGAATGAATGAATATGAGTTTAAAAAGGATTGAGAGAAAATAAATACGCATTACTGGAATTTACATGAGGACTGAGAAATGAATTTAAAAAATGTAGCTCTTTATTTGCTTAACCACTGCATGAAATATTGGATTTTTGTTTTTTAAAGAAAGGCAGAAAACTAAGTTAACAAAATTAAGTATAACAAAAACTAAGCATGCATGAGAACAGCCTGTATTTAGCAGCTAGAAAAGGCAGAAAACTAAGAAGGGAATCAAATCTGTTTCGCCTGATTGTGATGGTCAACGCGGACGCACTCTCAACTCTGAACAACTGCTGTAGTGTTATAAGCGAGAAAATCTGCATTGGGCAGGCAGGAGATGAGCTGGATCAATCTCCAGACTTTCTATACAGGAAGCCACTGTTCAGTTTGAAACCATTAGGGGTGTCATATCATCTCGTTCACAATAATACCAGTATAAATAAATAAGCATCATATGAAAATTTCATATCGTGATACTCGCGATATTTCAACCTGTTCACATATTGACGTCATACTGTTGCCCACGGCAGCAACAAGCATGACTGAAAGCGAAATTATTTCCAACTCTGCTGTGTTTACAAAAAGAGGAGCAGCTTCAGTAGTGCGTAATAAACTGTGGCGTCCTTAATGTTTAATCAACAGCCCCGGACTTCTCAATCTCTTTAAGCTAGTTACCACTCAGAGGGAAGTCATTCAGTGGCTCCCTCTCCTCTCTCACCGTGTGCACACAGGAACGAATGATTTTGTCATAAATGTTTGGTATTGTAAAACTACATGCCACTCGCAGCTCTATAAAAAGCTACATATGTGTGAACGTGTAGTTATGGTAGCATAACAGCCTGTCACAGGTTACAGCGTGATGATTAGAGGAGAAATGGCAGAGCATAAAGGTCCAGGTGGAAAAAAACCAACTGAGTCATTCATAATTTTGCTAAAAGAAGAAATCACCTGCTGATTTATATAGAGCCCAGGGTACATTTTCATTTTGTATTTGGGAGCTATTTAAATGTGTAATTTGTGGTAGATTTTATTTTGTTGAACTATTATAATTTATTATGAACCTGAATTTGACTCTAAGTTACTGTTGTTGCTAACAAACGAAAGAGGAGAGATGATTTTGTTTAGTTTTTACTGAATATTTGAAGGCAAACTGTACCGTCAGTACACTTCCATGTAGTATACTATGTGCACTATGTACTTATTGGCACAGTGTGCAAATTTCGACAGGGTAGTTTTGTACCAAACCAAACATGGCCATTGTGCATTCACCGGAAATGATGACCGCAAATTAGCTAGTTAGCAAACTAGCATTGGCATTCACATATTCGTTCGTGGTACCAAATCTGCTAAATTAACCCAATAAACATACAGCTGGCTTATACCCGACAACAGTATAGTGGTGCTTAGTGTGCAAAAAACACAACTTAAATTTGTACAACGCAGCAACGTTCACGGTCGCACAGTCCTCGGCCGCTATTTCCAGTTTGAAAAGTGGTCCCTCCCCTTCTGCTAAGTAGCCAAGACGGCGACCATTGAGGGCGAGAAGTGTCCATAGTTCCACACTCAACTTCTTGACCGTTTTGAGTGCACTGCATTTTTCCATACTTCTCAGTGTGAACGCACTTATGCGCTCAAAATATTAAGTGTAAGTACAGAAGTACGCGATTTGAGACACAGCATGTATCACCTACTTTGTGTCAATTCTATTTTCTTTCTTTCTTTTTTTCTACCAATTTTGTCACATCATCAAGAATATCGTTATCGCAAAAATACTGTGAAATATTTTTCTGGGCCAAACCACATCATTTTGCTGCCTAAACCTAAGAAATAATCTTAAAAACAAACTTTTTGGTAATTTTGTGTCTCATTGTATTTGTGTGTGTGTGTGTGTGTGTGTGTGTGTGTGTGTGTGTGTGTGTGGTTGTTTTGCCCTTTGTTGTTGTCATTTGTCTCTGTAATTGTTTTGTCTTTTTGCAGTCATTTTGAATCTCTTTGTAGATGCTTTGAACCTCTTTGCGGTCATTTTAAGACTCTTTGTGGTGTTTTGAGTCTGTTTGTAGTCATTTTTGTCTTTCTTTGTATTTGCATCTCTTTGTAGTCATTTTGTGTCACTTTGTATTTGCTTCGATTCTCTTTGTGGTCGTTTTTTGTCTCTTTGCTGACATTTTGGACCCCTGGTCCTGCGCCCAGCAGGCTCGTGTCATTAATCCATCCATGTGCCTCGCCAAGCATGAGTGAATCTTAGCTACAGTATACGGTGCCTGTAGCTACACTGATGTTAAGTGTTCCAAGGTTTTACCGTGATGGATGACCTCCTGTCCTCGCCTAATGAAAACACCAACGCAGTGCTGTAATCACATCTATGAATGCAAGTGAAAATCCATAACGTTTTGCTCTCACCACCAGGACAATCAATGTCTAGCTCACACCTTTGGTCTCTGCATTATAAAAACAGGTCTGTTGCTGCAGGTAACAGGACAATAGGCCCAGGCCAATAAAACCAGAAACGACATTCAGCTGTGAAGTAGGTTAAAATTGGACAGAAGATAAACTGGGAAAATAACATAAGAGGACGGAGATAATAGAGGGAATAAAGAAGAGAGAAAGTACTGAGAGGGTGATAATGCTGAGAATAGCAGCAAGCCATCAACATAAAATCATAAAAGAGAAAGTCAGGGGGGAGAGTTAGTGGAAAAGTCAAGGAGATGATAGAGCAACAGACTCGCAAAGACAACAAGGAGGGAGAGGTACTACACAATAAAGATCAGACACCTAAAGAAAGAGAAAGGGTGTCACAATAAATGAAAAGAACACACACACAGAGCATTGCAGAAAACTACAAGGGCAGGATCTTTTTGTTTGTTTAGTTTTTACAGCGTGCTACAGATTATACAGAAACAGTGTGAATTAGACCCACAGCATGGTGAATTCATTTTATGAGCCTTGAATTTTGCACAGGGAGTCTCCAAATAACCTGCTGAGACTAAAAGAATGAAACCCTCTCCGGAGCGCAGGAGCTTCTCAAGAGAAACTATAGTTACTAAAGGAATCGTTTACCCCAACGCAAGTGGGCGATTTCTGCACAAGAGATGGGAATTAGTCAGGCGGTGATCTAAACACTTGTTCACCAACGTACCAAATCACTGTCTGCCAAGTTGAGCATGATCATCAAATGTTGTCAGGCTATCATGGGCATCATATTGTAAAAGATGATTGGTGAGTGTAACAAAACTAAATTTACGCACATGTAGGTTGGACTTATTCAACAGTGAGACACCAAAGAGGATGTCGATATTAATAACTACTCTGCGGCGATTGCGTCCTCGCCACAAGCTGTGGGCAAAAGCAACAATAACCCCAGATGCAGCTTACACAAAACTCTGAAGTCATATCTGCGTGTGTGCACGAACACGTTGGCTTGTGATTGTGCGCTCATTTCTGTGTGGGTGTCTTTGTGTGTCTGTGTGTGAATGTACATCGACGTGTTCACAACTAAACAGATCCTTGGGCTGTTATGTTACTTTCAAAGAAATACTTTTCACTAGATTATACAAAGTCTTCGATGTCGGTAGTTGCACAGATAAGCACAAACACACACAGACACACACACACTCCA
This sequence comes from Epinephelus cyanopodus, assembly GCA_026686955.1. Taxonomy (NCBI): domain Eukaryota; kingdom Metazoa; phylum Chordata; class Actinopteri; order Perciformes; family Serranidae; genus Epinephelus; species Epinephelus cyanopodus. The sequence goes on from CM048918.1 coordinate 27,160,154, forward strand.
AAAATAAAAATGCCTCTGCTATGGGAAGTTAATACAGCATAGCTTATTGTCCTTTTGGATGACTGGGCTGCTGCCAAAGACACTTTGTCACTCATTTTGTTTGCATGCTCATGAAACCCAGTATCTCCAGTGTAGCCTTTTAAATCTCATTTCAAGAGTCACTTTTATTCCAGCCAGCGTATTCCATTTTTTAAAAGGAACAAAGCTGAATTGCTACAAAACAGATCTTTTTCACAGCAGACATTTTGACTTGTCATAGCAGGAAAAGCAAAGGTTAAACCAATAGCATGAATGAAGGCTCTGTTTTCTTTGTCCTTACACGTGAGGAAACATGCAGGGCCCTGGAAGTGGAACACTTCAATGCAATGAAGCCAACATTTCTATGCCTCATGCTATGAAATAGAGTCTTAAAAGACACTGTAAACTACCTCCCCAGCACCAAACAGATGACAGATACAGTTAACGACTAGCTGGTGAACATAGTGGAGCATCTAGCCAAAGTATCCTCATACAGCAGTTCACATGATGTCTTACAAATTAGTGCCCCACAATTTACGTTACCTTCTTAACGTAATGTCTTAAGTTTATGCAAGTTACACCCCTGTGTTTATGTTCCAGAGAGCACCTACCCTGGGAGACAGACTTACCCTTAGCTACCTTCCTGCTGTGAAGGAACCACATACATGGCTGCCTAAGGTGCCCCATGGCACCTTCCTATGTGGTCACTGTAAGCAGTGCGATACAGGTGTAGTGGTTAAATCTAGAGGTTTTACACATCCTATCTCTAAGAAGGTTTTCACAAATAACCACTTTATTAATTGTAAAACTACTCACGTTATATATATTCTTCGTTGTTCGCACTAAGCGGTGTCTACCAGATCGGGTAGCTGAACATCTCTATGGAGGCCGAAGGAATGATCTTGATTATGCTATAGTGAAACACTTCCACAAGATGCATAAAGGCAGATCTATATCTTTTACAGCTATTGGCATCAATCACATCCCTTTAACAGTCCGTAGAGGGGATAGAGAGAAAGTCCTCAACCAAAAGGAGAGTCGTTGGATTGCCACACTTGGGGCTTTGACATCCCCAGGCTTAAATGATTCAGTTGTTTTTGTGTCTTTTCTATGATATGTGTGTGTGTGTGTGTGTGTGTGTGTGTGTGTGTGTACATTTTTGGTTTTGGTGCACTCACTGGGATTTGAACCCTAGTCTCTCAGTTGGGAAACCAAACCTTACCTACTGAGCTAGCATTATGCTCTGCTTCATAGCTGTTTGTTAACTTATGTACTTTTTTATGTACCTGCCTTTTTGTTTTCTGTACTGCCATCTACTGGTTTTATCAATTTGTTTTTGATCATCCTTTCTTCAGGATTTATTCTATGGGGTTTCCTGAGCTCTATTGGTGCAACTGTGGAGTGTGGCTGATCCAGTTAATGAGCTCTTCACCTATGTATATATATACATGCCCTGTGACTTGTCTTACCCTTTTGCATGTTGATAATCTTTATCTGTTCTTTATGAACTAGCCTGTTTAATAAAGCTTTTTAATTGTCAGAGTGCCTTGAACCGCCTTTTTTTCTCCTTCCTCATTATGCTTCCTCACTGAGGACCAAAGAGCACCTGCAGTTTTTAACATTGAATGCCGCTGCCCTCCTTCCTTTGCCTTTTCTTCCTTTGGTTAGGTTTAGGAAAAGGAAAAAGGTTGGGTGCCTTCAGATTCGGGCAATTAAAGTTACATACAGTAGGTTACGGACAGGACAAGAAACATGGTGGAGACGTACTTTAAACTGACTCAAAGGCCACTTGGTTTCACCATAGACAACACTATAGGTTGTGCAGTGTAATGCCAAATATACAGGCTAGAAAAGTGCTGGAAAAACAACTTAAGACAATCTTCTGATGTCCTCCTAAGTGCCAGCAGCTGCTGATCCACACCTGAACTCCATCAAAAATCAAGCCACTGCAATATAAAACCCTGGCTCAGACATCCAGACTCTGCCAGATCATTCAGTCTCCTCTGCGGTACAGACGTCAAGGCCAATTTTGAAGTTTTGACATTTTGTCTCTTTCTGCTCACACTTTGTTCCGTGTCTCAGGTTCACCACGTCTGCTTCAACAATAACCGGCCACGTCCAGCCTTGTGCTCGGCTTCTGCCTCAAGATTTGGTCTGCTCTGTCTTCAGCTCCTCTGCCTGCTCTGTTTCGCCGGTCCCTGCCTACCTCAGCCATCATTTCACTCAAGCCATCAGCCCCACATCTTCAAACGACAACAAACTGCCTCTAACCATTCAGTTTCCTGGTTGAGTTTGCATTTGGGTCCTAAGTTTGAACTGTCGCAACATAACCACACGTTAACCACATCGTTCTCACAACATAAAATCGAAAGTTTCAACATATTCATGACTTATGAAACACACAAATGCAACACACTGTATCCATGGTTTGTAGAAATGTACAACACCAACATTTGTGCTGGTGATTGGGTTGCCATTTTGACATGTCACAGTAAGAAAAGCACAGGTGTAAGTAATAACATTGTGGCTGCTTCAGTTTCAGGGTCCTGGTATTGTGCATGCTGGCTCACTGTCACACTGTCATGGTTTACTGGGACTCTTGAATAAAACAAAACCATTGTTAATCTTATCAGTAACACCTGTGCTTTTCCTACCACGTCGAGTCATAATGTCTTGCACTAGCAGTTTTCAGCAACTGAGTGTATATGAGTGAGAATTTTTCTTGTAGTGTAAGTGAGAAATTGTATTGTCTCCTGCATTCAGATAAAAATGTTGCTGCCACACTAATCCAATGTGTGTGTGGTTAGTTTCAGTGGCCATGTCAGTGTGATTTATTTTCATGTTTTTTTTTTTTTTTTTTTATGAAAGAGGTTGCCTATCAGCCTCCACAGAGGGACCTTGGTGTTCTGTAAATGGAACCTGGCCCGCTGCAAACCTGGCACTGGCAGCAGAGACACGGAGAGAGGAAGATATCGAGAGAGGGGGTGGTGGTGGTGCAAGGACAAAAACAAAGAAAAATGCATCTGGCATTAAGGAAGAGACGGGAAGTGATATTTCTGTTGTGTCTTGATTTGAGTCAGGTAGTTTAACATGCTACTTTTGGGGCCTTGGCTTGCTGGCACTGAGAGAAAGACGGAGGACAGATGGAGAAGGAACTAGAGCAGCAGGGACAAACTGAGGAAATAAGAAACAATGAAAATTAAAGGGAGATGGAGGGAGAATGGCTGGCATTGAGAAGTGGCACACAATCAGTGGAGCTGCAGGGAACAGTTTGTCCACAAGTCTTGCCCGTCCATTCTAAACAAATAAGCAGAAAGCCTATTAAGGGCCTTTAGTAGCCACAGCCTTTAACTTGTTTTCGTTTCTTATACAGGGAACTCAAAGGTTGGATTAAGTGCATGACACAAAGACCAACGCTGTCATTCACCTTGTGATGACCAAGAATGACCGAATATCTGACAGAAAATAAAGGGTAGTCAAAGCAAGCCTTCAACTTAGGCTACATATTCCACATAAGCCCCTTTTACACTGCCAGATTTTCAGTGAATGTTGGGCCGTTTTGCCAGCAAGCTGCGAGCGTTTAAACACACAGAGGTGGATTGGTGAGTTGATCCGAGGTGCCCAATTTTCTGCCTCGTAGGGTAGACATGTTGGCGGAACCCTTTTAGTTTAAACAGACCGAGGCAGCCTTCCGCAACGGGAGGAGCTGTTGAAGACTTGTGGGAGGAGCTGTTGATGATGCTGCACGTGCGAGCCACTGGCGATGGACTAACAAGAAACAGCTGATAGCAGGAATTAGCGAGCAACTAGTAGCAAGAGGGAAACGCAAACCTGACAGACACTGTAAAGATGAGCAACTGGGGAGACAAGGAATTGCGCGGCCACCTTGCCCTCCCAAACGAAGAGGCCATTAACTGTCAGATGACGGGGACGGTGAAGGACGGGCCAATTTATGAGAAAATCACCGCCTGACTATTGCCACCTGACCAGCTGCAGCTTCCCTCCGACGTCACTGGTTAAGTCACATGCAGGGCTACACGTTTTGTTACTTGTTCAGTTCCTATCTAAAAAGGGCTATACTTACCATCCTTAAACATACAGTATATTTTAAATTAAAAGTGTCATCTCCTCTTTGAAACACAGGAGGACAGATTTGTACTTGTACTTCGCCTTAGTCTACGCACATGGCCTATGACGTTGTGAGTATTTACTTTTGGTGTGCATGTGTCACTCTGCAGTTACATCTCCAAAACACTAGTCGGCAGTGGGGTTTCTGTGAAGTTCTGTGAACTTTTGTTGATTCAAAATACACCCAAAACACACTTTAAGCATGGCTTACTAGCGACGATACAAACAAGGACACAAATCAGCTTCACTATAACTCCCAGCATTCACAGACAACCACTTGTGTTTATCTGGACACATTTTCCCCACAAATACAACATGCTAATGTTTTTAGCACAAGCCTATGGCATTTTACATTGTATAAATTAGCCTAGCAGCTAGTGAACTTTTCCTCTACTCATATGAAACCAGGGACAACAGCAACTTTTAACAAAGGTAACATTAAAAAAAATCGGCTCCATAACAACTCACAAGGTTCACCGACAAAACAACTGTCTTATACTAAACACATTTTCCAAACAAATATAACATGCTAACATTATTAGCACAAGCCTATGGCATTTTACATTGCATAAATTAGCCTAGTGACGAACTGAAATTTCCTCTGCTCATATGAAGCCAGGATAAATCCTGAAGTATAAATCCCCGAAGGATAAATCACGCACAAGACTTAAAAGGCTATTTTGTGGAGGCTTTATTGACTTCAAAATGTATTGTTTCTTATCTGAAATTAAAGTACATTAAAGCTTCATTTCCACTAAGAAAAATTATTTCAGCTTACAAAAACAGAAAGGATGTCTGCTTTTTCGCAACGTATAGTTACATTTTTCGGGAGGTGCAAGTCAGGCTACGGCGTAGGGTGTGGCGTAGGCTCTGCGTCGATGTAGAGCCCACGCCACACCCTACCCTTTGTGTCTATGATAAAAAGGAAGCTAATGTTTACATCTGATGGTCATCCAGAATTTTTAGAACCATAGTTATGAATTTACATACATGCTCTTGCATAAACATCAATACAGGCTGGTAACCACTCACATTCGCTCGCACCACTCAAATCATCTTTTTCCTGTACCAGACACCTTCACTGAAGGTCAAGATAAAAGGGAACTTCAGAGCTGGACTGGTCTGAACTGCTAGCTACACATTAGCTTAGTGAAGCTACAGGAGATGCAGCAGTGGAAAGAGAGAATGATAGAATAGCGTAGGGGTCTTGAATCAATGGTAGGAGGGTGTAAATTTGCCTGTAACACTACACAACATTACATTACTACTAGCAACAACTACTAGCTTCCTAGTATCAGTGTTGTGCATGAATGTGCTCAAAGAGTGCTGTTCATTAAATACGTTCATATTTTTGGTGAACAGTGAACTAAACGCATCAGTTATGCAATTTTTTAAACTTGAACATGAGCATTGTCTACTCTCACAACAGGTAACGATGCCCATTTTATAACACCAGAGGATTTATGGCGAACTAAGACCTGAGCACAGCCATTCTTTCTTTGTTGTTCTCCACCATAGTACTTTAAAAAGGACACAGTGTAGCTTACTGGTAGCCTGAGCTGCACAATAGAAAATGCACAGTAGTGATAGCCATTAGCGAACCAGCCGCTGATAATGAGCCAAAAAACTCTGTCCTTTGTAGTTTTACCCTCAGACAACTTCATCCTCCACTCCTTAAATCCACCAGCAAACCTCCCAGCCCCCATCCCCGGGAGCCGACTGCAGCACACCAGCCAGATTATGGGAGTAACTGCGATGTTGTTTCAAGAAAATATGTTAAATATTTTTTTCATCTTCCAATTCCAGTGTCTGAATATGATTGAGAATTGCTTTCTGTAAATCGTGTGCTCTGCAGAAGTGAAATCAAAACACATCATTCAGCTGTGGCGGCTGTAATAAAGCTGATGGTAGAGCCTGTACCCGCTCACTTGGAAGCACATGAATTTTACATTTTAGGTTTTCTAAATGCTGCATAATTTGGTTCATGCAGGCTAAATTAAACTCCCATTGCATCCACAGTATACTTTTACTGCACCTCTTGTCTTTCACTTCCTGCATGATAAGATACATTTTAATAAATACTCACATTTGTTTTTCTTGGTGCTTAAAAGTTGTCAATGTCTGTGATTCTTTAGTAGTATAAAGTAATTCATTTAGTTTGGGGAGTGGGTGAATGTGCGGGGGCTGTGGATGGGTCGGAGGAGGTTCTAAAAAGATAAAGTCGCAGCAGCTCATTAAAACAACAGAGGGAATGGATGTAGTTTATTTTTTGGGCCTGTGACTTTAGTTCGCGATTCAAAGTGTGAACTACAAGAGTGTCGAATGTACGTTTCCTGTTTGAGCTGTGAGAGGTTGAAAATGAAATGCACTTTTTTTTTATCAGCCATTATGTTACAATCTTAGATATAAGCTTTTCCTTAAAATGTGTACAGAATGTCCTGATGTATATTCTACGTCTGATGATTGCAGACTTCAGTACCTGTTTTCAGACAAAGGGCTCTAGTTTCCCGGCACGGCACAGGGTGGTGAACCCCGCGCAGAGCTAGTTTCGAGCAGGGCAACCCGAGACGCGCTCAGTTTGGTAGTTTGTCAGACCGAGGTGCGCTGAGATGGGTGTGACAGCGCAGCAGGGGGAGGTGTCGACAGATTTGAGCGCGGCACCGCTGCTGCTCACCGCTCCCTCAGGGGATGGGTCAAATGCAGAGAACAAATTTCACACACTCAGGTCTGTGACAATCAGTGGAATTTTACCTTTCCTTTACTTTACCTTTACCTTTAGCTGCGCCAGCGCGCATGGTGTGCCAAACTTGCAAAAGCCGCCTGGCCACATCCAGTTGGCGAATCGCAGGTGCGCTGCGCCTCCGCCTCGCCCCGTCTGCGAAACTAGAGGCCAAAGTGTTTCACCTATAGCTCAGCATGTGTTAAATGCCTACCAACAGTGTAGGAGGGAGCTTTATGTTTGATGTGTTTAAGGCACAGTCTGTGCCTGTGATGTGCTTAAGTTACAATTTATAGCTGTAATGTCTAAGGAGCAGAATTGTGTTTCGTATCTGCTTTGACATTGTTTGACTTTGTTTTGACATGCAGGAGGTGGAGGTGTTTTATATTTGTTCTTTAGCTCTCATTAGGTTTCTGGTCTTGTTTATGATTGTAGTATCTTGCAAGTCCACGTGAGCTGGGCACCTTTTGGTGGAAAAAGAATTATCTTAGCTTACTGGTAGTGCTTCTAGCCTACGAGAAGAAAGTAGAAAGTGGGAAAGTGAATGTGACAGTTCCTATGCTGCCTATGTGGTCTGACCAAAATACTTTTCAGATAAACATGTCCATCCTCTCTGTGTTCTTCCTGAAATGCTGCCGTCAGGCTGTCTGAGGAAAGCATCCAAAAATCCTGGTGCAGGTGTTAACCCATCAAAAGCTTTGTGGATGGAGTCACCAAACCACAGTGCTGGTAACTGTTCCATGGCATGCACGCGAAGCTTTGTGTAAGGCAGCAGCTGATATCTTTGCCATCCAAGAGCCACAGTTGGCAGTTAGACTGTGAAGGGAATGATGACTATCCTCAAAGGAGAATTTCACTTTCTCGGGCCAGAGGGGATGGGGCACAAGCTTTGCTCGCCTTGCTGGCCGTGAGGCATTCTGGTCTACAGTCTGGTGCCATATGAGGATTCTCCCTCCGGCAGAACAACAGAAGAAATGCTGTGTGAATCCTTGGTGCTACTGCAGGGTGTCTGTGATGCCAGAGGTGCATTTCGGGGTGTTTACATTTTCAATGTTGCATCCATGCAGGACTAGCTTGTCCTCTGCAGGTCCCCTTTGTCAAAACAGGACCTGTATTCAGGAGCTGGGAGATGCCTGCAGCATTCTCTTTCAATCATGACCTTACTGATAGCCTGCAGGAGGTGACAACTTTCTCTGTCAAAACACACAGCCCAACACACTCCCTCAGGAGACATGGTAAATCATGCATTGGTCATTTTGCTTTTAAAACATTAAATTAATTCTTTACCTGCACATTAATTAGCAAGCCAAACTGAAGCATGATACAACAAACAGCATGGATGGCGAACAGCATCATTTATCTTTGGCATGTCTGCTGGCAATCATCTTTCTGAGGGTGGTGGAGATCCAGGCTCTGTTTGCCCCTAAGGTGACGTGAGCGTGCTGCATCCTCCACAACGTCTGTGCAGCAGAAGGTGGAACCCTAGAGGAGGAGGAGGAAGACTCAAGCCAAGACAACAATTCAGATGAAGATGATGCGAATGAGAGGGAGCTGTCAGGAAATGCTTTCTGAGCAACAGCGCACGTGTCCACTCTTGCAGAAGTGCCTGCCTGTCTGAGTCAGCATGTCTACATCTAGGGGGCAAACCCTTCCAGCTGTCCATTATCATCTTCCATTAGATCATGGTTACTGTACAATCAGTGCTCACGATCAGCACTACCCACAATACTATACATTACTGCAAGACTCTGCCTATAATGTAAACACATCATCAGAGAACCGTTTTAAAAAACCCAGCATAGAGCTCCCCAGAGTTCACTGCTGACCCTGTTACATATATTAATTTCCTACCCACACCAGCATACAGAACAGAAACACGGGATAAGAAAGGCAATGAAAATATTAATTATATAATTAGGAGCAGGGGTCACACTCTGGCTTTAGTTAAGCCTCAGTTATCCTTGGATTGCTGTCACACAAGGCCTCATCTGTGTAGTGGAATAATCAATCTTCCTTGAAGCCTCCACTTCTTTGAAGACGAAAGAGATGGAAATCAACTTTACACCGTGCAGGCCAGAAAATCCTGTTAAAATGTAAGTGTTTTACTTTGGTGATTCGACAGGAGTCAAACAAATAAAGTTGTCCCTTTTCAGCTAGTTCTTTCAGATGCCATTTTGAGTTTTGTTAAATGCATTTCACTTTTTCCTTCTGTTTTAAGGCTGCACGTGACCAGATATAAATCCAAATCAAACATTTGGTTTCTCACAATTAAATGAACATGATTGACTGTGATATTGATTTCTAAAATGGAGCTCTGCTCACAGAAAACTCCACTACATATTAAAATCAAGCGCTTCCTTCACAGTCAGCCTCCACATTTGAAGACCTGTCATGACACTATGCACACACCCTGCAGCAACAGCCTGTGAAAGCTTTTCTGAATGTTGCAACTGCAGACAGGCAAAACAAAAATCATTCGTACTCATCCGACGTTGGAAGTATTTTGGATTTAGGAGAGAACAAATCACATGCAAAGAGTACATGAAACTTTTGTCTGCAGGGCAAAGCAACACAACTAACTTCTTATATGACAAATGCATGAAGACTGAAGAATAACATCACTCACATTACCATACGGTAAGCGTTAATCTCCATCCTTGTCCAGCGTCAACTCAGACATCCATGACAGCGAGGCTACAGTGCGTTACAGTGCCCTGACCAATGTAAGGAAAAAAAGACGATGGAAGATACATATACGAAAAAGATGCCCTGAATTCAGGTGAAAACGACCCATATTTTAAGTCTTATTTTGATGCAAAAATTTGAACATTAGCAATAATGTAGCACAACATAAAGTGAAAGCAGTGCTCTGTTTATATAAATGTGAAAGTGCATTAAAAATATTTGTCCTCGAAAACATTGAGTAAGTGCTAGAAAACAATTGTGATCTCAATAAATAATTGTGGCCATATTCATGGGGAATTGCCCATTGCTCTGATGACATCCCATTGTCCTGACCATATTAAACCCATTGTTCCGAAGTCCAGTTGTTCCGAAATCATCATGATGCCCTGTGGTTAAGGTCTGGTTAGGTCTAAGCACAAAAAACACTTGGTTAGGTCAGGAAAAGATCATGTGTGGGTTAAAATGAAAAACAAAGTGGCAATCACATATCGGAACAACGGGCTGTCGGACCAATGACATGGACCCTATTCATGCAGCCCTATTCTTTTCTTTCACAGTTCATCAGACATTAACAACATAATAAAATACTACCTTTTTTAATGGTGCAATCTAGTTTAATTTAGTGGGTATACTGATCATCAAGGGATGGGGGGCCACGGCCACCCTGATACAATCGCTAACCCCCTGCTTATGAAAATAATGGAAGGCCTCTGTGTTGTGTTTTTAAACTTGAGTAGGCTTGTTCCCAGTAAACATTTTGTTCCCTATGTACTACTCCTTCAAATTATAGCTGTATATTTGCCTTTTAAGGTCTGTAAAATTCACCTAAATTCACGTAAAGTACCTATCCAAGGTATACACAAGGTAAATTGAAATCGGTTCATGTTCCATTTTTTGTACATGTACACGCATGGTCTCATTTGATAAAACTGAATTTTCCCCAACAGTCAGAATCACTGCAAGTTATTCTGTCATTGAGTTATATAAGTCTAAATAAACTGAAATAAGAGGGTTTTTTGTTAATGTTTTTTATGTTTGCCTGAAAAAAATCTTGAAAACAGATGCTGCAGATGAACAGAGCTGGGACTTATTACCTGGAAAACACGATGAGGCCATATCATGAAGCCTCACATAGTTCAAATTCAAGGTAGATGACAATATCACAGTAAATAAACATTTTACACCTGTTTCTCCGAGGTTTTGTCTGGGTGTTTTTCAAAAAAGAGGGTAAAACATTGTGTGAATACAAGAGAAAAGCTAATTAACATAGTCTATTTAGGAGCTTACTAAAAACAGTAAGCACTTCTAGGAAACCTAAATTCTTCTTAGAAACTCCTCTAGAGGTGAGCAGCATTATTGACTGCTAGACCCATAAGTCACTGGGCCAGTCCCTGGTCACTGATGGTGTCTGAGGCCTTACAAAGTATGGGTGGGCCTTTGTTTCAAGACAGGGGCTCCAGAGGCTATCAATGTCATAACAAGAGTCTGGGAGCTTCTATTGGCTCAAGTGAGGTGTCAATGGAAAGGTCAGGGTTCAGCCAGCATGTTGACAGCAAGGCATCCGCATATTTACATGTAATCCAAAAAATTATGGATAATATGTGGAAAAATATGAATGTTTAAAATGATGCAATGGCAATTTGTGGATATCTATGGATGCAATAATGTGTTTAAAGTAAATATTTCACTGGATTTAGATCATCTGGGCCTTTGGGAGTGTATGAAGTCTGTTTAATGACCATTTTTGTTGGCATAATACCAATCTGTGCATAATATTAACACTTCAGAGGGGAATTTGATTTCTAAGGGACAGCTAGCCTATCTGAAGAACAATGAGTCACCTAACGTGTACATACATATACATAGAATAGAATAAAATAGAATAGAAGGAACTTTATTCATCCCTGAAGGGAAATTTAACACATTAAACAGGACTGTTGTGGAATTCTAAATATTAACTGTACTGGTATTAGTCTATACACATCAGATCATTAGTAACATCGACTGTAAAATAACAAAATAAAGGAGTCAGTATGCATTTCCTTAACTCTCATCAACATATTGTTTAACAAGCATATATAGACAACTATATCAGCATAATAGAATTTCTGAAATTATCACTGAAGTTATCGCTTTTAGTTTTGGTGCGACACCAATCAATTTTTGGTGTCCCCATTTGGCCACCTCAAAAAAAAATTCTGGGGGCGCCACTGCTTGATTATTGTCCAGGGCCGAGATTGATTCTAACAAGCTTCACTGTACTCAGCAGTTGAGAAGACACAGGGACTTTATTTGGGTCTTGAGGAGCTGCAGTGTTTATTCATGGTCAAACTGAAACATACAACTGTACATTAACTACTACCTGATAACTTTACCGCTAATTCCCTCTCTGCTCCGAATGCCAACAGCTGTCTGCCCTCAGTGCATCCCCCCCCCGTCACTCGCTCATCCACACACTACGCTCCACACTGTGCTCAGCGGGGTGGGGGCAAGGAAAGAAATGAGAGAACCTTTCTGCATGTTCTGCAGCATTTGTTCAGTGTGCTGTCACATCTGTCAACCATGTATTTGCAAAAACAAATAGCTGAAGTGGAAGTTGTGTCAGAAAAAACCATGTTGTTACGAATCCTTGCACATTTTTAAGTGGAAGTCCTGGAGCTTTCTTAGAGGGTATACAGCGTATACATGAATATCACATAGACTAAAACACTGGCATTTTTTGATGTCTGTCTTTCTTCGGTAAATTTATACTTTGCAGGATTTCCTTTAAAAAAATACAAAAATAATCATCACTTATGACCCACCAAAAGTGTGCGGCAGTCTAATTATCCACGGTGATCCTGCAGTTTGCTTGTATTTTCTTCTTATTTTGATACGTTCAGGCAGTTCCTGGGTACAGCGGCAGGTGAGGTCGGGTCTTTATAAAAAAGTACCAACCAGGTGCCAGACTTTAAGCAGCACACGCTCAAGAGGAAGCTACAAAGATTGCGGGCACAGTGCCAGAGCCACAGAAAGGCAAATATAGCAAGGTGAAATGCCAGACAGACAAAACTGGTACTGGCTTACACTTCCACTTTTGTTGGTGATACTGTTTACAACCAGCAACAGACAATTCCTGCATATGATACCTTTAACATAATTTTGAAACAAATAAATTGTGACCAGAATATGTGTTTGTAGATACATTTGAAGGAACCGTGAGCTCTGAAGTATGCCAGTAGTGCTTTCTCCCATTGTAGCTTGTATATTTTGCTTCACCTTGTATGTGACAGTCCCTCTCCGAATGATGACACCATTTCTCAGTGCTCTGCTCCACAAGCCAAGTGGAATCCTATGTTCTGCTGTATCCACTAATGAGGTGTCGCTACTCTAGTCTAATCATACCGAACACTGAACCTCATGAAGTGTGTGTACGCACTTCCACGTGTCTGTGATTTTACTTGTGTGCGCTGCAGCCAGTGAAGGCTGTCATGTAAACAGAATGTTTGGCTGGCCTTCAAAAGTGAGAGGATTTGGCTGAAGAATAGAGACCCCTCTATATCTTGCTGTGCCTGCCTGTCTGTCTGTCTCTCTCTTTTTTTGTCTGTCCCTTCCTGTATCACCACCCCTCTTCTTGCTGATTGGAAAAAAAAAATCCCTTCTTTTGTCGTCTATTGTCAGTATGCATAGGTGTCAGTGTTGCATGTATAAGGCAAGTGTTCAGTTATCATGGCTGTGTTAATAAGACATCCTACACTGAGACAACTCTGGTCTCATTTTCTCCACCACAGTATTTTTCTTCTCCTTTCATCTGTCTTTATTCCCACGACTCTGCTCACTTACATCCTTCTGTCACTGTCAATCCAAATCTGTTCTCTCTCATTATGCAGTGCTTAGCTCTAAAAGGTTTGTCATGAGTCTTGACACTGATCACTACACCAGCATCAGTGTGAGCTGAACTCTCTTGATCCCAAGTGACATTTCTACCTTTTAATAAAATGGCACCTACTTTGGAAAAATACTCTATTATTGTGACATGTAGGAGTGGCAGTATAGATTAAGACTGATGGTATTTCAGTTAAGTTTGGTGGGTAAAGCATGCAAATCAGCACAAGTGTGGACTAGGCATTCATAAGTGATGGTGATAAGTAGTGTGACATTGACCCTGTCTACATTTGGTTTTTGGTCATCTGAACATAAGTGGATGGCCAAGACACATCACCTGTCACATCTGTGTCTATCATGCGTCTCAGCTGACCACTTGTGCTCAGATTTCGTAACAGTCTACTGTACATCACTTCCGCTAAATTCAAAGGGCCTTTGCTGCTGCTCTCCCTGCCTTAGGCTTTCCATGTAGGCGCATGGAAGGGCAGAGAGGTGTGCTCTCTCCGCCCCAGGCTTTCCATGTAGGCGCATGGAAGAGGTTTGCTGCATAGACCCGAGGAAAGGGAAAGAGGCCCCAGAACAGAGCCACACTGCCAAATATAATACTGCTAATGGAAACAGTTTTCTTTGCCTAAAGTGTTCCTGATTGAACTATGGACGGTCATGCAACACTATGTCCAACTTGTTGTAAAATAGGCAAGTTACAGAGCATTGGTGTGTTGTCACTGAAACAAAAACACAAATGTCCTGCATTGATGACTTCTTGTTACAGCCTCATTTGGGACGCGTCGTGGCACATTAGCGTTTACACTATAAGATATATGTGGTCAAATGCGTCCCACACCACCTGAGCAACTGAGTGACTGGATCACATCAGATGCATCTTGATCACTGATTACACTTGTGATGCCACTGCCCATGATGCATATTTTAAAACCAAGTGTAAACAGGGTCATTGATGGTCATATCATGGTGATATCACAGCTCCTTTTTAGCTGTTGAGGTCGCGGGCTTGCTAGTTGCTAGTATATGTTGTTACTTTTTCTAGGACTCTGGTACTAACTGGAATGGCCTGTAAATATATCTCTTTTCACTTGAACCTTTTGTCAGTTTATGAGATCAATCTGATGTATTAAAGTTGCATTTATCAGTTCGTAGCCACTAGTGGGCAGAAGTCCAGTCATCATGAGCCAACAACCCTAACCCCAAGCCTAACCCTTCCAGCTATGCTGTCCTTGTTTTTAGCTGTATTTCCATTTCTATGTACGTATATTGACAGTAACAAGACACCAGCATCAAAGGTCTTGTATGCATAAAGCTGTTTCTTATTTTTAGTATCTGAGTTGTTAGCTTGCTAAATTTATGACTCAACAATAATTAGCTGTCTTTGTGCATCTACAATTTGTTGCTGAGTAGGTTGTGTAAATAGAACTTCATTTGTTGAAAGAAAGATTACTGCTGCTGGAAACCGAGTTCATTAAAGTGAGACCCCAAACAATAAACATGTGGACTGCAGAATCAAACCCGTAAGGATAAAAAATAAAAGAATATTAAACACAATAGGAGTTAATTTATAAAAACACTGAATACTAATGCAACCTCCACTGACTTCAACATGGAAGTGAGTCACAAAGGTAGGATAAATAATCAGTAGTCAGTGCTGTGCTTATGACAGAAATATCATTTGAGCTAAAAGCGGAGCATCTTATCACGAGATAAGACCAGCTGTGAATGCACGTTGTGTTTCCACATGGGACTCTACACAATTTAAACAGTGTATACTGTATCATATAAACAAATACACGGATGAATACACACACAGCGCCTCTGACATAATGTGTGCTTTAGCCCACATAGCTGATAACATCTCGAGTGATAATAGGAAGAGAAAATCACATGGATGGGAAATGAATATATAAATTACACATCAGAGAGAAATTTCATAAAATAGGCATGAGTGAAACAGCATCATGTTCCCCTGTGAGTATTAAACCACAAACTTCAATCATATACAATTACACTGTTCAGAAAATGAATACAATCACGCTGTGTGGTAATTACTCTATAAGCATATGACCTAATTCACATGAAATAGCATACCCACTTTGTTGCATTTTGTTGCAAATAAATGCAAATCAAACCTTGTGGTATATGTTGTAAGCTGCAGACTGTACTCCACTAAGTATTTCCACATGTAAGCAGGGACTTGATTCTTGTTTCAAGTTATTGTTGATACACATTATCAATGCAAAGGCTGCTATTCCTGTAAATATTATACATATTTTGGGGCATTTTTTCTACATACACAAATGATCTAGATCCAAAGGGGGATAAAATGAATAAATAAAATAAAGCGTCATTGCATTCTTCTGTCTCAAAACTATTAAGCCATATGATGTGGCAAAAATTATTTTGTCTGCACCCTTGCCATGCATTTATTTGTTATTTTAAGTCACACATAGCTTTATAAAAATATAATGATACTGTTATCTATTTATAAATATAAAAACAACCCTGGGTCTCAGTACGTCTGTAAATATAATTTTATTGACTAGACAACTTATTTTATAACAAGCTGTATATCCCTTTTATCCCCTCTAAGCATCATCTATCCCTTGATGTGTTACTTTTAGTGCTTGTATTTTCTAGTTTATGTTATATTGCTTTGTGAGCAATAGTCACTATTACTATAAATTCTATAATTCACCTGACCTACAAGTGACCTGAACAGCTTGAGATTCGTCGGCAAGTCAGGTTCTCATGCTTTGAACCTCTGTACCAAAATAACTGTAAATTAAGAGGGAATCCTAATCTCATGATAGACGAATCAAACTAATTACTTTTGCTCTCTTCATATCTTTATGTGTTTTTCTGTCTCTGCTACCAGAAGTGAAAATTCTTCTTATTGCTGCCCTCTCTTTTTCCCTCTCAGTGAGCTAGCGTGCTACAGACTGTGAAGTAGGACATTAAGCTATCTGATTGTTGTCAATAAGTTTTCCTATTTCTCTCTCTGTCCCTTCTTTTTTTCCCCTTGTCTATTTGTCCTTTATGTTCCCTGCTGCATGTATGGACCTCACTCTAACTCAGCAGGGGTCCACTCTCAGTGGTGGTTTCCTATGTGGCTGTTCTATGCTGCTGTTTCTTCATCACAATATATTTCAAGTGTCCTCTTTAAAGTTGATTTGCACACATATCATAAAGCTTGGTGATGGAACTGTAATGTCGCAGAGAGCATATGCCATAATGTCTACTATTGCAGCATCTGGAACAGATATTTTATTTCCTTAAGCATCAGCTTTTCAGTTATTGTAGAGGAGCTTTAAAATGTCTTTAAAATTAAACAGATTTTAAATTGATGTCATGGCCACCAGAGTCATTACACATATGGTATGTTCACATTATTCTGATGCTACCAAAGTTTCACTGCCTCTCCCATCTCCTCATTACGTGAGGAGTGGCTGCAAGGCTGATAAATAAGCAGCTGCATAGAGAAAATGTTGGCTTCAGTCATTATGAGACATCAGCCTAAGGCAGGAGAATACATGCACTGACACTGTAAAACTCATTAACATGCAGCTGGTCAGTCGTCTGGATTCCCTTCCTATGCTGTACCATATATGTATGTTTCTTAATTATCTATTATGCTGCAACTAAGCAAAAACCTAAAGAACTAGAAAAGCATTCAGAGAGTACAGACTTCCGCCAAGTAGGTGATATTCCCTCCCCCTCTGCATCGGATTTTGCAGCCTGCATCACAATTAGGTTATTTGCATCACTATCATTATTAGGTTATATATGCCTTCACCATGGAGACACTGTGGTGTATTTATTTTGTTTTTATTTTGTACCAACACAGAATATAATATGTGTTTTTGTATTTTTCACTTTCTTTTTTTCCAACACAGAACATTCATTTTTTCAACTTTAGAATTACAACAATATTTAGCAAGTACAACAAGATGTGCTTTCCGGCCACCAGATGGCGCTATTTTCACCGTCTTACGAGAAATTGGAATTGCTGCTGAGGCTGTCAGACGATAGACTTTATTTATTATTTTATCCACTTTGCTGCAATCTGCTTTCATCAAAATCTGTTCATAACTTTTTGAGTTATTTTGCAGACAAACAAACAGACAAACAAACAAACAAAGAGACCAACGCTGGTGAAAACATAACCTCCTTGGCGAAGGTAATTAAGCCAATGCAAGTGCCAGAAACTGCAGTTCCTCGAATGACCACTTGAGGTTGGTTAAAAAATTGAACAAAGCATTAGTACAGGCAGGACAGGATGTCAAGCTCAGCTCGCATCCCAGCTACATCAGCTGATCTCAGACAGTCCAATCAGCTAATGGAGCAGCTGAATGATGACAGAGAGTCAGCTGATAGATCACATGATTCCTTTCTATGCAGCCAATCTCATTCAGGGCGCCCTATTTAAACTGCTCTGGCCTGCCTACTGTTGCTGCCTCCTCTGCAAGCTGCTTTGCAACCTGCCTCCACTCCAGCTCCTCCTTTTCATGCTGTGTCTGACTCATTAATGTCATTTCTGTTTGTCATTGCTGCTGCTCTGTTCTGATCCCGGGGGCTCTTTGCTGCTGCTCTCCCTGCCAAAGGCTTTCCATGTAGGCACATGGAAGGGCAGGGAGGTGTGCTCTCTCTGTCTTAGACTTTCCACGTAGGTGCATGGAGGAGGCTTTCTGCATGAGCCCAAAGAAAGGCAGAGAGGCCCCAGAACAGATGGAAATATATAAACATAAATATAATACTGCAAATGGAAATAAAGTTTTCTTTGACTAAAGTGTTCCTGAATAAAAAGACAACAATAACATGTTTACAGGCTGGTACAGAAAACTGTTTTGGTCTGCATAGCTAATTTCCCCTTTCATGACAACTGTATTAGGGTGATTTTCTTGTAAAGCTGACCTGTTAACATGTTAATATGGCCTAAAGCTAACAACAACATGGTCAGGAGGAATGGGGGAGGGGCTAACAGAAACTCTACAGCCCTTTGTTTAGTTGTTTCACTGTGACACAACAAGTGTTGATTCTGACCACAGCCACAATTTTTTTTTCTGCTATCACTGCATCTCAGTAATATGTGTTAAGTCAAAAGCTCCACTTTTAGGTGTATGTGGACACTGGAGGAAAGCCAACAGTGGTTCCATGGCCATGGGCACAGACCCAGCTGACCCCCCGCCCTCTCGACCTCCCTCTGGTTCTCTGGCGGAAGAGCAGAGCACAGCCTGGGTCAGTGGGGCTTGCTGGAGGCTGCACAAGGGCTGTGGGATAAATCCAGGTGGCTGAGAGTAAAGCCAGGGGTGCATGCCCACGGCCGGGTGCCCGCTGTCGGCTGTCCTCCAGTGTCTACACACCCCTAGATGTGAAGCCTTCAACATGCTCTGTGGGCCCTGGCTCTCCTCTCACCTGATCTGACTGCCTTACCAGCCACAGTAAAGCGTCCAGGTTTTTACAAACAAAACCTATATGAAGAGTTTATAGAATATGATGTTTTGTTTACATCACTCTCGCTTGCAGCCTCCAGCAAGCCCCATTGATCCGAGCTCTGCTCCTCTGCCAGAGAACCAGAGAGGGCAGGAGGTCAGCAGGGTCTGTGCCCACGGCCAAGTGTGCTCTGTTGGATTTCTCCAGTGTCCACATACCCCTGCATGTGGAGCTATGACTGGACGAACAACAGTTTACACTATCCAATCACAGCCCAGTAAGGCAGGACTTGTCCCTTCCAACCATCCATTCAAGCATCAAGAAGAGGAGCACTCCTCGTATAGATATAAACGGCTCATTTTAAGCGAATAAAAAGACAAAGATTCTTAGTTTCAGGTAAAAATACACGTATAAAATCTTACGAATATTAAATTTCTTTCCATTATATCCCCCCCAAACACTGGATCCTACACTTACCGTAATGCAACTTAATACCATCTGTCATTACTCATTATAATGCAGGCTTTCTGTGACACTTTTTTTTTTTTCTAAACATTGGAGAGCTCCCTCCAAAGCCATCAAAGACATTACACAACTGCTTCAACACGCTGTGAAATACTCTTCATGGTGAGTAAACTGAACGTCATGTTTAAAATGGAGTGCCCCTTGAAGACATTAGCACATGTAAAAGCCACTTTTGGAAACCAGCCAATAAATTATTGTGTTGCTAGCAGAGATCTGGTTAAAGTGTTTTTCCCTTAATCCTCTCTCCCAGTTCAGGAAACCAGGATTCTTGTTTATATAATTTAAGAGAAATTAGGTTACTGCAAAATAAACTGTCAATAACCTGATTATTCTTAAACGAATGTTGGTGTGTTGATTGACACAAGACTCAGTGCACAATATTCTATCTGGGGTTATTTCCACCCGTGTTTCAGTGGGTGTTGCTATGTCCTATGGTTTGCTACCCACAGGTGCCTTATGAATGCAATTATCTATCTGTGTCGACCCATCCTGACTGTTACATGCTGGGGGAGGCCACTGTGAGCCTGACAAAGAATTAAGCAGATAGAAACAAAGAATGAATACAACCTTCAGGTCCTCATTTGTTTGCACAACACACCATCATTTTACAATGTACCCCAAACCCCATGAGTCAAACGCAGCCTCTATCATTACGGAAACAAAGTGGTGTGCATGTTGAGCCTGATTTGATTCACAAGGTTTTTAAAAGCTGTTTCCCGTGGAACTCATGGGTCTTGGTAATACATGTGATCTTGAAACAGACATGTAGTTTGTCATATTTATAAAGAGTCAGCTTCATTTCAGTTTGTTTTCTTCTAACCACAACAACACCTAACAAATTTAGAGGATGGCATAAAGCCGTGTTTTCATATTAAATTACTCTGTTTTAACCTGTCCAAACTAACAAGTTAACACTCAAATAATCTACTTTATACATATTCACCGTGAACACATGCCTGTAGCTACTTTGCTATTTGAGGAGGACAAACAGCAGTGGCCCTGAGTGTTTACACATCTTATGTGTGCATGCAGGTGTGAATCTCAGTATAACACCTGTAGGGTAAATGACAAGTGATGATGCCAGTCACCTCCTGGAAATCTCTTTCCTCTGCATCCTTTAACTTAATGTGCAGCTTGGCAACATGCCTGTTTTCAGATATATGGTGACAGCTTGACTTATTGCTTTAAAATGAAACAGAATAGAATAGAGTATACCATGGTCACGGCAAATAGTTGATTTTGTTTTTTTTATTATATTGAACAATTGGATGTTTGGAAGACACTTTTGATCAACAGTTAAACCACTATATATCAGTACACAAGATAAGTTAAAAGCAGGTAACTATGGCAACAGCAGACCATGGTACTGTACATGTCTGAGGTGTCCTTTTGAAATCTATATCCCCCACACACCTTCGCAATATCAAGTTATTTATATGTTTGGGGTTATTTGTGGTTTGGTGAGTACATGTGTGTGGATGTGAGGGGTCGGTGCAAGGTCAATGAACCTACAGACCACGACATCATGGATAGCGAGCAGGCCTCACAGCCTGAGGCTACTATCTCACAGCTTACCTGAGGTCAGCTATTGCCATCGACTTCCTGAAAAATGTCAATACACAAACATGAAACCCAGAGTGGGAAGGCATCTTTACACACTGACTGCCAGAATGAGGGTGTCCTGTACTAAAACCAAGTAACTATTTCACATGTTATACTTTCACAGGGATTAAAGGTTTGAAAACTACCTCTTTAATAGACTGCAGTGTCTAAAGATGTGTGATGTCCATTCCATTTTTTTAAAAAATATTACTGAAGGTGTTCCACAGGGCTCAGTGTTAGAGCAACATTATTTTCAATTTACATAAATGACATTGCCCCCTCTCCCTCTAAATCCTGTAAATTTAATCTATATGCGGATGACACAGTTTTATGTTGTTCCGCATCATCTGCACAATCAGCCACTGAATGTATACAATTGTCTTTTGATTCGCTCCGTTTTTCAAGGTTACTCATTCTGGATCTTTCAATATTCATTCCGGAAATGGCACATCCATAGAGCGAGATGAACAGTATAAATATCTTGATATCTGCCTGGACAACAATCTTTATGCTAAGCACTAAATTGAAATCCTGACTGCCCAATTGAGGACAATACTTGGCTTTCTGTACAGAAATAAGAACTATTTTCCTTTTGTACACAGAAAAAAATCTGTATTTGTGTCTGTTTAGGATTATGGGGATGTTATATACATAAAAGCTGCTGCCTCTACACTGAAATCACTGGATGTTGTTTACCACTCAGCCCTAAGGTTCATAACCCGTGATTCTTACAGCACCTATCACTGCCACCTTTAAAGAAAGGTTGGTTGGCCACATTTGGTTGTGTGGCGGGAACAGCATTGGTATTTATTCATTTATAAAGCTTCCACCCTGTATTTCATCCCTTTTTAACTCTGACCTAACATAATCTGGGAACTCGTTCACAAAATAGGTTGCTGCTTCACATTCCCTTGATCAGAACTCAACTAGGAAGGATGTTATTCTCTTACAGTGCACCTTCAACATGGTATAATCTGCAAAAGACCTTAAACTTGGACCCTTATGGCTGTTTAAATGCCTTATTTCTGATCTTGTTTTAAATGAGTGTAAATACTTTTAACTATGTATCTACACCATAACGTGTTTATCACGCTGTATTTCTACTTTTAGCAATCATTTATTTCTGCTGTTGTTTTGTATGATTTCATATCTGTATATCATAAATATATATATATGTATGTATATATATGTATATATCAGGGTCGACTGCTTTGAGACAACAAGGGAGGCTGAACTTCCCCTAGAATTTCAGAGAAGAAATGATCAAATAAGTACTATTGAATTTACATTAAAATAAGAATTTACATTGCATTTAACGTGCGCTAGGATGCATTTAACATCATGACTATGATGTTCAAACGTCAGCTGTTTATCACCAGTTTTGAAATGCGACCTCCCTGTCATACATTCTCGTGTCAGCACGGTGGACACAGCTTACCTTGGACCTAATGGAGCGGTAGGCGGGAGACAACGCTTGGTGTATGCATGATGATTGGAGGAATTGTCTAAAACCCCTTTGTGACTGACAGCGCTTCGCATTTCGAGCTCAGTCCTATGCAGACTGTTTGTCACCGTTTGTAAACCCATCTGAAAATCTTTGACGTGTGTTTTGCTGTGGTTCTATGGCATGAGTGTGGTTGAAAAAATGGCTTCAATTAAATGTTCCTTTTATAAGTTACTACCTTGCTACAATATGACAAATTTTATGTTGTGTTTTGTTTTATGAACTTGCAGTGAGCTTCCCCTGTTTGAAAGACAAGCAGCCGCCACTGATGTGTGTATATATATATATATATATATATATATGGGTTGCAACATTCAGCCACTGACCCTTCACTATAGCTGGAGGGAAAAGAGAATTTTGAAATGGTGCTTGACACTACACAAAATGCTTTGAGAGACTGCCAATCACTGGGCTCAGAACTGAGTCACACTACTGCTGTGACTGTCCTTTCTATTTAGATTCAGTCGGGTCCATTCTACACATTTCTGCAAGCTACTTTATAACAGACTGGCATTTTCGTGCTATATTCATAATGTTGACTATTAAATTAAAATTATTGCAACAACCATGAACAATACAGTATAGCATTCCTGTTACTACAAAAACAATTACATTGCTGTACTACTCTACTGTATTACTACAATACTACACACCCCACTTCCTCCCCTGCTCATGAAAGCATTGTGGAATAACACACACAATCTTTGAAATAATGCAAAAATTACTGTAAATGTACTGTCACACTGCTTACATAATGACAGCCATGAACCGAATCATCCCAGGCTGGTTTAGCCCATGGTTACATTTATTTAGTCTTCTGGAGGCTCTAAAAGATTAGAGTTGGATTAAAATTTATAGCCCGAGAAAGGTTTTTGCATTGCCCAAATTGCTAAGGAACTCCTTGGTTCAGTCATGGGGAACTTCTAAAAATATCCCCAGACTTCCCACACTGTTATTAGTTCTCTTTTTTCCATTAAACCCCATACACACGACAATTTTGTTGAAAATCTGCCATGTTTGGGTCACTAGTTCCTAAGCGGCTCTGTGTTCTTCTTGGTCAGCACCAAAAGGAGTTTGCTACTTTGTTCAGATTATACAGGGACTCCCCAGACACCCATCACTGCTCACGTATTATGCATTATGCAGGGTTCAGTGTGTTTGCGTGCGTGTGTGTCTGCGCACAAATACCACTTGGAGACATCAAGGTCAGAGTTAATTTAGTGTTGCTCAGAATATGTGTTGCTCTCTCTCTCACACTCACACACACACACACACACACACCACATTCTTGTTTTTACCAGTTGTGGGGTCCACTATTTCTTTGGTCACATGTGAGGACCTAACACATTCTCACTCCGTCATCGTCCAATTGCGTGCAGTGATATTTTCAAATGCATGCTTGCTTGGTGCCATTCCTCAAGTTGGGCCGTTTGCATTACTCATAGCCAGACCCTAAATCTTTCTAGACTTGGGTCTGGATTTCCAGGCTACGCTACATCAGTACAAGACCGTGAATTTGACTTTTTTCCTTTGACAACAAACACACATGGTTGGGTTTAGGCAACAAAAGCACGTGGTTAGGTTTAGGAAAAGACAACAGGGTTTTGCTTTACAATGTTATCGGGCACAAACACCGCTGTCTCCCACCCACCCCACTCGAACTTTAGCGGCCTTAACTTTTGTCCTTGTCCCACAGCATTTCCCAATGATGCTGCCAGGCGCAATTAAACTATAATGGCAACCGGCTGCACATCATGCTGACATTAAAGGACGCCTTTTTCCATTGTTTTTTGACACCACGGGTCACTGCCCAAGCGTCACATTTTGACAACTTCAGAGTGAGACTGGGCTTGAGGACCATATAATCAGACACGTACAGAAATGTGTCTAAATATTGTTTACTCTTATTAATTCTACTTACATTCTCCTAATTATGGCTGTTTTTATGTGATTGTTTTGATTGTTCTACTTGACTTGACTACTATTTCTAATTTTATATTTGCAGCACAGGTCAGAAAGAGATTAAAGTATTCCCCTATGCAGGTTTATGGCATAAACATAGCAGACTCTCTTCCGAAATAACCAGAAGAAAAACTGAAAAGCTTAAAGATGAACAACTGTATGAATAAAAATCAATCTTTTAACATTTTCAACTGCCCTTTCCTGCAGTTTGCCTCTGAAGAGACTTGGAAATTGGTACATTTACCCCACAGCAATGTAGAGTTCATTAGTTCTGTTTATATTTTTTCAAAGTGTCTTTTTGGACCTGATGGTGAGACCAAGTTCTCACATACTGATCGCTGACAGAAAGTATTTACTGTAAGAGCTCCTGCAGAGTTTCCTATAACTTGCAGCCTCAGCCTGCCTCCATGCACACAGTGGAACTTGTGTACATACAGTATGGTAGAAAGAGATATTTGCAGTTGTTCATCATAAACATGGTCCTTCTCACTGCTGTGCAATCATGTTCATTTTTATGAATCTAGGCAGAGCCGTTCACCAACAGACAATGTCTTTGAATTCTCTATATAAGCGTATTTTCACTCTTACACTTTGGCACAGTGAGTGAGAGCTTATGGGTTTTTAAATGCAACCTCATCTACTTTGTAGTTTGAAGTTGCTGATTTTCCTGCACACTCATCTAATTTGTATTTGACATCATAAGATAAATATGAGGCTAAAAAGCTCTGAGACAGAGAGAGATAAATAGCGAGAGAGGGAGAAAGTAAGAGAGGTTTTGTGTGCTGCCGTTGCGAGAGACACTCACCCAAGCTCACCCCATCTTTCAGCTCCCCATAGTGCTTAACTCCCTCCATCCTCCTCTCCTCTGCTCATCCTCTACCCTTTTTGCTGCATCATTTCAGTCAGTGTGTCATTATGTCCTTTCGTGTCTTCCTGTGCCTCTTATTCTCACCCCTTTCCTCCAGACCACAGAGGAAGTACTTTTTTTTGTTGATAAATCCAGTTTTAAATGTCACCTCCTAGCCCTCTATTGCCACACAAGCATAAAGTGAGGACACAATTAAAGTTGACTGGCATATTCACACTTACACATACCGTACAATATGTTGGTAAATTTGACCACAGGTATGGCAAGCTTGTTATTTTGAAGACTTGGTTGCTACTTTAGTGACATGATAATGTGCTGCTTAAACAAAATGAACTGAAAGCATAAAAATTATAAACTGACCTGGCCTTAAAGATACCGAGACTCTAGACTTAAGATCCTGTTCTTGATTACTTGGAATAAGGAATATTAACCAACTGTATTATTCAGAAAAACTTGTTTGTTTTTACCTTTCAATTGACCCTTCACAAAGTCCCGCCCCCGGACACAGACTGGTCAGTTATAACGTAGCATCGGGCCGGCTCAGACCAGTGTCCCACAACGACACAGCTGTGCTCCATTGACTCTAATGCAATCGTTTCAGATTTCCTTCATTTCCAGGCTGGTTTTGTGGATTTGGAGCTAAATGTTGTGCCTGGGGCACATCGTGTATTAATGATACTCGTTACCCGCAGAGGATGGAAAAAGATAAACGTTTCTTCCCTGTTCCAAAACCAAAATCAAACCCTGAAAAGTGTAGGGTTAGCTAGCTAGCTACTGAAGATATAGCCTACTGAATGTGTACACATGCTGCTTTTGCTTTTTAATGATTATAACAGACTGAAACAGACAGAAAAGACTGACCCTGCTGTACAGGAACCAGTGAAGGGAAGCAGGGAAACTTTGCTGATATAATCAATAAATTATTGAGAACTATTACATTTTGACTAAGGGTTTCTATTTCAACTAGTGCAGCATTTGCAGCATTGATTTAGCGACCAGGAAACTCACACAGCAATTGCAGGAGTTAAATCATCTCATGCGATGCTGCTTAGCCAATCAGATCAGTGTGTTACAATGAACTCTGCAACTTGAGTGAGTAAGATCCAGACACAGGAGACAGGAAAGATGAGAGACGACAGTTGGAGAAATAAGAGAGTCAAAGAAAAGTAATTTCACATGGCATGTTCTGCAGAGAGAAAGCAGACAGCTAAAACAGAGCTTTTAATTAAGAATGGACAGACTCTTACATGCTTATTCTTCCCACAGGCAGTTCAAAACCAGTATGTCTCGTCATATGTTCAGAGACCGTGGGGAATTTTAGAAGTGGTAGAAATGTAGAAATGTTAAGTGTCTCTATGAGACAAAGCAAAGAGCAACTTTTGAGCAAATATACCCACTCAAATCAGAAACTGAGGGCACAGGAAATGAAATATTTTACATCCATCACAACAACCTTGATAATGGACCATGAATAACATCAGAGGATATTACAGTAGCTTCTGAAGGAGTACTGACGGTGGGAGAGTATGTTTTTGGGTATTGAGTTAATATCTATCTATCTATCGAACAATCTTTCTCCATATTCACTGATACATTTAATGTAGACAGCCTGAGAGACATTTAAATACAGCAAGTGAAAGATTAGTAACTAAAACATGTTTTTTTTTTGCAATTTAAGTTGCATTTCTCACTCATGTTTAATGGAGTGGTTAATAATTTTGTACACTAAGAGTGATTACAGGTGTCCAACCTTCTCATCAGGGTGACACGCTCAGCTAAACAAGCTTGGTCACTATGATCAACGCTTTTAAGAAATGCTCAGATTAGAAGAAGGCACTACCTTCGAGTTGACGGCTCCATCAAAGCAGCGTTTCAGACACTTTCTCCGAATCCAAGCCCAGCATCAGACAGCACTGTCCTATTAAAGTGAGTTCTCAAATAGACTCAAAAGAGAAGCGCATTCTCACAAAACCACATCTTGGGGGTGATTTCACTTTGTTCACACACAGGTTCCCTGCCTGCCTATCCGCTGATGAGTTTTCAAACTTTGTCTGCTCGTCAGAGAAACGTCTGTTGTGCTTTGTTCGTACTTTTGCCACCGTTGGCAGTTCTGACATATGAATAAAGTTGCATCACTGATCCTTGATGCAAATACAGTCACATCATGTACACACAAACAAACCCCCTTAAAGTTGAACAGTGTGTTTATGTGGGTGGATGTGTCTGTTCAAAAGGCTGTCTACAATAGAGACTATCACACAACAATGAGGACCCTAACGCTACTACCTAAATTAGTCACTATGTTTTGGCAGCTACATGGATTTGTAGAGATGAGCATAGAGTGGAAGTGAGGCTAGGAAAGGTGGAGGGTAAGGAAAAGGGATATGGAAAGCAGAAAAGAATGTGTACATTATTGTACAATAAAACTACCTTGCTAAGCACAATAAGTCAAGGTTATGGCTTCAATGATTTGCACCTAATGACTGATCGCCACCTGAACGCCAACCTAAGGACCTTAAAAGCAAAAGTTAAACTAAACTGAGGGCTGTTAAGGAAAAACTAGATGTAGTTCTTGATTAAACTTGAAGAAGCCTTGGGAATGAGATTTTTGTGTTAAAATGTGGAGGCAGTCAGAATTGGGGCACCACTTGTGATTATACAACATCGCTTTGTACTTTGACTCACGTCACTGCCTTCAATCTAAGCCTTCTTCTCAGCAATTAAGTCAAACATTGTGTTGTTTTAAAGTGTTGATTCAACTCAATATGTTTCTAAACTGACATGATGGTGCAGCTGGTGTAGTTTTAGAATTTTTATAAGAGTAGGCGGCTGTGACTCAGGAGGTAGAGGGTCGTCCACGAATCGGAAGACCGTGATGCCTGGCTTCTCTAGTCTGTATGTTAAAACAATCCTTGGGCAGGATATTGAACACCAAATTGCTCCCATTGTGCCATTGGTGTGTGAGTGTGTATGAATGTTTAACGGAGTAGCAGGTGGCACTTTGCACGGTAGCCTCGGCCACCAGTGTGTGAATGAGACTGTACGGTGTAAAAGCACTTTGAGCGGTCGGAAGACTCGAGAGGTGCTATGCGAGTACAAATCCATTTAGCATTACCGTATCTGCTCTACCTCTGCAGTGGCAAAAAAAAAAAAAAAGACAACAATCCGAAGTTATAAGAAAAGAACAATTCTTTTCACCTGAAGACAGCTGCTGCTGGTGCCACATCAGACATTTATGGTCACATCTCCTCTCAGACTCTAATTAATAGACCCTTTTAGGGCAGACGTCACAATGATGTTTTTCATTAACTGGAGGCAAAACACGACTCACAACCACAGGGCTGTAGGCTGCAATAGGAGTCTTAAAATCTCATCTTGTTGTGTTTTTGGGAGCCAAAATAGAAGGAGTCATGTCTCAAAACTTAAATTCAATCTCTCACCAGTCGCCACTGCCTGTCAGCAAGAACAAAAACAACTATGGTTAAATGCGATAAGATGAAAGGACTGGACGGAGACGATCATTAAAAATGCTCACTCACTTCTTATCAGGTTAGGGAAAGAGTATTTCCTGCTGTAGGAATGAATAACATTATGTGTATTAAGTGTTATCATGTCCACCTCATCAGAAACTGGGGAGGTATTACAAGGAATATTGGATTTCTCCATAATTCTAACTTTTTAGCACATTAGCTAACATTAGCTTCAATAGCAAAACAAACTGGAGGAAGCAGTTCAAGTGTTGTCCTCCTTTGTGAGGTTTGCATAGTAATCAACCACAAAGCCGGCTAGAGAGACAGAGCGCAATGCGTCATAATCTGAAAGCCACGCCACCAAAGGGGAAACGAGGCCCGCTTTCCCCTCACACTTCCCCCCAGTTTCCAGACTGTTGAGTTTTGCCTAAGTCCAAATGCTGAAAAGTTGCTGTGTGGTGGGCTGCACAGCCAATAAAAACCCAGAGCTTAGCTTTTATCAGCTGCCGAGCAGAAAAACGGAACCGCATAGAAGACAAAAGTGGATACAGGCAATAAAATGTGGGGTAGATATTGTGGGATCCTAACACTCCGTATGCCTATGTGTGCAGCAAACACTTTGTCGGACCCTCCAAATGTATTTTTTTAGAGCAACAGTTAACTGTGTTTATGTATGAATGCAACTTCTTTATTGTTAGATAATTATTAGCTAGCTATAGCTAATAATTTTAGCTAGATAGCTGGCAATTCAGTCGTGGAGACTTGAAGTGCGGCTGTGGAGGCAGAATGACAGCGAGCGAAGAAGCGGAGGGGGAAGCGGGCCTCTTTTCCCCTTTGCGGCCGTGGCTTTCAGATTATGACGCGTTGCACTCTGTCTCTATCCCACCACTGGAATCAAGTCAACCATACACTGAGAGAGAGCATACAGGTCGGCCAGTCTGGTCCTGTTGGTCAGTGGTCCTGGAGAGTGACTGACCTGACATGGTGCCTTTGTAAATTCAGTCTGACGCTCTACACCAGTGATCCTCACTATTTTTTTCCACAAGAGCCACATTGGCAGAGCAAAGTCAAGGGGAGAGCCACTTTCACGAGAATATACCAAGTCACCTACACAGATGAGCATTTCTACATATAAACTGGACAACCCACAAACAAAGAAACAACACAGGCAATACATTTTCAATTTTAGACCATAATTACCTTAATACTGGGATGAGCGGAAGCTGGCAAGACTTTCTTCGTGTTGTATTTGTAGTTTGTTGTTGCAATCACAGTGAGGCATTCAAGATGAGCATGGGTCAGCCAGTTTTCTGTTTCCTCTTGACAGTGTTCATGGTTGAAAATGTTGACTCACAGGTGTAGGTGCTCACAACTTGCAGAGCTTGGACCAGCTGAGGTGACTTTCCTGAAAAAATACCAGAAGTGCATTCAGAATATCCTCACCTCTTGTTTGGCCATGGAGTGGCAGTAAGCACAACATTTCCTCTCGATAAGAGTTGTCTTTTGGGAACCTCAACACACACAGCTGAGCAACATCGGTGACATCTGTGCTTTCATGCACCGCGATGCTTAAACAAGGCGCCACGTGCAGGTCAGCCGGCAACTGGTCGTGTATGTCCTTTCCGATGTCTTCCATCCTTCTCATTATTGCTGAATCAGACAACTGTAATCATTTAGTTTTTGTTAAAATCTGTGAACAATATTTCTGCTGAAGCCAAAAAGTAGTCTTTTTCTATTTCCAAATCTGAGAATGTTTCTTTGCCCGCACCAAAATCCTATCTCAAAAGATGCCTTAAACGTTCAGCAGTAGGCTAGATGTTGTCTGGTGGATAAGATTTTGCTGCCCACAAAGTGAAGCAGTGACCTTTGCTATTTTTTCCTTTCTGAGTTCACTGCCAGGCGCAGGTAACTTTCCCTGCTCGTCCCCTCTCTCGACTCTCCAGCGTCTTCATGTTGATTTTCGTTTCCTTTTAATTATTAATTATTAATTGATGTGAAAGAATATGATGCGTGTGTTTGCATGTTTGTAGTGTAGTGTTCATTGAATTCATGTACCAAATTTTAAAAAATATATTGGCTGTGTTACCATATATATAAGCTAACATGCGAGCCACCAATTAAAGCTTGAGGAGTCGCATGTGGGTCACGAGTCACGCATCTAGTATCTCTGCTCACTACACTAAAATGAGAGCCGAAATGCAGCGTTACATTTCTACTTGAATTAAAGAACGGTTAAGTGCCGGCTAATGTCTGTGGAGAATTGTTTTGCCTCCAGCTAAGCCCCGCTCAAACCTCATCTTGTTTACTAACAATGAAAGGCTCTATTCATCAACAAATAGCGCAACAGTCTAACGTTACTGGCTTGACCATATCCATACCTGCCAACACTCCGTTTTACGTGGGAGTCTCCCTATTTTTAACCCTTTCTCCTGCCCTGCTCCCGATTGGTAATTTCTCCCGCTATTCTCCCAATTTCATAGTGATGTGAGTCAAATTGGTGTTTTGTGTGTTGTAGTACCTGGCAACCCAACCCAAACGGTCCCGCCCAACGTGCTGTGCGTGACTGCGCACGTTCAAGCTCATGTCAGTGCCCAAGCTCGAGGCGGAACATTACCAATCTGGAAATCCATCGGTAAAAAAATAAAAATAAAAATAAAATACAATAAAATGAAATAAAATAAAATAAAAAATTTCTTCCTTTACCTCCAGAGGCACAGCCTGGAGTTTTTCGACTAACGGAAGTGCAGGGGCCTTGGCGATCGCTAATGCCCTTCACAAAGAGGAACTGCGAACATCGGCTCATTCTTTCTCTTGGAAATATGCGTCAGGGAGAACCAAGACTACACGGCTCAATGTAAGATCCGTGATTTTTTATTTTGACTTCATCATTTAGGGGGTACTGTGGGGGTTGAGGGGGTACCTATATGAATTTACCCCAGAAAATCTGCATATCCTTTTTTTTTTTTTTGTTTGTTTGTTTGGTTTTGATCTTTTCATTAATCCTAATCTTTAGGAAACAACTTTTACATCATATAAATGTGTGGACATAAACAAATAAGAAAGGAGTAAATATATAAAAACAGAACATCCCTGTGGCGTTGGTGATAATAAAATATTAAAATAGCACAATGTTTGAAAAACCATGTAAGCCTGAAAACTACTGACATCATTGGCTTATTCTACCATGTAATGCCTGATTTAGACTTGGTTGTCTGACAAATACATGTCAATAAGATAACCTGAATATTGCATCAGCCAGAGAATTACAGTATAAGGACAACCTGAAGGCTCACACAGCAATTTATCAACTCAAGGCCGCAGCAGCCTACAGCACGGCATTTTGTTTACGTTGTCTTGAACCTGACAGGACCCCATGTGGGGATTTTGCACCACACACAATAACACAGCTGCCAGAGCCCTTCTCTCTATATCCTTTATTTCCCCAGGTGCTCACTCTGAGAGTCATTATTAATAAGAATAATTCTGAGGCAATATGATATGGGCAAAGCCGCATGCATTTAGAGAGACATTGATTAATGGAGCAAAAAGCATAAACGCCAGCACTGAAGGTGACCTATTTGAAACAAATATGTTATTATATTTCTAACAAAAAAAAAGGAAAGAAAAATAAATGTCATTTTAAAATGAGATGTCCCTTATTTCAGAAATGTCATTCATGCTTTAACCAAATAAAGTCTTTGCTCACATTTTGAGTGATCAGTGATGTCACTGCATATTCACATTGTGCTAAAATGTGGCACTAAGTATTGCAAGTAATAAAACTCTTTATAAACATGACAGAATTACAGACAAAATTTCAAACCCCTCATTGTTCCCTGTGTTTCATGGCCTTTGAAAAGAGTGCAGATTGAGATGCACAATAAATAAAGTCATCTTTTTGCAGACACATGCACATTGCTTGGTACTTATAAAGATCTACATTAATTCAGCTTACTGTCAAAATCCTGTATCAGAGTGTCATTTCGTGACAGCAAAATGGATTAAAGTCGTACTACACTCAAACGCCTTGTCTAGTTTGTCAGTATTAAACCTCTCCTTCTTGAAAAGTGTTGAAAAATTGCATTAAAAGTATTAAAATGCTCAAAGAAACTTTTCAAACTACACTTTGAGCATAATCTGCACATCAACACTGTCCATCACAGCGCTCAGAGTACTCTGGTAAAATACTTTGACAAACAAAAAAATTCACCAGCCTAACCTGGTTCTCGAGCTTTGAACCACTGCTGACACTCAGTTATTCATCAGGTCTGGTATTATGATTATTAATGGCCGTTTCCTGCCGGCTGGAGAAACAGGTGAATTTAAGGGTGTTTCCACACCTGGCCTGTTTGGGTTGGTTCAACCAAACTCAAGTTCATTTGCCCCCTAAGTGTAGTTCATTTGGGCAGGTGTGAGCACAGCAATCACACTCAGGTGTGCGCCAAAACAACTTGATGAGGTGGTCTCAGTCTGATTACAAACGAAGTCTGGTGCGGTTTGTTTGTGGTGAGAACGTGTTCCAACCTCGATCCGAACCAACCACAGTCACATGACACATTTGGGTTAAACATGAGCATGTTACAGTCCTGGAGGATTATTAATGTGCACCTCCTCCTGTACTGCCTTAATATGCACAATCAGCACATCCAATGCATCAAAACATTGTTTTCTAGTTGGAGCCGCGCCTCGTTTTCAAACTGTATGGTTTGACTAAAATGAACAATGACAGCAATATAGTCCACGATGAGCAGCGCAAACATCGACCTGCGTAGTTGTCCCTCCATTGTGACAGTTTACTTCCTGGATTTTTCCGACATGGAAACTCATCAATCAATCAAGAACAGCTTTCTAGTGCAAGGCAATTTATCTGGTCCACTTGTAAATGCTGCCGTGAGAACACGAACCAACTCTAGGCAATTATGCAACTTTGTAACAAAATATATCCCTGATTCAGACCAAAGCAAGACAACTCTAGGTCTGAAAGCAGAGTTTTGATTTAGAATGTTGATGTCATCTTTCCGCACAGCTTGCTCGCTACTGAATGTAGCTATAACCATGAAAAATGTCAACAAAAATGTCAACAATAGTGAATAATATTGAACCAGATGTGCAGTTGGTTGTAAGTCAACACACAGAAATAACAACTCTTAAATTCTAAAATTGCTCATGTTGAAAATTGCAAAATTATCTGTTCCAAGCAACTGCTACCACAGCATCGACTTAAAATGACTGATGGGATCACTTACTGACTGGTTAGCACAAAACCAAACCAATAAACCCACCTCTATCCACTACCTATAGTATTTGCCTTCTTTGAAGAAGGCAGAAATGGATGTATTCAGAGTTTTGAGAAACATCAACAGCTTGATATATATATGTACATATATATATATACATATATATATATATATTATATATATATATATATATAATATATATATATATATATATATAATATGTATTTATTTATTTATTTTTTTTTTTTTTTAATTATTTGAATTGACCCATACCCAAAAATAAGAGAGTGCCCAATCATATCTTTCCAAACTGTTGCTGTGATACTAAGCATTTGAAAAGCCCTTAGAGCAAAATTGTAAGTGATGTATTCAGTGGCATATTTATCTGCAAATATTAGCATGCCTGGCTTACTAGCTTGCTACCATATAGCATTATGATTGATGCCAAATTGTCTGAGAATATGGAGAGTAGGGGTGTAGAGCTGCCAGAGTGTACCAGAACGATGCTCCACCTCTTTTGCATGGAAAATAGAATATTTAATAGACATTTTTAAGTGCTTGAAGACCCAGTAATCACGAAAGCATATGTCATGCAAGAGAAACCATAAATAAATAAAATGATTAAAGCTGTCATTATGACATTTAAAGTGTGTCGATTGATTCACAACATTGACTCTTACATTAGCCCTTTTTAAACAGGAATTGTACAAATTTGCAGGAAAGCCCAATCAGTCTTTTTTCAGCATTAGCAGTATAAAAACAAAATCAGGGAGGGTGGAAAATTGCTGCCTACCTACTTTTGTTTATACAGAATGCGCCTCTTTCGGGGCAATGGGGCAAGTAACAAAACGTGTTGCTCAGCATGTGACATAAACAATGAGCTGTGAGGGAAGCCACGGCTGGTCAGTCCTTCGGCGATTCTCGCATAAGACAGCCGTCATCTGACGGTTAATAGCCTCTTCGTTTGTGAGGGCAAGGAGGTCGCGCAATTCCTTGTCTCCCCAGTTGCTCATCTTTACAGTGTCTGTCAGGTTTGCACTTCCCTCTTGCTACTAGCTGCTCGTCAATTCCTGCTATCAGCTGTTTCCTGTTTATCCACCAGTGGCTCGCATGTGCAGCGTCATCAACAGCCTCTCCCGTGGCAGAAGGGCACCTCGTTCTGTTTAAACCAAAAAGGTTCTGCCAACATGGCTACCCTATGAGGCGGAAAATTGGGCGCCTTGGATCAACTCGCCAATCCTGCTCTGTGTGTCTGAACGCTCGCAGCTTGCCGGCAAAACGGCCCAACATTGGCTGCAAATCTGGCAGTGTAAAAGGGGCTATTGAGTAATATACAAGAACACATTCTGCCTTAAAAGTTGCTGGTAGCTGCAGGTGGGTAGTTGAGTGGCACAGTGAGCCATCAGCAAACCATCTTTTCATTTTACAGTTAAAGTTGACTAATATATGTAAACCTCCCACCTTAGTGACAGGTTATATAACCTTAAAATACGGGCTTCAACTTAACCATGCCGTGCACGTATGTACATGCCTCGTAAGTGCACTCCAGTACTTAAAAAAATAGCACTACACCTCCATTACAGAAGCTAGTGGAACAGAGTGCTGGATGTCATGGCTTCAGGTCTCTATCAGCTCTTACTTAGCAACAAATAGCCACATTTCTCTAAATAGTGTAGTGTGTTAAAGTGTAGAAGTTGTCCCAAAATCCTGCATATTTTTCCCCATACAGTTTCCAAGGTAAGCTGTTAATCCCCAGTGTGCACATTCAAAGTTTTTATTATCATGTAAATGATTATGCTTGCTAAAAGTCTATTTATCTAATTAGGATTACAAATTTTAAAAGTGCTGTGTCGCTAACTCGCCTGTCATGTTGTGTGTGCACAGTCTCATTAGGAGCAGTTAGTGTGCGTACATTTTCCCATCACTGTGGGTATGTTCCAGATCAGTCATAGCAACATGTAGGATGATTACCTAGAGCACTGTGCAGGCATGTACTGTATGTTGCTCTGTCTGTGTGTGTGTGTGTGTGTGTGTGTGTGTGTGTGTGTGTGTGCGCGCGCGCAGGCCTTTGTGTGAGCATTTCTATGTGTATTCGCATATGTGGGATCACTGATGTGCAATTCAGATGACTAATTTGCCAGCTGGCTTCTCTCGTCCCTGAGCCAATTCACCAATGATGATTGACATTTAACACCACTGTGACTGCATGATTGGTCACTTCACAGCTTGGTGATTGGCCATTGCCCACATAAGACCAACGTTGATTGGCATTTGTGCACCAACACACACGCACATAGATGCTGGTTATGATGTTGAATAGGTAGAGCCATGATACACAATATTACGGCTGACTTTTATCCAGTGACAGATATATTTAAATGTATATAGAGAGTAAAAAAAAATTCTTGGAGCCAGCCTAAAATCAATAAAGAGCTGGTCAATATTAGTAACTGTGGCAATGACACACTTGCTATGAAATAGTACAAATTCAGAAAAGTGTTACTTGTAACCTTTTCTCTTGTTATTGAGTTTGACTTGCTGTATTTTTTCCACCCTGTGTCATTTCCAAATGTTACTCCCAGCTAACAGCATCATTGCCTAACTTTATTGCCTCTTAAGGTTACCCATTTATCATTTTTCTCAAAACAAAGGCAATCAGCATCAGTTACTCAGATGTTTTGGCTGTGTAGTCACAGTTTTTACACGCCAGGGCCGTTTCACTTTCCATTCAGCAATATTGTCTGTTATGAGTTTTCGACGGGAGGCTTGTGGGGAGGAAATTGTCAAAATAAAATGGCCATGCTGTGGCACTGAAAACATGCGGCTAGACTATTTTCTCTGGGCCCCATTGCGTCCCCAGCCTTAAGTTTAGGGAAGAGAAACAGAGCAAAAATATTACACATTAAACCAAGGTTGGGGTTATTCAGATTTTATTCAAACATGCTTTCTTTAAACTGTCAAAATCAATAACATGTTAACATGCAAGCCAGTTATTGATCTTCAGGATATAAATAGGGGCTGGATTTCTTTTCATACTGCAGCTTCTATAAATAGTCAGCTGTGCATGTGGATCAATATCCTATGGATTGAGGCTACAGGTTACCATCAAATGTGACAAATGTTTAGTGGCAAGCTTGGCATTAATAATATATTCTGTGCTGCTGTGAGGCAAAGTAGGCTGCCGCTACGAGTGTGTGTGTGTGCGGTGGTATTCAGCACACCCTGCAATTTTTTATTTATTTATTTTTTTGCATATGCTACATAGTACCGTGAATGCATAAAAAGTTTAATTCAATTAAAAGGCACTGTAAGCAACTTGAGACAGTTTGGATGCAACAGAGAAGACAGCCCTAAAGAGGAAGTTGTGGTGGGATTCAATCTTAAGCCAATTACTGCACACAGGAAGCAGACTTAACCACTCATACTGTTATGTGACACCTGAGAGCGAAATATTTTGTCAGCAGAGCTTTCACACCTTAACCTAGGCAGCGTCAGTGTCAAGCTCCAAGTGTTGAGTCGTAGCACTGTGTCATGTCAACTTAGCCTCCTGCCTCGGCTGTCACCTCGAGCTGTCGTCGTACTGGATGGAATGCGGCTTATTAATGGCGCTTGGTGAAAGTTCCCCCTCTACTCCACCGTGAATAACTCACCACGTTATAAGCCACGCCTCTCCGCTACTATCCACTCAAACTGTTTCCAACTTACTCATACTGAATTCCTGTCACAGGATTTATCAGTTTCCAACCTTTAGACACTGCTCATGTCTACCTCCAACTGGTAATTATGAGTGGGAATTTTCTGAAAGCGTCAGTATCAACCCTGTCTCCACACATTACATTTATACTGCCTACTACTCATTTGCAATGCAACAGCAAATTATGAGGTCTTAGCAAAACATGTTGAGATAAACAGAACGCTGCCTAATTTTGTTTGCTGTCTACATAATGAGGAAACATTGTTAATTGATGTATCTGACAAGTCACCAAAATTACAAAACGTTTTTGCCGACATCACATTTTCTTTGTTTTCCAGACAATATCCTCTCTTCTTTCGTATCTTAGCTCGTAGCAACTAAAGCGTTATCAGTGTAATTTATGGTTGTGTTAAGGAGCTTCCTTGGTTCCGGGGCATTGAAAAATATACTGGATAAATCTGCAAACTCTATCCCCCAAAGAAGTAAATGAGATACCATTGCATGCCATGTCATAAGGGATTTTGGGATCTGAACCAACTTATAATACACTCTATATCAGTGGCTCCCATCTGGTCCAGCCACAGGGTCCAGATTTCTCCTTAGTCATTAGTTCAAGGTCCACACAGTTTAATACATTCAGCGTCATACTTGAGTTTGTCTCAAGCTAGTTTGCTGTCTCTGTTAAGTAGCTGCCGGTCCAGAAAAGGAAAAGCAAACATTTCAGAACAGCCAAATTCCATAACAGAAACATCTTATTATGTTGGGTACAACGTTCTCTGTCATAAGTGCCAAGCATTTCCTATAAATCTTGCCAAGGCAAAGGTCTCATCAAAAAGCCAATGCAACATCTCACCTTCGGACAACCAAAATAAATCAGGATTTTTTCACACTGAATTTTTTCAAACAGATGGTTTCTTAAATCACAGTATAAAGGGCAATGAAACAGAAAATGATATTTTTCTTCAACAACATCAAGATCACAAAGAACACATACATGTTGCTCCTTCGGGATACCTTTATATCTGCCCACTTCAATAGCTGGAGGAAGGGCACCAGTTCTTATACAAGTAGGGCTTAAGAGTACACAGTGTTCAACAATATTCAATGAATTATGAAAGCTGGAACGCCAATGTGTTCGTTCATAAGACCAACATATTTTGTAAATAATCTTGTAAAAAGAATTGTTTTGTTTTGTTTCATTGCTTGTTTTTTCCATATGGGGTATACAGTGTGACAGGTGGGACACATGTTGCTGTCAATTACTGAGAAAAACACCAACAGCTGATTAGTTGTCCCACACCTGTGCAGATGAAATAGGCAGAGTGCAATCTATTTAAGATCAGTGTCGGGAAAAATGGTGTTGAATGCTCTTGACAAAGGTCCAGAGTGACCAAAACCTTAGTATGACTAAAACATAACAAAGCTGAGTAAGATCAGTGTGCGGGAACTTCTTTTCAAGATTCAAGGAAACTATAAAGAAAAAAAGGAAAGGTCATGATGTCAGTGACAGCGCTTGAATTTTGCAGTGTTGGAGCCAGAGTTTGGTGTCGATCCCATTATTCCCCTGTAATGACTGACATAGGAAAAACAAATACACACAATTATATATATTTAAAAAAGTCAGTCAACACGATACGTATGTTTGTTTTAATTTTGTGGAAGGATTTTTCAGTCAAATGTGAAACAACACATATATGATGGGTTATGATGCTTTGCCGTGCCTGCCCCATTAACTTCACTAGAAATGGCACGAAGTCTGGCTCCAATGCAAAACTGTCACTGAAATTATGACCTCTACTTCTTTCATAGTAATTCTTGGAGTCTTGTGTTCACTGTGAGGTTGCCAGGCAACAGCAGCGACCTTAGGAAGTTACCATAGGCCAGGCTCGGACCATCCGTCAGGCAAATCTGGCAAATGTCAAGTGGGCGAGCCAAAGTGGGCCACAGCCGGTTATGTTGAAACAGCCCATCTGAACATGGTCCCAAAATTGTCAATAGCCTATAAAGCCCACTTTAAGGCAGGTGCTGCAGTGCCAGCTGTCATCACCTTCCTCCAGCCCTTCAAGCAGATCGATCCATCATGTAATGTCAGACGTCAAGCTGGAAATAAATGAAATCCAGGCAAAACGAGTGGAGCAACTGAAATAAAAATACAAATAAGATGGACAAAGGAGCCAAAAAATGAAAAGGTGAAGCAGAGACAGTTATAGGAAAATAAGACTACAAAAAAAAAACTACTCGAGGCTAATGCTGCGAGGTGTTTTAAGATTTCATATTTATTTAAAGATAATGTAACCATGGATAGTGTTGAAACGTTAACATTAGCAGCAGCGATAATAATCACAACAGTGTGCCTTGGCAGCATGGGAGGAGGAAAGAGTTATGTGGCAGACAGATAAGCAGCTGCAGGCTGCTGAGGATGCCAACATGACAACAGGGGCGAGTGGAGGCCGCGGCTGAGGAGCTCCCAGCAGGTGATACATGCGACAGTGACACTGGTTATTGTGCTGTTAGATTTGAGCGCCCCTTTAATGTAACTCCCATTGAAATGCAGATACCCTGTGCTGGTGTTAATTGAATGTATCTTTGAATACAATCTTGTAGATCCTGTTTGGATACAGGTAAATATGTGATGGAGGAAAAAAAAAAAAAAAAAAAAAAGGTTTGTAGGTTTGTATGTTCCTTGGTTTGGTGCAGGGGGGTTAATGGGCCGGTCCAAAGACAAGACGCCAGGGACGAATCTGTTCCCAGTTTGACTGAGTACTGACTTACATTTTACGACGGGGAATAAACAAACAAATAAAACATGCCAGTGAGCTTTAGTGGTAAGTGGATTTTGTCACCCATTTCAAATGTTATCCCTCAGTTTAAATGGTGCTTTTAAGTGGCTA
This sequence comes from Epinephelus cyanopodus, assembly GCA_026686955.1. Classification (NCBI taxonomy): domain Eukaryota; kingdom Metazoa; phylum Chordata; class Actinopteri; order Perciformes; family Serranidae; genus Epinephelus; species Epinephelus cyanopodus. The sequence goes on from CM048918.1 coordinate 27,200,763, forward strand.
TCAGCATCATGGATATACTGTCAAGCTACGCTGGATAGTATGTTCAAAATGCAGCTCCATAAATGCCTGTTCATATTGGGTGCAGTGTTGTTAGGTTTTGCTCTCACCTTCGTTGGGTTTGGCACAAAGACTGTGTGGTTAAAGGGATGGTGCACCCAAAAATTAAAATTCAGCCATTATCTACTCACCCATATGCTGATGGAGGCTCAGGTGAAGTTTTAAAGTCCTCACAACACTTCTGGAGATTAGAGCTACAGGCTACAATGAGGCTAAAAACAGACTTCAAATTATGTTCTTCCAAACAACTTTTTATGTCAGGGCTTCAGGACACTTTGATCACTACGGACGAGCAGTATGGAGATATTTTGTGGTTTCAATTATGTGTTTTTGGACGTTTGAATCTGGGGTGCCATAAGCCTCCATTAGGTGGAGTTGCGCTGCTACCTCCTCTCCCCTTGGATCTCCGCAAGTGATGTGAGGACTCTAAAAGTTCACCTGAGCCTCCCTCAGCATATGGGTGAGTAGATAATGGCTGAATTTTCATTTTTTGGTGCACCATCCCTTTAAGTTTCGAATAAAAACATCATGATTTGCTCAAAATAAGAATGTTACATGAGGTATGTCATGTATCTCAGTACAAATGTCACATATACTTCATCATACACTGATAACAGTATTCTGATCATACTACACGATCCCTCTAACCTATATCATAACGACTAATAACACCCATTCAATTGAGGAATAACATCTGAAACTTGGAATTTGTAAATTTTGGACAGAGCCAGGCCAGCTGATTTCAGTGTTTGTGCTAAGCTAAGCTAATCAGCTGCTAGCTGTAGCTGCAAAGTTAGTTTGTTTGATGGGGTCAATAATGGAGGGGTCCCCTCAGATTATGTGTGGTCATATGCCTACAAAGTTGCGTGGTGATGGGTGAAACCCTTGAGATGTTATACACCTTTATGTGATGAGCCACGCCCTCCGCAATATTCATTGCCTTATAGAAGCTCCGTTTTAGTAAGTTTTCCAACTTTTGCCAAGAGGGAACTTTAGATATTGGTCTCTAGATTATGTTCACCGAGTTTCATGCAGATTGGTGTGTTTTTCAAAAAATTCAAAATGGCGGAAAATCTATATAACCGGAAGTTATGGCTTCTTGAGGCAAATGTGTTCCTCATGAGGAGAGACATCTCTGTGCAAAGTTTCATGTCTCTACGACATACAGGACATGAGATATGCCCATTCAAAGTTTGTAATTTCAATCGGTTGCTATAGCGCCCCCCTTTGGCCAATTGATGTAATATTGCTTCATTCGCATCCTCCCATGACCCTCTACCACTGTGCCAAATTTCACATGGATTGACCAAGTCAGTGAGGAGAAAAACGTGGAACAGACACACACACACACACACACACACACACACACACACACACACACACACACACACACACACAGAGTTTTCGTCATTATATAGTAAGATAAAGTGTTTACTTTATTCACATTTAAACAAAACTTTGATCTTGCCTTAACCTATATCATATGGGACTCGGGGGATTGAAATTTAATTGATTATTTGCATCATCACATCAAGTATGCCAAAACATTCATCCCTCTCTGATCCATATTGGGGCCAAACATTAATCGGTGAGCTTTTATCAAACCAGTTAGCTGGACCTGCTGCTTCCAGCTCCTGATGCTGATGCCAACATCTGTCCAAAAAAAAAAGGAAATACAGCACATCTGAGGGGCATTTCAATTGATTGTCTTCCTCTACCCTGCAGAGAATCTAAATCTGGCACTATTCATCCATCCCTTTTCCATCTCTGCGCTCGCTCTCTGTCCCTCTCCCATCTGTGCATGGAGATCTAAATCTGTTTACATCCACCCGCTCTAGTCCAGCCTTCCCTCTCCCTCTGTCTGCATCCCTTTTTCACTCGTCCAATCTGTCCTGGGCTCCAAATTTGTTTACATTCCTCTGTCTGTTCAGCTTCACTCAGATGGAAACATACCTAATACCTTTCCCTTTCTTGATTTTATACCTTTCATATCGGCTCCTAAAACAAAAAGAAAGGCCCGGCTGTGGTCGTACCTGGTTTATGTCTACGTGGCGCACACACCCTCCCCTCGCCCTTTCTTTGTCACTCACACACATAAACACAAATGTGTACTCACCATAGCGTGCAGCACATGCACACATACGCATGCAGACAGAACAACATCAGACTGCTTGTGGACAAGTGGCTGAATCTTCCTGACAGGCCTGTCTCAGAGGGGAATAAAATAGAGGGTGGGAGCAGAGATGGGAGGGAAGGAGCGAGAGAGAGGGAGAGGGGAGTAGGCATGATAGAGTGAAAGATGGCGGAGAGGAGAGAGGGGGTGAGAGTGACAAGGAGAGGCAGAGAGGAATGGAGAAAGAGGCACAGCGACACATGAGGGAAGGCAAGTTGCGGTTGGCAGACAGCAGCTGGAGGGAATGATCAACTCAGCTGACACATCGGTTCATATCAATGCAGAGCGGCGGGATAGATGGAGGGAGGGTGGGACGGAGAGTGAAAGAAAAGGACATGTGGTTAAGAAACCGATAGATGTGGAGTAAGCGTGAGAGGAACATAAGGAGACAGCAAGCTTGGGAGAGAAGGTGGGAGACTTACGGATGGAGGGAAAGGGTGGATAGTAGCATGGTGGCAACACAGGCAGAGGGAAGAAGGGAGGATAAGCGAGAGGTGGAGAGGTGAGTCAGGATAAGGTAGGAGGTGGGCAAAGATAAAGAAAGATTGAAACAGAAAGATAGGATATGATGCTTGTGTCTTAGGCAGCATGTGGCATGAGTTGTAAAATCAATTTCATAGAATTCTGACATTTAAAAGGACCATCGCCTCTCATCTCATCTCCTTTGCCAAACATCCTCGCCTCCTTATTCATTGACCTCCTCCGCTATCTTCCAAGGATGGTACTCAAGTCAAGTCAAGTCAGGATAATTTATGGCATAATATCACGAATCACAAATTTGCCTCAAGGGGCTTGATTCCTATACCTTCTGCTCATACATGAAACATTACATATTAAATCAGTGAAGCTCAATGAGCATCGTAAAGACGAATGTATTCGTATTTCATTTTCACTGTTTTACAGAAGACATTAGACGTTTCTTGAAACAAATGAGAAACATTAAATAATAAAAATCAGATTAATTCATTTTCCGTAACCGCTTATCCTCTTGAGGGTTGCAAGGGAGCTGGAGCCTATCTGAGCTGACACTGGGCGAGAGGCGGGGTACACGCTGGACAGGTCACCAGACTATCGCAGGGCTGACAAAAATTAGATGAGAAAAAAAATAAGTGTTTTCAATGCAGTGATTACTGGCACAATGTGTTAGTTAAGTTCAAAGAATCAAAGAAAATGCAAGAGTTTTTAGTTTAGATTTAAACTGGCTAGACTTTGGATCAATTGGGGAATATGAAAGCAAAACTTTCTTTCTGAGTTTAGAAGGTTGAGTTGGAATTACTAGAACGTCTCTTAAGCCCAATTTAGACCAAACATTCGTAACAAACAGCTACTTGCAATGCACCTTTGAACATCAGCACCTGCCGAGTTCCTTATCCGCTGTGAGGGTCCAAAGGACAGAGGGATGTCGTATGCTGTAAAGCCCTGTGAGGCAAATTGTATTTGTGATATTGGGCTTTATAAATAAAATTGATTGATTGATTGATTGCTGAGTTGCAGGTGACAACTCAAAAATCAGTAATTCAAGATTTAGAGGTTTATTTGTCTCATGTTCATACAATATCTGCAGGGACATACACATTCTTAGAGAGAGTAGTGTGCAATACACAGGGTAAATGCCTAAGTAGATATTGCTCAGATTCATTGGTGGGCTTTGCAGTTGTTGAGTATACAAAACCAGCAGCTGTACAATCACATTTGGCTCAGAGAACAAAGGTCACCATTCTACAGCCAGAGGAAAAAAGGTAGTAATGTATGTAGTAAATTACAAAACAGAGCGGCTGACTGCTCATGTTTCTTGCTGCTTCTAAGTTCTTTTTTTTTCCAGATTTAAGAAATTTACTTGAGTGAGTATAGTTTTATCAAAACCACTGGAAAAAAAGATCCACATTTTAATAAACTGAATTTTGCTGTCAATAAGTGCAGTTTATACATTTTTGAAAAAAAATAATAAAATAAAAATCCTGCTAGAAATAAGTCTACATTTGCAGCAAACTAATTGCAAATCCACTGAAAATACATATTTTTTATCAACAGCAGATGGATGTTTAATGTGCATCGCTACACCACATCCACCAGAGCAGATTTACAGGGTGCTGTATAAATCAGTTCCTCCGGGATTTTGATGGCAGTTTTTGGGAAAGTGAAAATTGCAAAAATAGTTGTGATGCTGTCACTGATCCGAGCCTGTTCTCATGAGCATTCACCGAATTAGAATCAATTTGTGATGATGGAGGTGGGGGCTAATTTGCACCGCCGATCAGCTGTTAATGCCGTTTGACGCATGAAGGACCGTCCATGTGACAGGCTCTCCTCCTGCCCTCTCTATGCCCGGATGGCATGAGCTAACACAGCACAACATGATCTCATCACTACCCGTCCTGGGCAGAAGCCCCTTGCAGGGGTCAACAACCGACACCGACCTGTTAATCTCACACTGACAACAAAGCAGTTCGGCTGTCATTAAAGCTGTTAATAAGTGTTGGATGATGTTAGTCGTGTGATGTGAACAGTGAGTCCTGTCACTGTGTGTGTGCGTGCATGTGTGTGTGTGTGTGTGAGAGAGACTTCAAAGAACTCCGGTCGCATAGCAGTCGTCTCATGACAAAGAAAGAAAGACAGAGAGTGAATTAACATGCTCCACAATAAATCAAGATTTTACCTTTTTGAAATAGCCAAATTTGTGGTAAAGTTGTGACAGAATTGGCCAAGCAGAATTCACGGGGACTGGCTGAGTTTGCGTTAATTGTTGCCATCACACCATTGCAAAGTCCTGGAGGGACTGTTAAATGAATCAAATGGCACAATGCAACAGTCAGTGGTAGGAGCCAAAACATGTGTCCTGAGGTCGAACCAGCCTGAGTACGTTCCCACCAACAGCTAATACAAATATTTATTATGACAACCAAAAGCTAATATTTTATTGTCACAACTTTCAATCTCTTTCACAATATACTGTTGGTAAAAGATACACATTGATTAAAAAAAAAATGAGGGAACACTTAAATCACACATCAAATCTTTATGAACGACTTACTCAAGTTGAAAATCTTTACTGATGTATATTGTATAATTTGTTGAAAACAAAATGACGTAACAAAAGTCAATGGAAACCAAAGTCATCAACTCACTGAGGGCTGCATCAAAATCACACCAAAAATCAAAGTAAAAAAAATGACAGGCTGATCCAAGTTCTGTGAATTTTATCACAGCAGCTCACAATGTGACTCAGTGTATGGCCCCAGCGTGCCTGTATGCACTCCCGACCACGCCTGGACATGCTCCTGATGAGATGGCGAATGGTGTCCTGGGGGATTTCCTCCCAGACCTGGATCAGGCCATCAGTGAGCTCCTGGACAGGGTGTGGCGGTACCTGACAGCGCAGATACACAGCCTTCCATAGGCGCTCAGCTGGATTTCAGGGGAACAAGAGGGTCAGTCAATGGTATCAATGCCGTCATTATCCAGGAACTGCCTACATACTCTGGCCACATGAGGCGGGGCATTGTCCTGCACCAGGAGGAACCCAGGGCCCACTGTACCAGCGTAAGGTCTGACTGTCCAAGGATTTGCCTCCCCAGACCATCACTGACCCACTGCTAAACCCACCATGCTGGATGATGTTACAGGCAGCATAACGCTCACCACAGCATCTCCAGACTCTTTCACACCTGTCACATGTGCTCAGTGTGAACCTGCTCTCATCTGTGAAGAGAACCGGGCGCCAATGGCGGACCTGCCAATTCTGGTGTTCTCTGGCAAATGCCAGTCGAGCTGCACGGTGCTGGGCTGTGAGCACAGGTCTCATGAGAGGACGCTGGACGCTCGTGCCACCCTCATAGAATCTGTTTCTGACAGTTTGGTCAGAAACATGCATGCCAGCAGCCTGCTGGAGGTCTTTTTATAGGGCTCTGGCAGTGCTGCTCCTGGTCCTGCTGCTGGGTTGAAGCCCTTTTACTGCTCTGTCCAGCTCTCCTCATGAAAACAGCCAGTCTCCTGGCATCACTGAGGCGCACATCCACAGTTGGATATCATTGTTGGCTAACTAATGCTTGGTGAGAGCTACAGTACAAGTAATGGGAGATAATATCAAAATATTGGCTTTTGGTTTTCGTGTGGTTCAGGATAAAGTGTCATTCACTCTAGTCCAGCCTCTCCTCTCTCTTTCAAACCCTCAATTCATCCTATCCATCCAATCACTGCCTGAGTTTTGTGCCTCATTCATAAACTGGCCTTTTTCCTCATTCTCGTGTGTTGCTCATCTCTCAAGCACTCATCACCTTCCCAGCTCCTGCACCTTCCACCAGATGACTCAAGACTCCCCGCTGAGACAGGTTCACACTCTCTTGCTTCTGCTGTGAAGTCTGAGTCTGTGCCAAATCTTCTCGCAATAAAATCATTTTGCACTTCAGCAATGGGTGGCCTTAGTTTATTAGCTTTAGTTACATGCTTTCTCAGGGGACAAGTTAATTTCACCTCCACACACACATTAGCCCTCTTCTCTCAGTCATGGTGCCAATTTTCTAACCACTTTTTAATAAAAACATTGAAATTTAGCATTCTCTCACACTTAAATGTAAAAAACATCAAGTAAAGAGTAAAAGAAAGACAGAAATTGACAGAAAATCAGATTCAAATGATTGTTTGCAAAGCAAAACAATCAGCAAAACATTTGATCTTTTGTAATGGCTGGGGAGGCTTAACTGCACAATAATCATCAGCGTAATTGTGAAGCATGGGAAGAGAGAGACATGAGATGCAATACCAAATTGCCCCCACAATGACATAAACATAGAGTAGCAGGCATGTGTCACTATGGGCACCAAAATAGAATCATCTCAATCAACAGTATCACAGGACAGAGAGTATGAGCTGCTCTCACCATTAAAGGTCTTCATAAACAAAAATGACTCCACTTAAGCCAACAATGCCCCTTTGGCTCAGTCAGCTTAATTATCTTTTATGTCTTAGATTAAATCAATAGATATTTGCTTTATGTGCATCCCGTTGCTGTTGTTGTTGTTGTCAGTGTTGTGTGGTGTCACTCCTGATAACAGTTGACATGTCATGACCACACAACCTAAAGAAGCATCTGGTCAATATGACGAGGCAGGCTGGGGGCGTGTGAGTGTAATTGCATTTTGTATGAGGTCCCTCCGCGTGTCAGTGTGTGAGCAAGGACATTATGTGAGTGTGTGTGTGTGTGTGTGTGTGTGTGTATAAATGTGTGTGCACATATGCGTCCATCCTTTTTAGTTCTGCTTTGTTCCAGTTGAATTGTTACATAACTTTGTACAGCTATGGTGCTTTGAGCAAAGCCATGCACACACACACACACACGCACGCACGCACGCACGCACGCACGCACGCACGCACGCACGCACGCACGCACGCACACACACACACACACACACACACACACACGCATTGTCTCCCTCTCTCTCTTCTCTGACCTCTTTTCTCATCTCTCTGTCCTATCTCACACTCACAAACACACAAACCACACACAGATGGTACTTGACAAGTTGAGGCAGCATCTGTGCTTGTATACGTCTATGTATTTACTGATGTTTAGTCAACAGAAAAAGTGGCCAGCTGGAGGTAATTCCTGTTCTACGGCTATGTGCCTTTTAACAGAGTTCAGGCTATTGTGTAAGAAGAGATTCCACCTTGTGGTGTTATCACCTTTCTGTTTTATCTAGTCCTGGATATACACTCTTAAGCCCTGTTTCCACTAAGCAGTACGGTACAATACAGTTCCATTCGGTATGCTTTTTTTTTCCATTTCCACTGGGAAAAGTGAAAAAGTTGTGGATGGTACTAATGAAACTGTTCCATACCGTCCCCGTTTTTGGTCCCCCCTTTGTTGGGGTACCTAGGTGGAGCTGTGAACACTGCAGTCTGTTGATTGGTCACTAGCAGACGGTAACCACTGTTCATACCGTGGAGTTTTATTGATAGACTGTAACTATAAAATGAAAGGATGTTTTGCTGCTTTGTGCAGCAGCTGTAGTAATTGAATAATTGAATTCACTGGGCCGACTGCCGGCGACTTTTGAGGTGGAACGTTAACTTGTAATGTTACTCAATGTATGAGTTGATGACTTAAATCCATCAGCACACCTTAAAGTTCACTGTGACAACTTTGACCATTCCAGTAGTTTTTATATCACATACACTTTTCGTAATGAGTGGATCTTCAAGCATTTATATGTATTGATTTCGACCTGGTTATGTGAACAGCATACATTCTAATCTTCACTTGGAGGAAAAAAAAAAATGGCGTGGCGCACCGTTCCTGTGGGCCCCGGCAACACTAAACCCCTGAGCTTACCTGAGAAAGACTAAATGCACAAACCAGCTATTGTTAGATATCCCATGGAGAGAGACTCACTGCAGCCTGTTCAATTGTGCTCTGCAAATGTCAGCATGCAGCCTCGTTCTATGGACCATAAACAAGGTGCAGACTTCCATCTGTGTCACAGATAATGAGGAAATACAGTGAGTGCTGGACAGAGCAGTGAGTGACAACAACCCTGCCCACATTTAAAGGTTCTGTTTGCAGTGAAAACCCTAGGATGAAGGTACCATGTCTGAAGGGTTACTTTGGTTCAAAAGGTGCTATACCAAAACTTTTTGGTGGAAACGGGGCTGTCATCCAGTGGAAATGCCATAAAGAAGAAAAAAAACATTTTATATTTTGGATTTTGAACATAGTTAATGGCGTCCTGAGCATACTGTCACCATAGCTTCTCTGTTCTTTGTTTTGGTATCCAGGCCGGCTGCATATGTGTGTTAGAGCATGTGAATCTCTCCTTAATGTCCTGCTCTGCAGTGCGGTTATATGGCGGTTACTGCTGACAACGTCACCTTGTGAAAGATGGTGGGTGGCACTTTCACTCTACCTGCTGCCATTTCAGCTCAGCCACCTCCACATCGTATAAAGTTACTTTGAAAATGTTTCCAGCTACACACTCTTGCACACAGCGTTTTAATTCAGTATAGCAGGAAGTCAACCTTCAGGTCTCCGACTGATTAACTGATAAATATGTTGGTAGTGAGTAAAAAGCTCTTTTCTTTTGTATTGTTTGTGGCTTAAATAAATAAATCCTATTCTTTGCAGTGCATTTCTGTATGCTGCATTCAGATGATGTAATTTGTGAATTTGTTTCTCTGTTTGCTTGTGTTTTGTTTATTTATGGCATTTATTTTCCACCGTGAGAAAATTCTCAGATGCAATGAAAAATGAAATCCATCAGCAACTTTCAGTGAGTTCAGTTTAATTTCATGTCCGAGTTTGAATTCAGCCTGTCTGAGTAAGCACAACACAAGCAGGCGAGTTGAAAGGCTAAGGCCATTAGTTAATATTATGAAATTATTGCATCAGACAGAGTTAGTCTCAGCCATGACCAAAAACTAAATTTAAGGGGAACAGCATTTCTATTACCCAAATGTAGAAACACCATCCCGTTGCTGCAACATTGTGGTACTCAGTGGATACCAACTAGAGAGGCATTCTAATATGAGACACAAAGGGAGTCAAACATGTCGTACATATTGGCCTTGACCTTCTGATCCAACAGGATGAGCCCAGGTTGAAAATAAAGAAGATTTTGTTTAATCATAAAACAAGGGAATAATGTCCCTTGTTTTACACTTGGATGGTCCTTATAAGCATCAGGCTGTCTGGCCACCCTGAGAATAATAACACTGCTCTAATCCAACTCCAGTACACTGTGACGACCTGTAACTTTCCATTAAAACCCCTATATTTCAAAGGCATATTGAATTTAATCTATTATTAATTTGTGGGAAAATTTAATTACATTACTTTATTGGTCAAGGCCTGGTCTGAGCAGAATAATAAGTTGTGATTAAACATTGATGTTGTAGGCGTAAGTTCACTGTAAAGAACAGTCATAATTGAATCTGAATCTGAAAAGTCATCTATGAAATATTACAGTCATCTCAGGAAAGGAGAAAAGACTATAATAACTGAAGATGAAGACCTCAGCTGGAAAAAAACGAACTCATCTTTGTGACAAAAGCTTTTTACATGTCAAACAGTTGACCTCCACTGCTTTGGGGACAAGTTCCTGAACCTTAATTTCAAGTTCAAGTTCCAGATATTCTAAGAGGAGAAAAATGTGAACCATGTTTATCCAAAATATTCTGGTTTGTAAAAGAGTGGAAAAAATGTGGAACCTGTACTTTACAGCTGCTTCCAAGTTCATGTTTTGGGAGACTCTAAGTTACAGATCATTAGGTTGCTGCTGTGGAAAAGAGTAGGGAGCCATTTCCCAATGAATCATTGTACCTAAATGACCAAATCATTGTTTGTGCTTCAAAACAACTCGTATGACCTTCACAGAAATGATTTATATGGGTGCTTCTGATCCTCCCTCTAGGTATTGTAAACGTTTGATACATAAAGACTGTAAAACTGCTGTACTTGGTTAAGGTTTGGGAAAGATTACTCACATGGTTAAAAGAAACTAATGCTGACTGTTGTTACAGACAGGATAAAACAACTGCAGTCACCTCAACCTCCCCTGAGAGGTTTTGCAGTGCCAGAAAAACATCATGCTACTTCCACCTGTGCTTCTAAGAGAGTTCCATCATTAATTACACAATTACAAGAGGTCCTTGTCGGGAAATTGTAAACAAAGGCTGTCGCAAGAGTTTGAAGAAAACAGCTGCTGTTTTTCTGGTAAGAGGTGTCACAAGAAAGGCTGGGTCATCAAATTAAGTATAGCTGCCCTCAGTCTTGACGACTTGAAGGCAACGGAAACAAATTATGGCACAACACTGACACCTTTTAAGCTGATGTGATGAAACAGTTTGCAAACAGTTGCTTATTAACACATCCAGCATATATTAAGCAACATTATCCTTCATTTGAAGTTGAGTTCTGGCCACTTGGGAAAAGTATAGCCCTGTTTCCACTAAGCAGTACGGTATGGTTCAGTTCAGTTTGGTGCACTTTTATTCCATTTCCACTGTGAAAAGTTGTGGATGGTATCAATGGAACTGTTCTGTACTGTCCCCATTTTTGGTCCCCCCTCTGTTGGGGTACCTAGCACACAGATCTGGGACTAAAAGGTGGAGCTGTGAACACTGCAGTCTGTTGATTGGTCAATAGTGGACGGTCACTCTGCTCAGGGCTGAGTTGCGGCTGGTTTGAGGTTTACTGTGGAGAGTTCAATTAGTAGACTGTAACTATTAAATTTAAGGATGTTTGTTGCCTCTTGCAACAGCTGTGGTCTGACAAAAATAACTTAATTCACTGGGCCGACTGCCAGCAACTTTTAAGGTGGAGCATTCACTTATGTTACTAAATGTATAAGTTGATGATGTAAATCCATCAACACACCTTAAATTTCACTGTTCATAACTTTGACCATTCCATTAGTTTTTATTGTCTCTCTTGGATGACATACACTTTAAGTAATGAGTGGATCTTCAAGCATTAAAGAATATGTTATAATTTTGACCGGATTATGTGAGCTGCATACATCCCAATCCTCACTTATGGACCATCGTTCTTTTGGGCTTCAGCAACACTAAACCCCTGAGCTTGCCTTAGAAGGACTAAATGCACAAGCCCACTATTTTTAAATATCCCATCTAGAGAGACTCTCACTGCTGCCTGTTTTATTTTGTTCTGAGAATGTCGGTGTGCAACCCTGTTCTGTGGATGATTAACAAGGTGCACACTGATGGACAGAGCAGTGAGTGACAACAACCCCGCCCACATGAAAGAGTAATGTTTGCGGTGGAAACACTAAACAGACCTAGGGTCTAAGTAAAGGGATAGTGCACCAAAAAATGAAAATTCAGTCATTATCTACTCACCCATATGCTGAGGGAGGCTCAGGTGAAGTTTTAGAGTTCTCACAGCATTGCAGAGATCCCAGGGGAGAAGGGGTAGCAACACAACACCTAATTGAGGCTTAAGGCGCCCCAGATTCAAACGTCCAAAAACACCTAATTGAAACCACAAAATATCTCCATACTGCTCGTCCGTAGTGATCCAAGTGTCCTGAAGCTCTGACTCTGACTCTGTGTGTGCTTGCGTGAGACCGTGAGACATGGGCACCGCATTCATGTGTGTTCATGTGCTTTCGCTGGTCTCACGCGCAAGACACAGGACACGTGAGCGTAGTGCACAGAGAGACAGTTAGAGCTACAGGCTACAGTGAAACTAAAAAATAGAGTTCAAATGACATTATTCCAAACAACTTTTTATGTCGGTGCTTCAGGACACTTGGATCACTGAGCCTCCCTCAGCATATGGGTGAGTAGATAATGGCTGAATTTTCATTTTTGGGCGCACTATCCCTTTAAAACCATTGTTCACTCTCCTTTTAGCTCCAGTTTTGGTCTCCACCAACTCCTGCGGGAAATATCTGGCAATTTAGCTGCTGTTTACCAGCTTATAACTAACTGTGTCTGCCTGCTGTTTGGTGCTGAGAAGGTCGTGTTCAGTGGAATTTTATAGAGCTTTTTTCACTAGAAACAACTGCCTGCTGCAGCCAAAAACAACACTATGAGAGCAGTGAGAGTGAACCAAAATCTCGTGCTACCAGGAGCTTCAAACAGTGACAATCTACAACTTATTCGATAGACAGATGGGCTTAGTTACCTGTGGTCCTCATGAAACACAATTTTCTAAGTTGTAGTCAACATTGTTAGGTCTTGTTATTCTATGTTGACCCTTGGGGCTTGCGGCACACAGGTGCAGGTATGGCAAATTACCAAGCCCAGAATAAAGGGGAACTAACATTGTTTACTCCAATTTAGAGCCATCTGAGTGTAGCAGGGGAGGGAATGTGATCTGGTGTGCCTGCATGTCTGCAGGAGGTGCTCACAGCTGAAGGACAAAGACAAGCTCTTTAGGACGCATAAAACAACTAACATAAGCCTTACATATTACAGATCAGTCAACACAGCCTCGAGATATGTAAATACACAATTAGATTCTGTCAGTTATTGACTCTGCGGCTATTCTGAGTCGATTTTGAAGTTTCTGTGTATCTTCTACGGGTAGCTGTAAAACATAAAGCAACATCGTGCTGCAATTTTAATCCAGCTTCACAGGCATCACAGCCAACAGCGTGTCATCCCTGACCTTTCAGTCTTGGGTGCAAAAGTGCCCTTTTCAAATGTAAATCAAAGCGTTTTTTTCCCCTCTCATGATGCCTGTTTTTATCTCTCAGATAAAGACAGACTGACCTAAGTGGTACCACTTTAGCCTAAAAAGACAGAGCGCCCTCGAGACAGAATTGTACTGTTTAAGCCCTTTCCCTCAGTTCCCCATTAACCCTGGACCTTCCTGCCCCGAGCACCATGTCTATCATAGGACATGGGCCTCTCTGCTTCAGGTGGATGAAAATTTTTGACTCCCTGAAACCACCTAATTATGATTCACATTTCATAAAGAATAAATGATCATCCTTTAGCATGTATCTTGCAGTGTGAAGCACCTTTTATGGATGCTTTTGCTGTCGAATACACATGTCCAGAAATTTTGAATAACTTGTTGAAGCTGTTTTGATTGAATGTAGTCTTTGTTAAGTTAGATGAAGACTGACTGAAATATTAATACGGGCAAAGAACGGTCTGCATTTGCTTATGATGAACAGCAGCAGCACAAAGCAGGGGAGCTATATTTATTTCATGCAAACAGGACGTCAGAGTATTAATGTGCAGATTTCACTGAATTAATGTTATTTAGCAAATTACTGAAAATGGCTTTCGGGCTATTAAAGCTATTCTTTCCCTGTCTATCAAATATTATGATGTTACTGGACTGCACCCTTATGCACAACCATACAGTCCTCAAAAAGTGGATTAAGTGGGATGTAAATCATCACAAAGCATCACTGTGCTGGTATGGTTCAGATATTTTGGGCTATTTGGTTTTCCTATATTCAGTTATTTTCTCCTACAAGAGCAGTAGCTGTGCAAAATAAACAGCATTTTGTTTTACTGATACTGCCATTATGTAACATTTGCCTTTTAACGAGAGCTAGTCTTACTGCTATGTCTGTGCAGAAGCAAGATGGAGTACATGATTTGGTAAATGAGAAGCAGTAAACAAAGGTCTGAACTATCAGTCCAGTTTCAAATCAATATGTAGCACTTACTGTGCTGAGACAATTTTCCTTAATAGTGCAAGTTGTTGGAGAAACTTGTAATGGTGATTTGAGATGAAGCAATGCAGTTGAAGCTGGATACTCAGGCTTTGCAAGTGTCAATTCGTCAATACAAACAGTCCTTGGTGTAAGTAATCGTTTGTCCATATCAACTTATTTGCCATTGCCTATTATGTTTAGACCCTCTCTTTAGTTCATGTCACTCACACTTTACCATTTTGAAAACTGATCTCTATGGAACTGTATCATAACTCAGTGGTCAAGGTTCACCTGCTAGAACTGAAGCTAAGGACAGGTGGACTTGAGGTCTTGGTTAAGAGGTGCTGCCCTTTTGCTCATTCATCCTCTAACCTTGTTGTTATTGGTAATTCTCTTTGTTGAAGTATAAAGGCTCTGACTCACCAAGCTGCCAGTGAGCTGTTGGTCAATGTCGGCTGTCGGTGAGTGTCTGACGCTTTCGTTTTTGCGATGTGTCAAGCACCATTGCCACCAGTTGACACCTATTTACCAGAGGATTCAACATGGTGAATCGACATTGGAGTTCGTCAGCGTGAGGAATCACTGAATGGCAGTTCAACTCAAGAGGAGAGAAACGGAAGTCAAAGTCAAGAGGCGGTGAGATTGAAACAAACGTGTTACATCAGGTAAGTTTTTGTTCTCATCCATTGAGCTATTCATTTATCTTTAAACATAAGGGTGTTGTTAATGAGCTAACCAGGTAACAAGCACCTTGGCATGGAGAGTTACTTTCAGGTGCAGAACATACATGCTACGTGACGCTCGGCTGCGGTCTTGGTGGTGTGACTCGGGGAGTAAGAGGTGATGCAATAGTCAGCCTTCATTGCCACAATTTCTTTTGATGTGGGTTTGTTTTGTCTGGGCCTTTTAACTCTAAACCCCCACACCACGAAAGAGTTTGCATCTTTTGACAGCTGCCTGACCAATACGGCCTAAACCTCATAAATGATCACTCAAGAATTTCAGGTAAAGGAGGACATTTAGAGCAGTGGTTCCCAACTGGTGGGTGGTGGGCCCATTCTGAATGGACCGTAAGTGATTTGCAATTGTAAAACACTTTATTTTTGAGTACAGTAAATTTAGTGAGTGACTAACGGACAGCTGTTTGACAGAGAAGAGCAGACTAGCTCAGCGACATGGCCTAATGCAAGTATGACGCTGAATGTCTTAAACTGTGGACCTTGAACTAATGACTAGGACAAATCTGAACCCCGTGGCTGGACCAGTTGGGAACCACTGATTTAGAGTCACAGACACACTGCTGCCTACTTTGCTTCCTGCGTGAAAAAAGTTGCAAACAAACTCTGCATATTGCATGTCCTCACATACTTTCATTACTGTGAATCATTGTTTGGAAATGAACAAATCTCAGGAAAAAGAAAACACAATGCTGAGTGACTTTACTGACAGTGAATTACAAAAGTCTGACATTGTGCACTCTGATTATTAATAATCAACACTGGAGCAGTTCTGACAAAGCAAATGAAGTGAATTGGTGCTTTTTAGTATTCCTCTCCTTGAATAAAATATTTGTGCAATGAGCCTTCAAATGAGTCTCTCCCTTCAATATCAATGTTTAGCTGCATATCTACAGTTACTTGCATTATTATTCTCTCATAATATGCTGTCAGCTGGACAAAGAATAAAAGTTTCTTTTTTATATAAATATATTTCCACTGATGATGTGAATGCAATTTAATTAGCGGCTGAACGATGTTGTTTATAATGAAAGTTAGCATCACATCACAGAACCTTAGTCTTCTCGACTCACTGATTGGTTTGCTAATTATCTGGCTGGCTGACTGATTCATTAATTGGCTGTAACTATTTTACTGATGACTGCAAAGTTCAATCATCCACTGTAGATCACAACTAACCTGTTGGTTGACTGACTCATTGCCAAAGGGAAGTGGATGATTACTGAACTGACTTCCTGGCTTACATACAAGGTGACTGACTGATGGAGTAACTATCTGACTAAATCAGCGATTTATTGCACAAAGATGAGTCTCATATTTATTTATTTTCCTCCTCGCCGGCGTCCTTGTGTTGCAGTGACCCATCCTCATTTATATTATCTTGTACAATTACCTCTCTGTTGCTAGGAGACATCTAGGAGACATTTTCTGCGGGTTGTTGTGGTCCTCAAGGTCTCCAGTGGGCAGACAGGTCTCTCCTGCATGTGTGTGCGAGTGTGTATGTGTGTGATTATTGTACTGTGTGCGGTGGCAGTCGTGACTGTGTTACGCCAGACAAAGGCAGAATTCAACATGAGCCGATCGTTACTCCCAGAGCACATCTTGACATCTTTCTTTTTCATTTTCTGTACCTCTCTTCTCTCAACAACCCACCCCTCTCTCCATATCTCTGTTTCCATCCTTTCTCTTGAATCTTTTTCTCCCTCTCACTTTTCGCTTTCCTAACCCTTGTTATGCTCTCTAGCTTGTCAGTTTATCCACACATTCACGTCCGTCTCGACCGTACATCACCCATCGCACCACCTCTGACTCCTTATCTCCCTTTCATCAGAGGACACATATTTCAGATCACTTAGTGCTGAAGACATCTCCGGATTTTGGGTTGTCTCACACATTTGCCATAACATCCTAAAATGTTGTGATAAAACATAAGTACACTTATAATCCTGTCCACCTCTTAACTATTTAACTGCTCGCGATGTTGTACCCCAGGGCATTTAAATTTTTAAAGCGCACAAATTTCACAGGCGTCTAAGAAACCGAATGTGTGCAAACACTCGCAGAGAGCCTTTAAGACGTCTTTACAGTAGGAATGAATGTAGAAATCCTCCCTGAAAGCCTGACAGGCCAGAAGTGTTGTGCTCTATTATACTGCATGTGTTACTCTGCAATTTGGCTCTCTTTTTTTTTTTGATCTCTCCAACTGAATGACTCTCATTCTGTTTCCTCGGCATCCTCCCCATATGAAATGAAGATTCACACCTATTAGGAAAACACCAGGCGTCGGTGGAGACATGCATGGCATCCTGTTAAACTAAGCATCATATCATTAAAATCTAATTCCCCAGGTCCCTTTGTTTGTGAAAGATGTAACAAAGACAACATAATAGCATCGCTACAAAGTCATCAAAGAGGAAATCATTACATTTCCAAACAGTGACAGCTGAATACTTCTCCCCACTGTGAGAACAGCCTCACCTTCTTACATTTCACTGCACACTTTTTTGCTTTGCATTCCCCCTATGCATTTTATTTCCGTCTTTGCTTTTTCATCCCGTCTCACCCTCAATTCCCTTCTTCATTCTGTCTCCATATACATTACGCACCACTTCTCTCTTCTCTCTATCCCTCCATCTCAATTCCATTTTCAACTTTTCACCCCTGTGTTTCCTCTCTGGTGTACCCTTGTCATTACGTTGAGAGTACTTGTTAATTAAGATAATTGCAGGCTGTAATAAATTAAGTTGACAGATGCATGCTTATTATCTGTGCTTGTAATGGAGATGTTTTATGAGTGATGTTAGCAAATATTAATGAAATGGCAAGGTTCGGGGTCTTTGAAAGAAATCAGACGTCATGTTTTACATGATCTGTTATCATGTTCCATTCTACAGTTTTGCAGTGTCATGTTTGCTACTGCATGTTGCATGGATGTCGTTAAAGGAACACTTTGCTGATTTTTGGGTAGTATGTGTAAATGAATTGTGGTAAGCTTCCCTCCATTTTACCAGAGCAGAGATCACCCTGCTCCTCTCTCAGCTCAAATTTCACTTGCTCTGGGGCTGTTGCTCAAACTACAGATTATATTTAAAGGGATGGTGCACCCAAAAATGAAAATTCAGCCATTATCTACTCACCCATATGCTGAGGGAGGCTCAGGTGAAGTTTTAGAGTCCTCACATCACTTGCGGAGATCCCAGGGGAGAGGAGGTAGCAGCACAACTCCACCTAATGGAGGCTGACGGCGCCCTAGATTCAAACATCCAAAAACACATAACTGAAACCACAAAATATCTCCATACTGCTCATCCGTAGTGATCCAAGTGTCCTGAAGCCCCGACATAAACAGTTGTTTGGAAAAACATCATTTGAACTCTGTTTTTAGCCTCTTTGTAGCCTGTAGCTCTGACTGCCTCTCTGTGCACTGCGCTCACATGTGTGCGCTCGCACTAGACCGTGAGACATGGGCACCGCGTTCATGTGTGTTCATGTGCTTTCGCTGGTCTTGCACGCAAGCACACATATAGTAAGTTCAATAAGGAAGACTTTCTTTGTGCTATATTCATTCACAATTCTCTGACTCTCACCACCTATCAAACTTTGCCTCTATGTCAAACTTTACCAAACTTTGATCTCCTTCAGCCACTGGTGTTGCTGCTGCCAAACTTTAAATCTGTTCTCCTCTCTGCTCCTGTCAGCTGTCATTTTAGGTGGAATTGTCCTTCACCCCATCCACCTCCAGCCACCTTATCCAGAGCCCAGGACAAGCTCATTAAAAGCCCACTCCTCTTCACATGCTCAGCTCCCTCCTCATCTCATCTCATCACCACCACCAGTGTCTAGACTCTTCCCTAATCTACTACATCTTTACCACCATCCTGGAAAAGATGGGGTGTAATCACCAAAGACTTTTACACAGTTCTCAAATTATGTGCACATGTAAATATTCTTTTTCTCAGAACGAGTCTCTTGTGATTGAGCTGTAATTCTAGATCATAAGTTACCAGCCACCCCCCATATTATTTCCTGTGTCAAAAAGGCCAACTTGTATCACATCACGCACCAGCGGGAGCATTTATTGGTTCAGTGCAGCGCAGTGCATTCTGGTAATTGTAGATAATTGTAGATTTTCCAAAATGTCCCAGCCCTTCTCTTCTATTTTCTCTGGTCATGTGAGCGCGGTCTCACTCTTAAGTTGTTGACTTGTGGCATCAGACACTGACAAAAAAAGCTGTTTTTTAATGTTGGCATGATATGCGGCCAGTCGCTGGTGTAGTTAACGGCGCCCAGCTGTGTCAGGGGAAGATGTGGCGGGACAAGAATGAAAGTTAAGGCGGCCAAAGTCTTGGGCGGGTGGTAGTGGTGGTGGATGGGTCTAACAAACACTGACTTTCACCCGGGAGAGCGGTGTTTGCATCACGTACGATTATAGAGCCAAACAAGACAATGCATGTAGGCTATATGGCATAACTTGACACAGCGTCCTAGAACATCACCAACCAACATACCCAGGGTACCTTTCACGCTGTATCTGGGCGTGGAAGATCCATGACCAAACGTCATGTGACAAGGTCAGAGCGAGAATGTTCTGGTCATGTAGCATCAATCAAAGTATTTCCATCTTTCTTCTTCATACACAGCCCCGTTTCTAAAAATAGCAGTGAAATACTCTTTTAAAAGGAGCAACTGCTGTCAGGGATACCTTAACGTACATGTCATGAAAAACATTAAAAATTCTGTTTTTCATGAAACAGACAAAATGACTAAGAACACGACAGCAAGATGGTCTTTTAAGTCTTCCATCTCTGTCTGATTCTGCTGTTATATGTAAAATATAATTTAATAATGTGTCCCAAGGCAATGGGCTAAATTTCCCATTTAGATCGCACATCAAAAAAAAGTTGAAAAAGCTCTTATTCTTTGATTAAAACATTTGGTTTTTGAAGTTCTACAGCAAAATGGAGCTGGGGCGGGGGCCGGGGTGTTCAGAGAGAGATTTCAAATCAAGAGAATAAGCTGTGCAGTTGTATACATTAATCTGCTGCCCAACCCAATGTACTTGTCGCTACATCATCATTTTCATCCCCTGCCAATACAGCTGAGCTGATCGAGGCAGAGGCTGCGAGGCAAATGGAAACACACTGAAGTCATATTCCAATAAGGTGCAATATTTTAGTGTTACGGCAGTCATGTCTAAATCAGTGGGAGCATTCAACCTTCAACATTAGCCACCCTGCGGGAATTTCCTGCCACCAACTTGCAACTCAGAGGGGCAGCTTTTTTGTGACTGACTATTGATGTAGTTATGTGTGTTGAAAAGAAATGCAGTAACAGAACAAAGCAAAGAGAGAATACAAAGACAAATCTGTCATCAGCATGCTAGAAAATTCAGCTTTCATTTCCCCAAGTCTGACTTTTTTGAGGAAGAAAAAACACTGGATACATACACAGAATATGATAGTAAGAAAAACAGAGGACTCACAAACTTTTTAAAAACACTCTCGAAATAGGTCTGGATGTAAATGGGAATCTCTTGTTTTCATACACCACTATACTCAAAATGCAGTTATCAAAAACCTGAAATGAAGACAAAAGTAAAGAAAGAATGACAAAAAGAATAGTAAATCCAGGTTCTTTTGAAATGCAGACAATGATCAATAATCTCACAAATATCATCAGGACTTCAGACAGGTTTTCCTCTGCCAGATATTTGCCTGTCTGATTCTGTTTCTCTGTCTGCCTCAGTACTTCTCTATCTATTCCTCTGCACCCTCATTTTGTTTGTCTTTGTCTCCTCTTCTTCTCTTTCCCCTGTCTCTCTCCTTCCCTTTCCGTCTGTCCCTCCTGTGGAGACATATCCGCTCTGCTTGATTGCTCTCTTCTGATTTCTTCTCCTTGGGTGGTGTTTGTCAGGGAAGGCGGGGGGAGGGGTTGCATGTGTGTTTGAGAGCGGGCGTCAAAACAAGCAAAATCCTGTCTCTCAATGATTTTGACACCTCACAAGTTTGCTGATTGTGTTTGTGTTTGTGCTCGCCTGAAGATTTTCACATGCTGTTTTCAACAAGTTTTGGAGTATGAATTTCGTCACTTGTTGGTGCACTTAATCATCAAGTGTGATTATCTGAGCAACAGCCTGCACACACCAAGCTGCCACGCCCAGCCACCTGAGCAGAACAAATATTTGGAATAGTGGCAGGAACTTACACAGGCCACTGCCTTAAACTTAATATAATAGACTGACTATGCTGATACATGATTTGAAGCTACTATGTGACTTACTATGACTATATTAAGTCTAACTTAAGTCTAACTTGCAAAACATGTCATCGGTGAAGCATTCTTGCGTCACCTTGCAGCGGAGTTCTGCCGAAATTACTCACGCCTGCACTGGCATGGAGATATGCAATATGGCCCCCATCCCACCACCTGCACATATGACAAATTAGTTCCACAACCGACCTGACCTGTCAACACAAAATCCACAGCCCAACCCAAAACTGCAAATCCTATAATAATCATGCGCTGTTCAAATAATTCATTTAAGCAGCACGTTTAAAGTGATCATTTTGGAACATTTCATAGATGACAAACTAAGATAATATATTCTAAAATGAAGGTAATTCAGAAAATACATTTTAAATGGATATTTTTTGCTTATTCCCATAATACTGAGCATTGAATCTCCACAGTTAACATGCCTGTTAGTTACACACCTTACTGAAGCAGCTGTCATATTCCAGGTGCTGAGAAGACAGAGCTGACACACAGTCGTCAGTCAGAGGGCGAAATTCTCCATTAAATTAGATTTTTATTATTCCAATTTTATTTGATAATTTTACATCCAACCTGCATGTTCTTTGTTTCACCAAGAATCAAACCCAGGAATGAAATTAAGACAAAATACCACCCGCGAATCACCTTACTTGCGGGTCACCTGCTGGGTACCTGACGCAATCCAGGCGAACCTCAGCCAGCAAATGTCCAGGTGCTGGCAGCACAGTGGGAAGCCAAACACCGTTCATCTGCACACATCACAGACGCTGCCAACACTGCAACGAGTCATGACACAGAGCTGGTTGAAAATTGGCAAAGTTTCCCTTTAAGTCTTTGCTCATACCTGCCATTAACCAATAGCCACTTTTACACTGCCAGATATTACGCGAATGTTGGGCCTTTTTGACAGCCAGCTGCGAGCGTTTAGACACACAGAGCCGGATTGGCAAGTTGATCCGAGGTGCCCAATTTTCCGCCTCGTAGGGTAGACATATTGGCGGAACCCTATTAGTTTAAACAGACCAAGGCGGCTTTCCGCAACGGGAGGAGCTGTTGATGACTTGTGGGAGGAGCTGTTGATGACGCCGCATGTGCGACCCACTGGTGGTGGATAAACAGGAAACAGCTGATAGCAGGAATTAGCGAGCAACTAGCAGCAAGAGGGAAATGCAAACCTGACAGACACTGTAAAGATGAGCACCTGGGGAGACAAGGAATTGCGCGCCATTAAAAGAGGCCATTAACCGCCAGATGACGGGGACGGTGAAGGACGGGCCAATTTACGAGAGAATCGCCGCCTGAATAGCTGTGGCTTCCCTCCCACTTCACTGTTTACGTCACATGCTGAGCTACACGCTTTGTTACTTGCTCACGCCCCCCATTGCCCCGAAAAAGGCGCATTCTGTATAAACAAAAGTAGGTAGGCAGCATTTTGTAGCACTCCCCGATTTGCTTTTATACTGCCAATGCTGAAAAAAAGACTGATTGGGCTTTCCTGCAAATTTGCACAGTTCCTATCTAAAAAGGGCTAATGTCACCAGCATTCTTTCCTCAGCATTTGTAAACAAAAATAAACCGACTCATGCTGTGCTCCTGACCTGACATCATGGTGAAATAGACATAAAGATATCTTTAAATAGCAGCCACTGTTTTCTTAACCTGATTTCTGAAAAGATCATTATTGCTCATTTTTTAGCAGCAATGGTTATATACTGTACTGTAGCTCCACAAAATTAGCACATACTGTATGTATGAGTTTTTTATACGCAAGACAAACCATTTAAAGGAGGTGACAGACTCATTTCCCATTGCAAGTAGACGAGAGCTGTGAAAATGGGTATGCAGTTCTTTTTTTTCCTTTTTTACACTGGTGTGTTAGATTTGGCATCATGAACGTGCTGGAAGTAAACAGTATAATGGAGGCCAGTGAAAATGTGTAAAGAGGGTCTTATACTTGTGTGTCAGCTCTATGCAGAGCCTACACTTTAGCCTACGCACCTGGCCTATGCTGTCGCGAGCATTTATACTTGTGCTGTGATATGTCTGTGTGTTACATCTCCAAAACAGTGTGAAGTGAAGTGCTGTAAAGTTTAGTTGATTCAAACAGACACATTAAACACACATTAAACATGGCTTAATAGAGACTATTTCAAACACAAGAACACAAATCAGCTTCACTATAACTCGCAGCATTCACAGACAAAGCACTTGTCTTTTGCTGGACACATTTTACCCACAAATACAACATGCTATTGTGCTTTTTTTAGCACAAGCCTATGGCATTTTACATTGTATAAATTAGCATAGAAGCTAGCAGACTTTTCCTCTACTCATATGAGGGCAGAGACAACAGCAACATTTAACAAAGGTAAGATTATAAAATTCAGCTCCATTACAACTCATGAGGTTCACTGACAATAACTGTCTTATACTAAACACATTTTCCAAACAAATACAACATGCTAACGTTATTAGCACAAGCCTATGGCATTTTACATTGTGTAAATTAGCCTAGTGACCAGTGGAGATTTCCTCTATTTATATGAAGCCAGGATAAATCACACACAAGATTTTAAATGCTATTTTGTGGAGGCTTTATTGTCTTCACAACTTATTGTTTCTTATCTGTGAAATTAAAGTAAATAAAAGCTTTGTTTCCACTGAGGGAAATAGTTTCAGCTTACAAGAATAGACAGAAGGCCTGTGTTGCCGCAGTGTGTAGTTACATTTCTGGGGAGATGCACATCAGGCTACAGTGTAGGGTATGGCGTTGGCTCCATGTTGACGCAGAGCCTACACCGTAGTGTCGATTTGACGCAGAAGTATGAATCTTGCTTAAGTATTTCTAAAAACATATCTGTTACTTAATCAGTCTCAATGATGTTTCAGAGGAGCTTGCACGGACTTTGTGGCGGGGCATCATTATATCATGCTGGAAAAGGGGCAAAAATGATCACATCCACCCGGGTGTCATGTTTCCATGACTTACAATCAGAGGTGATTGGAGCTGGTGCCGATAAAAGTCTGTGACTACTGCAGAGCCATTTGTCCCAGGAATAAATACCACTTGTAACCTTTCCCAGCAAAAACAAAAACCCCATGTTAGTAGGGTTTTTGTCCAGTGGGAACGAGGCTTTAGACAGACATGTAATGTATAATACATGAGAGCTGAACCTAAGCTTCCTATGTGACAGATTTAAGAAAGGGTACTACTTTGTGGCGGAGGAAGTCACATGGTGGTTGCCATGGTAGCGGAGAGAACTAACTATTTATCATCATCAAACCAATTACTGAGCTGGCCAACCCCGAACAACACGTCTTGTGCACGCAATCATGTGCACACAAGAGAAGTGATGAACGTCACGCTAAATAAATATGACAACCTTATCTGTCTTGTATGTGTACATTCATTGGTACATACATTGATAGGTTCAGCTTCCTGTTGCCATGGATCCGATGTCCTGACTCAAGACTGTCATGTTCTTGATTATTTTCAGTATGTAGTGTGACTGTTAATCACTATAAACCTCTGACATTCTGATAATGTAATTCTTTAATTAGGTTAGAGGTTAGGTTGTTTTTATTTCAGCGATTTCAAGCATAATTCTTCAAAACCTGGGGGAAGTTAATGTACCTAATGTTCCTCTCTTTTTTGAGAGGAGCAAGATTTTTTTAAAAGCTCCAATGGTGGGTCAACTGACAGAAAAACAATGGCTGGGAATCAGCTGTTGTTTAGTGGGATCCAATTGAGAAAGATATTAAAAAATGCGAATTCTGTCGGGTCACCATATAAAGTACATTAAAACCTTCCTTTCCAAGTCTCTTTTCTCAATCCTCTGCAGTATTTCATGCCACTCTCCACTGTGCTCCCTCTTATAACAGAAGTTATAAAAGTAATTTTGAAAAAGAGAAATGACACATGTACGGCGATTAGAGGGGACGGGAAAGGTGGTGGGCAGGAAGGAGAGAGATGGATGGAGTTGTGGTCTCATTATAAAGTAATCACCAAGAAGAAAGGTCAGGTGGCTGTTACAACAGCTATAAAATACTGAAGAGACCGAGAAAGACAGGAGGGGGGAAGGAGAGAGAGACCGAGCAGGAGAGAAAGACAGTGAGTGAGAGAGAAAGAGACATATCAGCTATAAAATACTGATGGGAAAGGAGACAGAGTGAGACGGACAGTGAGCCAGACGGAGAGAGGTGTAGGTGAGATCAACTTTCTAATATAGCCATAAAATACTGCCAGAAGGTTACTGTCAGGAACGAGAGATTCTGTGGCAGAGAGGAAGAAGAAGGGTGGGAATGGAATGGCCTTGATGCAGCGGCATTATATCATGGCTCCTTTGTGGCTTTCAGGTAAAGCACCAATTTCTGGCATTTAATGCTGATAAAGTCCCTTATCGGAAGAGTGCATTGAAATTCCAGCACGCCAAAGGGGGAGATGAATTTTTCAGTGACCTGTCAGAAGAATTCACATTAACGCCAGGCAAGTGTAAAGTAACAAAAATAAAACAAGCTCCTAGGATCATTTCTGTTTCGCTGCTCAACAGCATTCTGCTCACTGGCGCCACTTTTGCCTGGACGCTGCATGCTAACAGTCTCCTGCATCAGTATGCATCTGTCTGATTTGAAGGATGTGCTGCGCATCTCCAAAGCACCGTGCAATTATGCACGCTTCAGTGTGGGTGCCTTAATTAAATCTTCTAGCATGGCACGAGGCTCCGGCAAAGTGAGTACACAACCCTCTGTCTTTTCTGCACACCAGACTGGTAAACTATCTCAAACAGATTCCAGTGCAAATGATTAGGGAACAGGAGGTGTCCTCAGTGTGTGTCCTGGGCTCCGTGTTTTCACTCCGGGGCTGCAACACACTCGGCTTGCTTAATCTTGCACGCCTTTAACAATGCTCAAGGTTCACCTGTGTTTGTTTATTACCTTATCCTATTTATTTAGTTTTAAAATGCCGCAATGCATTCATGCGCTTTTGAAAGTTCGACCTGAACCTCACTTCAAAGGCTTTTTTTAATTGAAGAACCCACCAAATGTATAATATTTTCATGATGTTCATGTTTCCTCGCTGTTTTCCAGTTTGTGTTTTTTTTTTTGCCAAAATAACATGTGGTTGTACTGTTAAGCAGCTGGATCAATCTGAAGTAATTCTTCACACTAGCCACCAAACCACAGCCTGTGAATCTGAACAAGATTAAGTGTATATAGAACTTGGCATCAGGATACAATCACACTCAATCTTACTAAACTCACCTCAAGCCAGGGAGGTGTGTGACAAAGGAGGCTCAGGAAAGAAAAATGTATCAGTGAAAATCTTAGTATAGTGTTACTAAACTGACTTGAAAGTTATCCATTTAGAATGAATCAAGCTTGGGTTTATGCTGGCAGATGATGTGCATGCTGCCATAACGTTAAAGGAGATGTACAGTATTGCAGAAATGCACAATTAAGATTTATTGGAGGCTCTGGGAAGAAATGCACCACTAGCTTGACAGTCACAGAATGAGAGCTGATTGATGAAAATTAGAATCATATAACAACCGGCAAAGGCAATGATGTTGAAGCTTAATCATCAAAGCCAGGTCTGCAGCCTGGCAGTCGGTTGCTGACATCAGTGCAGGAGGAAAGCCTGCAATCATCTCATCCTATAGAATTCACAGTAAGTGATTGGAAATGTGTTGCGATGTAGGCCACAAGACACTTTATGTGAGACTGTCTTCAGCAGAAAAAAACTTCCTTGGTCAGATGCATAAAAAACCCCTGACATATGACAGTGATGCAAATACTGACTGTTCCTCTTAAGTGAAGGTGAAAGTAGTTAAGAGACAGAGTGTGTGTGTGTTTGACACCAGAGAAAACAGGTTTGCATCCTGCTCCTGTTAACAGTCAGCGCTGGTTTCCTTCATGACCATGAACCTTGCTTACTTCAACCATGTAATTTTCTCGTCTTGAAGGGCAACAACAACAACTGCTGCTTTCCTACTGCATGGTACAGCACATTACTGCTCAGCTCACTCTGTTCTGGTTTTCCATCGGCAAACATTACAGATAGTACCTGACACTTAAAAAGAACCGATAAGAGTACTGATGAAGTACCAAATAGATAAGGAGTATCATTAAAAGTAGTAGTATTGATAAAATCTTAACGATACCCAGCCCTAGCCTACACTAAGGGGGTACTATCTACGCTAGAAAACTAAATAAGCCCCGTTTCCATCAAAAACTTTTCGGTATGGTACATTTGGAACCAAAAGTAACCCTTCAGACATGGTGCCTAGACCTTAGGTCTGCTTAGCATTTCCACTGCAAACAGTGCTTAAATGTGGGCGGGGTTGTTGTCACTCACTGCTCCGTCAAGCACCCACTGTATATCCTCATCAATGGTGACAAAGAGGGAAGTCTGCACCTTGTTTATCGTCCACAGAACAAGGCTGCACGCCAACACATTCAGAACAAAACAGAACAGGCTGCAGTGAGTCTCTCTCCATGGGATATTTAAAAATAGCAGGTTTGTGCATTTAGTCCTTCTGAGGAAAGCTCAGGGGTTTAGTGTTGCCGCAGCCCACAGAAGCAACACTCTACAACACATTTTTTTTTCTCCAAGTGAAGATTGGAATATACAGTCATGGAAAAAATTATTAGACCACCCTTGTTGTCTTCAATTTCTTGTTCATTCTAATATCTGGTACCACTAAACGTATAATACAATGAACACAACAAAAAATGCAGCTGGTCACATAATACTTTATGTCCTATTTGACATTCTTAAGCTCAATTGATTCCCAGGGTATATAAGAGGCCATTTCATGTCACAAGCAGCACTGCACATGCAAAGGCCTAGAGTGGTTTCCTGCTTACATTCAAGCCGTAGCACAACTCAGAAGTTGTCAGCTCTCACATAATGCCTAAAACAAAAGAATTATGTGAAGCCACAAAGGCAGCCATCTTGGCACTGCTGGAAATTGGCATGAGTGAGAGACAGGTAGCGAAAAAACTGAAGATCTCCAAGACAGCCGTTCATTACAACAAAAAAAAACAAGCTGAACATGGCACTACCAAATTGCTACCTGGCCGTGGCAGGAAACGTCTTTCTACCCCACGAGATGACCGTGCACTCATCCGTTCCTGTGTCAGGAATCGTCGTCAGACCTCCAGGGACCTTAAAAATGAGTGGGCACTGTCGAGAAATGTGACTTGTTCGGCAAGGACAGTTCGAAACCGACTTGTTGAAGCTGGTTTGAAGTCACACAGAGCACGCAAGAAGCCCTTCATCAATGAAAGGCAGAGGAAGGCCCGGTTACTCTTTGCTCGAGACCAAGGATTGGACTGTTGATGATTGGGCTAAGGTTCTCTTCAGTGATGGATCCAATTTTGAATTGATGCCCACTCCAGCCAACTTACTGGTTAGGAGGAAGCCTGGAGAAGCTTACAACCCAGACTGTCTTGCCCCTACAGTAAAACATGGGGGTGGATCAGTCATGATCTGGGGTTGTTTCAGTCTGAGTGGAACAGGGCAAATGCAATTGTGTGAAGGCCGAATGAACCAGGTCATGTACAGGACTACCCTTGAAAACAGTCTTCTTTCATCAGCTGGAAAACTCTTTCCTGCCTCGAATGACTGGATTTTCCAACAAGACAATGCCCCTTGCCACACGGCAAGGTCAGTTAAAGCCTGGATGGAGAACCACAACATTCGCACCATGCCTTGGCCTGCTCAATCACCAGATCTTAATCCAATTGAAAACCTGTGGAAAATCATCAAATTCAGAATGGAGAACCACAAGCCCAAAAACAAAGAAAATTTGTTTGAATTTGTCCAACAGGAATGGGCTGCTGTGACAGCAGAACAATGTCAGAAGCTGGTGGAGAGCATG
This sequence comes from Epinephelus cyanopodus, assembly GCA_026686955.1. NCBI lineage: Eukaryota > Metazoa > Chordata > Actinopteri > Perciformes > Serranidae > Epinephelus > Epinephelus cyanopodus. The sequence goes on from CM048918.1 coordinate 27,230,017, forward strand.
CCAAGACGCATGGCTGCAGTCATCAAAAACAATGGTTATGCAATCAAGTATTAACTCTTGTGTGTATCATGTGTTTAAAGCAAACAGAAAAGAAAACATGGAATGCTTAAAAGTAGTGTTTTTGGCGGTACAATGCCATAGCTATTGATGTAAGAATTTAAGTAATTTTGGTTATTATCAAGAAAACCATGGAAAATGAATAGTTCTTAGTTCTTAAATTAAACTCTCATGAGCTATTTTTGTTGTTATCATTATAATTGTCCAAACAAATGTACCTTTAGTTGAGCCAGGCATTAAAATTAACAAGAAATTGAAGAAAACAAGGGTGGTCTAATAATTTTTTCCATGACTGTATGTAGCCTAACTCACATAGCCCGGTCGAAATGAATATACATAAATGCTTGAAGATCCACTCATTACTAAAAATGTACGCATCCAACAGAGACAAAAAAAACTAATGGAATGGTCAAAGTTGTCCATTGAGTAACATTACAAGTTAATGTTCCAGCTTAAAAGTCGCCAGCAGTTGGCTCAGTGAATAAAAGCTGCTGCAAGAGGCGACAAAGCATCCAATCATCTATCCATTCATATCTATTCATATAGTTTACTTTTATATGTAAAACTCTCCACAGTATGAACAGTGGTTACATGATCCTCAAACCAGCCACAACTCAGCCCTGAGCAGAGTGACCGTCCTCTATTGACCAATCAACAGACTGTAGTGTTCACAGCTCCACCTTTTAGTACCAGATCTGTGTGCTAGGTACCACAACAGAGGGGGGACCAAACATGGGGACAGTACGGAACGGTTCCATTGGTACCATCCACAACTTTTCACAGTGGAAATGGGAAAAAATGGGTACCGTACTGAACTGTACTGTGCTGGGTTGGAAAAGGGGCTATAGAGAAAAGAATTGCACCAAAAGTGAGTTAAGTCGACTTTAGCCGGACCATGCAGTGCAAATGAGGCAGAACAAACATTTTTTTGTGATATATGTATGGCAGGTAGGTTGCGTTATATGTTTCTTTTTATTCTGGCCGCGTTTCTGAGACCACTGAGAGAAAAGGAAAAAGGAAGGAATGGAGAAACAAGCTCAGTCAAGGTAAAACTGAGAGACTGATTTCATGCTAAATTGAATTATTTTGACATACTGTTGTGATCAGAACTTCACACTGTCATGGCCACAGTGCTGTAATGTTATGGTAAAACAATATGTAAGTGTTGCAGGGACTTACGATAATTATACTGATGTATTGTCATGGATTTAATTACAGTTCAGAACCATTTCACAAATTAACAGGAAACATTACCTACAAATGAGTTGGGATGTGCTACTCCGTGATAACATTATCAAACTCAATGGCACAATGGAGGAGGGAGCAGAGAGACAAACAGAGGCAGATGGAAGTTTCAAAGGTTCGCTTTAACACGTGGGCATATTTAGACAATGTAGGCACAAGGGAGGAACTCAACAAAAAAACCCATTCACCTTCAAAGCAACAGACTGAATAGAAGCATAATAACATCTGCCTGCACATTTCTTTCACAAGGAAGAAATACAGTATGTACTGTACCAACCCATGTTGCCTCTGTTCAATAGTTGAAGGTTCTGCACACCCATGGCAAACCCACACAGGTGATTTCACTTACTTTGGCTGATTCAACCTCTTCTCAGCACTGTGTGGGCAGTACAGGCTGTTTAATTGAGAGAACATAGAGCTAGAGAGCCCAAAATGAAGGAAGCTCTCGTAGGTTATTAGCTGTGTTGCACCATCCACTTTTTTTAGCCCTCTTGTGTTGGAGAATTAACTGCTCCACAAAAAAGGGATGGTTTGCTGACAGTTATGAGACAAGAGGCAATGGTACAAATAAATCTTTTTAATAAGCCAGGCTAACTAACTTGCTACCTGATAGTTTAAGAAGCACGTTTTTTGAAGATGGGCAAATTAATTGTGCTGCACCACTTTCTGGTGGCTTTCCTTGGGCATCACTATGATTTTGTTATATTTTCCCTTAGATACACCAAAATATGACTTCAGACACTTTTTGTATCTTGCAACACAACAGTAGCTGTTAATTGTGGTTCTTGTGACCATATGAGGTTAATTTGTCACAAAAGCAGATTTGTACTTGCATCAGATCTATGCAGAGCCTACGCTCGAAGCCTACACTAATGGCCAACGTGGTTGTGAGCATTTATACTTGTGAGGTGGTGTGTCTGTGTCACACTGCAGTTACACCTCCAAAACACCAGTTGGCAGCAGGGTTTCTGTGGCGTGCTGTAAAGTTTAATTGATTCACAACACACAATAAACATGGCTTAATAGAGACAATTTCAAACACAAGTACACAAACCATCTTCACTAAAACTCACAGCATTCACAGACAAAGCACTTGTCTTTTGCTGGACACCTTTTCCCCCAAAATACAACATGCTAATGTTATTAGCACAAGTCTATGGCATTTTACATTGTATAAATTAGCCTAGCAGCTAGTGGACTTTTCCTCTTCTCATATGAAACCAGGGACAACAGCAACATTTAACAAAGGTACATTACAAAATTCAGCTCCATTACAACACATGACTCACCGACAAAACAACTGTCTTATACTAAACGCGTTTTCCAAACAATATAACATGCTAACATTATTAGCACAAGCCTATGGCATTTTAAATTGTACGAATTAGCCTAGGCATGAGTGGAGATTTCCACTAATTATATGAAGCCAGGATAAATCACACACAAGACTTAAAATGTTATTTTGTGGAGACGTTATTGTCTTCACAATTTATGGTTTCAAATCTGTGAAATTAAAGTAAATAAAAGCTTTGTTTTCACTGAGGGAAATAGTTTCAGCTCACAAAAATAGACGTCTGCATCGCTGCAACGCATACTTACATTTCTGGGAAGGTGCATGTCAGGCCTATGCCGCAGGTATGGCGTCGATTCAATGCAGAAGTAAAAATCCTGCTTGAGAATTGTTTGCTTGCGTTGTTGAGCCACAGATGTACAGTAAGAAGCTCCACACAGCCACCAGCTTTCAAAAGGCCAGCGTTCAGTGTTTCATTGATGGGTACTTGAACCTAGAAATTTATCTGACGTATAACCTTAAAGATGTTGAAAATACTGTTTCACCAACACTAGGGGAAACATTTGTGCGGGCTAACACCAGTTATCACAGTTGCACAGGAGGGACGTATCTAAACCAGAGAGCTAGGGAAACTAAATTAAAACACACCATGGCTTCATTGTAACATTATAGTTTTATGGCTATAAGGCATAACAGCTATGCCCACTGATGAACAGAAAATGCACAGTGTTCCTCTCCTTAAACATGCGCCCACACACATTACATACCCTCTCTGTGAGTGCCCTCATTGAAAAGGTTTTATGTGGATATTTCTGAATTATAAAGCACAGGGAAATACAAGCAACATTGTAAGCTGCAGTTTTCTTGTTCTTTGTTTTTGCCTGTAGCACTCTGAATTCATCTCTTCCATGCAGCGTCCTGCAGCATTCAAAAAGACAATCACAAATCTACAAAGTGGAACTCGCGAGACCTACAGGGGTCTTACACCTCTGCAGTCTGATCTCCTTTTCATTCTCACATTATCTCTGTGGCTGTTTGTTGTGTCAGTCAGAAATCGCCAATTATGAACAAACAAATGTGTCTGCTGAAAAGCAAAAGACCAGATCAGAGCACAGACCACAGTGGACTGGTTCTGTCATGATTTATGGCGATATAATGTGTTGGCCTGTATGTTTGTCTGCTCTCAGTCCCCCAAAATCTGTCAAGATAAAATCTGTTAAGATAAAATCTGTTAAGTTGTTTACATAGAACACTAAACAATGATCTACTTCTCCAAGAAGTAAACAGCTTGAGCACAATTGTGAATTCTTCAGCTGTACAGCCGGACACATGCCATATGGTAAACATTATGTGCTACATTAATGTTCCATCAGCTGTCTGACAGAAGTATTTTCTACCCCTGAAGCATAGCTTGACTGAGCATGTAGCCAGTCTATGAACCATGTACTTCACTGCAGCTACAGTATGATAAACTGAGACCAATGCCCATCATGTTATTTCACAAAACAAATGAACAAAACAAACAACCAAAAATGCAATTTACATTTTTGGAACAAGACAAAATAATAAAATAGAATGATCTGGGAAATAAATTAGCGAGACTTCATGAAATGTATGAACAGCTATGAAACCTACATTCTACAGAACAACCGTACTTAGAAATAACATAATATTTAGTCAACTTAAGACAGTACAAAAAACATCAATATACCTTCAGTAGGGCGTCCCTGTTTGACTTGTCAAGTAGATGTTTAACTGATAACATCATTTATAACTTTGTGTCATTTAGCTGTAACAGAAACCCTGTCTACAAGAAATGATGTTATATTGCTAAACTGCATTCATAATGATGTTATTGTGACAACATAAACATTGCCTGGATTATGTTCAGAAACAACATTTCTTAGAGTTATTGAAACACTACATTTATGCACTGCTTGGAGTCGCAGGGAGTTAGTCGGGGTGGACAGCGGACAGTTGTTGTTGTTTTTATGTTTGTTTGTTTTTTCATGTTTTTATTTATTGTAATTGCTTCATTTATATATTATGGTTAATGTATTTACTTTTTTAGGAACTTTTGCCTGCACCATCTGGCGGAGGGACTAGTAATGAAAATCAGCCTTTGGCTGCAATTGGGTGCATTTACATTTTTATTTCTATGAAAATGTTCATTAATGTACACTGCCCCCCTTGAGAAATAAATGAAATTAAATTAAAATTAAATTAAGTGCAGGACTGATGCCAGAAACCCAGATTTGCATCCAGGCTTCAGTCTGTGGTTCAGCAAAAAAGCATCTTGGTTACGTTCAGGGAAAAACTGTAATTTTGGTTACATGTTTAAGAGGAGCTAGTTCCATTTTCAAAATTCATATGCTATTGCTTTGGTCTATGACAGTCTGAAAAAATATTAGCAAACATGAACAACAAATTTGTGATGTCAAAGGGAATAAAGTCTGGAGCAATTTAGAATGTGCACATAATTTAGAAGCAATTAGCTCATTAGTAATTAGGTTGTATACAGAGCAGGGTAAGTTAGTACTAGTTGCTTCTAATTAGTAATTACAATGGAGGCTAATCGCCAGGAAAAAAAAATGCATGCATTATACATTTCTGCAAACCACTCATACATTACATGTGTATGTTTCATTGGTATTATATCAGTTATTCTAACGTGATGTATCATAGAGACACATGACATCAGGAGGCGGAGAGGGTTTGGTAAAATAGCGTGTCACCTATCGATGATGCCTGCCAAGCTGCAGACCACTGCCCGAATCCAACAACACTGATTGTTTTTTTTTAGCAACCCTTTGCAGCATTGCCAGCAGTGTTTGTCGCACCAGACTTGGGTGAGTTTTAGTGGCACATCCTGTAATTCCCACTGACTTTTGTGCCACCAAACCCAGTTATTTTAAGCATGATCACTATAACCAGGAGACTTTTCTGCCTAAACTCAAGCACACATTCCAAAGTCTTTGGATACCGGCGCTTTGGCAGTGACCTCAGGTGTCAGACATGGGTGGAAAAAAAACATCTTTTCACCTCGGAATGACACCTGGCCAGTTGACATTATTGTGCAACGGCGCCCGGCGGCGTCAGGAGGAAACTCAGTGGGACAACAACATAAGTTAAAGGTGCAAAAGTCTGGAGAGAGAGAGAGAGAGATGTTATTGATGACACTGAGAGCACCCTGGGGAATGTTCTGAGTATATGGGTACATTTTCTGTTTCAGAACTGGGAACACTACAACAGAATAAAGCTCAGCTGGGTATACATATATAAAAGACAACAAACACTCTTTGGATCTACAAAAATCAGGCTCTCATTCATTGTCTATGGAGCAGCTCCAGACTTTTTACCCTATGACATCACCAGTTTGAAACTTACTTCTCATGTTTCTGGCTTTGAAAGGATGTATCTCATATTCACAAATATTGATTAAACTTTCCTTAGCCATAGAAATATTATGTAGGAATCCTTGATGGATGTCGTGTTGCCATCTAATAAAATAAGGTAATGATAAAAATGATACTGTAGTCACTTCGAGTGGATAGTGTATTGCCATATTGTCTGTTTTGGTGGAAAACAAATTATATTTGTCGACAGTGAACCTGCTGATACGATCTGTATCAACATTTTTGCAACTTGCCAAGTTGGTTAAATAGCAACACTTCCTCATTACAATACTTGAAAACATAATTCGCTCTGCATTCTGTTTCCAATCCTGTTGTATTTCAACATAATATTTACAGGGTATAAACAAGACTGGAGACAGTCATTCAGCGTGCACAATAGGTCTTTTCCAGACATTCTGATGTGTCATTGTGGGAAAAGCAAAGGTGTAAATAAGTAAATTAATGATGGAGTAATTTCATTTAGCTGGGTTCAGGGACTAGGAATTGCGCATGCTGGCTCAGTGTCACACTATCATGGCTTACTGGCACACAAATAGATCAGAGTCATAATTAATGGCATTGCATTTTATTCATTCATTTGGCAGACGTTTGTCCAAAACGACTCACAATAACTACTTTCAACCTCTCGGGGAACAAAAGCTAGATGCCATCAAACGTCTCACAATTTCTTCATCAGCTCTCGACAACCCTTACCTTTTTTTCTCTCTCTTTTTTTTTATTTTACTGTTTTGTCTCTACACCCCTCTTTCTCTGTCCTTTTGATCTGTCCACCTCCTCTGTCTCCAAACCCCTGCTTCTTTTTCTGTCTCTGCCGCCCTCCCTCCCTCCCTTTCTCTCTCTTTCTCTTTCTCTCCAGCCCTCTCTCTCTCAGGGTAATGAGATATAAATGTTTCAGGACTGCGATCGCCTTCGGCACTAGACCTGTCTGTCTCTTTCACACAAAAACACACGCGGGCACACACACACACACACACACACACACACACACACACACACACACACACACACACACACATGCTCAGAATGCAGAGAAAGATACATGCCAAATAGAAAAACATGGACGCTGATGTACATGCAGTGTATTTCAGCAGTAGTGTTCCGCCTAAATCTAGTGGAACTAATTGGTAATTAAAGGACAGTGGGCTGTGGGCAGAATAACAGAGGAGTGTGTGTTTGTGTGGGCTATTGTGAACTCAAAATATGAGTGAAAAGATGCTGTTCTGCATGTGTGTGTGTGTGTGTGTGTGTGTGTGTACATATGTGTAGGTGGTTGCAGGGCGAGTTGGAGGTTACATAGGGGTTGCTTCACCAAATATAAACTTGGTGTTTCTAAGCTAAGGTCGGCAGTCTCAGTTGAGTTGTACTGCATCACACACACACACACACACACACACACACACACACACACACACACACACACAGGGAGGTATCTGGCCAACATATTAATAATAATTCACTAATAAATCCTTCATACAAAACTTACGAAAAACCGAAACAATAGGAAATAATAAACGGTGAAAGGTAACATATTCCAGAAAATAAATAAATAAATAAAGGACAGCTGTCTAGTGCTGTCCAGCAAAAAAAGAAGAAATTCAAAAGTGTCACTGGCTCAGCCAAATTTATTTCCCCGGGAAGGTCACTGCAGAGCCTCGGGGACCCTGATGGCAAAGGCTCAGATTTAAGCTTGGACTCTGGAATAGACAAAAAAGACCTCTGCCTGAGGACCTGAAGCTCATATGGAGCAGAAAGGTCAAATATAGCAAAGACCCAAGCCATGAAGGGCCTTAGAGGCAATCAAAACCATGTAAAAATAAATCCTCAGCACTGGGAGCCATGTAAAAAGCCTAAAGTGGATGCAATGCCTCCTAGTTTGGGTTAAAAGCCTTGTTATAGAGTCTTCAGCGTAGTGCACTTGATTGAGACAAGTGAAAACGCTGTTGATATAATCAAGACATTGAGAGTATAAAAGACATGCAATGATTTTTTGCAACATTTCTGAGAGGATAAAACATTATTAGACAAGCTTTGTCACATTTCTGACATCAAACAAAACAAACAAAATTCCTTGTGACGAGACTGATGTGTTATGACAGAATAGAAATGCATGACAAGGATATCTGAAATGACAGATTTGTTTTTGCCATTTTTCACTGGTTTCATCCACCAGACAGTCCTGACATCAGCATAAAAGAAGAACTATAAAACAGGAGAATAAAACTGGCCCCTAGATTGACCCTTGAGGGATGCCATAATAGCCACGAGGCACAACTGCAGTTGCTAATGGAGACTCTCAACTTCCCATTGACAGAGTGGAGGGGAAAATCACTTAATGCAGTACTCAGTGCCTCAGTCTGTCTAAAAAAACTGAAATGTGTTAAAGGCCGTAGCACAATTGAGCACATATCTCCATCAGCGTTAAAAGGTTGTTAGTGATTTAAGGGCATTCTCCATCAGCCAGACTAAAACTTTTTTTTCAAACTGCTATTATTTTTCACAGCATTAAGATGTAGTTTAGATACTTTTCTCAAGAGTTTTAAAAAATTAAAGGCAATTTAGAATGTGCACATAATTTAGATGTAATTAGCTCATTAGTAATTAAATTGCATACAGAGCAGAGTAGGGCAGAACTAGCAGCCTCTAATTAGTAGTTATGCAAACCATGCATATTTTACATGTGCATGTTTCATCAGTATTAAAGTCTAAAGTGATGTAAAGTTTATATTGACTCAAAGGATAAAAAAAAAAAAGAAAATTCAGCCATTATCTACTCACCCATATGCCGAGGGAGGCTCAGGTGAAGTTTTAGGGTCATCACATCACTTGCGGAGATCCAAGGGGAGAGTAGGTAGCAGCACAACTCCACCTAATGGAGGCTTACAGTGCCCCAGATTCAAACGTCCAAAAACACATTATTGAAACCACAAAACATCACCATACTGCGCGGAAAAACGTCATTTGAACTCTGTTTTTAGCCTCATTGTTGCCTGTAGCTCTGACTGCCTCTCTGTGCACCGCACTCACGTGTGCGCGCTTCCAAACAACTGTTTATGTCGGGCTTCAGGGCGCTTGGATTACTACGGACAAGCAGTGTGGAGATATTTTGCGGTTTCAATTATATGTTTTTGGATGTTTGAATCTGGGACACCGTCAGCCTCCATTAGGTGGAGTTGTGTTGCTACCTACTCTCCCCTTGGATCTCAGCCGCAGGAAAGGTGGTAGATGGGTCCAACAACAACTGACTCTACCCGGGAGGTCAATGTTCGGTCTCCACATGGTTGTAAAGCCAAACCCTGTTCTTGTTTTCTAAACCCAACCATGTGCTTGTTTGTTTGTTGATGAAGGAAAAAAACATTAATTCACTTGATCCTTTGCCACTTTTCCACCAGTGTTTTTTGCACCAAAACTGGGTAATTTTAGCAGCACACAGGTGTTGCAGGATGGTGTTGAGCCTCTTAACCTAGTTGTTTTTGTCAATATATAGCAGCGCTTCCCAGCTGTGTTTCCCAGTGGCACTACTCAGCGGTGTTTCCGAGCGGTGCTTCCCGGCAGTGCTTCCCAGGGAGCATTTGAGCTACCAGACCTGGGGGTTTGTAGCAGAACATTGCAGTGTTTCAGGGAGTGTTTTTTTCCCAGACACATCATGTGTTTTCCAACAGTGTTTGAGCCACTGAACCTTGGGTTTTTCCAACAACCTGTCCCTGCTTTTCCAGTGGCTTTTATACCACCTAACAGTGGTGTTTTGAGCCAAAATATGATCATTTTCTCACAACCAAGTGATTTTTGTGCTTAAACCTAACCATCTTTTCTCATAGTGTTGTTGAGAAATGTAAAATTTCAGCATATCCTATCAAAAGTCAAAAAAGTCCTGTGCACACCAACACAGTCTTAAACAGGTGTGTAAGTGGGGCAAACAATGAATCAAAAAGGAGAACACCTGCACACTGTTTGCACTTGCAGAAAGGTTAAATTTATTAGACTACAATGTTTCGGTCATGGACCTTCATCAGGTAGAAGAACAGAAGAACATATCCACTATGAAATAATGTACAAATGTAGTTTGCCGTAATGTTCCATGCAAATATTTTCTCTGGCGATTGGGTTATTAAAGTGATACACTGCTGTATTGATGATAGTCAGAAACATGACATGAACATTGAAATCACCACTAACAACTCAAAAAATCTGCCAATTGCTTTCAAGGGCAAACATGACCAAACAGGTCTACCATCTTTTAATGTGAGTATTTCAGGATGACATATAAATTGTATTTTACGCAGACCTTCATATATGGATATGAGTGACATGAGGGACAAGTCTCAGGTGTAATGAATGAGTATACACGTGTTAAATGCAAAATAAAATCCAACCTGATTGACGCTTTGGAAAAAAAAACATTACAAGGACAAATGCGCTGCAGCATATTAATATTTCATAGAATTATACGTTGTTTTAATTTGTAGATCAGTGGAATTATCAGCGAGTGCAAATTATATTTTTCATGGGAATTAATGCTTTAATTCAAGTTATTAAAATATGCTAATATGTCAAGGAATATTTTTAACAGATTCTATCTCTGGCTACATCGCTGTATTTGTTCAGAACAGAACATGCCTTCAGTTCTGCTGCCAGGGTTGAAATCCTTCTGGGTGCAACTTGTTTGACAATATGTTCAAGATAAATTCATTTAGCTGGAATATGAATCATGTTAAGAACAAATTATAAACAGCTTGTCTTCTAGGGAAAAGAGGGGGGTAGTGCTGGAAATGGAACAGAGGCATGCAGCATGAAATTATATGAATTTCCATGCAAACGCCCCATCCCTGATTTTGTTTGTCTTCTTTATTTTCCCCCCTCAACTGTTTTCCCCTGATCTGCTCTTACACAAACTGATTAGAGCTGAAAGTCAAGTCCATTCTAACTCAATTTGCAATTGTGTGGAGGCCTATAGCAACTAACAATGGTCTGATAACATTTCAAGTAGGTGTAATCAAATAATTACATCATGGATTAAAATGTTAAGCAGACAAACAATAACTTGGAAACCAATTACGGCACCCCAGCCCACTCCACATTTCCCTTCTTTTCTTCTTGTCTTTCCACGTGCTCCTCTTTTTTTTACATCTTGCTCTCCCTTTGTCTACTCTGCATGCACCTCCACAATCAATTCACACGACCCTCCTTCCTCCTCTACTCTCCTTTCTTCTCCTCCTCCTCTCTGTCTTGTGTTTCTCTCACCTCAGCTGAAGGCCACAGCAGCAGAACGGGGACAAAGAGAAGTCTCTTCAGTGTGGCTGAGTTCTGAGTACATCCATTTAGGTTTTATGTAACTCCATCTCGTATAGGGCTCCTTTCATACGAGCCATTTACCTCTTTCATGTCACTTTTCATCCACTTTGTCTTAATGATGTTCAGCGTTGTGTATGGGATCACATTAGCAAAGTTTTTAGCCGTGGCACATTCTCATTAGGAGGCTTTGCTCCGTCTTGTTCCCCAAACACACTTGACATGCATGCTTTCTAGTTATTCTGATATCATGGCATTAGTGTCTGATGTTTTGACGCAGCTTCTTTCGCCATCCAATGTTCTGTTCTCTGAGAAATGAGCCAACACGCCGCAGCTGTAGCTGCCAGGCTGGGCAAATTATCTTTGATACAATCATGCGTTTTTCTCCAGCCGTAGCTTAGCATAATGTGTGACATCCACTTAGCATTAGGGTATTCAGTTGTTTATGTTCAATGTCCTGTTATAATGCATGATGATGAGGAACATGAAGTAAGTTCAGCTCCTTGTTTCGACCATTGCCCGCTGAAAAGTACATTATATGTGGGCTTTATAATGTGTTCTGACTTGTTTGTTCCCCTGAGGCCTTGTTATGCATGTGTCCACATTAGGCTGTCCTAATACAGTATAATAAGTGTCCTTCTTGTGTGATGGACATTATTACTGTTAAATATGTAATTTCCAAAGTGAGTTTGGCGGTTATGTATTAGACTTTGTATGTGTTTTTCACGTGTGATGTATTATTAGCACTAGTCCAACTTTTTCCATTTGAATCCTCCCTCTGAGGCTTATTCATAATGTGCTTTTATAGCTTTGGGCCTATTGTGTCTAATATGTCATCCCATACTCCCATTAGCTCTATTCAATTCTGTGATGTTGCATTAGCGTGTGACCGGAGTTTGTATGCGTATCCTCCGTTACTGTTTGTTCTTTCCTTTCTAATCTCTTATGCACTGCTCATATCAGCCCTGTTCACTCCGTGTGGTGTTTTGTTAGTTCTTGGCACCACTCTGCATGAGTAATATGACATTTGTATTTGGCCTATACTTTCTAATGTGTGATGTTTTCTTAGTGTTTGGCAGATTCTGTATGTGTAATATTTTGTCGACATTTGGCTTAGTACTTTTATAATGAGTGACAGTCCATTAGCAGTTGCCCATATTCCTCCAAATGGGCAGTGGTGTGTCGAGAGACATGGAATCAAATGCTGTTTACTATATGCTGTTTGTGTGGGCTTGTGTGTGACGTGTCCCGTTGGCTTGGCGATCTGATAATGGCGTCTATAATATTCTGAACTCCAGCACTGAACGGCTGTCAACGGGGCCACACACATCTTCATAATCCCTTTAATGGACTCTGTGGGTTGGACAATATCATTTCACACACACATAAGCACATCTAAGAGACACCCACTTGCAGAGATGCGCATACAGTGGATAATAGATGGTCTGCACAAAACCTTTTCAAATTTCCCTTTGCTTTTCTTGTCTTGTGTCCTTGCCTTGAGGTGTTAAATAAAGAATCACCTATCAACTTTACTTTTAGACACACACACACACAACTACTGACGGACCATAAAGTTTGAAAAAGCTGGAACACATCTCTACACATGCAGGCGCTGGAGAGAAGAAGTACAGAGCACACTAGTCTCTTCGGACCCATTCACACATAGCATTTTATAATGGAATCTGTATCTGGATATGTTATGTGAGGAAAAACTAATGTAAATGCCAGATGGACATAGGCTCTGCTATCAACATGCAACCTGGGTGATTGGATGACAAGTGGACAGCCCTAAGTACAGCTGTGGTTGCACCCAATGCATCCTCAAGACGTGGTTGCTCAGACCACATTCAGAGGTGGTCTGAGTGGCATATGGCTACATTCTTTCAGCAGTGTGTCCCCTCATGTGTCCTGGGCCACACTGACGGGCCGCCTACTCAGCTGACATCCTTAATTATCTGACAAGTGAACTTTCATTTGGTGCAGTTACACAGATGCAGAGCTACAGGATCGTCTCCGGAGCCGCTCTCCTCCCAGCTAAAGGTCATTTCAACGTCTGCCCGTTAGCATGACAGTGGCAGCAGCAGCAGCTGTGACACAATCCCAAAAAACCCACACTGACACTGAAATGGCACGAATGTGTCGTTAAACCCGTTAATGACCCTTAAGTTACGTTAGCTGTGTGATGCTAACAGTTAGCCCTGTTGCTGTTTGTGTGGTTCTTACCAGCTGTCTCCGGCATGGAACTCACACTCCCGCAGCAGGAGTCCCCTAACAGTGCTTGTTTCGTTATTAACAGAGAGAGCATGGGCAAGGAGGGGCTGCGAATCAATACACTGTGCGCAACAGAAATGATTCATGTGTTTACATGCATATGGAGCAGGGAAGTGAGACCTGATCACAAGTGGTCACTTGAAATGCGTGAGACATATTCCAATGCCAGGTGTGAACATTAGGGCTGTCAACGAATATTCTAAATTCGAATTTGAAAAAAAAAAGAACCTTCGAATGTGAAAATTGATATTTGATTGTGGAGAAAAAAATAGACCAGAAAATAGACCAGACGTCGAAACGATCGCTGCAGGGTGCGAGCCGGCCACGGAGCTGCGTGGCGCAGCCAGCGTGGATGACACAATCAGTTAACATGGGTGCCGAAAGGAAACTGGCTTCACTTCGAGGCGCTTTGAGTCTATTCACAGCGGTGTGGCCTGACGGGTTGGAGAGGGGGGGCGAGCGAGAGGTCCGCGGTCGTTTATAACATAATGTTATCGATAATTGTTTTATGTGTTTTAATGTGTAGGTATGTAAATGTTTTCAAAGACGTCTATGTTGAAATAAAAATACAAGTAGTTATGTTTCCTTGTATTAATTTGCCCTCTTGTGGACATAATGCGCAAAAAAAAAAAATATTCGAATGGTTCGACCCTAGGAGTTATTTTTAGAAGGAATATTCAAACGTCATTTTTGAGCAATTTTGACAGCCCTAGTGAACATACAGACATAGAGCTGTCCACTAGTGTTCTGATGACCCAATATACATGATAACAGCAGGTGTAAACAGCCTCATACAAAGCATTCGGATCAGAATGCAACTGGATCAGCCAGGACACACCTTCTACAAATCAGCCAGTCCCACCTATTGGCATTTGAAGATTTTTTTTCCAGGATAACTTTTGAAACTTTTCACATAGTAGCACTATTTGTGTCTGAATTAATAGAAATGGGATGCATTCAATATCTAGAACAAAAAAATCAATACAAATGTAGCTAAGCAAACTTCATTTTCACTGAGGGTCATCGGCCAAATCAAATGTTTTACTTCTAGTTGGTGAAAAAAGAAACAAGTATTCAAATGCTTGGAATCTTCCTTGACACTGATAAATGCCACTTGCGGCTTTAATGTTTGAAATAAATGATGATGAAAATGGTCATAATTTTCACTTCAGGTGTAACTGGGCCAATCAGGGTTTTTTATTTAATTTTTTTAATTTTAAAGACATGCAAAACAAGTCAGGGAAAAGACAGAAAGATAGAAGCTAGCGACAATGGTGGAAATTATGCTACAACACAATTTTACAGGAAAAGAGCAGTAGAGGTACCACTGCATCCAGAATGAAAATGAATTTTTTTTAACCCAGAGGCAACAAAACAAAAAAAGGAAAGGAAAAACAGATAAACAACCAGGTAAACAAATGAGGAGCATGAGAGAGCAAGGACCAATACAGTATTTGTAGCCTTGCTATTCATTTTTACCAAGAACTGGATTAAACATCTGAGATGAGTTTTCAAAAAGGAACTATTTTATAATTAAAAATAATAATAATAATGGCAAGAAGAGGGCAAAGTAATTTGGTAATAAATAATGTTAACTACAAAAAATACATCCTGTGGTTATAGACATAAAGGTCGAGGTGCAAATTTCTTAACTGGCATTAAATTCTCACTGCTGTTGCTGTAGTTGCTGTAAGTAAGCAATGAGACTGTTGAGTTTGAAAATGATGAGAATAGTTAAATAGAGGAAAAATTGCATAATTTTTAAATGAATTAAAATAATTACAGCCTGCTCCCAGCACATAGCTGACAAGTTTTAAAAAGATTAAATGAGTGTTTTAGAAGCTGCTGAGCTTTGATTGAGTGAGAGGCCACATTTTTATCCTCTTTTTTTGCCCACCACCATGATTTCAAAGATAATTCCCAATTCATTTGCATTCCAAATTTGAACGTTATCAGAAAAATAGTTAAAGAAAGTCTCAGTTCCCTTGACCTGCGCTACAGACTGTGCTTTGTGCTGTGCCTTGAGTTACAAAAATAGACCAATGAGGCCTGACAGACGGAACAGACACAACCTTGACTGGTTGACAACACCCACTCGTCTAATTCAAATGAAGTTAACCTGCTGAGTGATTCAGAGGCTGCAAACTTGCTCTCATAATAATGATCATTCAAAAGTTGTGATTTAAGATTATTTCAGAGTAAAGATAGAAATGTATTTTCACTGTAGAGGAGTAAATGTTGGCAGTTGCTCTATATGTGTTTGTGTTGCGTGATGAATTAGTATGAACAGTAATGAAGCTCAAATGGTGTATCTAAAATGTAAAAGGGTGGAAAGAAGAAAACCACTGTACCTGAAAAGCTGTGCAGTCAGCTGGTCATGCAAGAGGAAGAAGACAGAAGTCTGCATCTGAGTATTATGTCAAAGTGATGCGAAGTCAAATCAAACAAATTGGAAAATAAGATAATCAATCATGTAAGCCATGCCGGCCAACCTGCTCTGATGATTCTCTTACACCTATAATCTGCATAAAAGCTTGTTTGCCTTCACCTGAAATTAATTCAAAAGATCTCATTGTGTGTTTTATGTTGCAGCTGAGTTTCACAGACAATCACATTGAATTAAAAGTTTTCACCAATCCATACTGTGAAAACTACAATCACAGAGACAAGAACATTCTTCTGTGACCTTGAGTAGAATCTATCTCAGACACTGTTTAATATCTTAAATCTTAAGTAATCAGCCATAATGAGCAAACATCTCTTCAACGGGAGACCTTTTGGATTAACACTCTTGGGGCCACCAGTTTTACAGGCCCCAATGAGGAGATTGATTTCCCTCCTTTTTAGTACATCTTCAAATGCATTGTTGATTTTCCCAACACTGAACTGCATGAGGACCACTGCTGCTAGAATATGTAGTGATGTCATGTGATACAGTATCAAACTGCTGGACATCTTAGCTTCTGAGTTTAGATTCTCTGCCCGAGCCCGAACCCGACTGTAATTTCCCGCCAGTCATTGTTTTTTTTATCCTTCCATGCAAAGGCTTGTTTGCCTTCACCTCAAATTACTTAAGATCTCATTGAGTGTTATATATTGCAGCTGAGTTTTCACCTAAAAGGTCATAAATCCATACTGTGAAAACTGCAATCATGAAGAGGTGAAAAATGTTCTATGACCCTGGGTAGAAGCTATCTAAGACTCTACACTATCTTAATATCTAGAATATCTTAATATATTAAATCATAACTAATCAGCCATAGGGAGTACTTAAAATAAGTTGTCGATTAGTTAACAAACATATTGTTTTATGCTGAAAAACGTATTTATTTTTAGGATGATCTGCAAACCCATTAATTATTATTGTGTATGCACATTTATCAGAACAACTGATACCAACTCCAATTCAGCAGCGACCACAATAAACACATTTATTCAATAGATAAACTCACTCCAATGAACTTTCACCTTATTATGAGCAGAATTTAAATATTTCTGACTTTGGCGCTGCTGGTCTTTGAACTTGCCACTTCTTCTCCCAGCTATTCAGATAAGTGAATATTCTACTCTGTGTTTTCAATTTTTTTTTAGATATCCCATGATTCAAGAGAAAATAACGTGTTTTTTTTTAATTATTGGCAAAAAAAATATCAAGATATATGAACTGGCAAAAACACCCCGTCAGGTAAAAATGCCCGTCCTGCTCAAATCTGGTCTTCATTGAATTGTTTCTCTCTCTCAACGAAGCTAACAGGGCCCTAAAGTCTTGGTGTGTACACTCAGCTTAAAGAATGGATCTGGAATCACTGATGCAAGACCTGCAGTCTCACAGGAACTGGTGCTATCCAACATGACACTAATCAAAACAACAGTTGAGGCAGATAGTCATACACACCTCACTTTAAATTCAGTTGCCACTGGCTATTAGTTGCATCTGTTCTGAATCTGTAATCCCCATGGACACCACTTTCTTAGGACCATAGGTGTTTTGTCATAAACATCACACATAGCCAATGTAATTAGGACAGCACGGATGAATCTGAGTTATTCAGGTTGGGTGGGATTTGAGTTGTAAGCTCAACAAAGGATAGTCCTCGCACATCTCATGCACATCAGTTTCGACCAAGCATCTTATTAGGATTTGTTCTCTGAACTGGTTCCGGTGTGTACAGCAGCCTAAGAGTGCGCATCTGGGCAAATGGAGAATGCAAATGCATCATGGTATTTGTATAGTCAAGCTTAACACTGACACTAAGCCTTTCACTATCCTTGCCCTGGACAGACATGCCACTGTTTGAGGATGCACACATGCTCTGCAGACTGAGAGCAAAGGTGACTGCCAGCAAATATCTGTATCTGACCTGGCACAGGGTCACGTGTTGCCCAGACAGCACTGTCACAACATGGATTCACACCTAACTCCAGCTAATTTAGGGTATTTTTGCAAATCAAGGCAGAGGATTAAGGTTCAGAGCTCAGGCTTGATCTCGGAAAGAGCAATGGCATATAAATCTACCTCCTATGTCCATTTAGTAGCTATGGAACTTTCAGTCATAAACATGATCTTCATCATCAGTTGTCATGGATTTAGGTAGATGTTCAGATTTCCATTTGACTCTAAGGAATGTCACATTCATGTTGGCATAACAGTTGAGGTTCAAGACAAAACTTCATCTGCTGATGTAGATAATGTGATATGGTTAAAGGCTTAAGAAAAGGTTTCTGTGTTATTACGGTGTGGATTTTTTTTTTCTTTCAGAGAGAAAGAGTGTACATCCAGCTTGAAGTCATACGCAACCACATTCTGACTGCTCGAATTCAATTAAATACACTGGTACTTGCCTATCATACTGTGAATGGCTAAGGCCAATCCTACATCCAGGACATGGGCAAACCATACACTCCAGCCTATCCACTATGCTCTGGTAATGCCAACTGGCATGCTACCCCCTCAGCCACACTGGCTCCGTAATGGTGAAACGAACTCCCCATAGGCATCATGGCTGCAGAAACTCGAGACATGATCTGTCACTGACTGAAAACTCATCTGTCCTGCAGCTTGGCCCATAAAATAAAACTAAAACCAAAGAGAAAACAAAAACAAAACCTCTTTCTCTATCTCCTATTATCTCTAAATGTAGCCCTAAAAAAAATCAGCATATTTTCCGTTTACATCAATGGCATATTTTACATATTGTCATTTACACGCATGCTCTCTCCATCATGCAGGCAGTGCAGGAGCTTTAGACTGCATTTCAGTCATTACAAACCGCACTGCTCAGTTTAAGATTGATTTTAAATGCTCAGGAAATGAAGTTTATGGTCTTCTCAAAAGCTCGCTCACAGTTGCTTGATGATTTTAGCATCTTCACCTCTGATGGCAAATCCATTGAAAGAGAGAGTCCTCATACAAGTACCTGGGCATATGGAGAGATGACAAGCTTTCATTTGAGGCACATATTGCTACTCTAGTTAGGAGGTTCAAGGTTTAGAAGTGAGTCTTGTTTTACTTTCAGTGCTGAGAAAAAAAAAATGTGGAAACTAATTTTCTGTCTGTGATTGATCACAGTGACATTGTATATGCATGCAGCCTCCTTCATTTTATGTAGCCTTGATTTAGTATACCATGCATCTCTATGTTTTATTACAAACGCAAGGTCACTTTCTCATCACTGCATTCTTTATGGTTTGGTGGGTTGGACGTCATTGACCACTCACAGGCAACAGCGCTGGTATATAGTTCAATGGTGTTCATTATGTCTTTAGTTTCTGATAATGACTTTCTTTTATCTCAGACATGTTAGGATGTTACATACCTTGACATGTTTCGGCGGAAACTTCCGCCTTCCTCAGAAGTGTCACTTGGTGGTGGCTGTGACGCGTCTTTATCAGCTGATCTGTCAATCAGCCAATATTAGGGAGGCGTGACCGTCCTGTCACGCCACCTGATGTCCGTCTGCCGCCTCTCCAGGATGCTGCTCCAGGTGTGGGAGAGCATGTATGCCCCCTCGTCCCTGTTCACTGTCCCTGGGCCCCACTTCCGTATTTCAGTGGCCTCCCTGATCCAGCAGACAGCAGGTGGCGTGACACCAAGTTTCCGCCGAAACATGTCAAGGTATGTAACATCCTAGCATATCTGAGATGAAAGAACTAAAGTCATTGGCACTAGTATATGTTTTATCTATAAAGCAATATGGTGCAAACTTTGGGCCAACGCCCTACACTCCTCCATGTGGTTGCTTTTTAATGTACCTGGAGTTTTAACAGATCTTAGGAAAACTGCATTCTCCTATTACGCACTTTGGACATGGAACAATCTTCAAATATATCTAAAATTCGAGACGGTTATATCCACTGATGAATTTAAGGGCATCATAAAGAATGTCGTGACAATGACGTGCTTGTTTTTCTTGAGAGGCCACTATGTTTTATTATGGATTTTTCTGTTAAATGTTGTATTTGTTGCATTTTAAATGTGTTTTGATCGGCTGCTACTTTGTCCAGGTCTCTCTTGTAAGACAGATTTTCAATCTTAATGGGACTTCCTGTTTAAATAAAGGTTAATAAATAAAATAAATGAATACAATATTTGATGAAGTTGATGTACTTGCACATTTCTTGCACTTTTTTGGTTGTTGCGCTTATTGTAAGTTGCTTTGGATAAAACTGTCAGCTAATTAAATGTAGTGTAATATTCATGTTTGCTGATTTTTTACACTATAATTTTCTACAAAGTTTATGGGTAAGTTAAAAATATTAAATACAATACACTTGACAAGAACTAACAGA
Organism: Epinephelus cyanopodus; assembly: GCA_026686955.1. Classification (NCBI taxonomy): domain Eukaryota; kingdom Metazoa; phylum Chordata; class Actinopteri; order Perciformes; family Serranidae; genus Epinephelus; species Epinephelus cyanopodus. The sequence goes on from CM048918.1 coordinate 27,250,375, forward strand.
AATGCATACGTATTCAAACCACAGGGACCCATGTGCATTTTAAACAACTCCTGGAGCCACTAGCCAAGGACCTTGCTAACTTAAGCTGATGCTGTTTATATTTCATCGTAGCTGTAATTCAAGGTAATGTCATATTGAAGAGAGAAGAACCAATTCTATCAATTGCTAGGGGTCCATAGCAACAGGCATCACAGGTACTCCGATGACATAGTTGGCTGTGAACACAGCTATAGAACACTTACATACTCGTTTCTTTACAGTGTCGCTCCATCCTGCTTTGTTCTGTTTTGTTTTTAGAATTTTGCTCCATCCAGTCTTTGACTTTTCTGTCCAGTCACTCAGTCAGCCCTACAGATCAAGGGTTTTTTATGTAATGGAGCAGAATAACAGACAAAAATGCATCCTTGCCATCAGGATGTCTTCTGTCAGTGGGCCGGAAATGGTGAGACAGAGATGGATGGCAAGAAGCATTCAGCTCAGCTGTGTGCAAGCACAACACTCTCACCACCCTCTTTCCCTTTCCTTCAGTCTTCCCTCCTTCATCTAGTTTCTGCCTTGCCTTCTCTCGCACACACTTTCTATTTTGGCTGCATGATAGCAGTGTCTGACTTAGTGACTGCTGGGACTTGCTCAGTAAATGAGTGCGGGTTGACTGACGGGGGAAGTTGAAGGTTGCGATCCTGATAAGTCTGCCTCAGGAATAGACGACACAATTGTGCTTTCTTTGGACTGGACAGATAAAGTGAAGACATTGGTGAAGTGAAGGACACTAATGATGGGTCCACACATCCCAGTGTTTCAACTTGTCAATCCTGCCAAGAGAGGTTTTTATCTCTAAGGGTGAAATACAGCATGTCTAGTCACAGCCAAGTCGTTTGATGTTCAAGGTGATAATTATTAAAAATGTGGTCTCTTTTAGTAGATGTATGGAAATAATGATGCCAAAAAAGGGAGATTTTCATTGTGAGTGCAGAGGGGGTATTTCATTATCACTACAACAAATCCTCAATTTCTTGACTTGCAGTTCCATACGTTATGTTGCTAAACATTTCATTACCTGTCTGATAGACATCGCTAATGTGTATTTGATTAATGATTTTAATCAAAACATTGCTCAGCTTTACTTCTCTTTCCTTTATTAAGAAGTCAAGATCTGTAGCTGTATTGTGGACCAATTACAAAATCCTTTCCAAAGCAGGCAGCCTAAGAGACCTGCTGGGCAAAATACATCCCTCTTTTGTAATTTGCTGGATGTCTAGATTGCTTGGCCTTCACGGCTGTTTTGCTTCATTACAGGAAAGAGTTTGGACCAGGTTTAACATCAGCATTTATGGGTGACTTTTAAGACTCTTGGCTCCAGCCCATGTTTCTTTAAAAAGATTCAGGAGTTCTATGGAGGGACCTAAAAGTTGGAAGAAGGTCATTTAGAGGCGAAATGCAATCAGGCAGGGGTTATCTCTCCCTTTATGGGGTCAGATATGTTTATCTACTGAGCCAATACCTTGAAAAATTGACACTAAGGGATTGTTTACCAGATACTGGCAAGATTACTGTCAACAATGTGCCACCATCAGGGCTGTAACTAACAACTGTTTGGATAGTCAAATAATTTATCAGTTATTGAAATGAATAATAAACTATTTAGATTATGAATTGCAGAGTTACTAAATGGGCTCTAGTTTCCCTGCGCGGCGCAGGGTGGCGAACCCCGCGCAGAGCTAGTTTCGAGCAGCGCAACCCGAGGCGCGCGCAGTTTGGTAGTTTGGCAGACCGAGGTACGCTGAGATGGGTGTGGAGGCGCAGCAGGGGGAGGTGTCAACAGATCCAGCTTGGCGCAGTGACAGTTTTGTGCCAAAAGGCTTCGCCGAAGGTGCGCTAAAAGCTCACCAACTGAAACCACGTCTACTGTCAGTGCAGGCGGTGAGCAGCCGGTGTAAGCCAAAGTTTGGCTGACCAGCAGTCAGTGCGCACACGTCACCAAAACCTCACAGGCAGGTTTCCAGAATGTCAGGCACATTAACGATGCAATAAATAGCCACAAACACCACTATTCAATGCAACTATCTGCAATCAGCACACAAATGTATCTCTATATCGACTGTCCCGTCACATCTGATGTCAGATCAAAGGGGATTGGCACTGTTTGGCACATTTGGCACGCGTAATGGAAACCCAACCTGATTTGATTAACACAGCTGCAAACTAATGAGTTCACATCCCTCTCAGCCAACCACAAGCAGCCACAGCATCAGATAAGGAGTATATATTCAGCATCTGTCATCTTAGAAAAGTCAGAAGAAAAGAAACAGAGTGAGACTGCGAGAGAGAAAGAGAAAGCCTCGCCCGGTCTGCAAAACTAGAGGCCCATAGGGTCTTCTTTAGCAATCAGCTTTTAAATTTAGCTTGAAATATTTTCATGCATGCACTAACTCGTAAAAATAAAGACAATTACATGATTGCTTAATTCACAAGTAAGTCTTTTGATGAACGTTTCGGCTGATTTAACCAACACATTCTCACTTCGACCTCATCACAAATCAGTGTTTGGTCATGGACTCTTCACGTCCAGATACACATATTGTTGCACTTAAAAGATAAGTGCAACGTACCCTGGGTGTGTTGGTTGTTGACATTCTGGGACGCCGTGTCAAGTTCTGCCTGTTACATGCATTGTCTTTCACAGGAAATTTACCATTTTTTCTTTCAAAATAAATGCACTACAACAGTACATCACCGCAAATTGGCATTTTTTTCCCAACAATAACAAAAGCACGTGGTTGGGTTTAGGCAACAAAAGCATCAGGGTTTGGCTTTATGATCTCACGGGACATAAACACTGCTCAGTGAAGGTCAGTGTTTGTTGGACCGATCCACCGCCCTGTCCGCCCACCCCATTGGGACTTTCTCCGCCTTATTTTCATTTTTGTCCTGCCGCGTTACCCCCTGATGCAGCCGAGCGCTTTAACTATAATTAACATATCATGCCCACGAAATGATGGCTTTTATTGTCAGTGACTGACGCTGCAAGACACTGCCCAAGGGCCAGTAATCTAAATCCAGTCCTGTCATGGACCAAACAGTTGCTATTCCATTATCAATCAATCAATTTGTCACATTAAATAACATCCAATAATATTTCCTGACCTCTCACATCACGGGGGACATGTGTCTTAGTTTGTTTATATTTTTTGCCCTCGTCAAGATGGCTGCATGGACACTCCTCCTGAACACAGGCAGCGATTCCTCTCTGCAGCTGCCTCTGAACAGCTTATAGCAGTGAGCCATGGTGTTTTTTTCCCCTTATTGTGCAGGGCATGTTTGAACTGGACAACATATCAATTACCGCACATCAATCCTAATTCACCATAAAGTGCACATCTCCTCCTTCTTTCTTGCCAGACTCCTCATCAGAGTTTCATCAGATAGGTACATAAAAAAAGGCACCTGGTTGAATGATGCTGTCCCGTATTCCAGGATTGAGCTAAGTATGGTGAAACAAAGGCCATCACAGTTCATGATAGCCCACTGGACACCAATGTGGGTTGCTGCAGGTGATTAATATCGCCAGATCATGGCTTTTAACGTTAACCTGGCTAGATGAGTCTTCATCATCTAGAGAGCCAGTGTGCCTCATCTTCAAATGCCCCAGCATTACTGATGTGCTCCAGTGCCAGGCATGGTCAGCTTTAGATATGTTACAGTTCCCTATCTTTGTTGGCTGAGTTCATAGAGAAATGCTCTCACACTTAAAGGTTTTTTTGGTTGTGAAAATGTTGCCATCGCACTTCGCAATGTCACCACCATCACAGGGAAGTGACTCACATCATAGCCAATGACACCACCGACTAACTGACAATTACATTTGTTGGCAAATAATTTTGTAATCATTTTTGTCAACTACATCAATTATTGGATACACCCCAAGCCACAATTCTATAATAGTCTGTTTTTCTGGGTCCAGCATCATCACTGCGGGACACCGAGTGGAATTGGTACACCAAGATTACAGGATATAAATCAGTGCCAGGGCTTACACAGAATAAGACGTTTGGGACAGTTTCAGCAGGAGCATTCTGAGCCTCCAACAGAGGATGATTGGTAGCTGCTGAGGAAGTATCGGGCACTACATCCAAAAACAGTTTCCCAGGACTCTGTGACTTTAATGGAACATTAATGACACAGGGAGGTCTGGTGGGAAAGCTAATAATGATAAACTCTGTTAAGGAGATGAGTTGTACGAGGCCCGTGTGAAAGAGATGTACACAGGTGTAGGGGTTGGGCCAGAGGTGGCACAGGTCAGTCCCTGGAATGGGATTGGCCCCGCTGGTGCCAAGAGAAGCAAAACAACTAAACAATTATGCAAAGCTGACACAGAGATGCAAAACAACCACACTCTGCTATTATAATTACCTATGGTTTGTTAACTCAAGACGCAGATGGTGATGGTGTGGTTACTGTACCCCTTGTTAGTTTTACGATATTTCCACTCTTATCTTCACTTCCTCTCCTTTCCACACATCTCAGATTGTTATATCTCAGTATCAACTCCCCACTGAAGTTGTCATGATAAACACACACATGCACACAACACACACACAAAACCCCTTCTGTCCATTAGTCATCTTTCAGCCAGGCGTGATCTCAGCATGAAAGAGGAGACAGGAACAAATAGTTTGATTGGCTGATTAGCACCAAATGAGAACCTGATTGGTTTATTAGCATGTTGATCAGAACTGAAGAGTCTCTCCAACTGGGTAACACGGCTCCTGATAAACATTTTGGCTTGGCATCATCACCACTTCTTGACTCAATAAATATGTGGTAAATCTTTTCATCTTGGTTTAATGAAAACAGAGTTCTCACGCTGATTTATTTGATTACCATGGTATTTCTATGAAATCACGTTTTTGTGGCAAACAACAGAGATAAACGAGAGAACACTTCAAATACAACTGTGAGTACTGACCTTGACAAATTTGATCTGAGATTGAACAGATAAGTCTTATTTCTTTATAAAGTATATAGAAAAGGAAAGAAAAGAAAAGATTCTTTTTAAAGCAGAACAGCAAAGATCTTTGCTCCTCAACCACCTTTCTTAAACCCAGAGACAACAAGTCAATGCACCACTGACACTAGGACTGCAGGCCCACCAGAGTGTGTTGCCAGCTTTGTCAGGACAGCTGCAGTGATGGAAGTGCCTCCAGTACTCTCCAGAGACCGAGCTGTGCAGCTCTCCTCCCAACCCCCTTTGTCCTGGTCCTTGAAAATCCTGCTCTTGCTTCAATGTTCCATCCCCGTTTAATGACAGATTTTGGATGATTCAGCACTTCAAAGGGGAACCAAAGAGTAAATTTATTATCTTCATCTTGTTCTTCCACCGTTCCAACTTGACAGCAAGCCTTGGTCTGCCGCAGACCAAACATGAGAAGACACACCTTACGATGTCTCCCAGTGTAATGTAATCTAATATAACTTTACAAGCTGCAACCTCAGAAATTACCAAAGAGCTGAGCCAACATCTTTCTGGCACAGTGTCAACAGCAATATCACATAATAAGCTTCAAGTCTTTGTTTCAGGGTTGTTGTATCGGATAGCATTACATTCGATTAGACAGGTGTCCATGACATCGTGTCCACCCCCCGTGCAAAAATGTTGTACTCCTTAATTAATCAATAATGGTTGTTTAAATGAGAGTAATAAAATGAGGGGCTCACAAGTAGGTATTCATTAAGGGTTACCAACAGAAAATGGAGAACAATATAACTCTTTAGAATACAAAGAGAGCAACGGCAAACAATTGGCTCCGCATGTGTGTGTGTGCTGTACATGTGTGTTTGCATGAATGTATCCATATTTAACACTGCACATGCAGCCTTGGATCCTTATAAACGTTGCCTTGTGCTTAACTGGAAGAAGGAATCAATATGATGAAAAATAGAGTTTTACAGTATGGCCTCTATGGGAGGTCCTTGGTGAAGATTTAACAACAAAAAGCAACCACATGCTTCTTCCAATATCTCTGACAGTCTGAGAATTGTATGGGTAGCATATCTGTGTCAAGCTTGAAGGTTATTTTAAATTTAGCTTTTATGAATGTTCCAAGATTACCATGACAGTCCACTATCAGGGTACTTTCACACCTGTCCTGTTTGGTTCGGTTCAGTCAAACTCAAGTTTGTTTGCCCCCTAAGCGCCGTTGGTTTGGGCAGGTGTGAGTAATGTGTGGTGCGATTCATTTGTGGTGAGAACATGTTCCGACCTTGATCCGATCCAACTGCAGTCACATGACGCATTGTTTGGGTTAAACATGAGCATGTTACAGTCCTGGAGGATTATTAATGTGCACCTCCTGTTGTACTGCCTTAATATGCACATTCAGCACATCCAATGCATCAAGACATTGTTTTCTAGTTGGAGCTGCGCCTCATTTTCAAACTGTATGGTTTAACTGAAATGAACAATGACAGCAATATAGTCCACGATGAGCAGCGCTAAAATCAACCTGCATAGTTGTCCCTCCATTGTGACATTAGAAAGTGTCATATTTATCTTGCAAGTGTACTCTTCTTCAATGTTGGCTTTACTTCTTGAATTTTTCCCACATGGAAATTCTGAGAAATCAAGAGCAGCTTTCCTAGTCAAGGCATTTCATCTAGACCGCTTATAAATGCTGCCGTGGTAACACGAACCAGCTCTAGGCAATTATGCAACTTTGTAACAAAATTAGTCTCTGATTCGGACCAAAGCAAGAAAACTCTCAGTCTGAAAGCACTCTTACATTTCTATCTTCTTCACTTAAACAGTTAAAAAGACACTGTCCTAAAGTACCAAAAAGGTGGCGCACCATTTTCTATAAGAAGGTGTTATGACCACTGTCTGAATAATGACAGCAATACGTCACAATCTGTAGGAACACCTTTACTCAGATGTGCTCTTTTTAACTAATGGCACCCATGTTACTTACATAATTATCTTCTCCTGCATCACTGAACATATATCCTTTTTAAATTCTAGCTCTTTAATGCACCCTGCTGTGGTTTTCTTACTCCACTGCAGATATCCTTACTTTAAAGCAGATGATAAAAAGGGAAACGGTACACGACTATACACATGGATGGTTCTGTGGTTCACATTCTGCTTCACTCAGAGGGCATAGCAAATGCCACAAAATACAATGCTGCTCCGAGAGACCTCCGTTCTTTGGCAAAACATTTATATTTTGAAAGGCGCACTGTGCTGTCAACCTCATGACAACCTCATCCATGGGCCACTTTATTCTGACAGCATCAGTCTTGCTCACTCGCTCATTTCCATTTCCTCCACTCCACAAAGTGCTTATATCTGACTCCTCTAACGTCCTACTTTTCTTTTACATTAAGAGGCCTAGGACTCAACTCTGTTGAACTCTATTGAGTGACTAGAAACAACTGAGACCTCCTGCTACTTCTTCCAACCAAAGACTGATCAACGCAGAGTCATTCTTAGATTCAAAGCTGCACTCCTCCGCCCAAAGCATAGCAGTCTATTTGAAACTCTATCCCATATCCCACTGACAGCTATCCTTGCACATAAGAAACCATAATCCATCATTAGTAATTGAGGCTGTTCATTTTAAATAGGTTCCTTATTCTTTTCAGGGAATAGCTCTGATAACTTGAAGCAAGTTCTGTGAAAAGTATCACTTGAGTGAAAGTCGCTGGGAGGGATGGAAAGCTGGAGTTGATAGCTGTGATGTCTTTCATATCAAGCACTACATACTGTTCAGCAAGTTAAAGCATGCTGTTTTTTTAATCTGTAAAACACTGAATATTAAAACAGCAAGGCCTTTCATTATGATTTATTCAAGGCCCTAGTCATTTGTGTGTGTTTTTACATTGCAGAGAAAAGTTCTGGCATCCCGTTGGACTTTTTCATGTTGTATTTTGAACTCAACACAAAGTACAACTGAAGTTTTTGGGAATGTTATTCATTTTGTTTTTCATTTTGGTATTGGACAAATTAAAAATCAGGGGCCACAATGACAAACACAGTGAGTGGTATCAATCTTCTCTTCTGACTCTCAGTAAGAACCCAAATATGAGTATTTTGAAAAACATCAAACTATTGCTAGGAAAGTAGGACGTAGCTGACAATTTTGTGTTGGCAAGCAGGGGTCGTACTCACAAACATTCTGAGAACACTCTCAGAGAGCTCTGAATTTAGCCTAAACATTCTTATCAAGGATTTCTAGCTTAGGAGTAACTAAGGAAAATTCTCGGAGCAACTCTGAGCAAGGAAGGGACAGACACTTTTACCTTAGTGAGAAGGTGTGGTTGACCCATTGCTAGTTGTGACACATTCTTTTAAAAAATGTGACTGGTTGTCACAGACATGCTCTTTTGTGAGCCAGCAAGATGTGGACATCCAGTGGAAAATAAATGACCTGCATCACAATATGAGACTTTGAATGTGCTGTAATTGTTTGTGTGATCACTATGCCGATGGAATGTTGAGATAACCCAAGTCATCACTGCTGCAGTGTTGACAATCTTAGTGTTGTGATCACTTTCATTTCTGGCATTATAACATTATTACACTGGGTGGGATATGTGAGGGCATTTCTAATGAGATGGACCACAAACATTATCCCTGCACCATCTTATCTGCAGCACTTCATTATTTCACTGTCATTCAGTATTATTTCTCTTACTCCTTAGTCTTGCTGCAATTTTTTTCTCTGCTTAAGAAACTCTTGAGCCTTTCAAAGGCCTCCTCACTACTCCTAAAACTTTTCTTAGAATCCAGTCAGTAAGAGCAACTCTGTATGAGGAAGCTTGGTCAATATGGCTCAATCCAATAGTGGGTGACACATTTCATTCAAAATGACATGTCAAACTCATGGTGGTGCTAAAGTAAAAGTCAAGGGATCACCAAAATTATTGGGTTTCACCATCTGGGCACAAGTTCTATCTTTCTCTATGTGCTTGTTTCAGCCTGGTCTCACAAAAATACTACGTGACATGACCACTAACTCCTAACAACACATTATGTGGTGGCACATAATCTCTCCAGACAGATTCTGCAATTTACATTGTAGAATCTGTCAGCAGCCCGGCGTCCATGGCGACCGCTCCTCCCAAAACGCCGTCAGCGTGAATTTTTTTTTTTTTTTTTTCAGCAGATGTCTTAGTTACAACATGATTGAGCTAACTGGAGTAGTTTCATGTTGTATCCGACAACAGGAGGAGGCACATAGCAGCGCAAAACTGCTTTGCTAGCCCAATCATGTTGTAACTAAGATATCCGCTGGTACAATTATTGAATGATTATTCAATGATTAATTATTATTAATTACAAAACATGCACACAGAAATAGTAATGTTTGTTCAATCATTGTGTTTATGGACTTTACAAACATTAGATTAGTCTACACGGTGATATAGTGGCGTGAAAAATGTGATATATCTATCTATCTATATCAATCAATCTATCTATCTATCTATCTATCTATATATATGTAGATAGATAGATAGATATAGATATATATATGAGCTAAACTCTGCTGGTTTTCTACCTAAAGTATTTGTAAACAACAAGGCGATTCCCTGGGGGCACCACCGGAAGTGAAGGGCTTGAGTGATCCCCGAGGCCCCTGCACTTCCGTTAATCGAAAAACTACGGGCAGTGCCTCCAGAGGTAAAGGCAGGAAAAAAATAATATGTTAAAATTACATGCCAGCACCACAAAAACAGTGTCAGTGGAAAGTAAGTTTGAATCTTTTGTCATGGTGGATACACCAATTCCTTGAAGAACCTCAAACAATTGGTAGTATAAAGAGCAAGAAAGTTTACATAAGACAGGAGGGACAGGCTGGGTTGTGGCTGGGTCAAACAAACACACGACTTGTGTCCTGTGTGAAATCAGAGGTCATTAATCTATTTCCTGCTGTCTAACCTTGTTATGCACAAATGATCAATATGTGAGCCTAATGTAAACAGCAACCTCCTGAATTGATTGTGAAGTTTTTTAGTCATGTTAGCACCATGGCTGTAGTGACTGCCATGAAATTTTGCACCGTATCATCATAGGATGATACTTCATGAGCTATATAAGTGGGTGGCTGGGGTTTGGATGGGTAATTGGGTGGCTGAGGCTTAGATGAGTAACTGGGCTGCTGGGGCTTGGACGGGTAAGTGGGTGGCCCCGGGCTTGGATAGCACAAACACAAACAGTATTAAAGTATAAACAAGCCAACCTGATCTCACAGAAATACTTGAAATGACCATGACCTCCTAACACTGCATTACATGAAATGTGTCAAAATGTCATGCAGGCTTCACAGAATCAGTCAACTATGCATGTTCACAAGTGTAAATGTTGTGAAAAAAGTGGCAGTTCGGTTAGGCTTAGTGGAAAAAACAACAACAAAAAACTTGGATACATTTAGTGCCGGACATAGTCACATGCTTTTAAGTATGTGAGTAGTTAAAGTATAAATACCTCAACATGATTTCACTCAGCATGATGTAAATTTAAAATGTTGACTAAAAAGACACTTTTAGCATATGCTCACTGAACTAAAATCTGGTCCACCCATATAAACTGTACAAACAGGGCCCAAGTGAGTCTCATGGCACTAATGGTGCCATATAAAGCAGTAACTATTCCATTCATGAAGCTCATGGATTTCCACCAAAGCATTAAAACATTTCTGTGGCAGCTTTTATTCAGTGTACCTGCCAAAGGACCACTCAAGCAAGAGGATTTTAATAGGAATGCCCCTTCAACCCATTCACATTCTTTGCCTATAACCATGTAGTTATGGCGGATGTGCAGCAGGCTGGTGAAGATGGAGATAGATGGGTCTTAAAGAAAGATGGATGGCTTTCACATAGTGCTGCTGAGCATTCAGGTGTTTATGAGGGTAATATCTATCAGGTGGAGGAAGATTGATTACCTGTGCCTAATGAGAATAAACATGTCTAACAACTTCACTTTTAATTGCTATTGCTTTTTGCTTTGCTGTCTTCCCTTTCTCCCTTCCTTTAATTTCCTGTCACCTTTCCCTCTGTCATGTTAATTTCATATTGAGGCCATGAAAGCCCACCATGCAATTTAGGATCACATTCTCAATGTCTTTTCTAAAAGGACAGACAGCTGTGTATCACAGGCTTAAATCACACCTTTGTCACTGAGAGAATGAGCATATTTTAAGCATTCTTGTTTTGTATGCACACGTACATGTTGCTTTATATATTCATCGGTGAATGGACAAAAGCATTGAGGTTTTTATGTACTTGAATGTGGGCCCAATTCTGGGTTTAGATAAGAATACCACAGCATTTATTAATAGCACTTGCCAATGTGGATGCAAATAAGTAATATTTTTACATTCTTCACCCTGCAGCGAGTCTCAGTGGGAGACCGAGAGTGAGTGTTGGACCGCCCACATTGCACCCGGGCTGCCAGCAGCGGTGCATAAAGGTATATGTATGCAACGATTTCCTTTCTGAATCATTCCATACAAGCATGGGTTGTTAATTTTGAGTACTTCCCAATACTGAACACTTGTCCTGATATTGACTATCTGCTCTGACTGATCTGTATGTATGTCTCTCTGTGTATACATGACCTTTGTGTATCACGCTGCATCTAGACCTGTTTCTCTAATTAAATGGCGCGCTGTTGTTTTGTTGTATCTTAGATTTGGATCTGTGCAAAGAAATGCCGTTCACCCAGGTTGGTGTGCTCCTCTGTAACGAAGATTCAGAGTTTTTAATTTAGGAGTACAGACCTCAGTTCTTTTGCACTGTTGTATCTTTAGGGTCAAATAACTCATAACTGCAGAAGAAGTGACGTTTGAAAAGAGAAAGTGTCGGGGAACTGTAAGCAAATTATGATTTACTGTGACAATAGAGTATGGCGCTGAAGCCCAGCATTGAACACATTATAATTATTGATAAAACATTGCAGATGAAAGCGCAATCTATATATAATACTTGTAATATCTATGCAGTAACAAAGGTATCACTGATTTATCTGCCTCCACAGTTGCATTTGTGTGTGCACAGAAACCAAAGCTGTGAGTTCCGACTTATGTTGGTCCTAATCAGGTCTTACCTCACCGTGTGGCTGTGATGTGCTGTGCAGTAACTGATGATGCACTGATGATGATGAGTCATGGCAGGGTCTCTGTTATTGTCTGTTAAATTAGTGAAATGCAATCTTGGGGGACAGTGAGACAAATTTCAGTGCTCTGCTGTGTCACCTCCAATGGGACCCTTTCCTCAATTCTAACTAGAAAGGCACTCACAGAACGCAGACTTCTGCCAAGGCTAAATGCCGGCAGCGCTCATATGACGGTTATGGCTGATAACAGCGTCCTGACCCACGTTTGAGGACAGACTCATTGCTGATGCAAAACACCCACCCTTCGGTCCCTCCAGGTTGCCCCAGTAAGTGTGACCTAAGCCCTGTTAACGCTATTAGCAGCTGCCCACTCAGCTCATCCACATCCAAGTTTCCATGTCCATTGGTTACGTTCTAGGTGAGAGGGGTGTGAATATACTGTTTAACAAAAGTGAAAATTAATATGTGTGTGCGCCCTATGCTTTGGATCTACTCTTTAATGGTTTGTTCCTTGGCCCATGATTCACCCTTTCATCAAGTTTCATGAAAAATGGGCAAGTAGTTTTTCAGAGTCCTGCTACCAATAGACAAACACACAAACAGCAGCACAAATATGACCTTGCAGAGGAAACTATAATTGAAAGAGCAAAGGTTACACGGGCCATTTAATTGCATCTGGTGATTCAGTGTCAAACCGACAATGTTATTTGAGAATTCTTGATTTGAATGTCATCCGCTTTTTCTCAGGCCTTAAGTCTCACACTACGTCTAACTTACAGAAAGTTATTAATAATAGAGCACTAAGTTGCGGCCAATCAATTTTAAATTAACTTTCTACATTTCATGTCACCATGCCTCCTTGTGTGTCAAGTAGAACACAAAAAAAAGATTGTGTAGCCAATCCTTTTCTCAGTGTTCGTGCTTGCTCTTTTCACACCACGAGCCCAATTTTTGATTGAAAGATTTGAAAGATTTTGTCCACTGTGCAGATCAAGCTCAGTGACCTTGAGCCGGCAAAGAGGTAATTTTCCAGGGCAAAGCAGATTTTGTCCTGCCTGTGTCTGTTCTGTAATTTCCATTCCTCTCAGTGACATTGCTTGCATTGGAAACAGAGGAGTGCACTAGAGGGTAGAGTCAACACAAATTGGGTTGCTCGGTTCATTTTTGGTCTACAGAAAGTGGTTTTGCATCCAGATACTCTGATTATATTCAAATGCATGCCGAGATGTTGTTTTCCTCTGGCCGTAGTTTAGGGAGCTGTCAACAACTGATCTATTTTTCATTGACAGAGGCCAGCACCCCTGTAACAGGTGACAGTCTCATAGCTGCGAGGGTAACTTCGGTATTAGTATGTCACTGTTTGCTGTCTTTGTAATGCAATCAGTTTTGTATTACAAAAGTCTACCCAGATGAATTATTTATATACTGCAGGTTTATACAGGCTATTCTACTTTGTCAGCTTGTTTTCTTAGTTTTAATGTAAAACATGCAGTACTTAGCCTTTACGCCGGCTCTCTGTTATTGATTTATGTATTCCCTGAAGCTCTCGCTCGGTCATACAGTAATTCCTACTCAAAAAAGACAGACTCGTGCTTAGTGTTGTCCGTTTTGACTAATTAATCATGGCACTTTAATAGACTCATATTAGCCAGTGGTTAACTGTTGACTTGGGACTATTACTTTGGTGCACAGGGTTTCACTAATATATTCCTCTATTGATTAATACCTTCTACCACGGCCACTGTCACCTGCAGTGATTGCGATCTTCTCCTGCCACTCTACTTTTTTTTCCCTGTAGTGTGTCTTTTGTGAGTGTGTGCTTGTGCAGTGAGTCAGACATTTTTCTTCAAACCCCCTGGGGGTCTGCACTCTGCCCTGTCTGTCTGAGGAGCCCACATAGAGCCCCCCCAGCCTCGGCAGAGCAGAGTGGTGGTGAAGGGGGATGTGAAGGGGGGAATATCAGCAGTATCTTGCAGTACAACCTGGAAGGCAGCTAGGAAGATGGGCCAGAGTCCTGTAGAGATTTGGCCCCTGTTCCACTTCATTGTGCTCCTTCAAAGTTTCCATAGTTATGGGTCATATTGTGACATTGTTTGTGGGAAAGACAGCAATAAACAAACCCTTTCCTTCCCTCTCTATTATTCCTCTCTCCTCCCTCCTCCAGATATCTGTTCTCTCATTACTCATGTGCTCTGGTGGAGTTGGCCAGGTTAGAGCTGCTGTACCTGAAACAGTGCTTCCCTTCCTCCTGTTTTACTGACCTCGTGTCTTCCCATTGACATCTGAAATACCTCCTTTTGCAAAAAGATGTGGGTGGAGTAGCTCTCTTGATGTAGACAGAGCTGCTATAAAGAGAAATTTTAAGACTGCCTTTCACTGTGTCCCCATCCCCTATAAACATGTGACATTAACCAAAGTGGGGTATTGGTAATTGGGCGAGGATAAGCTTAGGTGCACAAAATAATTCCACCCGAAGTCCGACTACAACTGAAGGTAACACAGCATATCCTCTAGAATTTTAAATAAGACGGTTTGCACAGCTGAACTTTTCATGAAGTCAGGTGGCAGCGTGTTTTATCCCTAACACGGTTCAAATGAGGAAGCCATTCTTCAAAAATAAGGTCACAGACAAGAGGAGAAATCTGATTACTGACCGCACATCACACATCTTTGATGTCCAGCCCATAGTGATGCAAAATGTTAACCTTGCGCCTTTCATCTTGAGGATCCAAAAGGAAACAGCCCAAAACAAATGAGAAAGAAGCATAAAAAATTCAAATGCCCAGCAGGACTCAATGGAAGCGCTTGTCTGTAAAAGCCCAAAGAATAAATCACATCATTGTTGTTGTTGACTGTTTGTTGGAGGATATCTCGGTGCATTCTTCCTCTGTTCTGTTTAGTTGGACTTCAGTATCACACTGCTGAGTCTCTCTTTAGCATGAAAAATGAGCTGTATGAGGAGCCAGTGTGTGATTAGTCACTGTGTTTTTGAGACTGGGACAGGGCAGCCTGTGTACACCACAGCTATATGCCATGATGATTAATTTGCTGTGGTGCTCTTGTATACATTTGTTTTTGTTGTGGCCATTTGAGTGTGAGTGTGTGGTAGCATGTTACAGTAAGTTTACCAGTCCTCTTAACGTAAGTCATTTCTCTGTGTACAGGATATTTACTAGACCATATATATATATATATATATACACAGTGTCCAAAATTAACTTTTTGACTCACCGGCCAAAAGGCTAGTGAATGTTCAAACTTTACCAGCCACTCAATAGATTACCATTGATTTCTGGTCAGGCCGGTTTAACACATTTCTAGTCTGGACCCTTAGGCGAGGTCCTTAAAGCTGCAAGCCTAACTCAGGATGAGTGAAACTGCAAACAAAAGAGTCATACCCGCTCAGACTTTACCTGGGTCAACAACGTCCACATTAGGTGTTGGGGAACCAGGGCAATCTGATGAGAAATGGACTACTGGAACAAGACATAGATAGACTAGAGCAGAGAATATGGAATATGCCCAGTGAGAGGGGCTACATGCAGAGGATGCGGGATATATAGATGCTTCGAAACCCAACATCTAGGCTGACAAAGAAACAACTCCTAACCCAGTCTTCCAACATCGGCAAACGGCAACTGCAATTGCAACTAGAGATGATGTGGGGAGTAGGGGCAACGGTGGTGCCAGTGGTAAGCAGAGCATTTGGGACTGTGACCCACAAACTGCGAGGGTGGTTCCAGCAGATTCCAGGTCACGGCTACTGATTTTGGTGTAGAAGATCAGGGGTTTGATTCCAAGTCTGGACCCTGAGGCAAGGTCCTTAAAGCTGCTAGCCTTCCTCGAATGAGTGAAACCCAAGTCATACTGGCTTGGACGTTGCCTGGGTCAACAAGGTCTGCATCAGGTGTTGGGGAACCAGGGCAACCTGATGAGAAATGGGCTACTGGAACAAGACATAGATGGACTATAGCAGAGACTATGGAACTGTTGGAATGCTATGATACAAGTAACCCCAGCGAGAGGGGCTACATGCAGAGGATGTGGGATATATGGATGCTATGAAACCCAATATCTAGGCTGAGAGAGAATAACTCCTAGTCTTCCAACATCCACAAACGGAAACTTAAGCCTGGAAGATCAGGGTTTCAATTTCCAGTTAGGGCATGGTAACATATATCTAGTCTGGACCCTGAGGCAAGGTCCTTAAAGCTGCTAGCCTACCACAGGATGAGTGAAACCCGGATCATACTGGCTCAGATGTTGCCCGCGTCAGGTGTTGGGGAACCAGGGCAATCTGATGAGAAATGGGCCACTGGAACAAGACATAGATGGGCTCAAGCAGAGAATATGGGACTGTTGGAATGCTACTATACAAGTAACCCCAGCGAGAGGGGCTACATGCAGAGGGCAGAAGATGTGAGGTATATGGATGCTTCGCAACTCAACATCTATATTGACGAAGCAACAACTCTTAGCCCAGTCTTCCAACATCCACAAACGGCAAGTGCTATTGCAACTAGATATGATGTGGGGAGTAAAGGCAACAGTGGTGTCAGTGGTAAGCGGAGCACTCTGGGCTCTGACCCCCAAACTAGATGAGGGCCTCCAGCAGATTCCAGGTATAACATCTGAGGTCTCTGTCCATAGAGAGAGAGAGAGAGAGAGAGAGAGAGAGAGAGAGAGAGAGAGAGAGACAGATATATATATATAATAAATGATCTGCTATGGCTTGTTGGTAAGATATTAATCTTATTTTTATTTCTGTGAATGGTAATGAGAAAGAGGAAGTCAGTAAACCTGATTGTAATATAGTACCTGTTCCTGTGGGAGAGAAAATTGTAATAAATGACATGTCTGTTGAAGTGTCTGTCTTTTCTTGCTGTCTTTACTGTATCCCTCACACATGCTCTCCCTCTCGTTCCGAGACGCATACATTTTAATGCTTAAGGCAGAAAACTGTATGTGTCATTCAGTGTCATGTGTCACATCTGTTTATTATGTATGAAACAACACGACACATTTATAACTTGTTTGGAGGCTCTCCTTGACATGAGAAACCGCATGTAACTGTTTAAGTCAAACCCTACAGCTTGTCGTGCACAGAGACCCTTTTTTTCATTTATTGTGTTATTTGCATACATATTAACACATGCAAATATTGATACATACTGTGTACATGCAAGATTGTTGTTTTTGAAGATTAATCCTGTTGCCTGCGTTTCTACGAATGTTTCTGCATGATGTGTTTGCGCACAGTAGGAAATCCAGTGTCCTTAGGTTCCTAATTTATTAATACAGAAATGATAACTTCTCCAAACACTACTAAGTCTGCCTCAGGCTGAAAATAATAGCACAGCACCCCCAGAGCTGGTGGGAAAACTGTTTGAGAGACACATGCAGGCATAACCGACATGCAAAATTCAAACAGAAGTTGTCAAAAGAAATTACAAGAAGCGAGAGAGAGAAAAAATATTGCAACATGACAAATGGCAAAACATTTGAGATGTTCAGCTACATAATCTTTAATAACCATTATCTCAGACAAATAGTTGAATTTGCTTTACTTTGATGTAGTTTATATGCTGTAGAGTGTATCAAGCAAATTGAACAGAATGAGGTCCAAAGTGTTTTCCTCAAAGTGAAAGCAATTTAGGATGAACCCTGCAGCACAAAGTGTTTGCTTCCCTTATGCATAATATCGCTTTATGTGACATTTCCTAGCAATCAATATGTGTGCTTTGCAGCTTTATGTCTTTGCCTAAATGTGGTGTGGAATTAAGTATGGCATTTGCAGGCTAGCAATCAGCCTTCAGCTCACATTTAGACAGGAGAAACAAGGCCCAAAAAATTGGACTCTGTACTATGAAGTCTGTCTGTTAATCTGCCCTTTCTCCTGTCCTTTCATCTGTCTGTCATCTGGCCAGATGTTCACTGTCAACAATTATTTCCAGATTTAGCAATATACCTAAATATCCATCAAAATATTGCTATTTAAGAAAAAACTGGTACAAACATTTCAAAGTTAGCTTTTATTGGCAGCCATGCAATGTGCTGCTTTGTCTTTTTTAGTGAACACATTTGTAACTGCAGGGTTACAAGACTTCTGACTGCATCTCTAATATTAATGTGTTTCCCAATTCATGATGTGGCTATAAATTAATCATTTAGATTAAATTGTGTGTGTGTGTGTGTGTGTGTGTGTCTGATTTGTGTGTTAGTGGGGCTTTAGTTTGGCTGATGTGTCTAAAGTCCAAACTGAAAAGATGATTTGCAAATGAAAAGTTAAGTTTATTCAGTGAATAGCTTTGTGTATGGGGTTCAGATTTCAGCAATGAATACAAGGTACAGGGTTGTCCTTGAAAGTAGCTAATATCAGTGTGGGTGTAAATGTGTCCATGGTAAGAAGGCTGATACTGTGTGTGTGTGTGTGTGTGTGTGTGTGTGTGTGTGTGTGTACATATGTCTATCTTTTCTATTTATCTTTTGTTCTCTCTATGCGTCTATGTAGTTATGACCACAGTGTTAGTCAAATTAGTAATAATCACTCATCCTCCACCCAACATTCTTTCAGTATGGCAGTCTCTTTAATATAATTAGTCAAACATGATGCTTGCAACTATGTGAACAATTAAACAGACAATTAAACTATAAAAAAAGAAAAAAAAGCTATGATCAGTATTTTTTACAATAACAACGATCACATCACTACTTGTATTTGGGAGGGGTTGCTCATAATGACAAATCCACAGGTAATTATCATCCACGGCTGCAGTTCCTCTCAGCTCTGCGCGGGTTTATAGCAACTTTTAGCTCTATGCAGAGTCTACGCCGTTGTGAGCATGTATACTTATGCAGTGGTGTGTCTCTGTCACTCTGCAGTTACACCTCCAAAACACTAGTCTATGGCAGGGTTTCTGTGAAGTGCTGTTATGTTTAGTTGATTCAAAATACACCCAAAACACACATTAAACACACATTAAACATGGCTTAATAGATAGAGACAATTCCAAACACAAATACACAAATCAGCTTCACTATAACTCGCAGCATTCACAGACAAAGCACTTGTCTTTATCTGGACACATTTTACCCACAAATACAACATGCTAATGTTTTTAGCACAAGCCTATGGCATTTTACATTGTATAAATTAGCCTAGCAGGTAGCAGACTTTTCCTCTACTCATATGAAGCCAGACAACAGCAACATTTAACAAAATGAATATTACAAAATTCAGCTCCTTTACAACACACAAGGTTCACCAACAAAACAACTGTCTTATACTAAACACGTTTTCCAAACAAATACAACATGCTGACGTTATTAGCACAAGCCTATGGCATTTTACATTATATACATTAGCCTAGTGAAGAGCAGAGATTTCCTCCACTGATATGAAGCCAGGATAAATCCTGAAGTATAAATCCCCAAAGGATAAATCACACTCAAGTCTTAAAATGCTATCTTGTGGAGGATTTACTGTCTTCACAATTGATTGTTTCTTATCTGTGAAATCTGTGAAGTCAATAAAAGCTTCATTTCACTGAGGAAAATGGTTTTAGCCTAGAGAAATGGACAGGAGGTCTGCGTCACTGCGACGTGTAGTTACATTTCTGGGGATGGTGCTCGTCTGGCGATGTTGTCAGTTACAGAGAAGGCTCTACATTGATGCAGAGCATTCGGCATAGGTACAGCACTGATTCAAGTCAGAGGTATAAATCTAAAATTACTGTTTTGGTTCGCTCTCACTGCTCTCAAGTCTCAAGTCTCTTGAAAAAAACATTGTATGCTACCTGCCCAGTGCCAAACAGAAGACAGACAAAGTGAGCAACTAGTTGAAAGATATCTGCTGGACAATTTAGTCGCTAAAATGCCAGATATTAAGCTCAGGAGTTGGTGGAGACCAAAAACAGAGCAACAAGGAGAGTTCATGCTGGAGTGGACAGAAACAAGACTGAGGGCTCTAGTTTCCCGGCGCAGCGCAGGGTGGCGCAGGGTGGCGAACCCCGCGCAGAGTTAGTTTCGAGCAGCGCAACCCGAGACGCGCGCAGTTCGGTAGTCTGGCACACCGAGGTGCGCTGAGATGGGTGTGACGGCGCAGCAGGGGGAGGTGTCAACAGATCCAGCTTGGCGCAGTGACAGTTTCCTCCCAAAAGGCTTCGCCAAAGGTGCGCTAAAAGCTCGCCAACTTAAACCACGTCTACTGTCAGCGCAGGTGGAGCACAGCCGATGTAAGCCAAAGTTTGGCTGACCAGCAGACAGTGCGCACACGTCACCAAAACCTCACAGGCAAGTTTCCAGAATGTCAGGCACATTAACGATGCAATAAATACCCACAAAAAACACTATTCAATGCAACTATTATGCAACCATTATGCCTTCACGCGGCGCATTTAAGGGCGAGGAGAGGGGCTCATGTGATTGATGTGATGTGTGTAAAACCCACTCCACGCCTTCTCTCCTCCCTTTTTCCGACTTGCGCCAGTAGGAGGGACGGAGGTGGGATAGAGGAGTAGCTGCGCCAGGCACACGGTGTGCCAAACCTACAAAATCCGCCTGGCCACACCCAGCTGGCAAAGCGCAAAGCCTCGCCGCGTCTGCGAAACTAGAGCCCTGAATGTCAAAGTTTCTCTGTGGCTCTGGATGTGTAAATGGGCAACTGTTTGCTGACAGCTTCATCATATCCACATAAAAAAGACAATTACATGTAAGTGATGTGTTTATAGTTTGTTTTTGCTGCTGTGGCCAATCATCAGTTACTGCAGGTACACTGGAATAGAAACAGCAGCCGACACACATCTCCATTTACATGAAGGTGCATTTCATCGCTGTTTTTGAGCTTGCAACACTATCTTTATCAGTACCCCTGATCTTGCTTTGATATGCCAATTATAAATCAGCATGTAACCTATTCACAAGAAAATATGTGGGAAATCCATTGGTAATTCATTAATTAACAGGCTTGATTACCTGCTTTCCTGTGGTGGTGGTTGTTGTTGCTATCTGCAAGATAATCTATCCATCTAACGTGACAAATGGACGCTTTGCTTTTCGTCAGTGTTCAGAGCACAGATGCAAGGAAATGCTTCCTTTCCTTCTTTTCACATTCTAACTAGTGCTTTGAACTCCCTTTATCGCTGCAGTTTTTGAGGATTATTCTACTCTGGATGAAAAAGAAACTCATTTTTGTCCCCTTTCCCCTCCCTTATGGGTCTCCCTTCCCTCTTCCCTTTCCAACCCTCCTCTAATCCCATCGTCTCTCCCTCTCCTCTCCTCTCCTCTGAATTTCCCTCTTTCCCCTTTCTTCTCTTCTCCATTACTGTTCCATCTCATCCTCTATTTTCTTCAATCCTCACCTCCCTCCTCATCCCCTTTTGTCCTTGACTCCCCTCCCCTCTCCCAATGTCCTCCACCCTCATCTCGTCCTCTCCCATTTTTTGCTTTGATCCTCTGGCAGTCTCTCCTCTTATTTCCTCTCCAGTCTTCACTCGTCTTTCACTCATCTCCCTAACTCATCCCTCACTCTCCTTATATCTCCTCTCCTGTTCCATGCAACGCTCCTGCATGCCTCCACGGCTGTTAATATTTCGCCGCTTTTCTCTGCTGCCTCTGCTCTCCTTGCACCTCTTCTCCCCTCTCGACCTTTTACTTCTCAGCTTCTCTCATCTGACTCAGTCTCCCGTCCCAAAACGACATGTCTCCAAACAGAGAAGTGGAGAAACAAAATCTTGACAAAGCCCAGGGATCTGCCCTGCCAGTCCCTTCCATCTGCTCATCTATTCATTTGTTTGTGTTCCCCCATCCCTCCCTCCCCCCTCTCCCTCCGACTCTGGTGTGTGTCTAACTGCCCCCCCCCCAGCTCGTTCTGTCTCTCACACATACACACATGCATGCACACACATGCACACACAGGCTCTGATTGCGACCTGACGGAGCGTTAAATTACAGCCTCACCAACACTGTTGTGAGGGAATTGCTGTGTGCTCTGCTTGCTGTCTCTTATCCTCTCCTCCTCTCACCCGCCCTCCTTTTCTTCCCTTCTTCTCTTCTATCTTCGCAGATCTTCCTCTCCACTCTGGGTTCAAGTCCTCTCTCACCTGTTGTTTTCCACTTTTATTGCTGCACGTCTCGTCTCCTCCGCTTTCTCCATTCACCTGTTGTCCCTCGTCTGATCGGCTCACCCGTCCTCTTGGGTCACTTGGCTGCATCCCATCTATTATCTCTTTTTCTCTGGTCTGTTTGCATCATTATTTTGTCTTTCCCTCTTCTGGTCCCCTGTGCTGACATCTTATTTTGTTAATCTTAAAGACAGTGCTGCCATCCCCTGCACTACACACCATCTCCTCTCGTCACCCCTCCACTTTCTGTCTTTTTTTCTCCCCAAAGCTACCACATGCTCTGTCACTGCTTTCTTCTTTTCTTTCCAAAAGTCCATCTCCTTTATTTCCCTAATTCCACTATCACTGTCTCTCTCTTGCATTTCCCATCATCATTCTCCTCTCTAACTCCCTCCTTTTCTCCCTCCCATCTTCCCTTCTCCCTCCCATCTTCCCTTCTCCCTCCCAGCAATCATTACCATGTGTGTGTGTCTGTGTCAGGTTTAATCCTGTCAGTGAAAGGTCAGCAGCAGGGATTTCCCTGGGCATCACAGCTAGCAGCTTTAGCACTCTGCATCACCAGCCTTATGCTCTATATTAATAATAGCGCCAGCAGCCGTACCCCTTAATGCCACCAGCCTGCATGTTAAACAGCTAACACCTAGCCCCGAGCTCAAGTAACAAAAGCCTTCCACAGTGTAGGTTATTTAAAAGACCGGCGGCTTTAGCACTTATTGTCAACAGCTAGTGGCTATAGCATAGCTTAACAGTGACAGCCGTTTGCTGCATGGTGAAAAGGCTAGCAGCTGTGGCAAGGGGGTTAAGCACTGAACTGCCGCTGTTTTGCTGAGAAGGCTCAGGGAGGTCAGACAGCATTTGGGTTAGCAACCATTACGCAGAGGATCGTTTCAGATCTCTAATCTACCAACATATGGTTGATATATGATATAGAGGCTATCACACTCCTGCAGTATACAGCAAGAAAATACTTAATGCTGCTTGTCACGTGCTGCAAAAAGTATCATGTTTTTACACATACCATATTCTGTATTCAATAGAAATGAGTCTTACTGTGTATTTTCCTTTTGAAAAAAACAAACAAAACAAAAACAAAACAATATTAAAGATATATTTGAAGAAAAGGATGCACTGTACTGATATTATGCTGTTTTCAATTAATGGTGATATATATATAAACAATATCGTACAAGAGGGCCTGCTGTTGTACTACTTTTACTATCTAACTATACCATTTTTCAATAAACACATGCTATGTGCTAGGGGTGGGAATCTCTAGGCACCTCACGATACGAGTCTCTTCCAATTCCGAGGGCAACGATTTCGATTATAAAATGAGCCAATAAAAAAAATTTACACTAGATATTGAAAAAACATTAGTGTAATAAAGCTGGGAATACATATCCATTGTATACAAACTGTATTACTTACTGTGGTTGAGATGACTACACTCCACTGGTCCATCCTCCTCATCCACAAATCTCAACGGGACTCTCCTGTCCCTCGTCGACCTCCTCGACATTTCTCCTCCAGTATTTACAAAACTATAACTGACTATAACTACCTATGAACTATAAAAACACGAGCTATTGTAAAAAAAGATGAACGGTGGCAAAACTACAAACTATGGTGAAAACACAGCAAAAAACACTCAAAAACATGGCATAAAAAAACTCAAAAGCTCTCAAAAAACCACAAATACTATTATTTACAACACTAAATGTTACAAAGAAAACGCCACCAAAACTCTGCTAAAACACAGCTAAATCACTCAAACTTGCACTCGCTCGTCAGCTGTCACACTCCTCCTTCTGTGCTCACTTCCCTCCCCTCCTCCACAGGTAATGACGTCACTACGCTTCTCAGCTTTCAGAATCCGTTGGAATTACGTCAATAGCGTGAATGGTAATTTAAAAAAATAGATATAAAAATAAAATTAAAATCAATTATGAGTTTTCCACATCAATGCTCCTATCGTTCAAGACAGAATCTCAATGCACCTAAAAATCAACTCCCGAAAAAGCCGTCCTTTAACATCACCAATCAGTTGCTGTTATGGTTAAATGGTGCTCGGCGCCCCTGGGGGAAACGCGGTGGGGCAAGAACAAAAGTTAAGGCTGCAAAAGGCTTAGTAGGGCGGCTTAGAGGGGTGATGGATGGGTCCAACAAACATTGACTTTCACCTGGGAGAGCGGTGTTCCCATCTCGAAAGATTATAAAGCCAAACCCTGTTCTTTTTTTCCTCAAATCTAACTGGGTTTTAGTTGCCTAAACCCAACCACATGCATCAGATGTTGGGGGAAAAAAGAGTCAATTTGCATTGTTGTACTGACAGGGCTGTATGCAAACTGTACATTTCCTGTCAGAATGGAGGCATGTTTTGAAAAGAGACAATACATGTAACAGGCAAAAGTTGTCATGGCGTCCCAGCATGTTGACGTGGAAAGTCCATGACCAATATGTGACAAAGTCGGAGTGAGAATGTGTCGTACAAGCGGGAGTGCTGTCGTACTAATACTACTTGTATTAACAGCTCTTCCTCTTTACAATAAGCATGTGTTATGTGTGTGTCTTGCACATTAAACCCATGTTGTGATACGGTAAATTCCATGTGATTTTCGATGTCACACAGGGCATATTTTCAGGCACTTCGCATTTGAAATGTGAGACAGTATGCAGACAATGTCAGTTTAGGCACATGGGGCTTTAGGGCTTTTCACATACAGGCAGTGTGTTTTGCACTAATTACTATTATAGGACAATCATGAAATTGTTCTATTCTGCTTTTATTGAGTCTGTTCTTTCTTTTACCATTGTCTGTTGGTGTGGTAATCTGAGCCTTAAAAACAAGAACAAGTTGGAGAAAGTTGTCAAGTTGTGCTGTAAGATCATTAGTGTAACTTTTAATGACCTACAGAGGAGACGAGAGGGAATGAAGCAGGGTCTCTAAAGCTCGGTCCATTGTCTCAGACTCTCAGCATCCCCAACATGTTGGGTTTGAGATGCTTCCATCAGGGCGGAGGTTTTGTCTCCCTAATGTAGTTACAGATTGTCCTTTGTTGCATCTGCTATCGACTTTCTCAACCAGCAGTGACCACGGTGTCATCCCTATGTTCCCTGGGTCCTATGTTCTGCACCCGGGGAATATAGGACCCTTTTTCTGAAAAAGGGCTATATCTTATCAGGAAAATGCTTAATTAAATCAGGGAAGCCCTGCATAGACTATTTGTCACGTAATTCCGCAATTATAGTGGAGAAAATGAGCCCTTTCTAAATATATGTGAGTCTTGGGGAGCGTTGTCTGCGCCTTTGGGCATTGAACCACACCATCACATGAGGTAAGTACGTTTTTCTTTCACGTTTCTGGGGGAACATAGGACCCTTTTCCGGAAAAAGAGTCCTATGTTCCCTGGTCCCTATATTATGGGGGAACATAGGTACGTCCCGTGAGCACTAACTGTCAATGATTTACCCCTTAAAGTGTGTGATTCTTGATTCTGTGTGTTATGTATTGTTCTGTCTGTTTTGTTTTACTTATGACTACTGTCTGTATCTCAAATTGCCCCCCAGGGACATTGAAGTTTTATCTTACCTTCCTGCCTGCCTGTCTTGATGTCCATCTGCTGTCCCTTCTCCTTGTGGAGTTATACTATACAAAAGCAAAAGGAAAAGGGAACCAAAATGCAAGTTTAAAATATAAAAAGACCCAGCTAGTCAGTCTGTCAAGGTTAGTGTGTCACAGTAAAGGTTTAAGTGTTGGTGTTGAGTAAATGTCAACGTGCAATGGTGGCTCCATTCTAATAGGAAGAGTAGCAAACTTGCAAAAAGGAGTTTGCTGGCTCAGCTCCCTGGACTAATTGGAGATATTCAGGTGTGAAAGAGAAGGAGAAAGTCTCTCTCCCGCTCGGAGCAACAAGTGTAAAAATACTTTTGACAAATACCTCAAATGCTCAGTGACCATTTCAAAAAAAAAGAAAGAAAGTAAATAGACCACAGATCCGGAGGGCACTTGTACGGGAGGAAAAACGAGTTTTTTAATCAAATGTTACAAAAGAATGGCCTCATGGTCCATAAAAATGAAAAAAAGCCCTATCAAGAACCAACAGTACAAATGAAAAACACACACATAATGAAGTGCAACTTGATAATGATTTCCAATTCCTCTTGCACAGTTGCAGTTAATCCAATTTAAGACTCCCAGTATGTTTCATTTAGTTTAGGCTAATATTGCATTTAGTCTAGACATTGTCTCAGCGACCCTGATGACAGATCTCTCGAGATGCAATCAGTTTCCCTGAGAGAGCACAAGAGTTTAGGGTTAGATGGAACAGCTCCGGCCACCAAGGGAACATTCATTACTTTGATCTTTTCTTCACTACATTGGTTTGGGATAAGAAGTTGATGTGTCCCTGAATGCCCTCTGTCTTGTTAGCTGAGATGTGATTTAGTGCTCCCTACCCGGAGAGCCTCACACAGGCCAGGCGCAGCAGTATAGACATTACTGAGCAAATCAAAACAGGATTAGACCATGCAAAGCAGAAGTTATCTCTGGAAATGGGGACTATTTGTAATTTGTAACAGCAGCGTTATTACTTTATATAATGTGAGACTACTGTGGTGGTAAAAAGATTCAAACTCAGCACTAGCCTTTAAATCATCATGCTTTTGCCATATATGTCATATCAGTATTTTACCTGCTGGAACAACCTTGACTAAATCTGACATCTGTATGACTTGTTCAAGCTCAGCTGGTAAAGCCTTTTATTCCTTGAAGCCAGAGTGTCATTAAAACTGTGGTGTGAGGTCTTATGTGTCTTGTATTTCAAGATTTATTAAGAGCAGCTGCACATTTCAATGAACCAGTCTGTGTATTCTTTTATCTAAATATATGTAATTTATGTCCGAGGTCAGGGAAAGTTCAAAAAGCCCTCATTCAAAATATGCTGCTGTGTGGTTTGAGAGGGTGTTGCATATTCCTTTGCTACAAGGGCTTGTCAGCCTCAGCTAACTCTGTGCCTGTCATCAGACTATTCATACATTGTTGTGTCTGAGGCTGCACATTTGCATGTTTCACCCCAGCAACACGCTTAATATATTAAAAGGTGATGGGCTGTGGGGGTACATTGTTGTTGCCATAAGAGAGGAGAGACAAATACAGCTAGGCCTGCAAGATAAACATGAGCACACATTAGCATCACTCAAAGATACTTAAATGCCCATTAGCAATTCAAAAATGGATACATAAGCATGAGGGCTCTGGCACAGACGCATATACCTTGATTATTTCACTCGTTCATATTAGGGCTGGAAATAAAGACAGCAAGCGTCTAACAAGCGCTGGAGAGAGGCTGCTGCATGCTGGCGAAATGCCTTTTCTAACCTTTATAATTACGCTGGGATTTATGAACCTGACCTGAGATCAGCCTCCTGGCATGTTCGCCTCGCTCGGCATCAAAATAACAGGGCATAAAAATTCAAAGAGAGCGCTATTAGAGTCAAAAGCTACGTAAAGGAGAAAAGGTAAAGGTGGCAAAGCTAAATACAGAAAAAAGGGAAGTGTGTGAAGGAGAACGACATCCTTTTTATTAGGTTAGTTATATAATGGCTGCACCATCCCCTGAAGAAACTATTTGTGCCCCGTTATTGAATCTGAACAAATCAACCCAGTGGCATAAGGAGCCGGCGCCTGCTACTTGAATTTTATCCTAAAATTGCCTGTCAAAGGGTTGTGAAGTGAAGTGCGGTTTCTTTGTTTAAATTACAATCTTGTCTACAAATAAGCAAAGGGGTTTTTTGGGGAAATCTTGTGGGAAAACAAAACAAACTACCTACCTCCCTGTTGAAAGTTGCATTATGCCCACAAGCAAAAGTAGCCTGTTCGTTATGTGGGTTTTTTATGCACAGTGCTGAGTTGTAATGATGAAAAGCTTTTTGCCCAGCAGCTGTGAATTGAAATATGTATCCATATCTTAAGAAATAACCTAGATTTGTGTTGTGGACAAAATACACTCGTGCTACCTAGTGTCATCAGGCTACAATGCTAGTTTTGGGAAGCACTTGTTTACATACACATCTAAAGTGAAACACAGCAGCCTTTATAGCGTGGATTCTCCCTTCATATTAGATTAAATTGTCCACTCTCTTGTGATACTTTGATTAACCAAGATAACATGTTTGTTTTGCCAGCAGCTGGTTTGCCGCAGCTACTGGGTGTTACTGCCGATTAGCATATTGCCTGTTTGTTTCTACCTCTTTCATTTAGTTTTTCTAACAAGGATAACAGCCTCCTATTATCTGAGTCCACATCCACACACAAACACACACGGACACACTGGAAGGCCCACACATACTGTGTGGTATGCACACATGGGTACATGTATGCACACATGTGGCACGGAAAAACAAACAAAGTGTGCAACACACACCTCTGCAGAACTCCCTAATCTTTTTCATCATTCCTCATTTGATGTGGATAACAGCAAGGTTTGTCGAAGAATTGTTAATTATTTTTCTTGACAAAATGCAACACGATTAGCACGATTACCCGTCTCTTCATCATGTGTGTTTGTGCTCGGGTGGGGATGTTATTTTAAGAGTGTGTGGGCAGTGCGGAGGTGTGCGTGAGTGGATGGATGTCTGAGCATGCGAAAGAGGTCTGTGGATGCCTTGGTGACTTGTGTGTGACTAAATGTGAGTGTGTGTGTGTACGCCTGTGTGTATCTGTTTCAGTGGCAGTGTAGCTGTGCTCGCTGTCCTTGAAGCAGTGCTTCGGTAGCTGGGGAGCTGCTATTCACTGTTTACAAGGCAGACATTAAAAGCAACTATTTATTGATGGAGGAGGACTGAGGATTCTCTTCTCCAAGCGAAAAAAATCTGAACCTGAAAAACAGAGACCCTTGTGTGTTTAAAAATTGAAAGCTAACCAAATATAAACTCACATACTTGATTTCAGGCTTTGTGTGTTTTGGGCAGTGTGTGTGTCGTGGTTCACCTTTCCACCTTTTCCCTGTGGAAAGCTGTTCCAGGTGGGGAGAGGCCAGCTGTATCTGTTGTGGATGGGTGAAGGTGCACAAGGTATTTATGTAAATATAACACTCTACCAGAAAAGTACCTGATATATAAATGCTCAGTTTAAAGGTGAACAGTTTCAGAAATTGATGCAGAAATTAGTGTCACTGTTTGAGGCTGGGAGTAAAGTTGAGGGCACAGAGAAGCTTTCATTTTCTCTAGATGTGACATTAGTGTCAGTGCATGTGTTTCATTCGTTTCAGCATGAGAAAAACAAACAAATAAATAAACAAAAAAACATGAAAAAGTACTTTGAACAGTCCAAACCATGAAGCTCTTTTATTTGCCATTGAACAAGATAACATCTTTTTTCATTAATTTCTTTGACAAAAGAACAAAATGCAGCTGCTCGTGCTAGAGCAGTGAATAAAAAGTACATGGTAACTTAAGGGACTAGGGAGCAAGAAGGAATGTAGGCATTTAGATGTAACATTATTTGCATGTTAGTTTGCATGTTCTCCCTGTGTCAGCGTGGGTTTTCTCCAGGTACTCCAGCTTCCTCCCACAGTCCAAAGACATGCAGGCTAATTGGTGACTCTAAATTGTCCGTAGGTGTGAATGTGAGTGTGAATGGTTGTCTGTCTCTATGTGTCAGTCCTGTGATAGTCTGGTGACCTGTCCAGGGTGCACCCTGCCTCTCGCCTAATGTCAGCTGGGATAGGCTCCAGCTGCCCCTGCGATCCCTAACAGGATAAGCGGTCTACGGACAAATGTACAATGTTTCCAATAACTAAACAAACTTTCTTTTACCATGATGGAATAAAAGAAAGAATAAATCTTTCAAGAATAAGGGTTAAACTGGACATGAAGCTGTATCCCGTTAACATAGCCACATCACAGATTGACTCGATGGCAGGGCCGGAGTGGGACTCATTTTCAGCCCTGTTGTTTCATGCCTTAGACCGGCCCACATTACATCACAACCTATTATAACCTTACATGTTAAGTCTACAATAGCGCACTGTTCTCTAAAGCCTTGTAAGACAGTGTGTTTTTCTAAAATATTTCCAATTCAGTGCAAGTAAGGGTTGCTTCACAATGTAGATTTATTTCAACATGAGTGCACATCTGCAACATTATTCTTTACAACACAACATCCTTATTAACAATATCAGAATCTATATTCTGTTCAAATAAGTGTTCACAGATATCCAAACCTTAAAAATGAAATAAAAGAATAAATGAAAATATTAAATATTAAATTTGAAAAAAATATAAAATACAATAAAAAGTTTTGCACTTTCTAATAATCTCTCAGGGTTGTCCCTGGGTTTTTTCGAGACCAAGTGGCAAAGGCCTGTGGCAGGGGGCATCTTGACAGCTGTACTTTTAGATACGGTCCTCCCCTCTATTAAATATGAAAGGAGGCCCCCCCACATGCTTGAGTTTTACACAGCTGACTTGTATTATCAGAACAGACATGTCCTGTGATTTTAAGCCTTCTGTGATTATATTTACCCTTTACAGCAGGCACATCATGACAGCTGAGAATATTACTGTCAGGTATTGTCCCCCCTCTATTAAATATGAAAAGAGGCCCTCACATGCTTGAGCTTTACACTGCTGACTTGTATAATCAGAACAGACATGTCCTGTGATTTTCAGCCTTCTATGATTATATTTACCCTTTACAGCAGGCACATCATGACAGCTGAGAATATTACTGTCAGATATTGTCCCCCCCTCTATTAAATATGACAGGAGGCTGAAAATCACAGTACATGTCTGTTCTGATAATACAAGTCAGCAGTCCTGAAATGTGTGTTTCTCTTCTATAGCCTAATACACATTCTACATATTGGAGGCGACATCTTTCCACATACGGGCTTCCTTTGCCTTTCAAACGGGGCAGAGCTCTGTGGGAAACAGTACAAGAGACACAGCCTGAGGGGGGACCCGTATCTGACACAACACCGGAGGGAGAAGCAGGTCCGTGGAGCTGTGCGCCGGATGAAAAAACAAGCATGTCGCACTGAATACATACCGCTATGGTGTTGGGTTGTGAGCGCCCATGACACGTGTCTACACTGAAAGTAATGGGTTTGTGTACGCAAATAAGACGCTACATCTGAACGCCCCCCCATGCACACAAAAGAGCTGCCAGTGGAGGCGGCCCAGGGACAACAGTAGCAGCATAGGTGATGCCCAGTGCATGACTGAACACCGGCCCAATAAAAAAAAACAGAAAACCATCCCTGGCGGCCCAAACGTCAGACCAACCCACTGGGAATTGTCCCGGTCCTCCCAATTAGCCACTCTGGGCCTGCTCGATGGTGTATGGTTTCCCCCATCATTACTTTCTCTTTTCCCTATCATTTTTTCTACAATTAGCTGTTCCATACAGGCAGCTCATGGCATGCCAATCAATAAACAAAGCAGGAAGCTGACACAAACACACTGTGTGAGTTCACAAGTTGCAGCATTGCTACTGTCACTTTCAGTTATCTAATATTTTTACACACCCTTGAACACAAACATAAAATGCCAACTTTTTGGAATATCACCTAAAACCTGTGTAACACTGGATGAAAAAAAAGGATATGTCTGTGTAGTTCTGCACCCAGATAATCAGTAGCCTTCATTCAGAAGAAACTATTTGTGCCCCATTATTCAATCTGAACAAATCAACCCAGTGGCATAAGGAGCCTGCGCCTGCTGCTCGAATTTTATCCTAAAATTGCCTGTCAAAGGGTTGTGAAGTGAAGTGCAGCTTCTTTGTTTAAATTACAATCTTGTCTACAAATAAGCAATAGGTTTTTGGGGAATTCTTGCGGGAAAACAAAACAAACTACCTCCTTGTTTAAAGTGCCCAAAAGCAAAATGACTTGATATGTTTGTGTAGTTCTGCACCTAGATAACTAGTGGTCTATTTGTATGTAAGTGCGTCTGGTTGTCTCTCAGGATGCACTAGAGCAGCAGGATCGGACAGATGGACAGAAGGATGGCTGGGACTTAGTTAAAAGGCAATGTATTGAGTGTGTGTGTGTGCTTGTGCCACGAGCATGGCCGTACCCACCACTGAGGTCACAGTGGTCCAGGTCTCTCGCTCTATTTTTCCGAATAATAAAAGTCTTGAAATGATGCCCAAAAAATAACTTCACTTTGGTGCAGCGAAGATATTGTACAATGCCAAACAACGGCGTAAATTTCCCAGGAAACGGGAGACACATCCTCAAAATTTAAAACCTGCATCTGGTCCCTGCAATAAAAACATAAAAGTAGCAGAGAGACGAATTTTGAGAGAATTAGAGACATTTAAACCATAAATTGATGCAGTAAAGGCAGATACTGGTGCATACAAATTCACCAGAATGCAGGACATTAAAGGCCTGTCCCGTTTCTTCCCCTTAAATCTTTCACTTGGTATTGAGTGCCCTCGTTGCAAGATAACCCTTGATGAGGGAAGTGAGAAATATCAGGGTAGAGATCTTTCCCGAAGAGATGGATAACCACTTCATGCAAATTGGCGTGGCTAACGTGCAGGCATACGTCATGCGTAGTAGCGACGCAAGGTTTGAAAATACCGGCTCGAGTGCTTGTGTTGTGGCGTATGCTATGTTTATTCTTCTCCGTCTGATGAATCAACGGAGAAGAAGTGCTGAAAACAGGAGGCGCCTACAACGTCTGCTAGTTCTGATCGATTTTGTTTGGGTAAGTCGATTTGTTTAAATATTTTGACGCTGTGTTCAACCGAGTTGCTGATGAGTTGACACTAGTCCAACCATCTGTTGTTTGTATAGCCTACATTCTGATCGTACAGTAACAAATTGTTTTCCAAAACTTGCCGAAGTTGCTGACTTCGCAGGGTGTTCTGGGAAATTTCATCTTCCACTTTGTTGAAAGTGTGGGTCTGGGCTCCCTTGGAATCTAAGGTGGGTTTTGAGTATTGGAAACCACTTCTATTACCTCAGTTCTGGTTTGGGACACCACTAGCCTAAACGTGAACACGCACAACCAAGTACAAGTGGGTATTTCTAGGGGAAGTGTGGGTATTGGGACAGGCCCTAAATCTTTGATGCTCAATATGTTCTACTCGAGGAACCCCAACCAACCTGTTTTATATGTGTACCTCCCAGTGTTGAAACAAAACCTAAGCCCTTGATGCTGACATTACCAACTTGCTCATCTCATCACCGACATTGCTTGATGTGTGTTTGGAGTGGTGATGAAGTGGATGATCTTGTCTTCACTACTAAATCTTTACTCATCATGTTGGTTCTTCGACTATGTCAACAATTTGAGGTACAATTTGATTCAGGTAACTAGAGCTTTTTACCAGTGGACTGCTTGTAGTTTAACGCCATTCATCCCCAGACATCATCTGATGAACAGCTCTTGTGCAGGCGTGCTACGTTAAGCAGTGGCCATCCATCACGATGCCAGCTAGTTAGTTTCACTTTCACTCTAATAAATTTTATTTTAATTGCAAGATTATCCTTGCGGCGGCCAGCAACACTTGCATATGAATATAAATTGACCCTGTGTGTACTTTCCACGCTGAGACAGATGAGAATTAAAAGACTGTCAGATGAAGCTTGGCTCTGGGAAGGGAAGAAATACCGGATGCGATGAGAAGACGGAGAGGTAATAGGAATAGGGAAGGTGATGGAGATGAGAGAGGAAGAGTAGGTACCACCCACTGTGCCAAGCATCGGATTAGCATTATGTCCCTGTGCTGTTCAACACAAACAAATACTGACTTAATCCAATCCAGACAATGTCATCACCACAGAGATACTGCATATATGTTCTTTGGTAATTACAGTGAAACCTACAACAGCACAAATACTCAATTATAGTGGAATCTGTTATCGTATAACACACATTTTGCTTACATAAATGTACTGTTTAAGACACATTGCTACAGTAGAAAATTCAAAATTATGCAACTCCAAAGCTTAAATAAAGAAGGTGTACATCATTTTTACTAAATTAATTTTAAAAGAGGAGAGACAAGAGAGGAGTCACAGAGGAAGGTGTCAGTGGTGTCTGTAGTTTGAATTTCCCTTTACTTGAACACTTCAATTAAACATCGTCATGATTCATTTCCAGATGTTTCCTGATCATTCTAACTTCTTCCGTATTTCCAGACTGGAGTGGGGACCAAACACTGCAATGTTTAACCTGATTCTCATGTAGTACTAGTTGACAGATTACTTATGACACTGTCCACTGACATGATTTTGAAGCTATTGTTTTCGAGTGTTTGCTCTCCAAACAATCTTAAAATGCACATACTTAGATCAGGGAAATCCTAGCGAGCTTACTTTTTGGACCTTGGTATTTCTAAGACCCTGCATGCGACCATGAGAATGTGAATAAACCACAGACCAGTGATACTTATGCCTCCCAGGTTGGATAAAGTGGTGTGTGGCCCAGCAACCATCTTTTGATTCAAAACCAAAATAAATTGATCCACAGTGGGATTTTTTTTGGACTTTGAAAGTAAATAAGGCGTCAGATTGCATAAAAAAGCCTAAAATTGAGCTTGTTTATCAAAAAGAAGTGCCAGGGGAGGATCCCCAGACTCCCCAACAGAGGTCCGTAAGAAACCCCGAATGTTCTCAACTCGAATGTTCTCAACTCCTAGAAACACCGATGTGTACACTTGACCTGTGCACGGCTGCTGCGAGTGGATTTGCCTCTGGGCAAAGATGAGTGAGGAAAACAAAGGTCAGAGGGTTACAAACAGGCAATTCCTGTACTGATAGAAATAGTCAATGTTTGTAGATTCACTGGCTCTTGGCATCCTGTCATCTTGCCGGGTGGTGTCAGCTCATAATGCCGCTGGCAACAGTGTAATACAAGGAGCTGGGAGAGTCCTCATAAGGCAGGTGGGAGGGGCGGTGGATGGGTCCAACAAACCCCTTTACATCCGGGAGGCTGCTATTTGCTTCCTGTGAGTGCCAGACCATGGTGTTTTATAAATCTTACCATGTACATTTCTTGAGAAAACAAGTGTATTTTGAAAAGAAAGGATGCATGTAACAAGTGTAAATTGACAAGCTGTCCTAGAACGTCAACAACAGATGCAGGAGGTTACCGCGTGCAGCATATTTATATGTGAAAGTCCGCTGACAAATCTGCGATAATTGACGACTCAGGATGAGAATGCATTCATCTGACCTACCTGAAGAGAGTTTTAACTGCATGTTGACTTCTTATGTTGCATGACTCAGTTCAAAACACACAAGCAATCATCTCTAGCACCAGAATGATTATACACACACTGGCAATACATCTGCAAATCAAAGTTGTTCTAACCCAATATTCATGATATTTTTTGGGCCACAAAGAGCTGTAAACTGAACACTTATCATGGCAAAATGTGTCAGGAAATAGTTCCCTATTTACACATGAGAAGACAAGAAGCAACATTAGCATTCAATCTGAGTTGTCTTTCTGGGCACCAGACAAATATAAGTCCAGTATTCACTCTCCTTCTGGCACTGATCTGGTTTGCACCAACTCCTGAGAGACATATGTGGCTGTTTAGCTGCCAAACGCTCCTCTATGTTCACCAGCTAGTCTCGAGCTTTATCTTTTTGTTGTTTCTTTGTAATGTACAGCTGGTTTATCAGAGGGTGTCTTTTAACTGGAAACATCTGTCTGCTTTAATTCTAAACCATGCAGTAGGCCAGAAAACGAAAACAACCAGCTGGGAGGTGCTAAAATGCTCCGTAGAGCTGAGGGGAACGGCAGAGCCTGGTGAACTGAAACGTTGTTAAAAGTAAATTATGGATTAGTAGGCCCACATGGTATCTGCTCCCACAGAATTCTGATGACAGCGCCACAATTTTTTGCAGATTTTTTTTTAAGGAAAACTTTTTTTTTTTAAAGGTCCCATATTTTACCCATTTTTCAGTTTCATACTTGCATTTTGGGTTCTACTAGAACATGTTTATGTGCTTTAATGTTTATAAAACACATTATTTTTCTCATACTGTCTGCCTGAATATACCCATATTCATCATCTGTCTGAAAAGCTGCGTTTTAGCGACTGTCTCTTGAAGCCAACCTCCAAAAAAGCCCATTCTGCTCTGATTGGTCATTGCTTCCAGGTCTTCCATATCTGCACCCTTGGGATGTAAAGGAAGGATCCTTAAATGACTGAATTTCAAGGATGCAACTTCATCAAATCCAATATAAGGACTGGCCAATGTCGAGGATCCTTCAAATTCTACTGAGGACAGGGTCCTTCATTCAGAGAATTTTCAAGGATGCATGTGTATCCTCAGCAGATATAAAGTACCCACAGGTCTTTGCACACAATTGGCAGGGCCTCTTCAATGAAACCTGCACCAGCTCAGCAGAATCATTTATTTGGATTAATATCTCAAGGAGGTTTTATCAAACAAGCATAGAAATATACTGACAGAAATCTCATAATTTACACTTTCCAATGTGCCCACTGCCAAATAATTATTATTAAAATACCGTGATTAAGATAAAACATAAATGATTTTAAATTAATCATTTACAGTAGTGATAGAATGCTTAGTGCCACAAAAGTTTAATTTAGCCTACCTGTTGTTGCTTTTTAAAAAGTATAATACGGAAATACAGTCACAAAAAACTGCTTACATTTGTTCAAATTGTACAACAACACAAAAGAGTGCCAAAATGAGGGGGGCACCTGTTAGCCTGTTCCGATGTGTGAACACTGAATGCTAGAGAGGACTCCTCCTTTGCCTCTGTAGGATCCTTCCTTTGAAGGACTTCTCCCAAGGAAGGATCCTTGACTTTGAGAAACACCGTTGGTGTCTCTGCACTGTCAATGCAGCTAGAGAAATGACTTTAAAGACACTGTAGCAGCACTTTCTAGTATAGCTGTGACGTCACAACTTCATGGAAGTCCTGACGGCTCATTTAAAGGCACAGTTTCTACATATGGATTGCGTGCATTTCTTTGTGGACTGAGCATGTTGATACTTCCACAGTATTTATATAAGATGTGGAAATCTGACTTTTTACAACATGGGACCTTTAAATGTATATTGTATATCACATTACAAGCAAAAAACAGACAAATTTTCACTCTAGATAATCAGTAAAAACTGTAAGATAAAAAAAGCAGATTCAATTTGGGTCTGTTCATAAGTGCAGCTTTAACTGAGTGTTTTTATTATTATTCGTGACAGTATTTTGTATGTGTGCCTGTATGTTGTGCTATCTGTCTCTTTATCCCTCTCTCTCTGTCTCTGTCTCCATCTCTCTATCATTTAGTTGCTCTGTTGTTCTAAAATATGTCAGGAAGAAACTTGCACAGGTCTCGATAAATATCCTGTCAGGAGGGTTCAGATAGCTATTTGGAAAGCCCATAAAAACAGACCCAGGAGCAGGAGTCAACAGATCCTCATATGGCGGGACTGCTCTGCTGCTCAGCCGACTCAGGGAAGAACATCAATAAAACAAGATGCCCAGCACTGATGTTTTAATGTACATGTGAAATGTTTTTTTGTTCTCTACTATTTTACATTCCTACAGCCATCTGTGCCTATCAATCGCCTTATATCTGAGTGGTCGCTTTTCAGTGTAGGACAATTGTGATTGTTGTGATGTTTCAAGAATTACCCATAAGGCTCTTAACTCTCTGTTTCTCTCTTCTAAGATAGCTTTTATGTGCTGGTCTAAAGAAGGAGCAAACCCCCCTCAGGGACAATACTGCAGCCTGTCATGGAGCTCATGTGAGAGACAGGAGACACGAGAGCATCAGTGGATCAGAGGGAAGAGTGTGAGAGCAAAAGGAGCCAGAGGGAACGAGAGGAACTAAAGTTGAACCAAAGTTGCTGGAAAAATCAATGTTTTCAAATTGAAACAGCAACAGATGGTTGACAGTCAGATGTCAGAGATGTGAGATGCTGAAGTTGTCCCCAGTCTCATCTCTCCAAAACACACAGTTACAGTTTCATCAAGCAAATAAAAAAAAAATCCACAGCAGATTGGAGTGGATGCTCTGAGCAGTGAACTGTTCTCTAACTTCTCCCTCCATCTGCTTTTTAT
Organism: Epinephelus cyanopodus; assembly: GCA_026686955.1. NCBI lineage: Eukaryota > Metazoa > Chordata > Actinopteri > Perciformes > Serranidae > Epinephelus > Epinephelus cyanopodus. The sequence continues at coordinate 27,288,673 of CM048918.1, forward strand.
ATTTCTCATTTCTTCACAAACATTTTTTTCCCTCTTTAAACTATAAGCTTCTCCACTTTTCTTTCTGTCCTGTTTCCTTTTCCTCCTTCTCACCTCTCAGCTTTCTTTGGGTCCCTCTCTCTCACTCACTTATTTTATCCTGATACTTCATTCGCTCTCTCTCTCTCTCTCATGCATGCACACACACACACACACGAGCCGACAGGGCAGTGAAGCAGATGCAGTTGACGTTCTGCACCAGCGAAGCATAACAGTGTAGTTAGCCTGCTTGGCATGAAACAGAACGCCTCAGCACGGAACAGAACAGAGCGCAGCAGGGCCGAGGGCTCTGTGGAGCAGCGGGGGCATCTCACATACTTGTCACGTTGTAAGTTCAAATCCAGAGTATCACCTGTTGCTGCACATTGTAATCACACACACACACACACACACACACACACACACATGCTGCCTCTTTTATTTTCAATCTTTACTGAAATCTATCTCACACAACTATGATGAAAAAGATGAGAAGAAGGAACACCTACAACATCTACTGAGGGTACTGGATAAATATTTAAACAACTACTGGGTGGATTTCCACATTCATGGTCCTCAGAGGATGAATCCCAGAGGACTTTGGTGATCCCATGACTTCTATAGTGTCACCAGCATGCCAAAGTTTCCATTTACCAAGTGAAATATCTCAACATGTACCTGACGGTTGGGCACATAATTTGGCAGATATTTAAGGTCCCCAGATGATAAACCTTCAAAACTTTGGTCCTCAAGTGCCACCGTGAGGTTTATACTGTCTCAATGTCTCATCTAAAATATGTTTAGACTTAATCACTCTCAATCATCACTTATTCTCTTCTCACTTTCTGAGGTCGAAACATTCATGGGCGTGTACCCCAGCCGTGCTCAGGTGAGGTTGGGGCTTCCTTAAAAGGCAGCAACCAGGTGCCAGACTGTGAGCAGCAGGCATCAAAGACGCCGCAGCACCAAAAACCGTGACCATAGTGAGTCGAAACACCAAACAATAGTGAATGTGGGGTTGACTTTTACTTCGACTATTGCTGGGAAGCATGTTTATGACAATCCAGCCCGTTCTCGTTCCAAAGTCATTGAATATGGCCACTTTGTCAATAATTTCAGCATCAGTCACTTGACACCAATAGACACCTTTCTCGATGGTATGATATGTGGCCAGGCAGTGTCAGTATGTAACACAGCCAGACTCAGCTCTTTGCATTGTAATGATATGACTCCTGTCGTCCGGGACGGCACCTGTTGCTGCGGTATGATACACTGCTGGATGGTGTCAGGTTGAAACACTGCTGGTAACAAAGTGATATATGGAGCTGAAATTTCCTGTAGGGCGGCTGGAGCTCGGCAGGATTTAGATGAATATGTCATTTATTTGGATTAATATATCGAGGAGTTTTTATCATCCAAGCGTGACTCAATTACTGACAGACACCTCATAATTTTCACTTTCCAATGTGTCCACTGCCAAATAATGAGATTTTTAAAATACAGTGATTAAGATAAAATGCAAGTTTTTAAATTAATCATTTACAGCAGTGATAGAGCGCTAAGTGCCACAAAAGTTTCATATTGCCTACCTGTTTTTCCAAGTATCATCCATAAACATATTCTCCCTAAAAGTCATGTGACTTTGAAAATACTGCGTATATGTGTTCAAATTGTACAACAACATTAAAGAGTGTCAAAACTATCACGGCATCCTGAAACCTCCTCAGTCCGCTGACGGTTAATTACCTGGGACACTCGTTAGCCTGTTTCAGCAAATGCTTGGAAGGACTCTTGCCTCTGTAGGATCCTTCCTTGAAAGGATCCGTCCTACCAAGGCAGGATCCTTGACTTTGAGAGATACTATTAGTGCACAATATGTAGACATAAAAGGCTACTGACAAAGCGGAGATACATGACGACTTGGGATGAGAACGTGTTGGACAATCTTGCATAATATACCTTTCGACTTGCTGTATAGTGCTGCAAATCTTGGCATGCTAACGTGCTAAGCTAAGATGGCAAACAAGGGGTTATGGTTAAACATTAAACCTGCTAAACATCAGCTTGTGGAGTGTTAGCATGCTGACAGAGCATTAAGCACAAAGCAGTGCAGCCTCACGGACCATTTAGAGCATCTGTAGACTCTTAGTCTGTTTTTACTGCACTCTGGCCTTGACAATGACTATTTAAACAAGTGTTAATAATTCATACATTTTCTGCTCATCTTGTTACAAGATGAGCAGGATGAATCCCTACCCTTTGGCAGTGGGGAGACAGGAGACTATCCCAGCATGAACTGGGTGAGATGCATGGTGTATCCTGAACAGTCTGGATGTTCCAGTTTATCACATACATGACACCATCACACTCACATTTACACCTCCAGGCAAGTGAGAGTTTTTCAACCTCCATTTTTCATTTATCCATGCTATGCTCATCTGATATGTGTAATTCAATGCCTTGCTGCAGTATGCCATTTCAAGCTAGAGCAGAATGGACCATTGATCTGTGCGAGATGATGGCGATTTTTTTCCGACTTAATCTAAAGCCAAGCAGGCCTGCAGCCTATGCTGTGCTTTGCTGCGGTATGTTTTTTACCTGCTGGGCTGTACAGTACCATATCAAGCTGAGCTGGAATGTGATTTTCCGTGTAGCTCTGCGCCATACCTTTGCTGTGCTCTCCTGTCCCATGCCGTTCTCTACTTGGGAACTGAGAACGGTGGCATTGCCGCAGTGCTCAGCTCCACACGCTTCGGTGATCGCAACTATAAACTTCTTTGATGAGCAGTTTGGAGCTTCGCCATAACCATTTGAGAGTCCCGGAAACTGTTTAACAGCAACCCTGACTCAGTGAACCATCCACAGCATTGGAAATACACCGTCAGTGGAGAAGTGTTGAGAAGGTAGAATAATAGCATTTTAAGGGAAAAGTAAGAGCTACGTCCGACTGTGTTATCTTACCTGTGGAAAAGCCTAGTTCCAGCTCTCTAGAGATTACAAGACCGGTATTGTTATACTACTGCTGCTCAGCTGTTCATTTTTACATCTTGATTCTCGCACCCCAAGTAGACCTAAATCCACATAGTGCAATTTGCAATTATAATATGCAAGATTCTCAGTTATTGCTTGTAAACACACTTGCCAGCGAAAGTGAAAGTAAAAGCCAACCCCAGATTCACTCTCGTTTGTGTTGTGTTTTTTTTTCTGAGCTGTCTCTTGAATGCCTGTAGTTTATGGTCTGGCGCTTGGTTGCTACCTTTTCATAAAGCCCTGACCTCACCTGAGTGCTGTGGGGATATACGCCCATAAACTTCCAGGGCACAGACAATAAGAGGCAAATAAGAAAATACAGGCAGCGGGCTGAGTCTCTGCAGACAACTACACCTCCACACAGTGCTCATGGGTCATACGTGATGATTGAGATGGATTACTTCTATTTGAGTCTATACATTGTTTTTTTAGGAAAGCCCTGCACAGTATATCTATAACACCAGACATATGAGTGATAGCTCTGGCTTGACATGCATTTCTAAAAAAAAAAACCCAGATGGCCAAAATGCATCTTCACGATGTGTCAGTCATGTTGATTTATCGGGTAGTTTTAAGGTTGTGCAGTATATAAATTTCAATGTTACTGCCTATGACAATCTGTCCACCTCTTACATACCATTCTCAACATACAATACAAAAAAACATCTTTATATCTTTATCATGCTTTTCTACATGATTTGGTCCTGGCATGTTTCAGTAAATGAAAGGGTTTCTTTTGCCTTTCTTTGTCCTCCTAATGGATTTGAGGAGGACAGCAGAGCGCTGGTACGCTCTCTCTGAATCATCACTTTCTAATTTGGGAAGCAACACATCTGCTACTAATTAACAAGACTGATTGAATCAAGGCTTTCACGGGCACACACATGGGTGCACAGACAGACGCGAAAACGCACACTGACATCTAACATGGGATAATTTCAGAAGGCAGGAAGCCACTCTGGCTGGGAACACACAAGTGTTGTTAAAGTCTTTTTTTCCCAGTGACTATGGCTGTGGCTTCAGTTGTTAATATATCAGTGACATGGGTGTTGTGTGTCCTTATTTTTTTTTTTACGTGGTTCCAAATTGTATTTCTTAAAGGTCTATTGTGTAGAATTTAATGGCATCTAGTGGTGAAGTTGCAGATTTGAACCAACTGAAATGTCTCCTGTGCACCAAGTGTGTAGGAGAACTACAAATGTGAAAATAGGAATTAGCCAGAGAGCCAGTGTTTGGTTCGTCTGTTCTGGGCTACTGTAGAAACAACATGGTAGGCTCCATGGAAGAGGACCCCCTTTGTATGTAGATACACTCACCAGCCACTTTATTAGGTACACCTTGCTAGGTTGGACCCCTTTTGCCTTCAGAGCTGCCTTGATTCTTCATGGCATAGATTCAACAAGGTGCTGGAAACATTCCTCAGAGATGTTGGTCCATATTGACATGATAGCATCACACAGGTGCTGCAGATCCATGATGTGAATCTCCCGTTCCACCACATCCCAAAGCTGCTCTATTGGACTGAGATCTGGTGACTGTGGAGGCCATTGGAGTACAGTGAACTCATTGTCATGTTCAAGAAACCAGTTTGAGATGATTTGAGCTTTGTGACATGGTGCGTTATCCTGCTGGAAGTAGCCATCAGAAGATGGTACACTGTGGTCATAAAGAGATGGACACGGTCAGCAGCAATACTCAGGTAGGCTGTGGTGTTTAAACCATGCTCAGTTGGTACTAAGGGGCCCAAAGTGTGCCAAGAAAATCTCCCCCACACCATTACACCACCACCACCAGCCTGAACCGTTGATACAAGGCAGGATGGATCCATGCTTTCATGTTGTTTACACCAAATTCTGACCCTACCATCTGAATGTGGCAGCAGAAATCCAGACTCATCAGACCAGGCAACATTTCTTTAATCTTCTATTGTCCAGTGTTGGTGAGCCTGTGTGAATTGTAGCCTCAGTTTCCTGTTGTTAGCTGACAGCAGTGGCACCTGGTGTGGTCTGCTGCTGCTGTATCCCATCTGCTTCAAGGTTGGACGTGTTGTTGGTTCAGAGATGGTCTTCTGCAGACCTTGGTTGTAACCAGTGGTTATTTGAGTTACTATTGCCTTTCTATCATCTTGAACCAGTCTGGCCATTCTCCTCTGACCTCTGGCATCAACAAGGCATTTTCACCCAGAGAACTGCTGCTCACTGGATATTTTCTCTTTTTAGGACCATCCTCTGTAAACCCTAGAGATGGTTGTGTGTGAAAATCCCAGTAGATCAGTAGTTTGTGAAATACTCAGACCAGCCCAACAACCATTCAAATTCACTTAAATCACCTTTCTTCCTCATTCTGATGCTCAGTTTGAACTTCAGCAGGTCGTCTTGACCATGTCTACATGCCTAAATGCACTGAGTTGCTGCCATGTGATTGGCTGTTTAGCTATTTGAGTTAATGAGCTAGTTGAACAGGTGCACCTCATAAAGTGGCCAGTGAGTGTAAATGGCTCATTCTGGGGTATTGAAAACACAATGATTCTTAGTTTCAGGTGATTATACACTAATGGAAAAAAAAAGTTATTAATATTATCTTCCATTTATGCCAATATATCCTCCTAAATCCCACACACTAGACCTTTGGCGGTCTTAATGACGGTCAGCACCGACCAACAATAATATAAGCTGCAATAACAACCATGACTGGGAATGAGAAGTATTTATTTAAAGATGTCTGATCTGAATTATCAGCAATTTTGCTCATTTGCATTATCTCAAAATCTTCTCAAAGCCACTGATGCATTAGGCAGAATTGCTTCGCAGGGACTTGGAAGTCTGCGTTGCATAATTGAGAGAAGTTATTGGATTAATCATCAATTACAGTTGACCTTCACATGTTTTACTCAGGCAGCAGTTTTTTTTAATTTCTACATCTTGACTAGAATAACTTGTTTCAAGTGAAAGTACTGCCATTACTTTTCTCTGTTACACTGTGGATTTTGATACTTGCTCTCTCCCTTCCTTAAACTCACTATTCACATCATTAGTTGTGATCACTCAGACAGCAATGCAGTGATCCCTGTTGTGACGCCCATGGCAAAAATATGTCCACAGATAGACAGACACCTGCTTCTGTGGCAGTTCTTGCTACAGTTGGTGTCCCCAGGACCACATTTTGCTTGGATAACACACTACAGACTCACATGGTGAAAAAAAACAATACCTGTTGCATCGGTGTCGCAGCCGGTAATGAACACAAACGTTCTATCTCATGCGTATGGACTCAGTCTGCTGTTGTCGTTCTCTCTGTCCAGTGTTTGCTCATGTCCATGTTAAATATTTTCTTATCCGTACACACATACAGTTTGTTTCCAGGCTGAATACTTATTCTTGACACATACACGAACACTCTGAAAATAACGTTTAAATACACACCTCGCTATCTGACTGAGTGCTTTAACAGCTTTAGCTGTCGCACGCCGTCTTTCACACTGTAACTTTATACCTATTACCTTCACACATATATACAGAGGTTGTTTGGCTTACCTAACACTAATATACAAGGTAAAATCTCAGGAAACACATATACATTCATGCACTATTACACACAAGGTTCCTGAGTTTTGTTTTTTTTTTCTCTTTTTTGGGGTGTTTTCTTTTTTCTCCATGTTGTGTTTTGTTTTCCTCTTATGTTTTTCCCTACATTTTCTTTATCTTATCTACAGAAGCTGTACATGTGTTTTGCATACCTAATTCTCCGAAAGAGCGAACAAGCAGCAAGGATGATTAAAACAAAACAATCAAAGTCAACCAAAGACATATTTGACGTGATCAACTATTTAAAACCCATGTTTGACTGAACTCTGAATGAAGGCGGGGGGGTAAAATGTCAAACTTTAATTAAAAGTAAACTGAATTAGATTAGGTTTGTTTTTTGAGGACACCGTGACCTGACACATTTACAATTTTTTTGTGATTAATTTGAGTCTTATCTCTCCTCAGATCTAGTGTGTAAATATGACGCAGGTTTCGAGCATGCTCCTGGTCATGTTTACTCTGTGCCAGGCTCAGCTGATTTACAGGATTTCTCCACGGCAAAATTATTTTAGTCCATACAAAGGTATATTTTTAGTTTGAGATTCATGTTATAAGCTTGAAGCAATATTCAGGTTTATCATTTTTAGAAGCTGGTGAGAACAATTTACTAAAGGAGAAAAGGTAATTGTGGAATGTTGTTTTGTTTTGTGAAATTGTTTTCTTTTCTAAAATGTCATGTTTTCTGAAATGTAGCGTTTCCTGAAATGTAGTGTTTTCTAAAATGTAGCATTTTCTGAAATGTTGGAGCGTTTTCTGAAATGTTGTGTTTTCTGAAATGATCTACCATTTCCTGAAATATACTGTTTTCTGATATGTCGTAGTGTTTTCTAAAATGTAACATTTTCTGAAATGTTGAAGTGTTTTCTGAAATGTAGCTTTTCTGAGATGTTGAAGTCTTTTCTAAAATCCATCATTTTCTGAAATGTTCAAGTCTTTTATAAAAGGTAGCATTTTATGAAATGTTGTAGCGTTTTCTGAAATGATCTGCCATTTCCTGAAATATAGTGTTTTCTGATAGGCTGTAGTGTTTTCTAGAATGTAGCATTTTCTGAAATGTTTAGGTATTTTATAAAAGGTAGCATTATCTGAAATGTAGCATTTTCTGAAATGTTCAAGTCTTTTATAAAAGGTAGCATTTTCTGAAATGTTGTAGCGTTTTCTGAAATGTTGTAGCGTTTTCTGAAATGTTGAAGTCTTTTCTAAAAGGTAGCATTTCCTGAAATGTAGCATTTTCTGAAATGTTGAAGTCTTTTCTAAAATCTAGCATTTTCTGAAATGTTGTAGCGTTTTCTGAAATGTAGTGTTTTCTGAAATGATGTACCGTTTCCTAAAATGTTGTAGCGTTTTTCTGAAATGTAGTGTTTTCTGAAATGATGTATCGTTTCCTGAAATGTTGTAGCATTTTTCTGAAATGTAGCGTTTTCTGAAATGTAGTTTTCTGAAATGATGTATCGTTTCCTGAAATGTAGTGTTTTCTGAAATGATGTACAGTTTTCTTAAATGTTGTAGTGTTTTCTGAATTGTTGTAGTGTTTTCTGAAATGCTGTAGCGTTTTTCTGAAATGTAGTGTTTTCTGAAATGATGTACCGTTTCCTGGAATGTTGTGTTTTCTGAAATGCTGTAGCGTTTGCAAAATTTTGTGGTGTTTTCTGAAATGCTGTTGTGTTTTCTGGAATGTTGTAGAGTTTCCTGAGTTGTTGTCGCATTTTGACCCTGAGGGCCACCATAAAAGAGTTTTTTTCCTCTCTAAAACAAACGGGCCAGGTGATTGTAAGCAGTAAAAACACAGAATCACATGTCATGTTACAAATCAGCGTTTCTCCAATGCTTCCCAGCTTGTCGCCAATGGGCCAACAGCGCTTGCTAATGTGCACTCACTTTTTTTTTCTCAGATTACTTAATATGTGCTTTCTCTTAAAACTTAAAATCCAAAACGCTCAGGAGGTTTTGACCGGGAGATGAGTAATTTGCAGAGGTGCCTTTCTCTCTAAAAAGGTAACTAAAAGCATTGCAGTTAACCTTATCAATACATTTCTATTAACAAAAAATGTTGTAATTTGGGATGTCACGTATCTCCATTCATGCATGCAGGCACACATGATTACTTAGTTTTCAGAAAAAAAACCTCAAGCTGAGAGGAGACTTCTCACTTACTGACACTGAATACAGAGTTACCTGAACCCAAATATAACATCTTGTCCACAGTAGCTTGCACTGGGTTGAGACCACAGTGACATATGCTGGACAACCTCTAAAGTTCAGGAGACACACACACACACACACACCCACACACACACACACACACACACACACACCAAAAAAGCCTGTATTGTCTCTGTCTCTCTCTGATGGTCTTTCTCCAGCTGTCACTCAGTCATGCTCTCTCTATTGACTTTTCCTCTCCTCTTTATCTTCTTCCCATCACTCTTTCCCAGCCTGCGCCCCAGGAGAGATAGACATTCACAAACTCTATCTCCTCTTTCCAACTCTCCTGTCCTTCATTTACTGATCTTCTTCACTCTATCTCTGCATCTAACTCCCACTCCTCCCCCATACAACATCTCTCCCCCTCCACTTTCTCACATTTAAATTCAGTGTTGCTTAATACACTGTTGAAAAACAAGATTTAAAATGTAAGTACAACAATTCCGAGTGCTCCACATCAGACAAGTATTACTGTCACTGTAACCCTTTCCATGTTGTATAAACCTCACTCTCTCTTTCTCTGTCTGTCTCCAACTCTCTCTGTACATTCAGGAATAATGGATGACCATGTTGTGGTGGTGTCAAGGTCTCTGCTGCTCTGTCCGTCGCCGCACTCCCCTCCGTCTCCCTGTCTGCATCAGTGTGGTGATAGAGAGCCATGATTTGGCAGTCTTTCTCTCTCTCTCTGTCAGTCTACGTTGCTCTGTCTCTGTCCTTGTCTCACTCTCTGTCTGTCCCCCCACTAATAGATGGCCATGGTGGGGTGGATGTGTCAGGAGAGGCATTCTTGTTGGCTCCATTAAACTGTAACCTTGCTGCCGTGAAGGACAATGTTATAACATCTCTGTCCCTCACTTTGATCCTCTCATGGAAATAAACAGGTATCCCGGGAGCTTGTTTCACTTTGTTGTGAATAAATTTGCCTTAGATTTCTGAAAACTTCCACTGAAACTGGAAAAAACATTGACACGTATTTATAAACAGTTTCATCACTTTACCAATTAAGCCCCGTTTCCACCAAGCAGTACGATACAGTTCAGTTTGGTACGTTTTATTTTGTTTCCACTGTGAAAAGTTGAAAATGGTACCAATATTTGTGTGTGATCATTTTGAGTCGTTTCCCAGTCGCCACCTGTTAAATAAAGTGACATTCTGCAGAAGAAGGCAGGCTCCCCGGTGCTATGGGCCCCTGAGCCTTTGCCTGGCAGGCCTGTTAAGTAATCAGTCCATGAGCTTGGCCAAAAGCGCCATTAACACAACTCCAAAGTTGCCGCCACTGACTACCAATAGCTAGCAAAGCACTTAGCTCAGCATTCCAGGTGTCTGGTCCTCACAGCGAAGCAACATGGGTCACATCCCAAGCTAATTCCTGAATGCCGGCCTACCAGGGTAAGATTCAACATGTAAATAACGACAACCACGAGGCATTTTTCTCGTCTTTTGGTGGTCAAAACAGGTGCACCCTACCTAGTCTACATCCCCTGCGTAAAGCTAACATGATGTCCACACAAGCAAAAGCCCCTTAAAATATTAAAGTCATAGAGTAGTATGGGATTAGTAAATTTAATTCCAGAGTTTCAAATACTACTTGTTTTTATAAAAAAAAAAAGTGAGAGCATTGCTTTTTTTTTCCAGTTTGGTCTCACCTTAATTTAGAGCCGTGACACTGGTGGAGGGAGGGTTGGGTGAAGCAGTAGGTCAGTGCAATGCCTTTTTATTTCTTCATCAACCAACATGGTACTTCAAACGTGGAAGCTGTTAGATCTTGTCGAAGCCATTGGTTAGGTGCGTGTGTTCTCTATTTCACTGGTACGGGACACAGAGAATTGCATTGGGCAAAGATGAAGCGAGGTATTCGATGTGGTGAAGAGCTGGCAAAAAACAATCAGACTGTGCCATCCAGCAGCACTGCTTCAAAATAGAAGGTACTAGTGAAACATTCTTTGAATCGCATTGAAATGAAATATTTGTTTTGATCTTTGTGTTGGTTTAACTTTTATTCTGCCGTGAAGGAAAGATAGAAAAATTGAATTCTTGTATAAGAGGATTTTTTCCTCCAGACTAGGCTGAGTGTTGCCCACACTGACTGATTGGTAAAAGTGGTTTGTCATAAATTTACTTTCAGAAAATAAACTGTTTCATGGACACAAAGATTTGAAATTTTGACCTTTTGGGCTGAGAAATGCATCGCTCTGAATGGTTCGTCTATAGTTCTATACTGGTTGTCACCGCTGTTTCAACCGGCTTAATATATCTCCATAGACCATAACAAAGATGAGTGTGTACTTCACCAGAGACGTCCATGAACTGGCTTCTGCTCCAGTATTCACCCCTAATCCTCTCTGTGAAACAGGCTTGAAGGCTTTGTAATGAAACCCTTACCTGGGGCATTGACTAATCGATGCTAATCAATTACTTGATATGCAGATTGATCATCTGTCACCCTGAAGCACTGGTCTCATGATTGATTGATTGATTGATTGATTGCTTTATTGACTGGTGACACTGACAAGAGCAGAGAGGCTGTGAGGTGTGGACAGGGTGTTTTGTAATTGTCACTTGAAAGAAAATGTGTGTGTGCCAAGCAGACATAAGCACTGGCACTTAGATTATATATGATACATATAATATGATTATGAGGAAAAGAAAAATGTCAATGCTCACATCAGCTGTTTCCATAAGATGGATATGACGATAGGGACGTGGCACCCTTTGAAAACACCAATAACAATTGTGCAACAATTGTGCAACCAAAAGGCTGCAACTTTTGGTATCATTAATTGCCACAGTGGGCACTGTCAACCTGCCATACATGCCACTCTCTAAGTTAACCCAGTGAGTTTCCCATAGTAACCACCACCGTTACAATTAATCGTGTACAGTCAAAGTCACAGTCAATGACAGTTTTCTCAACCTGCCTGCCTTTAAACCTTTGAAAGTTCAGCTAAACAATATTTTTGCCAACTAAAAACACACTTTCATGAATAACAGGATAACAAGACCAGTCAGGAGTCAGTCCCATTAAAATGTCTGACCCCATCGGCTATTGTCTGATGATGATAAAGCCACTGGCAAATGACCTCTATCAACAGATTCTGCATTACGTGTGCAGAATCTGTTGATAGATTTTGAAGTGTGTTGGTTTCTGTTTGTAGTCCAAGTTGTATTGTATTGTTTGATCGGCAGGTAAACCGTCCATGTGGAGAGGTGGAACACACTGGCCAAAATGCAGTCTTGGAACCCAGTGGCTGCTCTTTAACGATGAGTTAGCTTTACATTGTTTTTTTTTAAAATCTGTATTCATATGCAGATATCTGTTTGTAGAGATAGGCTGAAATGATCAGCACATGAAAGAGGAAGTCTTGGCTTGGATGCCTAGATGCACAGGACCAGCCCGAAATATTGGCCCTCACCCACAGAGGCTTTATCGTCATCAGACTGAAAGCAAATGAGTTCCAAGATTGGCCAGTGGATATCCAGGCCAAGAATTTCTCGTCCGTGTGCCGATCATTTTGGATAATCTCTTAAAACAGATATCTGCATTTGAGTGGTGATGGGTACCACGATTGCATTTTGGCCAGTGTGTCTTACATTTTTCGCTTTCCAGGGAGACTGTTTACTTGCCACTTAAATGTGATTGGTCATTACGACTCAGACGACAAATGCAAATCAAAATGTTTCAGATACCAGCATCTTTTCCTGTTGCGTACAGATTCTGTATTCATACACAGATATCTGTTTATAGAACTCAATCTCATTACAACAACAGCAGGGATCAGCTGTAAATGTGTCACTCAGGCTTTGCTTTTACTTCTGCAGCAGTGAACAGCCAACATGTACAGATGACTGTGTGACTCAGTTTGTCCAACATGGAAATTTCACAAGAATCATAGTTCTAGTTCTCACAGGCTCCACCCTTTACTGGACTATTTGGATAATACTCCTATAATCACAATCATGCATTCACCCAATGAGAAGATACTAACATAGCTAGCCAATCACAATGAGCCTACCTGAATATAGGGGAGCCTATTTGTAACTTGCTTTGAATGTAACTCATATATTTTTCTGTTTGCCCAATTTTCAAGACAAAACCCTTGCAGCAATAAAGTATGGTCCTTCTTTCTGTCTTACTAGTCTTAGTCATCACTAAGTCATACTCTTTCTACCCCTCTTTTCTTTGTTTATCTCCTGTTCTTTAATTTTACAATTCATTTTCTGACTTCTTTTCCTCACTGTCTATCCCTTGTACTCCTCTCTCCAAGGACCAAAAACACTTGTCCCGTTTAGAAATCAGTCAATCGGTTTAGTGCACAGTGTCCTTTTGAACTCTATCTCTACTCATGCCTCCTCTACAAAATTGGTGACTTGTAGGGAAAAAAACCCCACACAACAACAAAAACCAGCTTACCAGGCTGAGTGACAGACCCGCACACACACACATGCGTGCTCGACTTATTGTCAACTATTTTTGATGTTGATCCACAAAGAGCGCAGTCACGCAGAGAAGTGATAAGAAACAAACTGTGGAAGGTTGGGGAGGGGAGAGACAGTTGTGAGTGAGGCAGTGACGAGTGTGTGTGTGAGAGAGTCGGAGAAAGAGGAGGGCGCAACACAGATGTGACATAAGTGTTTTGTGTGTGTGTGTGTGTGTGTGTGTGTGTGTGTGTTTCAGAGAGCAAGAGAGTTAGAACGAGAGAGATCAGAGCATGTTGAGAGGAGCTTTTGGCTTTTCTCTCTGAGGATAAAGCTTGTTCCGGCCTTGTGCTGCTGAGTCCCGCTGCAGCACTGTCCATGGTGCTGAATCGGCTGGAGGGTCTTCCGTCTCTCTTTATCTCCCTCCCTCCCTTCCTCTCTTACATTTTGTCTCCTCCTCTCCGTCTTTATCTCTCGTGCCCTCTGATTGTCTTCTCTATCTCTCCCTCTCAACTTCACAGATGCTTTATTGTTATGAAACACAGCGTGTTGCCACGGCGATGTCAACACGTTCAGCACTGAAATGACAGTAGTCAACCACCACAAAGCAGCAACAAATACACAATGAACATACAAAATGAGATGTGAAAAAAAGGAAATGGCTATAAATAGGCAGTTATTCTGAAAAATAACATTATTTTTCATACAGTATTTTTTCCCTTTGCATCGGTATGCATTTGAATTGTATTCTTCTATGACATATAGGGCTGCAACTAAATAAGTCTAAAAAAAGAGGACTGCCTGCAGCAGAAAGATGGCAGCATTGGTAATTTTGCAAAATGGCTAAAACATAACACATTTATATTAATATTAAAGGGGCCTCTTGAACTCTTGTGTTGCTGTTTCCAGGAAAAAAAGGCGGGAGTAGATATTGTGTCATTACATCGCCTCTTAGGGAGGCAGCCAGTGTGGATGGTCGGGTCACATGTGTGACTATCACATGGAAGACCAGTGTTTGCATCTTTTTCCCACCAAAAGCAGTGTTGTTTTCTTTTTACTCCCATGTTTCCTAACTTTAACCAAGTAGCATCACAATCTGTAACTCCAATCAAGAAGAACCTTAAAGGCCCATACACACGACACATTTTGCTCGCCCTCAAATCCATTGTTTTTAATTAACACATGTGGAAAGCATGCTCAAAGCGAGAATGAGGTTGCAAAATGTGAGGCGCACTGCCTGCCAGGCAATCATGCCATCACCTCCTTATCCTAACCTTTCTGTGAAATCAATTGACAGTAATTGGTATCTAGTTACTAAAATGGACAGGCAGAGGTTACTTGTTGTAGCTCTGGTTGAGGGTGAGAAGCTGTCAGTAAATACTTTGTTGGGCACAGGGAGACAGAGATCTGTGTGGGTACATGAGACCCTAAAAAAGAGGTTGGCTCACAGGGAGTACCACCAGTTGGTCCAGGAGCTTCTCCTCGATGACGGCTGTTTCCAGGCATATTTTAAGATTACTCGGGGGCAGACTGACAACCCGCTGTCTATCGTCGGGCCGTATAGCTCTGGCTATCCAGCAACTGCTACCACCAGTTTCACCACCATTGTTTACCAACTGTAAACCTGTGTTGTGACCACTACAGAAAGCCTGTCTCTCAAATCATCCCACAGACTGATGGGGAAAAAGCTGAGATGACGTGGGCGCTTTGCCACTCTGAATTGAAGGTTTTTCTGTTCGAGGAGTTCAGAGCACTTTGGCAAAAACACCAGGTGCCTAGAGCGCAGAAACACGAGGCGCATCACAACACAAAAGCTACGAGCAAAAAGCTTCATTCTTATTTAAAACTATTACAAAAAGCCGCCTCCAGCTGCTTAAACACTTTCAGTGTGATCAGGGCCTTAGGGCGCAATGGCTGCACCCTGAAACAAACAGAGTTCGACTTTTGGAATGCAGCAGCGCACACCACATGTCATGTATAAAAGAGTAATTAACCACAGCCAGCAGATATCTCTCCCTTCTTCCATAAATATCAGTCCGTGGTAAATATGGAGGAGAAGTTGATCATTTTAATGCAGGGCTACCCTGAGCTTTACATCTGTCCCACGGACAACATTTTAGGCCTAACACACACTACAAAACAACACCTGCAAAATCAGCTCTGCACTCAGGATCTCTGGTAAGTAGCCTGTCATAAGGTGCTGGTTGTGGTTGCTTAGCAACCTCAGACGCAACCTGCCTCTGTGCCCTTGAAAGTTGGCACAGAGTAGGTTCAAGAGTAGCACCCAGCGCCTGACCTTGTGTTTTCCAGGTGATTGAAGACGTGGCACGTGTACCGGCCTGAAAACTTACTTTTTTATCTTATCATTCCCTTAATCTTAATCTGCATTTAATTATTTTAAAAATTAATCTTAAATTTTAATCTGATTTTTATTTTCCCATATTATCATACTTTATATTGCCTCTTATCCACTGTATTACCGTATTTTCCTTATATTATTATTGTGTTGTTGTACGTTTTGCACCTTGTATGCAAATCTGTACAATGACGCTATTAAATAAATAAAGTTTGATTTTGCTAACCATGACAATGATTATTCCAAAAGAACCAGCTACATTGTTCAGTTTAGAGGACACTATAAACTATATTTTATCTTTAATTTTCATTGAGCTGTTACTCTTCCGGTTGATCTTATAATAATTTAGTCTCTAAAATACCTGGTAATTATGGAAAACTTGTCCACCAATAGTCCAATACCCAAATATATTTAATCTACAATGATATAAAACAGACAAAAAAAAGACAATCATTAAATTTTAAATAACAAGGAAACAAAAAATATTTAAAATTTTTGTATGATTAATGTCTTTACGTTCCTCAACTAATAGCTTAATCAACTAATAATGTGCTAAAGACATATTTAGCTGCACTGGTAACAGACTCTTTGATCTCTGGAATGTATTTTAATGGATTTCATGGGGAAAAAAACGCACATATCGGCTTGAATTCGGGGATGTAAACATCTTGGCTCCTCCTAAAGGAGGTGCCCCCTCACCTTTCCCTTGGAGCAGTGTGATCACAGCCCGTCTTCTCGTCCTGTGCTCACTGACTCTGCATTTACCTACAGGGTTTATTAGTCACACTGGTGTGGTGCTCTACCATTATAAGTTGGCCTACTATCTATTTAGGGATGAATGTGTTTCCAGTTTGCGTCAGGATCGAGTTATTCCCTCCATATTTGTCTTTGTCATTGTCAGAATTTGCTTTTGGACAGATGCTGTAAAGGGTTGGCTTGGCTGAATGAAGCTGTAGGACCAGCTGGCTGATGAAGCCTCCGCGTTGGCTCTCTGCAGCGGCGAGAAGCAAAGGTGCTGTTTGCTAAATGATTGTCAAATTTGAAAAATCATGTTTGATATTTATTAGAGGGTATTGGCCAAGTTATGCCTGATATGCAGAGTCTTGAGGGCAGTGAAGATTTGCAGAATTTTACAATCAACGCTCCTCTGTCTCTCTTTTCATCTCTCTCAACCTCATTCCACTTCTTTATTTTTGCTTGCTCATGGACTAAATGTCATGGCTTAATTTGTATTTATTTTTATTGGTATAGACCAATATTCTTACAGCTCTGATAACACATCTCAGCGGGATCCTTCAGATTAGTGATTAGTTTTCGTTTGAGGATTCCAAAATGAGAAAATATTGTTTCTCCCTGGGGACACCCAGTCTAATTAAAGCATTGCTGCTATGGATAGGAACCATCAAAAACAAGACCCGTTTTCTTGTTCTGGCCAATAGTTAAAGATGTGCTGCTGCAGGCTTATTAAAATCTCATCACATTATGTCTTCAAATGCCACCAGAAGTGATTTTAATGCATGTTGTTTCCCAGAATAAACGTCCAAAAACCTCCACACCTCACATTTGTCTCTCACTTGGTCCATCTCCCTCACACGCGCACACACATTTATTTTCTTTTATTAGACTGACCTTTAGCCTGCATAGCCCAGAGGTGTTTCTACTTAGATTGAGGTTATAGAACATGAAGCAAAACGTCAGAGTTTTCATTTCCCTGGCCCCTGATCTCTGTCCATTCTCTTAATCTGTTTGTCCGCTTATTTCTGCCCTCCTCTGTTATTCTCTTTATCTCTTTAGTATTCCCTGCCCTCTAATTCCAACCACCACCAACAAGCACAACCCTGAACTGTTTTGCGTTCTGCCGGCAGTGCACCATATAATTTGTCCCATCTCTTGCTAATCAGATAATTGCAGAACACTCACACTTCATAATCCATGAAATCCTGCAGAATCTGTAAAGTGAGCAGACTAATCTGCTTCCTGTGCCGTCTGTTTCACCCGATTCTGGTGGTAGCATTCATCACCGCAGCTACAGAGTGACGGCGCCATTGGATGCTTCGGTTATCTGTGTCAAAGAGGAGAGTCACATACCTCTGCATCTATGGCAGTGACCCCTAAACAGAAGGTTTATGTCATACACCAGAGACCTTTTCATGTTGCTTACTGTTTAGCTGTCACATCTCCAGTCGGTCATTGCAAGCACAATTATGGATTTCTTTGCAGGACGAGTTTCATGACATCATAAATTAAAGGTCCAGTATGGAGAATTTAAGGAGATATATTGGCAGAAATCAATTGTAATACATTATGCATGTTTACTTTGGTGTAAAATTACCCAAAAATAAGAACTGTTTTGTTTTTGTGACCTCTGAATGAGCCATCTATATCTACATAGGGAGTGGGTCCTCATCAGCGTAGATCGGCATGCTGCACTGCCATGTTACTACAACAGCCTACAACTGACAAACCAAACACTAGCTGTAGATAGGGCCATTTGTCTTTTTGTGATAGCCACCATTGTTAGCAGCCCCTCTATCAAACGAACACTGCTTCATCCAGCGTTTTTACCGGTTTAAATCATTTGGTCTGCTTGTTCTGGAGAGGGGGAGACATCTGTGGATAATTCAGCTCATGGTAAAAACCTCCTGGACGTCTGGATCGGAAATAAGGTGAGCACGTATTAGTTAGCAGAGAAAACAGGGGAGCACACATTACCATGTGCTAGAGAACTACTATGAGAACTACCAATTTGTAATCACCTGGGGTCTCATTTATAAACCTTGCGTTCCCACAAAACTAGGCCTGAAATAGGCGCACACCACTGCCCACGCAAAGGTTGTTATCTGTAAAAACAGACTTGATAGGAGAAAGTTTGGAGAAGGGAAATCGGCGACGCAGATGGTGAGGTGGAAGCCTGATTGTAGAAACTGTCGAATATTTTTTGGCGCACGCCAGTTTTGGCTTTCATTCTTACGTACGTTTTTAGTATGGATCCCACGCATTGTTTTACAAATGAGACCCCTGGTCCATTTATTTTGGAGAGAAAGAGACCTCTGCCGATAATTCAACTCTCGAATCAACCAAAGACAAACTCCCGAACGATGAACACTGAAGGAATTCTGAGCAGGACAAGTTTCAGCTGGTTGAAATCTGTGACCCTCACCACTAGAGGCCACTAAACCCCCCCTTAATTTTACACATGGCTCCTTAAAGTGTTTCAAAACAGGAAATATAGCTGCACATTGGTGATATGATGCAGTCCATAATAATACAATGAAAATAACAAGCAATATATGACACAAATACAGTTAGCTAAACCTCACTCCTCGACTATTATAGGACAAGCTTTCATGTCTATCTGCCGCCAGCAGCCGTTTAGCTTTGCTTGACATAAAGACAGGAAACAAAGAAGAAACAGCTAGCCTTGCTCTTAACAAAATCCACCTACCAGCACCTCCAAAGCCTCCTAATTAATACGATGAATTCCACTTGTGCAAATCAAAGTGTTAAAACTATATTGTGGTTCCCAAGGTCTTGTTTTAGGCTGCCAGCTGTGGCTTTACAATACATACACCACACAGACGTGAGAGTGGAATCAGTCCTCTCTTCTGACTCAGTAAAAACGCAAATAAGAGTATTTTGAATAACATCAAACTATTGCTTGAAAAGCAGAACATTGCTGCCAATTATGCCTTGGCAACCAGGGGTAGTATTCACAAACATTCTGAGAATACTAAAACTTAGCCTAAACATTTTTGCAAGGAGTCCCAGCTTAGGAGTGATTTAGGAAAATTCTCAGAGCAACTCTGAGCAAGAAAGAGACAGAAACTTTAACCTTAGTGAGGAGGTGTGGTTGACCCCATTGCTAGGTGTGATACTTTCTTTTTACAGATGTGATTGGTTGTCACAGACACACCTCTGCATGAGCCTACAAGGTGTGGACACCCAGTGAAAATGAAATGAACTGCTGTTTGTGAAAGTGTTGTCATTGTTAGTGTGATCACTCTGCTGATGGAAGGTTGAGACAGACCAAAGTCAACAGTGCTGCACTTTTTCTAAATATCTTTGTATTGTGATCATTTTGTTTCTGGTATTATTGGGTTAGGTGGGAAATGTGTGTGTATCCTGTATGACATTAACCAGAAATAACCTGCACCATCTAATCTGTAGCATTTCATCGACTCACTGTCATCCAGCGTTTTAAGGATATTTCTCCAACCTCTTTGTGTTTCCTTCATTTGTCCCCCGCTTAAGAAACTCTTAAGCCTCTTAAAAGTCCTCCACCCTACTCCTCACTTTAGGAGCTCTTTATAGGTCTGAGATGCTCTGTGAATAACTTTTATCTTTACTAGGACCTAGTCTTAACTTAACGTCATGATTCTAAGAGTTTTCATGAATTTTTGTCATGAGGAGCAACTCTTTGCACAAGGAAGCTTTGTGAATACAGCCCCAGGAGTACAACTAAGACAGGTTACAGTTTAACATCTATTTTTTTCAAACAATATACAGTGAGTGTGTGGGGACTGTGAGAATGTGAGAATGTATGGATATCTTAATATTGTTACCACTAAAAACTTTTTTTGTGTTGGATCCCATAAGGGCTGAGTGATACAGTAGCATCAAATGTAACAATATTTTTGACCAAATATCTCAATATTGATATTGTGACGATATTGTATTGAATAAAATAAAATAAAGAATCATAAAATCTAAAATTAAAGAATTATAGAATCATTTTATTCTCCGTGTACATGCTTCCCCTCGGGCACCATATTCAGAGACATGGTGTCTCTTTTCAACTTTATGCTGATGATACACAGATTTACCTGCCTGTTAGATCCACAGACCCTGGAAGGTGTTCACTCAATGACATCTTACTGATGTCAAAAAATTTTCTTTCAGACAAAACAGAGATTGTTGTCCTCAGGCCCAATCACGTTACTCAACAAATTCTGCCTTTGGCTGGAGCCCAGTTGGATAATATCAAGTCTGGTTTGCCTAATTTAATTTTGGGCAGCATGTCACAAAGCTCGTGCAATCATGTTTTTATCATTGTAGCAATATTAAAAAAACCAATCCATTTTAACTTTTAAACACACTGAGACAATTTTACAGGCCTTCATCTCTTCACACCAACAGCCTGTTTTCTTAGTTAAATCAAAAATCTATAAATTGACTCCAGCCTGCACAGAATTCAGCTGCCAGGCTTTTAACCACAACCAAGAGACGCAATCACATCACTCCAGTTTCTTTACACTGGCTCCCAGTATGTTTGTTTGTTTGTTTGTTTGTTTGTTTATTTCAGTCAGTCATATATACACTTCAAAGCAGCACAAGAAAAGAAAAAGAAAACTGACCATTTCAGAATAGATTTATCAGATTTTACTGATTATTTTAAGGCTCTTCATGGTCACTCTCCCAGCTATATCTCCAACCTCTTAGTGCCGTACATGCCAGGACATACTTTGAGGTCCTCGGGCAGAGGTCTCATGTCTCTTCAAGAGGTCCGGCTGAAAACTATAGGGGACAGAGCACTTGGCTGTAAGGGCCCCGAGGCTCTGGAGCAATTTGCCCGAGGAAATCAGGTCGGCGGAGTCAGTGATCTTTTTTAAGTCCCTTCTTATCGGACAGCCTTTCTTGATTTTACTTGAGTTTTAAATGAATTTGGACTGACTTTTATTTCCTCAGTTGCAACCTTTAAAATAAAAAAGTTATTACAATAACCAATATCTAAAACTAAATCTACACTTATATCACAGTGCTGATATAGTGCCCAGGCCTAGATTCCAGAGCATGCACACACTGTATTTCTTTTTTTTTTTTTTATAAAAGAAATAACCACTTATGTTTTACCTGAAGGATTTAAAGCCATAATACACTGTGAGCAAAGTCAAGGAACTCGTGTACTTTTACCTGAGGACACATTTACATCCCCACGGCCCCCTTGAGGTCCCCATCCCTCACTTTGAGAACCTCTGTCCGTGCCGACATGCATTGTGTCTACTGACGGACCTAAACTATATCCTCTACTTCTCCCAGGCAAACGCCCCGGCGATGGCATCACGCACAGTCGTCATAACGTATCCATCCGTTATTACCAGTTTGTAATCCCGGAGTAGCGACTTGTCAATAGACAGAGTAGGACACGGATCCAGGAGGAAGGAGACAGACAGGAGAGGAGCGGGTAGGCGTATCGCCTCCCGGGACAAACCGCCGCACAGTGTGAAAGTAGCCTAACTGCAGGAGGGGACGGAGAGGCTCGCCGTGGAGGATCAGTGCGCCTTTAAACGCAAGGAGGGAGAGGGACATGATTTGAGGCTGCTTTCCTATCGGGATTTATCACCTTTTTTTCTGACCTATAACGCCTCCATCTATAGGCTGCCATCCACCGGGCAGCACGCACTGTTGTCCGGTGCTCTCTCCTTTGGAGAGACCGACGCGGAGAGAAGAGAGAGGTCAAGACAAAGTCACTTCTTTGGCTGAAAAGGGGGGAGACGAGCATTTACATAGCTCCTCTGATCCTGCAGCTTCTCTTTTACCCATTTACACTTTTCAGTTTCTCACCTCGAGGCGGATAATCACCTACAACCGGAGAGGATTATTATTCTGAAACCAAGAGCAGGTCCGATGCAAAGAGCTGTGAATGAGTGAGGTGTGATGTTAGTGCAGGAGTGACAGCTGCTGAATGGGGGAGCAAAGAGCATTTACAGGGGAGCTTTACGTGGAGACCGGTTGAGTAACCCAAAAAAGACGACGGTGCCCGGTTTCAACGCGTACAGACACGCTCCCTCACTCTGCCTGCCCATCGCTTTGCTCTCCGCTCTGGACACTGGATCCCAGCGATATTAACCCCAACGGATGGGTGTTTTCCTTTAAATGACCGATTAACGGAGTCTTAACGGAAACGCGGGGAGCTCATGTGGTGACCAAATGAGTGCGCAACGCGGCGGTGCGCCGGTTTAACGGCGTTTTTTATTTTTTTATTTTTTTTTATACCACGCGCGCAGTTGTGTCCCAGTGGATCAGCGGCGGACACCGGATAGCTGTAGGTTATCGGCTGCCACCGGTTCGTGTACCCGCAATAGGCTTTTAATGCAAAGTCGACGGGAACTAAATTGAAACGCCTCTCTTGCCCCGCCACCACTCCAAGAGCCCCGCAGCGCGACCGGCGTTGCGCGGTCCAAGACCCCCCCTTACCCCCCTATCCCCCCAAAAAAGTGGATATGATTTCTTATGTGGTTTGAAAATACATCTGACCAGGAGGAGGATTATTTAACACATTGTTTGCTGAGTGGAGTTCATCACCTGGCTTGACAAAAGGGGGAGATAACCGGAGGAGAAACAGCCTCTACCTAACCGGAGAGGAAGAGGAGGGAGGCGCGCAGGTATGACAGTCTCTTTATCTACTTTTCTCGTCCGTCCGGTTATCACTCTATTTCCTCCCTCTTCTGCTCCCCCCCATCACCTTATGCTTTCTGTGTCTTCTCGCTTATGTGTGCCGCAACGTTTTTTTTTCAAGAGATTTGTAATTTTAGGAGAGCCGAGTTGAGTACACACACACACAGGGAGTGAGGGAGAGGAGAGGAGGCAGATGGGGAGATAATGGCGCTGGTGTTTTCTCTCTCATACGATTTAGAGATGGTGATATCCTTTCTCTAGATTAAAGACAGGAGGGAAGGAGGGGAGGGGATGCTGAGGGAGGTGCAAGGCATGGAAAGTGTGAAGAAATGGGTCTGGAAGAGAGGAGGAGATGAAATAGGATACGAAAGAGGATAAAATAGCATGGGAGGACGAGGGGTGAAGGGGAGTCTGAGAGTTTAGGAGAGAAAGGGCGACGAGGGAGGGAGGGATGGATGGATATGGAAGAAAAACTGAAGGGAGGAGAAGGTCGCAATTGATTAAATTGGGGGGGGGCAGATGGAGGAGAGCAGGGCTGGGGGCACAGACAGGGGGGGGAGAAGTGAGACAGGAGGGACTTAAAAGGAGTTGTTAGGGGAAGAGGGCAGAGGAGAGGGTGCTGTGATGGAATACAGAGAAGGAGCAGAGAGGAGATGGGCTGGGTGATAGGAGAGAGGTGTTCAGGGGAAAGAAAGAGGAGAGGACATAATGGCAGGTGAGAGGGAGGACTGCTGGAGAGGTGAATGGAGAAAATAGGAGAGGACAGGAGAAGGTAATAGAATGAAATAGATAGTGGAGCAGTCAGGGTGGAAAACGACCAAGGGGCTATAGGAGCAGAATGAGAAGAGATATAGAGAGCAGGTGTTGCAGCTGGCATTGAAATGATCCCTTAAGAAAGCTCTAACAGCAGCATGCTGGAGGCCAAGTGAAGAATACCCGAACAGTGCTATGCTGTAGCTACTGTACGGTATTATCCAACGGTCGCTGCTGCTGCACCATGGAGACAGAAGGAGGGACGCACAGAGAGAGAGACGGAGAGGAGGGGAAGCCACAAAAAGCTGCACACAGCCAACAATTTAGTTTGCCGTGTCAGCTCATCAGCTCCTCTTTACCTGGTGAATTTTCTGGTCCCTAACTGCCCCATTTGCATTTTGATGGGCTTTTGCGATGGCTCTAAGCCACCGTAAAACACATGTAAACACACATGCAAGATTAAATGAGGTTTGGGGGAAGTCGTTTGCTGGTGTTCCTGTTTCTGTCTCCAAATGTGTATAACTGTGGCTTAGCTGAAGCCTCGTCTCGATATTTCGGTGCATTTTGTCCGTCTCTCTTGCTTGTATTGACACATCATGTTTGAATGTGGCTTGGAGCACTGGCAGCCTTGAACGAGCTTATAATGCATTGCAGATCTCAGTTTTAATGCATCTAATCATCTTGTGCATTTAATCATTATCTTAACATGCTGTACTACAGTGGGAGATGCTGGAGGTATATGGAATCATACAGAGCACTCGCGCCCTGCGTGTATCTTTGATCATGACCCCGTCTGCACCACGGCATTCACAGTCAAACTCAAATACTGACAGAAGATTTTATTAAGATTGAGCTCAGAGCCTCAAACTTGGCAAATATGCCCAAAGAAGATTGCAGGCTGACTTTCCCTCCAAACCAACACGAAAATAAATTTCAATCATGCTTGTGTGTAATTAGTAGTTGATGTAGTCCTAGAGTGGGCTGTAATGAGCTGGGCCTTGATTCTCCAAAGCATCGTGGTAACTGACATTTCTGTCACAGTGTGCGTGCCAACATGCGCACAGGATTCTGGGTTATAGCTCATATTCTGGTCAAGCTCTTATTAAAGATGCACCGCTCATGCATCTCCATATCCCACTCATGAAAACCACTATACATGAATAAACGGAATATTCTCACACTGCCATGGAAACTGACTTTACACAGGCAGTCGAAAAATAAAAATAAAATGTACAAAGTGCCTCAGGGAGACATTTCTAGGTATGGCTATTTTAGTTTGCTCATAGTGTAACATATGCTTTTCTTTTTTTATGCACATATGTGTCACGTGGAGCAACACAAAACCACAACACCTGACAAATAATTGGATATATCAGTGGATGCAAACAAACAATTGACAACAGCAATGCGTGCAAAAGCAATGGCTCATAGCGTTTTAGGTGATGCTGAAGGTGAGACATAAAATTGGACATAAACTGTTTAATGATCGCAAATAGCCCCGTTTGTGAAGTCGCACAATGCGTGACGCTACTCTGTGAACGTTATATTTATTCATGTGTGAAACACTGTTTGTGTTCTCTTCTTGGAAAATCACATTAATTGTTTTGTTTTTTGTTGAAAACACTTTTACTCACATGTGAGTCATTGTCAATGAGTGTATGTAAACACCCCCATTCGCTAACTCAGAGCATATTATAGCACACTAATGGCTAAAACTGAGGAAGACATGAAATTTAATTTTGGTATAGCTAATGTAATAAAAAGGTTAGTCATTACTGTGTTGCTTTAGAGCAGTGCTACAAATTGATAAGGAGGCTATATCAGTGGCATGGTGGGCGGGCAGTGTGAGGTTAAATTAATCTAAGAGTCAGGGTCTCTGTCAGGGTCTGTATACAGTAGGTCTTAAAGAAACAGTTCGACATTTGGGGATCACTACCTTCTACGTTTTTTTGTCTGAATGATATAAATGAAGCTACCGTCAGTAGCGGGTTAACTTAGCTTATCTTAGCTTAGCATAAAGACTGAAAACAGTGGTAAACAGCTAGCTCTGTCCTCAGTAGGGATGCCCAGGCATTGATTTTCAATATTCTGGTATGAGATAAGATTTTGTTCAAGATTTTGGATATCACAATGTCACAAGTCTCTTTTGCTTTTTTAAAGGCTGTATTACAGTGAAATGATACAATTTTCTGAACTTACAAGACTGTTACATTATTTGTCTTTAACCACTGAGTCATTATCCACATTATTGGAAGGTATTTGGTCAAAAAATATTATATCTGATTTTCTCCATATCGCCCGGCCCCTATCTACAGGTAACAAAACCCACCTACCAGCGCTTCTTACGTACACAGATTACCATATTATATCTTTAATAGGTATAAAATTGAAGTGTTAAAGCAACGTGTTGATTTGGGCTATGTGCTGGATAAGTTCTCAGGTGCAGTAACTTCTGGTGTCTCAGCTGGTTGACTTCCAACCTCAGCGTGCCAACAGGACTGCAGGGACTTACTGCGTTCAGACAGAACAGTCCAACATATAACCACAATGTCTTGCATTTACATTTCTGTTTTTCTACAGATTAAACAAATTAGATACAGCGTGTTCATTGGTTAAGTTAAGAGGTGGTAAGTGGACTTTGTCAGTGTTGTGCATGAATGTGCTAAAAAAAAATGCCATTCATTGAAGTTGCTCATATATTTGGTCAGCAGTGAAGTGAACGCATCAGTTGAACATGAGTGTTGGTCACTCTTGCAACACCAACAAAGCGTGTTTTACGGCACCCAAGGAAATAACGCAGGACAATCAGCAGGGCTCGACAAACCATTTGGCACAGCGGTTCTACCTTTTTTTCCGTCTCCAACCTGTCTACTGTGTGACTCTAAAGAAAAATTAAACAACACTTAGGAGACAACACAGCATAGCATGCATTTTGGGAGTGAAGGGTGCACAGTCCTGATAGTTGCTGGCTTGCCAACCCCTGGCAATGAGCCAAAGATCCATCGTTTGTAGTTTAACCCTCCAACAACTTCATCCTCCATTCCATCAGTCCACTAGCAGGCCGCCCAGCTTCCAGGCTGTCCATCCCTGGGAGCTGACATCAGCGAGCGTACAGAGGTACATTGCTAAGCATCGCTGAGCATCACTTTCCTTAAGAATTGCATTCTCTAAATTTTGTGCTCTGAAGAACTGAAATCAAGACACATCTTTCAGCTACAGAGGCTGTAATGAAGCTGATGGGGAAGCTTGTACCAGCTCGCTTGGAATCATATATTTTTTTTCTCAGTGATGCATAATTGGTTCAGGCTAAATTAAATTTTCTTTAAATCTACAGTACATGGAGGACATGGACGTAAACTAGTTCATTTTTTGGGACTGTGAAATCAGTGAAAAATTTTGAACTATGACTATGAACTAGATCATTTTAATGGGTGTGAACTGAACTTCGTGCTAGCTCTGGTGGAGTTTGGACTCGCACAGCACTGGGCTTTGTTATATTTGGACAGAGCTTGTGTAGTTCCCCAGTTCCAATTCTCTACGCTAAGCTATGCTAATTGGCTGCCAGCCCTAGCTTCATATTTACAATTGAGAGAGTGGTATCTTTAGTTTCACAGCCTCCGCAAGAAAGCCAGTGGGCATTTTCCCCAAAATGTAGAACTGTTCCTTTAAACATCAAATGTCAGAATGGATTAAAGACAGACTGGACTGGCAGACTCACAGATACTGCACAACCAGTTCAAAGTTGAAGGAAGGAAAGGCTGAAATTTTCTGCCGAGTGGAAGGCCAGAGACTCATTTGACCCCGATTTCCAGTATGAAAACAGGCCGTGAAAGTGGCGCTTCATGATCCCTCTGGCTTACTGGGGTTTAGGGTGGAGGTTACAGAAAACCCACCAGAGGGATAACTGGGGCCAGAGAGTGTAAGAAAACAGCTGTCAAACCTTGGGATCATTCTGAACAGCGCAGTCATACATACACTGCTGTCCCATCACTCAGGTGGCTGTGACTCAGATTAGCAAATGGCTGGGTTCTTTACTCCCTCCTAATTGAGTGCAGCAGTGGTGGGAGATTGATGGGAGATGGCATGTGACAATTGAAAAGTGAGAGTCCCTGAACACTTTCCTACTTCTGCACGAGCTGACAATGCAATGCACTTCATGTTTACGGTTTATTAAATCATGCTGAGTCAAAGAAGGAAGGAGGAAGCTTGATTCATGGAATAAAAACAGTCTGGTTTTAATACATCATCACAACATAATCTTGGACTGTCTCTGTTGCCGAAGTTGGAAGATGGATTACACAATTATAAGCCTTGAGCGGCAAAGGTCTGTGCTAATAGTGTGGTTCCGAATCATCAATGGCCATTATTCCTCATTACGTCTGATTGGCCGGAGAAGACGTCCGAGCACCCTTTGAACCAACTTTGAACAATGGAGCCCTCTTCTTTCGGCGCCATGTAAAATACCTTTCATTCTGTCAACATCAGATTGAATAATGAAGCTCGAGAGAAGTGTAAATGCTGGAGGAGTGTAAGTCTAATTGATTGATGTGTCTGTGTGAGCGAGAGAGACAGAGCAGAAAGGAAAGGGAACTCACACAGAGAAGCTCGATGAGTTTTAGAGAGAGCAGGAAAATACAGTTTCATCTCTGTGGGGAAATGATGTATGAAGGTCTGCAGGTAAAAGTGAGGCTCACGCAGTGTTGTCTCTGACTTCGATTGAATATATATTTGCACACATTGTTGTTGGATATTTTAACACGCCTGTTTTGTTTTTTTTTACATTCAAAAAAAGGAAGGTGGCACAGAGATGGGATGATGTGGCTGCAGAAAGGGCTGATGACTGCAAGAGGGAAAAATGGAGTGATGAAAGATGTGCAAGGAAGGGCAGGCTGAAGAAATAGACATATGAAAGCAAGGGAGGAGAGCAAAGAGAAAGGCTGGAGGTAGTAAGAAGAAAGAAAATGGAACAAAGGAGGCTTTTGAGGAGGGATTGACCTTTATTCAACAAGACGGGTCAATTAAGAACAAATTCTGCGTTTGGGTGACGCAGAAAGAGGAGGAGAGAAGGAAATGCATAGAGCAGTGAAAAGAGGAGGAGGAGGAGGAAAGAAAAGGACGGGACACTTCATGATGGAGAGGATGCGTAAAAGAGGAGGAAGGAACCAGAAATGAGAGAAAAAAGAAGAGCATAAGGTGAGAATATTTCGCCGTGAAGCTGTAGGTGTTAAGACTGTGATATGGCGACCCGCTGTTTTATAGCTCTAATGTCCAAAATATGTCATCATGATGTGCTCAACACAGCGACATGCTGTCCACTACAGTAGGGGTTTAAATGTCTACACAGTTAGTGTGTGTGTGTGTGTGAGTGTTTGTGTGTGTTGGTGTGTGCATGTGCCTGGCAACAGATGCTGGTTCAGTGGCGCAATCCCACCTCACCAGGGAAGAGCGGGTGAGAGATGCTGCTGAAAGAGAGACTGAGAGAGAGGTGAAGAGAAGGAGGGAGGGATGGTGCCAGGAGAAAGAGAGGAGTGAGTGGTGAGCTGAATGCCAAGCAGCATGGTATTAGAATAGTGCTGTGTTGAGCAGGCAGGCAGAGGGATATAACACTGCTCAGCTAAACCACAGCATCCTGTAAGTTTCCAAACTTCGTCTCTGGGGATGACAGTTTTATTATCTCCCCCCCCCCTTTCTTCTTCAACCAATAACAGGCCTTGCTGATTTTAGACTGTGCTTCTTTAACACAGTTTTTTTTTTATTGCTTGTTTTTGTCACAGCCCAAAACAGATTGTACCTAACAGGGTTCCTCCATGCAGCCGACTATACAGCAGCTAGGTTGCTGCACTTAAAACCAGTCACTATGAATGCCTCAACGTTGTCAAGAGTAATATGGGGTATCTATTTTATCATCCTTTGACCAACCTATAGCTCCTGGAAATATACTGGTGTGCAGCAGCGACTCCCTGCCGGAGTTTTCTTACTACTCTGACACCAAGAGGAATGATTAGTCTTGGTCTCATCTGGTGAAGGTGCATCGATATTGACCTCTGAAAAGTCAGGATTGGAAATCTAAACCCAGGGTGTGGGAGCCCTTCTGTGCAGAGTTTGCATGTTCTCCCCGTGTCAGCGTGGGTTTTCTTGGGGTGCTTCGGCTTCCTCCCACAGTCCAAAGACATGCGAGTCAATTGCTGACTCTCTGATTGTCTGTAGGTGTGAATGTGAGTGTGAATGGTTGTCTGTCTCTATGTGTCAGCCCTGTGATAGTCTGGTGACCTGTCCAGGGTGCACCCCGCCTCTCACCCAGTGTCAGCTGGGACAGGCTCCACCTGAATGTTGCCTATAGCAACTAACACAGTACAATCCAAGCCACAGTAGAACAAGGCAAAGCAGTCATCAAAGCTCAAAGCATATTTGTGTCACCTTGAATTCTAATAGTGTTTCATTTATATTGGAATAAATACATAATAACACACTTTTTTTTTTAAATGAAGTTGCGAATGTGTCCAGTTTATAATGTTATGAGGTGTAACATGGTAATTGTAGTCTGAAATAGAGGTAAGGAGATATTGGCTTTTCAGAGGCGATAACTTGGAACATGAAAAACAGCCAACTGACTAATCGACAGATAGGAAATACAAGACAAGGTCAAAACCAAGGCTGGACTGTGTGTTAAAAGCTGGAGGACTTTTATTTTGAAACAAGGGTTTTTAATTTGAAACAGAAAGCGGTGGCATTCACTCAGTCATGGACTCACAGACTTTGCAGTAGTGCTACAACGGTGGACCAGCTGCTGAAGTCCAGGCAACAACACAGCAGCAGGGACCTGTTTCCTCTAAAGCTGTATCCACTGATCAAGCTCGCTTTTGCTTGTTTAACCCTCCACCCAGTCGTGATATACATTCCCAAAGTGACTTGTAGAGGCTGCGTAGCCATCAGCCGCAAGCCACCAAGAACAGTTTGTAAAATGTCCTTTCAGCACCGATTTAAAGACCAAACCTTTTGAAATATGTTTCATTTGAGGGATGTTTCTTACCTGTCAGTGATCCACAACTGACAACAAGGTTACATGCGAGATCTCTGGTATTTTGTGCTCCCAACTGACTATCTAAGGGTTGTGGAATAGATACGAGTGTCTCATTCAGTATGGGTACCTTAATCTTGGACAGCTTTAAAAATGTGCCACCAGGGAGCAAACCACTTTCAAAGGAGATGGGAAGAGATGATTTAATTAGCCATGGCTGGTAAAAACATTAGTCCTAATCCTGCCCGTTCTCCAACTCCGCTGAAGCCAAACATGTCTGGTCACATTTAGCCACGAGAATGAAATATTGCTTTTAAAATCAAGATTACAATATTAAATTGTCATGTTTTATGACCATAGTGGCCCACTGGAGCTTTCCCATTAATCATGTGTGTTGCAGGGTGTGAAAAGGCCATCTTACCATCACTGTGTATGTGGTGTATACAGAGATTTACAATTCTGCAACTACGGCTCTTCCAATTAGCTCACAGTGTAAAACTAATCCACCAAAAAAATAGAAAATCTAAATGTAAAAATAAGTGGCTAACCCCAGTTAAACACCATTACCATTACTGAAGACGTGTGCAGATGCTCTAAAAAAGCTCTTATCTTTTTTTTTTTTTTTTTTACTGAGAGGCTTTTACAGTGAGTGCAGCTTTTACAATGTTAACTGTGCATTAACAGCATGCAAATAACATTGCAGTAGTTGGATTTAATATTGCATATTGAATGGATAGAAACATTAATGTGTTTGAAAAAAAAAATCGTTCAAAATTTGTTCATGATATTGATCCTGCAGTGATCTCTTGTTGATATTACATAAATCAACTAATAAATATGTATTTAAGATATTGGCTGTTTCTACTCGTACATATATAGAGAACACTTTATATTACAGTACACACATATGTTGTAGGAAGCGAGTGAGGAATGACCTGTAAATTAAACAGTCATTTATGAGTAATTCCTGTATGACTCTGATTCAAGGACTTTGTAGCATAGTAGATGATATATTAATGAATCTTGAAGAAATGATTAGTTTATACCACTCTATGAAATCCGTGTACATTTTTTTCTTCAGATTTTGTGTTATTTTTTTCTCAAATTCTGTATTTTACAATTCAGGCACACTTGGCCATCAATACGAGTGTCTAATCATGTGGTGGATGAATACAGTTCAACAATTCAATGAGAAAGTATTTAAGATTTAATGAGAATCAATAAATAAGTTAAAGTATTGCGTTCTTTTTTGTTTTTAATTAAAGAAAATAATTCAATATGGTTATAAAGAAACATTCCCTTTTTGTAAAATAAAGTCTGGCTGTCAGTGTCAAATTCCTAATGTTCTTGAATGACTTAGCCATCTCAAAGGGCATCCTAACATGACTGCAGGGGTCCAACACTAACGTTCATTGTCTATATACAACTAGATAGATAGATATAGATAGAGATTTCCCAGCAATCTAAAGTCCAAGAATGAAGTAATTTCCTTCACAATTTAGTGGGATTTCTTCATTTAAGGGGGCTACAGGTAATGTGATTTATACTACTTATAAATATAATTCAATAATCTTATGTCCTTATATGTATTATTAAAGCAGTTGTAGTTGTGTGTGTCCTGAGCTGTTTCAGTACATTTACAGGTCAGAATAGTGGGGCACTCCAACTCCAACGCAGGTTCAAATAAAGGCTAGCTTGATGCAGAGACATCAACCCGAGAAACCAAGGACGAGATGATTTGACCTAGCTTGGCTGGCCGAGAAAAAAGACTGTGTGTAAACTAGCCGTCATCTGCATCAGCTGCAGCTGAAGTTTAAGACACAGGCAGAGCAGGGCGAAGTCTCGGCAAGTAGAGCAGACGTAGAAAAATCGCTCGTGAAGCATTGTCTGGAAAATTATATCAATTACATTTTTCTACATTTTTTTGAGTGCTGGCCTGGTTTCGCTGGCTGTGGTGTGTGTGTGGAGGAGCATGCCCTCACACGAAGAGCACAGGACAGAAGCAACGTGCCTGTAAATGACTCCAAAACACAGAAGCATGTTGAATTGAAAGCACATTTTGGCAATTGGCAACGTTCCATTTTCATGATCAGGTTTTGCATTTTGATCAGTGGCTTTCTGTATCACAGAAATCATGGGTCCATTTGTCTGTGCAGCTCAGCGGCTGGTTTAGAGTTAATCAGGAACCACTCATGAAGAAAGTGGTCATTATTCCAAATCACAAACTAGTAACCACCCATTCAATACTAATTACTTAATCATTAGGTACTCTTTCTGTGCACCTCCAAGTAAAGTGATACATCAGTTTGAACTTTACTCATTTTCCTCTTCAGTTGAACACTTGTTCCGTGTTTAAACGTGTCAGTCCTTCTGCTTGTATCCACGTGTTTGCGTGTGACTGTACCTCTCTCCCCTCTCCTCTGTAATTGTCTTGGTCTGGGGTGACAGAGCAGACCTGACAAGCGAACCCAGATAGTGAGTGGAGATAGATTGAAGAGGAGTGTCTGCTCTCTCCTCTATCTCTCCTCATCTATTACTCGTGTCTGACAGAAGCAGCGCTGCATGATGGATGGATGCCTCTCTCTATCTCTATCCACTTCTCACTCTGTTCGCACAGTCTCGCTCTCACTCACTCATTTTTCTCCACTTGGTTTCTCTTCATCTTCCTGTCATTTGCTTCCTCCATATTTTTGTAATTTGTCTCTATGTTCTCTCTGCGACTTTCTTTCAGTCAGTCTTTGTATTCCCTTCTTCCTGCTCTCTTTACTTTCTTTGACAGCATGCATGGTTACGTGTGTTTAGATAATAGTGTATGTGTTATGGAGGCCTGTACAAACCCAAAGTCTCAAATAACTGGGGCAGAGTGATCTATCATTCTATGTATGTTGCCATTTATCAGTCTGCTGTGTCTTACAGGCGTGAGTGTCTGCTATCTGTGCTCTCATTCAATTATCTACACTTAGTGCTGCAGGCATAGTGGCTTGACTTTTCCATTGTAAATGAACACAAAAAAGTGCAGGGCACACTTGGCCCAAAAGAAACCTAAATTAAAAATAGTAAAGTGGATGCAGTTGGGAAGAGTAGTTCTGGGCTGAGAACATAAAGCCAGCACAGCAATATAGCTTTCCGAAATGGTTTCTTAAAATAATTTGGACTGTGTCCTATATTGTGGTTATTTAGTTAAATAGACAATACGCATTGATCAACAGAGTGCCTGAGTGCCACAGCGTGTGTGTGTGTGTGTGTGTGTGTGTGTGCCTGATTTTGTGTGTTTGAGAGAGAGAGAGAGAACAGACAGAGGAGTGGAATAGGTGGACTACTGCATGCAATGTCTCTGCACGTTATTAATAGCTGACTTGGGATGATGCACACATGTAAGTTTGCAGCGTATGTGAGTGGATATTGATCAGTGATAGTGATTGCGGCAAATTTTCAAATGGCAGTGACAGATTCTGTTGCTAAAAAGGTTACCATTCTTATCCTAAATCAGAATTATTACTTGCAATGTAAGCTTGCAAGGAACGCCATAAGTACTACCCCAATCCAGATCATTGATAGTAAGCTCAATGGTTAATGATTGACTGCATGGATGATGTCATTGTCCATCGACCCACCCCTATTTGGAGTAGATTCCAGTGTTGTTCTGCAACATTTTTGACACCTGCCATCCTAGAGGTCAATGGATACCAAAAAAACAAATGACTGAACATGGATATGGATGTAAAATCTATTGATACCAATCAATGAACAAATCCCTTCATTGGCCTACCAAGTACCAAGTATGCAGACTGGGTCAGAACATTGTTAGTTGTTGCACACCTCAAAACCAACACATTCTCACTCTGAACTGGTCATGGACCTTCCACGTCCAGATACGAGGTGAGAGGTACCGTGGGTGCTTTGGTTGATGTTCTGGGACACTGTCCAGTTCAGCCTGTTACATGCATTGTCTTCTTCCAAGATACACTTCCATTTTTACAGGAAGCTAACGCACATGGTTGGGTTTGGTCAACAAAAACACGTAGTTAGGTTCAGGAAAAAAGATCAGGGTTTGGCATAATCTTGGGGGACGCAAACACAGCTCTCCCAGGTGAAGGTCGGTGTTTGTTGGACCTATCCACTACCTCTCACGCATGCCCTACTTGGAATTTCACTGCCTTAACTTTTGCTCTTGTCCTGCTGCGTTTGCCCCCGACGCCACAGAGCGCTGTTTATCTATAACGGCACCCTGCTGCGTATCATGCCGACGTAAAAGGAAGGCTTTTTTTGTAGTGTCCGCCGCTGCAAGTGGACTTCGGAGTGAGACCGCATTGTCAAAACACTAAAACAGACACATGGCCTTGAAACCTTTTTGATGGTTGTTTGCAAGACAGGTAAAAGACGAAACTCCCAGAAATACTGCCATTCCTGCGTTAGGTGGCACAAATTCTATATTGCAGAATGAACAACAAAAGAAAAGGTGTCTGTGGTCTAGATTGGCACATGTCATTGGTGAAATTAAATGAATGAATGGGTCGGCTGATGGTCTTTTAATCTACTGATGAAAAGTAGAGAGTCTGAAAGAAATGCATTAACCTTCCAGTGTGAAGGTTGATCACACACCAATTATACACCACATGTAATTATTTCCACATATGATGTCTCTGTCTGAACTTCTTTCTCTCTGGGGTATACTCTTCATGTTCTCATGTGCATGAGTGCACTTATATTTACAGTGACGTGTGAAGGTTTCATCTGGCATTTTAGTCCACTGTAAATGTCAAATTAAGAATTAATTTTCATTGTGACTGAAACCAAAACTGGCAGGCTCTTTGCCCAGGGCTGACCAGGCCTTTTATGTAGCATGGCACACATTGTTTTGCAGGGTGTCAAGAAATTTGAGACCTAATTACTGAATGCTCAGAGACACCACGCTAGTACGACCACATAAGGACTGAGCAAGACACGATTAGTTCAGTTTCTACAACATACATAAGAAATGTATGTGGAACATGAACAAGACGTTGTAACTGCTGCAATAGAAATGTGTACGTCTTGGTTATTGCTGCGTTGCATTACATACAGCCAACCATACATTAAATGTCATTGGTTTTGCTGCTTTTGTCCTCTCTGTATTGCACGTCCCACCTAAAAACTACACCAGCAATTTCTAATTTGACGAAGTAGTTTTGACTTGAGGTCCAGTTCTAATCCTGCTGCTGACAGAGATACACAGATGTGCTTAAAAGCTCTAGAAAAAGACAGTAAATAGACCTTGAGTTAAGAATATTTTGTCAAAGTGTTGTCAGGGTCAAGAATGAACTTTGATGTCTTGCAGTTTCTAGATTTCAAATATGTGACCATCCATTCATCCATTATATGCAACCACTTATTCTATTCAGGGTCAAAGAGGGTCTAGAGTCTGTCCCAGCTCATACTGGGTGAGAGGCTGGTTACACCCTGGACAGACTGCCAAACTTTCACAGCGTTGACAACCATTCACTCTTACATTCACCAAACATTGGAACCAAAAGTAACCCTTCAGACATGGTACCTAGACCCTAGATCTGTTTAGCGAACACTGTACTGTACTGTTTCGCAAACACTACTCTTAAATGTGGGCGGGGTTGTTGTCACTCACTGTTCCATCCAGCACTTGCTGTATTTCCTCATCACAGGTGACACAGATGGAAGTCTGCACCTGGTTTATCATCCACAGAACGGGGTGACATTTTCAGAACAAATAACACAGGCTGCAGTGAGAGTCTCTCTCAATGGGGTATTTAAAAACAGCAGGTTTGTGCATTTAGTCTCAGACAAGCGCAGCTGTCCGGAACCCACAGGTACAATGCTCCACAATGCTTTTTTTTTTTTTTTTGGCTCCAAGTGAAGATCAGTATATACACAGTTCACATAATCTGATCAAAGTTGTTGTATATTTTTAAACACTTGAAGATCCACTCATCATCCAAGAGAGACAATAAAAACTAAAGGAAAAACTAGCGATAAACTAATGGTATGAGCAGTGGTTACATGAGCTTCAAAATGGGGCTTTAGAGTCAACAATCAACCTAATCTGCGTGTCTCTGGACTGTGTCAACTCACGCTGACATGGGGAGAACATGTAAACCCCACACAGGTGCGCCCCAGCCTGCATATACGTGGACTAAATAAAACAAACCTGTCTTGTAAAACTCCACCTTTCAACACGCATAATGACAGTCAGATAACCACTGAAGGAAACGTTTGGGTAAAGCTTTATTTGGATAGTCCGCCTACAGATAGTTTATCGAGTATTTGTAACAGCTGAGATTCAACAATTCAGCTGTTTTCATTTTATTGTGTAAATGCTTAAGATATATATATGTGCAGTATTTTCAGAATCATTAAGTTGAACTATTTACTCAGCCTATGAGTGAATAGTTGAAATTATAAATTAAAGTTCTAAATTAGTCTGAGAATATGTCGGTATGTTCATGAATTATTAAATATACTCTATATACAAACATCTACAAACAAAGCAAAGCAGTTGCTTTCTTGGAGCTCAACTAATAAGCTGTTTAAATGTTATAAATACACTATCCTGTGGGTGGACTATCAGAGTAAATAGTTACAAATGTTTAATATATAAGTACTGCAGCATATACCACACTTTGTCCTGGAGTGTAAACGCACAGTGTTTCTATCGCCCTGCTTGATGTGCAAATGCAC
Organism: Epinephelus cyanopodus; assembly: GCA_026686955.1. NCBI lineage: Eukaryota > Metazoa > Chordata > Actinopteri > Perciformes > Serranidae > Epinephelus > Epinephelus cyanopodus. The sequence goes on from CM048918.1 coordinate 27,326,138, forward strand.
ACAGGGCTCTTAGGGCTCTAAATTACTTTAATAGTGTAGACTTGATTCCCTTAATCAGTGCACACTGCAAACAGTATTACAAGTGAACACACACAAATTAAAGAATGCACAGCGCCCAGCTCTTACAGAAGACTTCCTAAGCACTTAAAAACCTTCCCATGCCCCCTTGAACTTAACGTCACAGATCATTTGGCATTACATAGGATGTGATGTACGCTCCTTAGAGCACTGTCTGATACGCTACGGACAATAGGTGAGAGTAAGGCTCCCTGAACTAATTTGTAGCTACACCTACTTCACAGAATTACAAGTAATAAATTCCAACCTTGTCATCGGTTTTGGAAACAGCTGCTGAAGGGACAGCCAACCCCTTAGATTTGATGCAGCCCGCTCAGCAGTTCACAAAATGAGTGTTTATTAACTCAGGCTAAAAGGACAGACCCTGCTGGGTTGAAATGGTCCACTTGACGCACCGTGAGCCGGATAGTCTGCAAGATAGTCGGGAGGAATAATTGGACTTGAGAGGGCAATCTACTGTAGATAATGGTGCTCTTCAGGACCTCGTAGGTAGGTTCTTAAAGCTCAGCAATAGTCGTAGTCTGTGCAGCGGACAGTGAGGAAGCGAGAAACTGAAAAATCATTGTTTATCCCTGAGCTTTTTGATTCTGATCTTGACCATCATACAGCATGGCTCTAATCTGTTTATCTGATTTACTCGGCTTTGTTTTGTATTCTGAATTGTGTACACAACACTGGGGCTCTGTAACTGGACATTGTCGTATTGACTGTGCTGTCACTGTATCATGTGCTTAGCTAGTTACAACTCCCCCATGAGACACAGAGGAAATTATCTCACTGCAGCTTTCTGGAAAGCTTGTCAGTGGTTTAATATCAGAGTTTAACATCGAAAATTGCACTTGGAGCTCACTCTCAAAGGCACAGCACTCTGTAAGTGCTCAGTGTAATTGAAATATGTAACCATTATCTTTTATTCTTTCAGCCAATTAAGCTTTAATTAACAGTCTTGAGAACTTTTTAGAATAATGCCACAGTAAGTAAAGGAAAGCGGCATGTTTTATTGCTAATTCCTGTGTGCATAAAATAATGTTATTGGGATAAACTACAGTTTAAAATCAACACTTGGACCATAATTACAGCGATCCAATATTAGACCAATGGAGGGAGGAAAGGACTTTCCCTTGCTACATCTATGGTATTTTTTCTACTTTCCAGGTGTTTGGGGGGGAACAAAAAAACACTGGGGTACTGCAATCCTTCAGTCGGGGGCTGGGTGGGGGGCTGGGTGCTTTTACAAAAGTAGAATATGGGTTAGATATCTCTTGAATATGGATGCGAGACTGGCAGAGTGGAGGCTCACTCTGCAGATGCTGCTTTGCACACAGATCATAGAACATGTGCATGAAGGCATATCTCATACACACACACACACACACGCATACACAGGTTTATACGCTATTCTCTCCCGAACAGTTCAAGCACACATGCAACTCATACTCAAATATGCAAGCTCTGTGTCACACATACACACTAATTTTTTTCTACTTTACAGGCGCCTGTGAGGCTTCTGATGCATATTTGATGATGGTGTGATTGACAGTGGAGAGGGTTGCGTCTCTATGTGAGAGAGACCGAGCAGCAACTCAGATGGAGAAGAGTGCCTTGAGGTGGAGTACCATTGATGACAGCGAGATTCTGACAGCCAATGGCTCTATTAGAAACACATTTTAAAAAGGAGTCAAATCTCTGTCTTAAAATAACATGTTGTGCACTTCTCATTATGATCTTAAACCCATTTCATGTGTCCATATGAAGGTTTACAGAGAGGCAAATTTACTGATGTGTGGGTCTTGATTAACATGTTACCAGGTGCTGAGCTATCTGCTCGCAGCCGGACTGGTAGAGGGGTCTTAAGTTTCAGACCTGCTGCAATATTGTATAACATGTGAACACCACACAATTTCAAAAAGACACAACCTCCTTTTTATGCTAACATTCAAACACTACAGCATCTTTGAAATAATGCAAATGGCTAAAAGTAATGGGATATTGGGGTAGGCGATATACCGAATATACTCGATGTATTGCGACTTGTTTCACATGTGCTATATAAAATGTAGTAAAAATGAGTCACATTGTTTGTTTTTTTTGCCACCAGCATGAGACTCACTTTAGTGTTTTGGTCCCCCACTCTCACCTGTGGAAAGCTGCGCACACTCCTCCGCCCATCCAGACCACTTTCTCCAGAGCGAGCGATATTATGTGAGCAGCGCAAAGTTTGTTTCTCATTTGCAGGGCTCCAGGCAGCTAATATTACACTTTAATTGTATTTTAAGACCAACTGCGACGTGCAAATATATGGATTGAAAAGTTGTAAGTTTGTTTCCAAGTGAATAAATCATCACGTTTAATGGCAGTTTAAGTTAATGAGATGAATAATAATGTGAGCAGGGGATGCATGTGTCTTTGTACCTGTATGGCTTCACACTGTAACTATGTAGTCACATTTTGCAACCATGGAGCACCAGTGTGACTTGCAAATACTGTACAAACTGGAGAGCTGTTAGTGTGTTTCCAGCTCACAGTGAACACATTATCATGTTTTAAGATGCAGTGGCAACAATTTAACTTTGTGCTAACAACTGTTGGCTGGAGGCTTCAAGTTCACAGCAAAAATCAACACTTCCAGCCTGAGACGAGCCGGGTGCTATAAAGTAAAAGCACTTTGATTTATTTAAACAGTACCTTATTTAACTTTATTCTGACAGTAGCTACATAATTAAACTTGTGTGTAACTGTAGTTCATTTAATAATTTTGTATATCATGTATAGTATGTCCTAGAGATATTGCAGTATCATTTTTAAGCCATATTGCCCAGCCCTAACGGGATGTTGCATGTTGTAAAAAAGTCGAAACATTGAAAAGTTGTGATTCATCAGTTTAAAGTTGTTCAACATAATCAGTTATGCAGCATAAATATATACTATATGTAACATATATATAATAAAATGCAGCTCTCTGCAGCTCTCCTTGGCTTTACAGAGCTGTAAAGTAAGTTTCAGCTCATTGCCAGCCTGCTGTGTTGATTCAGTAACTTTTCTCTCATATGGTATCATTTCCTGCTGCAGCAGGCAGTTGTTTTCACAGAAAAAGGTCTAAAAATCCACCGGGCACTACCTGCTCAGCAGCAGACAGCAGAAAGACACAGTTAGTCACGAGCTAGTGAAGATAGTAGAGCATTTAGCAGCTAAAGAGCCAGACATTTCTGTCAGGAGTTGGTGGAGACCAAAAACAGAGCTAAAAGAGAGTGAATATTGGACCAGGAGACACAAACACAACACGAAATCAATACCATTGTTGTTTTGTAAAGGGAGATCCACACCAAGAATAAACCCTAATAAAAATAAATCTTTTGAAAATCATTCTGACTCAAGTGGACGGTGGATTCCACGCAACTATAACGACAATGACAGAGGGGAACAGGATCAGTGGGATCATGATCTAAACAGTTTTAATAAACAATAAAAACACTATCCATTTTAACTGTTCCTATGCTACACTTGCTAAACTGTGTATCATACAAGTGTAGTTCTTGGCTATATAGGCCTTTTTTGTGACTTTCCCCTTTATTATATGTGGTAATACTGTACACATTGCGTTATCATTCACTACGGTATACTGTTATCTTTCAACAGCAATATATTTTAATGGGAGAGCTGAAAGCAGATCTCCAATGCAATGACAAATTTGGTTCATTTTCAGAAGGTACTAAATGCAGCCAGTATTGTATTATCTAATGTTATATACTCCTTGAAGCTTGTCGGCTGGGGATTGGACTAACTAATAAATGAAATATTTATTATCATTCACACAGTAATGTTTCAAATATCGTTTAGCCCAAACTGGCCATCAGAGTTATAAAGTCAGTGATACTGTCTCCGTGAAATAGATCTTGGCTCTGATAAATGACACCCAGGATCATCAACTGGTTCACTGGACCAGTAGAGGCTAGATGAGGTCAGACATCTGGCTGGGGCCTCCCACTCAGCCTGCTCTTTTTCAGATAGCGCTATGAAGATGCCCCCTCCCTAGAACTGGGAACTATTTGCTGCTGATGTGCCAAGCACTCCATAAATCAGGTTATAGTGAAGCGCAAATTACTCAGCAACAGCCATAGGGAAGGATTCTGAAAGCTAAGATGGCTGCCATTAAAAGCTTCAGTGTCCAAACAAACCCTGATTGGTCTGATTTGTGTGGATTTCCTCACTTTAGTCCTCAGGTTCGCTGTGGGTTTAAAAGTATTCTCAGTATTATCGGTGCCCACAGGACATTTATAGTCTCAGTTTTATTGGCGTCCAGCATTTACTGGCTTGACACTGTCTGTGTGTGCATCCATATGTGTGTGTGTGGCAGCTGTAGAGGTCCAGCTGTTGTGCTCTGCTGCCAACTCATTGAGCTGGCAGCTGTTACAATAAAGTTGTAGTGTGTAGCCTCCATGCCATCCTATAATAATCCTGTGAAAATTTGAAGCCGTTTGGATCACTCATACTCCAGATTCATAGCTGACATTTATTATTGCTGCCGGGTGTACACCTTGCCAGTCCGTTTTGGCGGGTTGTCGTGGGGACTGCAGAGATGATGAGTCTTTGTAATGATAATTGTTGTCGCACAAATAATGATTTAATTGGCTTTCACCCCCAAGGAGAATGAGTAATGAACTGAGCCCATTATATAACAAATAAATAGGTCACAATGTTAGAAAACAAAGTGCTGCTTGGAGAAGTCGTATCAGGCTTTGCAGCGAGACTCGTGTTGCTCAGTGAGTTACATTAACTAATACTGGACAAACATAAAACAGAGTTGCATGCACAAAAGCACAGGCACATGCAGAGACATAAAGACGAGCTTCTACCTACAGAATCGTGTCACTTTTTCTCGTAATTTTTTCCCCAGAAAACAAACAGTCCGACATGATTCCTCTGAAGTGGTTATGCAGCATGATGTCTCTTCAGTAAACATCCTTTTCTCACCACTTGCTGTCAGTATCCACATTCCTACCACATACGTTGAACAAATAAGTTCCTGCATACGGCCCTAGTATCACACCGGGACCTTTTCAACATATCAGACAAGTTAATGTAAAGATATATGAGAGATTATGTGTGACATTAGTCTCTGTGGAATTTTACATCTAGTTTCATCAGCCTCTGTCCTTTGCGGAGCTAAAATTTCATCTGACATTTTCCGATACTCCCCGTGTAGAGATTTAGACAGTGTGACCTGAATCAATAAGTAATGAGGTCGGCAGGATACAAATTCTGACCAATTTACATTTATTTTAAAAGGATGTTTATCCAGAAATAATTGGGTCCACAACAGTAACAGCGCAGGTATCGGCACGACAATAGTGTGCAGTCTGCAGTGTGTTATGCAAATTCCAGAAATCCTGCATCACTTATCTATTCAACCTCCAGTGTAAATTTCAAGCAAAACATGTAAAGTTGACTTTTTGAATATAAGAGCAGTTCCTCTGACAGCATAATGTGAAAATTGCACACAACGCAGCTTTGGGCGCATTCTGCCAGGTGTCTGAACTTAACTTTAGCTGCCAAAGAGCTGTCAAGCAACTGTTGCTATTTGTAAACTGCTGCTATCTGTTAGAAGGCTGTTAGGACCACGACTCGGAGAATTCCAGAGAATGATTTTAGTGCGTGTCGGCACCTCTCTTATGGTAAATAGTGCTGTATTATTTATTGAGCCAGTCATATACAGTCGACGGCAATCAAAAGTTTTCCTGTGGTGCTGCGGCCTCATCAAGACCTCAGAGGATGAAGTAATGGAAATCGCTTTCAGCCTTTGATAATGACCTGCATCGACCTCAGTGATAAACAATTTAAAACATATGAAAAAACGTCCGGTCCAGTGCAGAGAAAATGTACATCTTTCCGTATGTTCTGTTTAATAAATGCAGCCCAGAGAAGCTGCAGTAATGACAAGACATATCCGTTCCCGTCGCGGCTATGGAGGAACTGTGACATATGAGCATTAGATTTAGATTAACATTACAGGTTTGCCAGATTCACATAGGATTAAGAGTTCTGCTATGAATACAAATCACATGGTATCCCCTGGTAATACTTTCCCCTGTATGTTATAAGGGCTTTTGTCATGTAAATACACCCTCCTTTTGCCTTCAAGTTATAATCCTTGAGATTTCAGTCCTAGTCGATTTGGCGAGCAGAGTTTTAGTAATACAAGTCTGTGATTTCAGTGGGAAATCGCACACACATTGGCCTCTGGGAGCTGCCTTAAGCAGATAGTATGTCAAACATGCAATAAAAAATGTATACTTGTCAAAAAGGGTAAATGGTAGTCCCACTGCACATGAAAAGCATTGAGCAGAAGGTCTGCAGTGGAGACAGCTTTTCTAGATGAGTTCATGAAAAGGTGAATATATCTGAGTAGGGATGGGAATCACCAGAGGCTCCACGATACTTTATTATCATGATACAACGATACAACTTTTTTGAGACTTTAAAGGTGTTGCGATATGCTGAGTATTGTGATAAAATATATTGCAATTTATTACCTTTTATCAACTGGAAATATGTATGTAAAATGTCTAAATGTATGTAGTGGACTAAAAAAGCAATTGACTTTATTATTCAAGTAGGCTACCTAAAGTTTATTTGTATTGTTATTCATTTGTGTAAAAAAAAAAATTGATACCTGGCACTGTGTGATGATACGATATTGCCACAAAAAATATCGCAATGCTGTATGCTGTATTGATTTTTTCTCCCACCCCTATTCTGAGCCTTTCTTTTACGTCCTTAATGTTGTCTTCACCGGCATCCAACACCCAAACATTCCTACTCTGACCTTGTCACATGTTGACGTTTTGGTCATGGACTTTCCACGTCCACATACAACGTGCAAGGTACCCTGGGTGCGTTGGTTGTTGATGTTCTTGGATACAGTGTCAGGTTCTGCCTGTTACATGAACTGTCTTCTTTCAAACTACACTTCCGTTTCCACAGGAAATTTGAGGTTTACATACAGTTTCTCTCAAAATAAAAGAACTACGTCGGTACAGCAACAACAACAAACAGACATGGTTGGGTTTAGGCAGGAAAAGCACGTATTTAGGTTTAGGAAAAAGAACATGGTTTGGCTTTAGACTCTTACGGGATGCAAACCGCTCTTTCGAGTAAGAGTCTGTGTTTGTTGGACCCATTCACCATTCCTCCTGCCCATCGCACTCGGACTTTCGTCGCCTTAACTTTTGTTCTTGTCCCTTGCGTTTCCCCCTGACACTGCCAGGCACCCTTGAACTATAACTAACTATATTTCTTTGGTTTCTGATGCCCCAAGTCACTGCTTAAGCACTGGATTTCAGTGACTTCGGAGTGAGATCGGGCTCCCGACACATGTACGAGAACATACAGACAGTCCAGTACCTCCATAGCTGCCCTGACATTACATTTTGTGGCTGTAGCTACTGTGTCTTGTCTGCCTGGTGTCTGCCCTCTGGCAGGCTTACATTAAGTAAGACCTGCCCTCTTGAGAATCACAACCAATCAGAAATAACAAATGACAGCCTCTGACCATGACAAAGGTCAGACAAACAAACCATGCGCTAAGGGGATTAATCACAGTAAGTTACTTTACTGGAAGACTAAAGAAGACAATCAACAATTTGTCCGACACGGCTTTACTTAAGTCACGATGTGCTCACATGCCCTGGTGTGTTTTCCACATCATGCATGTGAAAGAAAACCACATAGCGGTAATTAGAATGCAAATCTATTGGATGGCTAATTTCAATGCTGGCCATGAACGGTATCAAAACTGGGGTTTGATGTGTTGAAAAAAAAATCTTAAGGATTATAACTTTTAAGTGGCTTAATCTTGAATCATTAAGTGAACAATAATTAAATAATTGTCGAGAAATTTGGTGAAGGGACCAGTGATGAGCGCTCAGTTTTGACAAACAAGACTTAAGAAAGGGAAGTCTGACTCCAAAGTGAGTTCTGCTGAGCACGGGACAGTTGTAAAGACTTAAAGGATTGTTTCCAAACACTGTCATGTCTTAGTTAAGATTTAAATTTTCATGAAAAGGAAAATCTGCCTGACAGTCCGCACTGGCTGGTGTGTGCTGGAGATTTAAGGAATAATGTCCACGGACATAAACTGCACTGCTCAAGATCATAGAAACTGTGTGTATGAAGAATCTGCTTTATGGTGGCTTTTGTCTGATGCTGGTCCCCAGGGTTTTGAATTATCAAAGGGACTTATTGTAACTTTGAACCAAAGTTTGCATCTTTTATTCTCTTCCTCTTTAATTCCTTTTCATATACACGGAAATTGGGCAACGAGGCATCGGTACGCATCAGAATCCCTTTTTCCCTTCATTTCATGTCTCTTTTAGTTAACATTTAATTCAACTGGGGATACATAATGGATTGAGTAAAATACAATGTTCTCCCAGCTGAAAGTGAGTGCCAAAGAGTTTTTTTTTTTTTCTTTTCTATTTTTTTTTTCTCTTTTTTTCAACTGGAGTGTGATTGTCTTTTTAGAGAAGGAGGATAAATTTTGTATTTCCCATCTGTTCCCTAAAGCAGGACTGTCTGAGGCATTTTTGCTTTCACAGGAATTCAAAATGTATTTGAACTAGTAGGTTTGCTGCAAAGGTTCCCAACATATTAAATATCAAACTATTCACAAGTCGGATCGTTTGTCTGTATAAGAAATATTTATTCAAACTTTACTGTAACTCTCGGGACCAACATTTTTCCTTGGTACTTATTGTACCTTGGTTTTATGGTTTTTATTGGTACCATCTTTTTTTCACTCTCTAATTTGCCTCATATTCCAATTTGAGGTGCGAGTACAAGCATTTAGGAGAGATGTGTATCTCTCTCTCACTCTTATTCTCGTCTCTGTATTTTGTTTTGTTTTTTTTAAAGATATTTTTCTGGGCATTTTAGCCTTTAATTGACAGGACAGGTGAGTGTGAAAGGGGGAGAGAGAGAGGGAGTGACATGCAGCAAAGAGCTACGGGCTGGACTCGAACCCGGGCCGCTGCAGCGACAGCCTTGTACATGGGGCGCCTGCTCTATCCACTAAGCCACCGACGCCCCGGGTTTTTTGTTTTTAAATCAAAGTAAGTCCAAAGCTTTGCTTCAGGTGAGACAGAGGAAGGATAAACCCAATGTGGAGTTGAGGGAAAGCAAGAGGTTTATCTTCAGCGCCAGGTGATGATTATTTCATTACGGTAGACAGATAAAGTGATATTCAGTAGACTGTCAATGTGGTGGCAAGGGTATGTGTGTGTTTTTGTGCATGTGCGTGCACACACACACGCACACGCACACACACACACACACACACACACACACAGAGCTAAAAGGTGGATGAGTCTACTGCTGTAACTGGCGGCACAGAGCAAATGATTTCAAATCCCTACTGTTATCACCACATATACTGTATTATTAATTAGACAATTTGTAATCTTCTAGGTATGTTGACAGTTGTTTGTAATGATAATTTAATTAATGACTCGGAGTCTAGACATTTAAGATACAGCTTTGTTTAATTGTTCATTATTTATAAAAAGGAGTGATAATCTTTCATGCGTTAGCTAATCAGCGTTTATCAGGCGAAGATAACTGAGTGTTAAACCTGCTTAAGTGTAAACAGACACCCACTGAAGTAAAAAAAACAAAAGAAGAAGAAAGAAATCAAATTATAATTTGATTGTGTACTGTTCAGCCATCAGGTTTGGTCTTCCTCGAAAACATACCACTGATCAATACTCTGATTAATACTCACTTACATTTTCTCCCTTGTGCTATCTGTCCGTAGCCCATCGGTACTCATCCATAAGTTAATACGACAGGTACTCTCATCTTCTTTTAAACAATCTGGTGCTGTCTGTCTTTTTCTGCCCATGCATCTGTCTCGCTTTGCGCACAGCTCATCAGTTGTTGTCATAATATGTGCCAAATTAAGAAAAGCACAGAAAGTTCAGCCCCCCAAAAAGAAAAAAAAGCCCTAAAATGGATGAGATATGTCACAGGAACCCTTCCATAAATTAAATCAACTTCAGGCTAAATGAGTGCATTGATGAATAACAGAGGAAATGTAGAAAACCTATCTCCAATTCAGGTATTGCATTTCAGCGTGAAAAGGTCTGCTTGTCTCCTAATTTAATGTTGCTGACAGAGCAATACACAGAGACTAATTTGTCACTGCACTCTGTGTGTGTGTGTGTGTGTGTGTGTGTGTGTGTGTGTGTGTGCTACATCGGATCTGCTGTGCACTCAGATACAGTTGGTGTGGCCTTTTTTTCAGCTGTGTGTAAGAGCAGCCACTTTATGGATTGATAATCAGTGCAGCATGTAATTTACCAATTGATCCCCATCAATTCCCATTATTGTACTGGAAACAGCCAACACTGTCTGCTTCTCTATATGTATTCATATTTTCTGTCAGTCTCCCTTTCTCTCTTTCACTCAGACACTCAGCTCCGCGCGTTGTCTAAGTCCCTCTCTCTCTGTATTTGTCTCTTGAACACATGGACATTCACACACTCACTCTTGTGAGATAGAGGTTACATCAATACCGGGGTTTGGAACCTTTTTTGCACCTTAAAAGAAAATCAATTACAGACAGTGACTGGCATTTCAATGTCTGCAGCTGTGAGACTTTTTTTTTTTTTTTTTTCAGTTGTCCAAAGCTGTGTGAGTGTGTCTGTCTCCTTGTCTGCTCCGGTGTCTTAAACGTCTGTCAAATAAGAGCGAGAAAAATCACCTTTCAAGTTCAGGTCAGCGGCTATTTGATATGATGTGAGTCAAACACCCGGGACGGCGTGATCACAGTGGTATAAATGACTGAACTCTTTGATATGAATTTGAGATCATTTTTCAGCTTCAAAAGTTTTACCATGTCACAGGAAAAAAAACAACTTCCTGCACAACTTTTGTTGCTGACGAATAAAAACGTATCAGCTATTGTGTTTACCATGTTCATATTAGTTAAGCGTTTACCTAGCCAACATTTGCTTATTAGCACTAAATACAAACTACAGCTGGGGCTGATGAATTGTCATTAGTCTTCCAGGTATTTGGCCATAATCTATGGACTAATTAAAATGTTGACTTGTGAATATACACATTCAATGGCAATTCATCCAATAGTTGTGGAGACAATTCACTCAGTTTCACCCTAAATATCCATACTGTGACAATATTGTAGGGTTGACTATTAGTGCTTTCACAAAATCCATCCATTTCATCCACTAATCCGGGGCCGGGTCGTGGGGACCGCAGGCCAAGCAAAGCAAAACACCCTAGACGTCTCTCTTCCCAGCAACGCTTTCCAGTTCATCCCGAGGGACCCCAATATGTTCCCAGGCCGTATGAGATATGTAGTCCCTCCAGCGTGTTCTGGGTCTGACCTGAGGCCTCCTGCCAGTGGGACGTGCCCTGAACACCTCAGGTGGCGCATAGCAGGCATCCTGATAAGATGCCTGAACCACCTCAACTGACCCCTTTTGATGCTAAGGAGCAGCAGCTCTACCCGCTCTGCCCAGTCACCCCACGGAGAAATATAATTTCGGCCACTTATATTCGCGATCTCATTCTTTCGGCTTCCACAAAACATTTACACAATGAAATTTTTGATAAATAATCATCAGTAATGTGGACACAATGACTAAGTGGGTAAAGGTGGTAGTGGAGTGGAGGCTGGTATCCAGGGTAAAGGCTACCACCTCTTTTTCTGTCCATTTACAGTATACCCACTTATCAGCCAAAAAGCCATTGGAATATATGGGAAAGTATACCTACTTCCTCTTTGGTAACCTACCTGTCTACTCAGTAGTACACCCATCTCTTTAACAACCACTACACCAGTGGGAAGAGCAAGTTATGGAGCACCGCCTGTTAAGTTGAGAAAATTTCATCACTTCACTGTAATGCAGCCTTTAAAATCTGGAAAAGACAACACTTACATTAATACAGGAATGAGTGCTAAAACCCGGAGATTCATTAACATTTTAGGACTCCCTGTTCCCTTGTCTTAAAGTCAATGGGTTTCTTTTAATAGGATCCCTGAAGGTCTGTGGAAAGCACACTCTTAAGAGACTTTCACTTTTTGTTCTTTGACATAAAATAGGTCAGTAAATACCCCACTTGAGAATTTTGAAGCTTTTATGTGTCTTAAAAATGACAGTTGCTAGCTGAAATGAGACGACAGTATGTCATCATGGCAAACACATGGCCTTACGCCTCATTGTGGTGGCGACATTGAAATTAAGCGATCGTGGTGTGGTTTCTAACGTTACCTTTACTTTTGGTGATTGTATTTACATTTAAAGAATCATGAAAGTAATTCATTTGTAAAGATTATCTTGCTGAATAAAACATGTAAATATCATAAACTTGTGTTTGCCACAGCACTTATTTTATTCAAAGTCCAAAACCCAGTGGAAAAAGTCCATCGGCTTGCTGTCAAAGGAACCAGGGCGATGTTAAGATCCAGGTTAGCCTACAAAATAAAATAACCCCTGCAGCACTCTATATCCCAAATCTTAGACAATATTGCGTCTCATACCCTGATATCCATATATTGCCCAGCCCTTGTCTCTACACAGTTTCATGACAATCTATCTAATGGTTGAAATAGTTTGTCAGTCTGCACAGTGACAGAACATCATGCTTGAGTGGCTAAAAAATTCGCTAAAACAATACAACACTTCTATTTTTGTGCTGCTGGTATCAGAGTGGCTTTGTATCACCGAGTGGCTGATGTCCCATGGAATCTCAGGGATTCCAGTGGGATGGCAGCGCTACTGTACCACTCTGTGTTGTTAGTACCGGGTTGGCATGAGAAAACTAAACCTCAGAGTAGACAAGATACTGGGGGGATTTATATATTGAAGCTATACCACCGGCTGAACATCTCTGTACAGTACATATAGATACACATGTAGCACAGGCTCAAGATATGTAATAGTTTCCCAAAGAAAATTCAGGAAGTCACCTCTGATTGCTTTTCAGTTCTGCTGTGAAACGATAATGGCTATTGTTCTTAATTTTGGCATCGTGGTGCTAGAAGAGCCCTTATCTTTGACTGTTGCCAATAAGACTCAAATCCTGCAATATTTTTAGTCTTGCTCAAAATTGTTTTGAATGTCCTTACTCAACAGAAGCTTTTGTGCTGGCCCCAAACCCCCAAGCTAATTTGCTTAAAAGGAACAAATTACTCAGAGCAAATTTCTCCATGTCACACTAAGTTTTAGTTTATTTTGAATTGCTGGAGGTAAACCACAAGCATGTCTCAAATAACAACGATTAGAGGAGTAAAAAGACCTGTGCAATGTAATGCCTTTATGAAGCTTCACTCTTTGAAACATGGACTGCATTATATTGAAGGACATTAATTAAAGCATTATTGAAGATAGTGGCTAACACTGAACCATATTAAAAAAAATTCTCATTAGGTTAATTATTTGCTTCATTTGTTGGCAGCTAATCCTATTGACTACAGAGCTGATTACTATAAAGTGTCTTGAATGCTTTAGCCAAACAAGCTCGTGGGTGGGTGAAACTACACTTTAAGTCAGGTAAGAAAATGTAGGTACATCACTCATATGTCCAGATATACTAAAACTATAACACATTTTGATGGTGGTAAATGTGTCGAATGCCAATAACACACCGTGCTGCCTTCACTGCAAGCATTTCTAACAACTCTGTGCTGCCTCTCAGACCTAACTCACACCTACAAAGTGTGTCATTAGGGCTGTATACATCAACAAGACATTATGATAAGTGCAGATACAACATGGCTAACCATAATAAGACATAATGGAACATTCTGTGTAGAAAAAAAAAATCATGACAAATGCAAAGTATGTTAAGGAAAATATGTCCATTAGGGCGAAAAGTGAAGGTAAATAAATTGTGCTGTAGTTATTTCTTGGACAGACAGACAGATAAGAAAAAAAAAAATGTGATGGCTATTAAGCTTGTGTTTTATGATTGTGGCATTAAACAGAGATTTTTATTCATGTATATATTGGACTGAAGAGCTAAGAGACCTTGTGGAAGGCAGCCAACTCGCTGCTCACATGCATGTGCTCTAGTTTTTATAAAGGGGGGAGGGGTTAAGTCAAGCCTGCCCAAAAGACTTTGCCATATCATCTTGTTTACGATAATACTGTTATCATTTTTAATATCATATGAATTCACATCATGTGATATTTCAACATAATGACGTCATACTGTTACCGCAACAACAAAGCTGAAGGCGACGTTATTACCGACTCCGCAGTGGTTCCAAAAAGAGAAGCAGCTTCAGCGGCGTGGAATTAACTGTGGCGTCATTAGGCCTGGGCGTCCTGAATGTTTTATGAACAGCCCTGGACTTCTGAGAGTTTACTAGCGAGTTATCGCTCAGAGGGAACTCAGTCAGCGGCTCCTCTGGCAGCAGCACGCCGTCTTTTCCCTCCTCTCTAGCTGTGCGCACACAGGAGTCAATGATGATTTTGTCATAAACCTCTGGTAATGTAAATCGACGAGATGTTCACGGCTCAGTCATTTAATGCACAATAGTTATGGTTACAGCGTGATGATGAGAGAAGAAATGGCAGAGCAGAAAGGGCCACGTGGGAAAAAAACAAGTCAATCACTTAGGATTTTGCTAAAAGAGAAGGAAATCACCTGTTGATTTATATACTGCATATTGATCATAGGGGACATTTGTTCTGTATTTGGGAGCTGCTTTAATGTCTAATTTGTGGTAGATTTTATTTTGTTGTACTATTAATATTGTATACAGAATCTGAATCTTAACTTCTGTTGTTCACAAACTAAAGAAATGAGAGATCATTTTTGTTTTCAAGTTTTTGCTTATTATTTGAAGGCAAACTGTAAAACTATATCACTTATTTTGTTGCAATTCTGTTTTCTTAAATTAATCCAAAGTTGTTTGTTATACTATCAAAAATATCGTTATCACAAAAACTTTAAAGCAGCTCAAATTATGTACAGAGCAAAAAATGTATCCAAAAATTGATTCAGAAGAGAGAAAGTCAACATGTTTTGAGAGGTAATTTTATGCTCAAAAAAACACTGGTGAGGACCAATGCCAAACTATATTAAGGAGTGAGTTTATGGAAGAGTTGTAGTGAGGAACTGAAAATATAGAACACTAAGTAGGTTTAAACAAAAGTTTAAAAATAAAGTATTGCTCAAATATGTCAAATGGATGATCAGACTGTAATACTGAAGTAGAAGAGCAGGGAACAGGAACTTAAGTTGCCTTTTGTAAGTTGTTTTTCTGTTTGTTGTTGTTGCTTTGTTTGCCTGTTTTGTTTTGTTGCTGATTGCTAAATATGATGTGCTGCTAAAAGGGAAGGTGTTATAAGCTGTAGCTTCAGCCTACACCTTTTTCGGACTGCAGAAGTGTCTAAGTTATGTTAAATTACTTTATTGTAATATTCTGCACTGAACTATTTAAGTATCTGCCATTTTCTGTGGGAAGCTGTGACTTTATTTACATGAATTTGTAGATTAGTACATGTTTATATTTCTATTTGCAGAGTGGAATAAATTCTAAATTCAGTGCTATATAGCTCCTAGTCTTCATATTTTCAGTATTTTGTAACATGTTTAATTTGTCAAGAGAGGAATCTCTTTTTTTACTTCACTTTAAATGGAGGTGACAGGAGAAGTAACAGAAAAGTTGAAGGGATGGAGATGAGTAAAAATATTTAGTCTCACTGTCAAGAGACGAGGGACGGCTGAGGGTAAAGAGATGTAGAAGCAGCCAAATAGAGGGCGAGAAAACAGACTTGTCCTCACAGTGAGGTTTTCTTTCTTTTAAAGAGGACACTCTGCCTTTTGTGGAATTTGCTCTCAGAAGAGCCGAACAGAACACAATGGCCTAAAAACCAAGGCGGGGGGTTACCATTTCATTACTCTGCACATTCCTCTCCTGTCTTGCCTTTATTTGCGTCTGCTCTCCTCCTCCCACCCTCTCCTCTCCTCTCATCCTGCCATCTCTTCTTCTCCCTAAGCTCCTCTCCCCTCTGCTCTCCTCCTTGGTTCCAGGTCGCCATGGTGACTCAGCTTTTCCCCGGCCAGGGACCAGAATCCCAATCAGCCTCGCTGCCCTCACAAGCACACACATGCACGCACAGCGCCAGCGTGGCGGTGCCAGAGGCCTGATGAGAGTAATGACAGATTAACGAGTGTCTATCGGCCACAGCTGACCTCTCCTTGGGCAGCTCATACACAACTCATCTCTCTCCTCCTTGTGTCTTCTTCTCTTTTTCTTTCTTGTGTTGTGCTCTTGTCTCGGTCTTTGTCTTTTTTCATCTCTCTTTCCCTTCCTTGTCTTCATTTTTTTGTCTGCCCCAGTCGGTAGTAATTGCGTCTGTGCAGTGAGTTTGAGTGGTGCTGCTAGAAGTGATATTTTATTGGTCTGAGTCTAGCTCACCTTGGGCTAACCATCTACACTCTTACGATGCTATGAGGCACTTAAGATAAAAAATGGCTAGCAGATGCTTTATCCCGGCTGCCGGTAGTGACAGATTATGCTACATTAGAAATCGGTGAGGTCTTTGTACGCCGCTGTGGCACTAAAATCTCACACCGTAGTCGAGCTGTCAGTGCTGATACATTGCTACTTTTTCTCCTGGACATCAAATCAAAGAGAAAAATACACTATTTATTTAAAAGGTGCACTAATTACTATCAAGTACACCAGCCCACCGAGTGCAGCTATCACGAGTTTAACATCTGATTCATTAAGTCCACTTATGCAAATCAAGTCTGTAACAATTGGTTTTTCAATTAGAATACCAGGGGCACAGCCGTAACCTCATATGGTGAAGCTCTGCTAATAATGCAACAGACTGGAGAGCAGGCTGTGATCTCCCGCTGCAGCCGAGTGAGAGGCCAAGTGATGAAGGGCTCGGATAATATTGGCAGGCTGAGTATGGCGTGGCACCTCTTGGTCTAAAGTTCATTTAGAAGAAAAACAAACTCAAGATTATTAATAATAATAAACAATTAGCGTTTTGAAGTTTATGTTAATTGCTTCCATTCATTCATTTTCTATAACCGCTTATCGTCTTGAGGGTGGTGGGGGGTTGGAGCCTATCCCAGCTGACACTGGGTGAGAGACGGGCTACACCCTGGACAGGTCACCAAACTATCACAGGGTGATTGTTTCCACTGATATTTAAATACCCTTTCATTTATTTCTTCTTACAAGTCTCACAGCCTTGTGTATCTGTGAATAAATTAAACCCACATCACCAAACCAGCAGGCTTGAACATGACAGCCCGCAAGTCAGCAATGAACCCACACGCCGAAGAATATGTCCCAGTTACAGACTGAGTACATTCATAAAAGCACCACACTGGAACTTTCAAATATGCATGACCATAATAATGGCACGAAATGTACAGACGCAATTACTCTCACTGAGTATATAAGCCTCCTGCTCATCAGTCGACACACTGATGATAAAAATATACACAGTCTACAAATGTTTGCCCCGTGCACACCAAGTATGGCTCTGAGAGCTTTGGTTCCTTTGGTCTCCTCGTTGGGAGCGATTTGGGGTTCAGTATCTTGCCCAAACATACTTCGACATCTTCTGATTAGTGTACAACCGGCTCTACCTCTGAGCCACAGCCATCGTGTTTGTACACCAATGTGTTGATACAGTTTTGCTCTTGTTAAATGCGACCCCCCAGTGATTTAAATTCAAGGAGAATTGCCTTTTTCATCACAAATTCTATACAGTGAACAATTGATATACAAATGGTAATTGTGTGGGTGACGTATCCTTTGAGAAGTTACAGGTCAGGGTATGCCATCCCTCTCCTGGGAACCAGACAAGTCTCCAAGCTCATGTTTCATTTGCTCTGACAGACCCGTCTGGTTCCCCTCACCGTCAAACAGATTTCCGGCTGTCCTGTCTTGGGTCGGGCCATTCACAACTGTTTATCGAACACGCGGCATATTTCAGACTGTGACTGACAACTTGTAAAACTTTCCTGATTTATGTAAAACACATAATAACATCATTTTTGGCTGGTGCACCCTCACGCCAGAGACACCACAATGAGCATAAACCTAGCTTAGAAAAGAGCATCATTGAGGCATTTTGAGTTTAAGTACCATGTTCAAATTCTGATGGCAAAAAAGCAACACTTGTTTACATTTGTCTGTTTACATTTGTCCGTAGCTCAGCGCTACATCCTGTTATGTGCTCAGATTGGTTGTAGGTCAATCCAATTACTTCAAGAGGCATTTTGGTCTATGGCTGTTTATAACCCCCCTTGGGAATTGAAAATGAACCAAGAGGTTCCAGATTAACTTGCTATTTTGCAATTGGTCTGGTGATGTCAGGCTATGCCAGCCCTGATATGTCCTGCAGTCCAAATGGCTGGGAAGCACCATCGGCAATTAGAGCAATTCACTAAAAAATGTATCACACCTGAGAAGCACCACAACGTAACAGCAAAAATCACAACAATGATAAATGATGTCAGAGGAATTATCTTGCTGATCAAAGCGATACTGTTTGTATAAATTCCAATACACATCTGGAAAATGTTCATTCTCCAGAATTTGTTTGGTTGATGAAAGTTAATACACAAGCTCTCTGCAACAAGGTGGTTAAACGAAACCAATAACTGCTACATGCTGTCGTAAACCAGTGTAGTACTACACATCAGACCCCGGTGTTGAAGCTTATCACCACTTTCCACTTAAAACAGCGGTTGGGTGGCTTGATATGTGACTGAGCCGAAGTCCGACAGGCAAGAAACGAGTCTTTCACCAGCCTCCTATTTACCACCACTGGGCTATTAATGGCTGGCTGAGTAAGTTCTGATAGGGACACAGGCTCAGCACGTCTCTGTAGTCTCAGCACTCATCGCGCACCTTGTTGACAATTACCTAATCAAACAACACACAGTAAAAGAACCCCTAAAAGCAGTGGGTATAGCACAAAAAGCGTGATCATGGATGGATTCTAAAGCCACTATTAAAAAACTCAATAATCCTGCTCTCAAAGCTGAAGAATGTATTGTATATTTCTTTCAAAGCTTTTAGTCTGGGAAAGGATGCATTTGGTGTCTTGCCAATGGACTTTAGTAAAAGCTTAATCTATCGACTGGTTCCTTTGCCTGGGCAAAGAGAAATCTTGGAACCCAGAAAAAATGCAGAGCACAGCAGGTGTACAGTAATTTATATCTCTATGGCTGTTTCAGATTAATAATAAATACATTTTTAATGCAATGTCACTGTGATGCAAACAGACACTGATAAATTGAGAGTGCATCATCTGTTTTATTTAGACGATGATACACTGATGGCTTGTTTTCAAGAAATGGAAGCTACTCAGTGAGACACTTGCCTTGTTATCCTCATGTTTTGTTTGTTAGCCACATCTTTTCTTGTTGGAATTGAACATGCATGATTTCCTGTGTTTGCAATTCCTTGAAGGTATCAAATATGCATATCTGTACATGTAGCATTCACCACATTCAAATGCACTACATACTTTTACCAGTGAGAGTATTGAATATTGTATTCAAAATAAAACTTTAAGACTGAAATATGGTACTTTAGCTGTTTGGAATATGCAACCCAGTTCCTGCTTACATATCTGCCTCCATATTGGCATGAGCAAAAGTGAGTACATTCATTTATTCTAGCTTTCAAGCGCAGGTGGATAATGACACAAAGGGCTCCTAGGATCAAATGCGTGAAAGACCAGCTAACCCCTGTCTGGGGCAGGTGCAACACACTGTAGTTTTTTCCTATAGAAATGAAGGGCCCCATTTGCATAGAGGACTCTGCTAGGGCTGCCACGATTAGTCGACAAATCGATGACTAATTGACTATTAAAATAATCGGTGACTATTTTAGTACTCGACTAATCGGTTTGAGTCATTTTTCATAGAAAAGTACTATAAAAATACCCCAAAATACTCTTACTGCAGCTTCTTACATTCAGATATTGGCAGCTTTACACACTCTCCCGTGACAGTGAACTAAAACCCTTTGGCGTGAGTATGAAACAAGACATTAGATGATGTAATTTTGGGGTTCGGGCGAGACAGACCGACATTTTTCAACATTTTAACACATTTTTCGATGAAATGATTAGTCGACTAATCGAAGAAATAATTGACAGATTAGTAGACAATGAAAATAATCGTTAGTGGCAGCCCTAGACTCTGCACATCTACAGCCCCATTTCCACTGAGCAGCACAGTATGGTTCAATTTAGTTTGGTTCACTTTTTTTACGTTTCCACTGGGAAAAGTTGTGGATGATACCAATTCCTAATCGTCCCCATTTTTGGTCCCCCCTCTGTTGGGGTACCTAGCACACAGATCTGGGACTAAAAGGTGGAGCTGTGAATACTGCAGTCTATTCATAGGTCAATAGCGGACGGTCACACGTGGAGAGTTTTATTGTAGACTGTAACTATAAAATAAAAGGATGTTTTGCTGCCTCTTGCAGCAGCTGGAGTTGGAGAAAAAAATAACTTAATTCACTGGGCCGACTGCTGGCGACTTTTAAGGTGGAACGTTTACTTGTAATGTTATTCAATGCATGAGTTGTGAATCCATCAACACACCCTGAATTTCATTGACAACTCTGACATTTACTTTAGTTTTGACTGGATTATGTGAACTGCATATATCCCAATCCTCACTAGGTGGAGCGTCGTTCCTGTAGGCTACGGCAACACTAAACCCCCGAGCTTGCCTGAGACGGACTAAATACACAAAGCTGCTATTTTTAAATTTCCCATGGAGAGAGACTCACTGCAGCCTGTTCTATTTTGTTTTGAAAATGTTGGCGTGCAGCTTCGTTCTGTGGATGATTTACGAGGTGCAGACTTCCATCTGTGTCACCAGTAATGAGGAAACGCAGTGAGTGCTGGATGGAGCAGTGAGTAACAACAACCCCGCCCACATGAAATAGTACTGTTTGCGGTGGAAACACTAGGGTCTAGGTACCATGTCTGAAGGGTTACTTTTGGTTCCAAAGGCACCATACCAAAAGCGTTTGGTGGAAACGGGACTTTAAGTGCCATGGATAAACTGAGGGGATGGAAACACTCTCTTATACTGTATCATGATGGTTTCTTTCTTGTGACATCTTCAAAGTGACTGTTTAGGCTATTCTTTCAGTTTTTCCTTCTTTAGGACTATTTGGGCTCTGTTATTGACATGATGACTAAGCCCGTTGACAAGAAATGCAAAGTTGCCTTCACACATAGCCTCTAGCTTATGGGCCCCCTGAGCCCTTGGGCCCCTGGGCCTGGGCCCATTTGGCAATACACCCATTTGTTCAAGGTACTAACATTTTTCCTAGAGATAGATTTGGGTTTTTTGGGGGAACAAAAATGAATCTGGATGAAAATAATGCTAATGTTTGGAATGGCTGGGCTCAGGCTCGGTTGGTTTATTGACTATTCTGCATGTATTGCTGTGTCATGTGGGATTTCAATGACACAGTCCCTTTACACACAGCCTGCGCTGCAGTTTAACATATATCATTTATTGCAAGGGTGTTATTTCCATAACCACACCCATCGCTGGGGACAGGGAACAACGACTAAATCATTTTACTTTCTACTGAATTATATTTGGATCATGAGAATGAAAGAGTAGTCCTCTCCATAGCAACAACAGTGCATTTTTCACCACAAAAGTCAATTACCTTACCATGGCTAAAAAATGAGCTGCAAATCAGAGCTTCTGCTTGTCCTCTTGTGTGTGGTTAGAATCAGTATGTTGACTTTAAACAGCTGAAGTGTTTAACGAAGTGATTCATGCTAACTGCAGTTAGGAAATCACCAAGGTAAATCCTGTTACATGGATGTGCAGTGCAGCAGCCTTGAATTGGTTTATGCTTGTTACCGCACTAGAATAATACCAATTGTGGGAGTGCGCTTTGCCCACATGATGGAAACCACAATTCCTGAATAACAATGCACACGGCAAAACATTAAGGTGTATCAACTATGTAGTGCATTTAAAGGGCTTTTATGCATTAAGTGCAGTTAAAGATAAGACATGGTTAAATTGAATTGCCTGGGGCGACATCCCAAGGTATCTCACATTAAAAGCACACGGCACATTGTCTGGAAGAGACAGTAAAAAACAATTAAAGGCACAGCTGCATTCAGGTTTTCATCTCAGAGCAGGATGTTTATGTCTATTGTAATCCTTAGGTTCATGCCCTATTACTATGTGACCTATGGTTATACTTGGTACAGGCAACCCACAAAAGAAAAGGTGCCCGTGATGCTGACGTGTGTTTCAGAGCAGGGCCTGTCAGTCACACATTATGCCTCACCGTTGTAACACTTGACACCACTTTCCACCATTGTTTTGGTCCCCGTGACTCAGTCATGGCTCACGGCTGGCTGTACCTGCAGCAGCGTTTGGACTCCCAGAGACCCTAAACATCACTGAGAAAGCCATTTTGGGTTACAAAAACAGACGATGATGTGGCTGTGCGTCATTCATTCATTGTTATGTTAATTTGGAAAGTTGCAGCTTGTAATTTTTGAATATCAAAATACAGCTTTAAGAGAGCAAAGCAAAGTCTGCCCAGTGCCTCTCGCCAAGTTACATATGTGGTGGATTACTGTTCCTAAGAGCTTGTGTTTGCAGGGGGTGTGTTTGAAAATAGATATCTTTTGCACAGGGTATCCTTTACCATCTGCCTATCTCTGTGAAAAGGAATATTTTCCCTGACAAATCTTGTTCCCCGGTGTGCCAGTATCTTGCTTTTTATGGCTCGTTGGGCGCTATCTATAGAATGAATCAACAGCATAAAAGAAATAATGCGTGAATGTGTGTGGTTTGGTAATAGCGTAGCTTAAATCACAGCATGTTGGATCAGGCTGTGCACACGCGGTCAGTTTCAAGAGCATTTAGAAAACATTTAACCTCATTTCATTCATCTAAAAAAATGTAATCTTTAATAATACATAGAGATGCAAATAGGAGAGAGTAAAACAGGCATAAAAACAAAATATGATGGGACTTAATGTGTTCTGTTAATGGATTTCAGATGAGTCATTGCATGGCTAGAATCTCTAACCACAAAATAAAAAAATAAAAAAGGACTGCTTTATTGAATATTATCTTAATCCTTCTAAGTACTTTTGGCACCCTGAAATGGGGGAATATGAACAAAATGGCCCATTTAATTTGAAGTCATTATCTGGCACTGCATGGTTCAAACTCCACCTAACATTTGAACGAATACAAAACAAATATTGTGCGCATTTAGGGAACATTACCATCCATTTTGACAATCATTTGCAAAAATCTGGCACAGTCCAGGTGATAAATGTTTGACTGTGGCAACCTGATCTGAATGTGACAGAGATCCACTCGCTGTGAAGACACTGTCAGTCCTCCCAGAGGTTTCAGACGAAGCATTTTCAACCAGTGGGTCAATATTGCAGATGGACACACGTCACAGAGGCAAACATCAATGCCACTGGCTGTGAGACATTGCTCTTATTGCTTCTTTCTCCTTTCTTTCACTTGGTTTTCTTTACACTTCTTTTTTTTTCTCCTCCTTCTCAGAGACGGCTATAAATAGCCGCTCTGTGTCACCATCTGGCTCCACAAAGGCTGCTCACCTCTGTGTGTGTTAGTCAGTGTGACTGCTGTGAACTATGTCAGCCTGTTGGCTCAGACACCGAATTACTGTGGCCTCTGTAAAGTAGCAATAGTGTTAAGCCAGTTGGCTGGTGGCACCAATAGTAGATTCAGGATAACCTGCCTCCACTGCACAGCTAGTACAACAAAAAACACCCACCACAGCTCTTTTGTCCAAGTATTGCCTCAGTGCCCTGCATGAACCTTGAATTGTTTATGATCCATTTTTGTATTTCTTTTTATTTTGTTCCTTTAAAAAGCTCTTACAGAATAATGTACTCCATTTACAGACCCTGGAGTTTGAGGATTTTGATGCTAGTAATGTCTGGAGTGGTGAATATAGTGGCCATTAAACACCTCTAGGAATGGAGAATGGAAAATGAGCTGTAATATTAATGACATACAGCAACTGCCTCGATAACCCCCTATATATTCTCCTCATGCAAATCAGCACCTGGAACATTAAACTGTAACTAGGGATGCACCAATTTTGAAATTCTGGGCCGTTATGATACCAATGTCTAAAACAACAATTGTGTTGATAGTCAATAGATGACAGTTGACAGTCGATAGCTGATAGTATGAATGAAATCTACACAGTAAAAAAAATAAAATAATAACCGACTGGTTTTATAGTATTTAAGCCCTTCATTACACTACCTATACTATATAGCTCAAATCAAATCATACAAATCTATGAAACAACCTTTGTCGTGTTAATAATTATTCAATATGGAAGTATTCAAATGTCATCATGTACAATATTAGTAATTTCATGAGTTTATGATGCATTCATGGTCATGGTTCATGTTATGTCTTTGTCCATGTACATGTGCTGTGCCAAAAGCTTCTCTGATTATATTTGTATAAATATATATTTAAGTAAGAGCAACTGTGGCTCATTAAGTTTATTTTATTATTCATTAAAACTAGT
This sequence comes from Epinephelus cyanopodus, assembly GCA_026686955.1. Classification (NCBI taxonomy): domain Eukaryota; kingdom Metazoa; phylum Chordata; class Actinopteri; order Perciformes; family Serranidae; genus Epinephelus; species Epinephelus cyanopodus. The sequence goes on from CM048918.1 coordinate 27,350,823, forward strand.
CCATACCAGGGGATGTGTTATGTATAGAGGAATAAGAAATCAAAAACAGTATATTAGAGGAGATGCAAAATCAGAGCACTGTAAATGCAGTGTGTAATAAATATTAATGTAAGACAAACAACGCACACTGTATTTAGAAACATGCTTTATGGCAAAATACATGGAGCATAGTTTTGGCTGACAGCGCGGAGGCACGCACGTGCACACAAGTACACACATACAGGCGCAACATGACAGAAACAGTGCAAAGTGCACAGCACAATGTTTAGTTTGTAATGTTTGTAGGCTAATGTCAGTACAGTGAAAATACGTAATGGCTAGCTCGCGCACACAGACACAGACGTGCGTTCAGTAAAATAATTACCTAAGTCTTCAGTGTTAGTGCTTAAAATTGCAAGTCCCAGCCATAACCTGTGGTCCGAGCGCAGGTGTTTTCCAAGTGGTTTCGATCTGCAAGTGATGGAGATAAAGGCTTCCCAGCCAAACTGTGGTCTCCGCGCATACGCAGCTCGTGCTGCTAAAGGTGCTCACAGTATGAATGTGTAGTGGAAAAACGTGAATATAAACAGTGGAAATGTAAGAAATGTAAAAACAGCATCGTGGCTGTCTGCACATGACCAAGATGAAAGCCTGTGTGCAAGTTCAGAGAAATAGGTAAAAGCAGTGAGGAGGAAAACGGATGATGACAGACAGACGGACAGAGGTTTCTCCATTTGATAGTTGGATAGTGGGATCAAGAACAACCGTAGTTCTTAAGCTCCTCACCAAAAACTACATTTTACAAGATGCCATTGAACATATGAGAATACTGAATTTTCCCTTGAGCTTGAACGCATCATGATGTAACTCAGTGTAGCCTCCTTGAGCTGTCACTTGCAGCCAACAGCTGCTTACAGCTCACGTGAACTAGCTCTCCTCCTGCTGAACTTAACACAGATTGCTTGTTCACAATGTAGCATTATCAGGTAAACAATAGGGTGCGTCTCCTGACGTGACTAAAGTGAGTTTGGAGCGTCCTTAATCCCAAAATTGTCCTGGGGAAGATCTCTGTTCATCCCAAACACGTTTCCTGTTGTCCCCAGAACGACAGGACCCCCGCTGCTTCTAACCATCTCGTCACACAACAGTGAGATCACAGAGCCCATTTGTCTAACAGTCATTGTATTCTCCTTTCACCTGCTCATTAATTTATGTCTGTGGCCGTCAGTGTTTGTAGCTCTACTTTGTCGTTTGCAAAGAATGGATGTGACACAACAGAAAAACATCAGCCATTGCATTAGGAGATTGTCATCCTGTCTACTGATAGGCCAGTGGCAGTCAACAAGAAGAATATCAGCCTATACCGATGTTCATTGCCTTCCAAGTTGTAACAAATCCTGTGCTTCCCTTTGTTCAAAAAATAGCATAAAAGGAAGATAAAAATAACCTAACCTGTATCCAAATGCTATAGTTCATATGTAAAAGTGAAATGATCTGTAGTACAATCACATAGAGGCTTTATCTGGATAAGCCCTCGCTACACAAGGACTAAGGTTAGTGTGTCAGAGAATGTGATGAACACAGGATTAATGCATGCACACACACACACACACACATACACACGCACACACAAAACAGCCATGACAGGTGGACCGGATGGAGGGATGAACTGAGCGTGGGGGGGGGGGGGGGGACGGAAAGATTGTGCATTGGGATTAAAGCAGGCACAGTCTGGACCTTTCGCTCTCCATTGATCCATCTATTCAACCATCCGTCCATTAATTCAGCAGCTCATCCAACCATGGGGCCCAGTCCTCTCACAATTTTTTTTTTTTACATGCTGGTCAGGTGTGCCATGCAATTTCCATGACACTGGAGTCAATGAAACTTGCCGAGAATTCATGAATAGTCATTTTTCATGCCCACTTCTTATTCCTTTTTCCTTTTGATTGCAGCGGTACAGAAATGATCTGCATCATAAGTATGCGTTTAAAGTGGCAAATACAAGATGAAAAGCACAGAGGAGGGTTATAGATTTCTCTCGCTGGCCCTCCTTCACACCACCAACTGTGTTAAAGAAAGCGAAAGAGACACAGAGAGACTGTGGGCAGGAGGACATGAAGAGAGGCAGACAGTAAGACAGCCTGAGAGAAAGAAAAAGGGAGGCAGGGAGACGGAGAGAGAGGGCGGCAGGGAGAGAGACGAGACGAGACGGGAAAAGAAGGTGGTTGGTAGCCAGCTGTTACTCCGTGATGATCTCCTGTCTCGCCATGCTGTCACAGATACTCACAAACAGCATTAACTGCTGCTGGATTACATGTCAACTTGCAATATATCTGTAAGGAAAGTTGCACAGAAATCATTTAGGTGACCAGAAAATGCCAGTCAAGATGACATTTCTACACAGTGTGTAAAACAGAAACACGCACAAACTCCCTTGTTATGGGACACAACTGTCTGTGTGAGTCTTCGCTGCTTCTCACTCTCTCTGCATGTGTCGTTTTGTCTCTTTCTGTCTGTCTGTCACCCTCTCATTTGCTTTGTATTACTCTCTGTACTTCCCTAGTTGTGTGCTCTCAAGGAAGGAGCCAGTTATGGTGGAGCCTGCAGAAAGATCTAATTTTGCCGGTTCTGCTCTATTTCTCAGTATCTCTGTGGCGCTTTATGTTGTCCTGAGAGCCCTGCAGGAACGAAGGAACAGTAACAGCCCGAATTTCCACCACACACACACACAGAGCGGATTTTTCACCACTTTAGGTCGAGACCCGAAATAGGCCACGGATCTATCCCTTGTGGTTCGCCACATGACAAGAGAAGCAATATGCTTTAATGAACCTTGTTTTCAAGGCAAGCGGCTAAACTTCCTAATTGGATTCTTTGCTGAAAAACTTCTGGGATGCTTTAGTGAGAAAGACATTGTCCAAATAAATATGGTGCTAGGAAAAAAACGAAATGTGAGAGACACATGAGCGTTTCAGTTCCCGCTATGTTGTCAGAATCCTAAATCATCCTCAGCAGCGGGGTGAGAGTTGTTTAGAAAGTGGAGTGTGTTGTAACTTCTCAGTACCCATTTCTGTAGCTTTAAGTACATAGTACCAAGTGCACCCCTTTGTAGCTACTAAACAACCTGAGCCATGGATTCAACAAGGCGCCAGAGACGTTTCAAAAGGATCTTTTTTACCCTCAGACTGAATAGTGTCAGGCTGTTCTTTAAGGATTTCTGACAGCACAATGGTACCGTGGATATGCCATTTCACTTCATCCCAATGGTGTTCCATTGCCCTGAGATCTGGTGAATAGGAATGTCGCAATACATCGCAGCAAATCATATCCTCCAACACAAATTCTCTACATTCTCTAAATTCATGCATGTGGTGAATTAAACAGCAAACTGCGTGTTTTGTTCACAACATAATGCTGTGGGTGCTCAGATCTGTTGTTTCTGTCACCACATGTTTTGTGTTATATGGTCAATTTAAAAGAAAAAGTGATTAAATGAGAGGAAAAAAACGAAATAAATCCAGAAGCTTTTACACGGGACATGAGGGCTCAGTGATTATTATTATGGTGGCAATGTAGGGGTGGGCGATATATCAGATAAACTTGTTGATCTCGGCTTGTTCCGCATGTGACTTATGAATTGAGTATATCGCAAACATTGAGTTCAGACTGTCACGTAACGTAACACTCGCTTTTGCGTTTCCGTCCTCTCGCTCTACCCTGTGGCTCATTGGCAGGACTCCAGACCGCTAACATTACTGTGTAGTTACATTTTGCAACCAACTGCGACTTGCACATTTTACTTATATGGACTGGGGAGCTGTTAGTTTGTGTCCATCTTACAGTGAATAAATGATCATGTTTAACGGCACTGCTACTTAGGTTTAAGTTAATGGAATTAGCAATAGCATGAGCAGAGGAAGCATGTCTTTGTACCTGTAAGACTCCAGACTGGGACTTTTTATCTTTGTGCTAGCTGCTAACAACAACTATTGAGCAGAATCTTCAAATTCACAGCAAAAACATCAACACTTCCAACTTTAGATGAGCCAAGTGCTTCAAAATATAAGCATCAGTGGTTCTGCTTTGATTTATTTAATTAGTACTTTATATAACTTCATTATGACGTAGCTACTTCATTCAACTTTATTTTCACTATATATATATATATAATATTGCAATATTATTTTTAAGCCGTATCACCCAGTCCTATGACAATGTATCAAATCAAATGCTATGGCCTTCGCACTCACTAGATTTCAACCCAGCTGAAGACGTGGAAGATTTTGAAGCGACAGGATCAGTCTGATCCAACACCCGAAAATCCAGACACACCAAACTGTCATTAAAGAACTAGTGGCAAAGAAGACTGACTGCTGTGTCGCCTCATGATGCCTGTGTCTCGGCCAAAATGTTGCACTTGAACACACCGCAAAGACTACAGCCAACTAGCACGTAGATTCTGCAAGAGAGGAAATAACTCTCCATAACAGCAGGTGGCGGAAGTCAGTAGTTGTCATTAAAAAAGAAAAACTGAAAGACAGACAGGGTGGGTTCAAGATGCTAATTACCCATTTAGCACGTTGACAACACAACCAGATGTTGAAAGAACAAAGGATATTAACAGTGTGCTCAATAACAAATGGCTTTTGCTAAAGAGCTTAATTGCAACAAAAAAATAAATAAAAAATCCTCACATAAATTTGCTTCAGCACTACCTTTTGACCTTAGTTGTTTGTTTGCTTTCCTCACTACTGTTTCTCCTCTTGTGCGCTGGTCTGTCAGTTAGAGAGATTTCATTCACCAGTGGGCTCAGCCAGCTCTGATGGCCAAAAAACAAGCAAGAAGGGACAACAAGGGCCGACACTGCAAAAAGCAGTGCAACAGATGCTCACCGACGGCCCAACATTGACCAACAGCCGACTGTCAGCTTGGTTTGTCAGTACTCTTACTTTATGCTGACTTAATTTACATTTAATTTGTCACCCTTGTATGTAGGATTTCATTTATTATCAGAACTCTCAACTTCATTTAACCTTTATGCAATTCATTCACACATGAACACATTTTCAGACATTCTGTTTTTGTGGTATTGACATGTAGCTAATTTACCAACAACATGCACTGAGTCAAAGAGTGAAAACTGGTAATTGCTACGCCTCTGTTGTTTCTGAAGGTCATTCTCTGCAACCGCCCTCAGACTTGCGAGGGATACTTGAGGTCAGAACGATGCAAGGGCATACTGCTACATTCAAAGAACAACCGTGGGAAATCACTTCCCTCCAGCATGAAGTGGAAATCTGACAGGGTGGATCCACAGATCGATAGCGTTCGCACTAAATTCAATCCCTGAAGTCAGATGTTGCAACAGAAACTGGGAATCCTCAAAACATTGTTTCTGTTGTTGTATGTCATCATCTTGGAGGCTTGATGAGTTGCTTTTGGAGATGGCCATAATGTATTGAGCTTTCATCCCCACTGCTGGTCAGAGTGCTTTTTGAACTGCAGTTGAACTTGCTGACTTAAACATGAATATGCCATTTTCATGGAACTCTACGCACTGCAGTGCTGGCAAATCCCAGAGGGGCCGATTGTTGGTCTGGCACCAACAACCGCACATACCCACTGTACTATTCAGTTGAACAGCGACTGAACTTTGTGACCCTGTCCGCATGCTTTATACTTATGTTTTATTTATGTATATGCGAGTCATTGTCTGGAGAAGCAAAGCACTTGTATAAATGGAGAGTTGTACTAAAGTATATACAGAGCTGAGTGTGTGTGTGTGTGTGTGTGTGTGTGTTTGAGTAGGTGCAGCTGGAGAAGCCTTTGGACTGGAAATCATCACCTTACACCTCGCCTAAAAAAAGAAAGTGACAATATAAACCGTAAGAATAAACTCCTTAAGGGCAGAATTTATTTAAACACTGCAGAGTCAACTCTGAGTAGGGTGCAGGAACTTAACCACTGGTGCTGCATAATTTATGTTTATTTGAGTCAATGTTTGGCACTGAATAAACTACTGGAGACAGGCAGGAGTAAATCTCTGGTGTCCTTCTTACCCAAAGACTGAAATTTGTCACAGTTTTGACAGTTTTTGTTCAGCTAAGTTGCCATGTTGAGTTTCAGAAAATATTTGGTTGTGAATTTGTGTGAAAACACAAAGCATTTGGGATATGTTTGGTTTTTTTTTTTGGTCTTGAGATCAGAGTATTTTTACATAAATTGTATTCATGCATTACACAGGGGATCCTCATTTTCATGAAACTGGGTGTACGCACAAACACAAGCTTAAACTTGGCACATGTGTATGTGACAAGTTTTTGCAATTTTGGCACAGCTTGGCACAATGTGGTACAAAAGCTGAATATATTAATAGTACTTCAAGAGTTTTATACATTCACACACACAATGGTTATACATACATACAATCTTTCCTGGGTGTCTATAAATTCACTTCAGTTTCGACCGTAAGTGGAGATATGAGATGGAAACCTCAAAACATCAGGTATAAATGACAAATGCTTCAGCTTTATAATAGATTTGTGAAGATGTCGGATCAGAGACTCACTAAAAATATTTTTAATTGGGACCTCCCACTGTCATCCCGGGGCTAACCAGTTCAAATCATTATTTTATTTGAACAATTTATTTATTTATTTTCCAGAATAGGTTAACCTGTGATATTCAGGATATTAGGAGTGAAATGTTTTGCATGTTTAGAGAAAGATGGTCTGTTGACACGTGGTATAAACCAAAACTACACACTTATTGTCTCATAAAGAACAGCCACAGTGTGGAACTTTATGCAAAGTATAATCTAAACAAAAGACAAAGATGTGCGCACAGTTGAACTCAGGAACGTTACCGTTAGCCTTTGAGACTGGAGGGTTTAATGCCACCCCAGATAAGGACAGAATTTGTTTGGTGTGTAATTTAGGTGAAGTTGAGAATGAGGTTCACTTCTTGTTTTACTGTCCTATATGAAGACATTAAGGAATGTACTTTCTTAGTAAAATGACCTCTGTGTATGTTCATTTCATTTGGTTGGATGATCATGAAAAATTTGAGTTTTGTTTCTGAAAGGGAACCTTTTGTGGCCGAATTTCTTTGCCAGGCCTGGAATAGAGGGCAGAGTATTCTGTTTCTGGACTGTGAGCATGTGCGGTTCAACACATCCTCACTCCAACCTCGTCACATATTGATGTTTTGGTCATGGACTTTCCACGTCCGCGTACGACTTGCAAGGTACCCTGGGTGCGTTGGTTGTTGACATTCTGGGACACCATGTCAGGTTCTCTCCTCTCAAGACACACTTTCGTTTTCACAGGAAATTTAACATTTGCGTACAGTCGCTTTCCAAATAAAAACTCCACGTTTGCTTCAACAAGAAACACACATGGTTGGGTTTAGGCAACAAAAGCACATGGTTAGGTTTAGGAACAAAGAACAGGGTTTGAGTTTAGAACCTTACGGGACACGAACACCACTCTCTCAGGTGAAAGTTGGCAGATGTTGGACCCATCCACCATCACTCCCGCCCACCCCATTCAGGCTTTCACTGCCTTAACTTTCTCCCACCTCGTTCCCCCTGATGCTGCACACACACACACACACACACACACACACACAAATCTGTCAGAGGGACATTCACAGACTTGTGTCTAACCTATCACATTGGTTAAGCCATGCGTTTGATTCAAGGGGAAGTGTGAATTTTGGCAAAGAAAAATAGAAAAAAAAAAATGTCATATTGCCATAGCCCCGCAGGCGACCACGTGGTTTTTAGGCAGGGGTGACATTTCCTGCTCCTCTGAGCAGTCAGTCTTACAGAGAGAGAGCAAGAGGGAGAGAGAGATGTCACGTGTCTTTACTCAATGTGACGGCTGGCAGTGCATATTCAAATATCACACCACACCAAAATCCCCTGGTGTGTGATGACAGGCTGCAACTGTCAGCACGTCCCGCTGCAACTGTTTCTCACTCACTACCCTTCGCTCTCCCTCTCTTTCTTCTTCCTCCCTTCCCCTCCGATAGGTTTCTTTTTTCCTGCAGCAGCGAGTGGCTGACTTCTCTCATCCCCTCCATCCTGTCCCATCCTTTCTCTCTGAAAGCCTCTCCTGTAGCATTATCATGCTTTTGAAAGGTTCTGGAACGACAGTTGTTGCAATGAGACTGTTATGAATATGTCTTCATGTCTGCAGGGAAACGGGTCATTTTTACCAGCCCTGGCTGTGTTAACAGCTGTACGGTAAAAGCCCTTGTAGAGCCTTCTCATTTCTATCACCGACCTAAGTAGGCAGAGAAAGAGCGAGACAGCAAGTCTGCCTAGACTTGTAGTCATTATGAATGAGCCTGAAGCTGCTTGTCTGCATGTTGTTTTGAGAAGCAAGAGATGTTCTGCACCAGAGAAATGTGTGGTTTGGCAGCCTCTGTCACTATCCAGTGTTAAGTTAAAACACAAACTATGCCCCGTGGGGAGCCTGCCATAGTCCCCTCAGATCAGCAGCAATACACATCAATTTGCGTAACGCTCTTTCAGAGAGTGTGCCACATTAATACGACAACCGGCGTGGTGTGTATGATACCCTAGCTGTTCTGCAGCTGAGATGCTCCGAGCAACATTGATACAGCCCATTTAACACCTAACAATTTACGTCAATTTATAGAAGCAAACAGTCTGCGCCAGAATTTTACATTCAAGTAAAGGTACTGTTACTTTAAAGAGATCTCACTCAGTACTTTAGTAGTAGTAAAGTATAAACTAAGTCAACCAATTTATCACTGTGGCCGATTAATCTGGCTGTAACCTCCACTGGTCATGTGTGTATGGCCGTAAAGCTTTTGCATGGAGTACCCCACACGCAAAGTGAAGATCATGTGTGCTTAGATAATTTGTGTGATTTAAATGAAAGTTAACTAATGTAGGGCAGCTTTACTTCTTCATTGGGGGCATAATAAGGTTACTGGATATAGAACAGCATTATGTGCTTTCAGTGTTTTGCTAGCAAGCATGGTCGGTATAATTTCCTTAGAGTTAAGCAGCAAGCTTCTAGCAATGTGTGTGAAGTTAATGTCTGGTAATCTAAATGACTATTAACTCATAATTACTCTGAGACTGGGAGGGGCAGACACTCAGCGGCTCCAGCCATAAATGCACAACAAACTTTAATCTCATTTTTCACCAAACATCAGATATAATTTTCTCAGAGAGCAATTATCCCTGCATTGTTTGGGCGAGAATAGAATATGACTTTGTCCTGGGGAACAGCTGATTTTACAGTAAGGCTGTTCAGGGGCGTTTATTTCATAACAGACCTGTTTTCAGTCAACTTCTCCCCACAGAAGTTGTCTCCCGAAGCTGTTCTGTGATTATCTGCTTTGCTCGATTTTTACAATTATAATGCTGTTCTTACACTGTTTAAGTGCAGCTGGGGAATAAAGTCCCACATAAATATGATTTTATTTTTGGCATCAGTCTCCTCTCTTCCAAAAAGTCCAAACATGTAATTATACATTTACTAATATCAAGCGCACAGTTCAATCCTCCTGCAGCTCCTCCTAAAACCAGCTCGGTGCCATAGGTGCCGATTGCAGGCTTCGGGGCTGAGCAGCCATGGAAAAATGGGAGCACTCACGTGTGCCAGCGTACAGTTGGGACCAGCTGACAGCAATGTCAGATTAAGTGCCAATGTGCGGGCTTTGTTCCAATTACACCACTGGACCAAAGTACCATTGGGAAAAAAAGCAGCAACTCGTGAAAGGTTATAGCGCACGGCTGCAATGGGCACTTTTCTCTTGAAGAAGTAACGTCAGCAGTGAGTGAAAAACAAATCCAATTTATCGGCTGATTGATCAGCTATGCTTTTTTGTCCTGCTCCAAGTTATCATTATTTTATTGGCCATTAAAAACTATCGGTCGACCTCCAGAATGAACAATGTCATCATGTTAGATATTTAAAAGGGGTTTGATGATTATAATGTTACATGATAGAACTATTAAATTAAAGAAAAGGCTGCAAAATTTCCTTTTCATTAGACGGACATTTGCAGCCTACGCTTCATCCTGATTAATAATCTTAAATATCCTGCCTTCCTCTGTGTAGCTTTACTAGAATTACCCAGGATAGAGGGAAAAAAAACAATTTTTAACAATGAATGACAATAAATAAAAAAGGCAATTAAGTCAGGGCAATTATGAAGCTACCTAAATGAAATAGCAGCTGCCACTTAAAATTAAGCACCAATAAGGCAGACGACACAGAGATGCACAAACAATCATTTTAATTTCACTTTTCACACGTAGTGTAGTGCACACACACACACACACACACACACACACACAAACCGCTGTGTTATTTGGCAATGCTGTGGCTGCTGACGCTCTCCTCTGAAGACAGATTTACATCCATCAGTGAGTTTGTTGTTGCACTCACGCATCTGCACTGCTTATGGCAAGATAAACTTTGTCACACAGTACTCAAGTGAGTTTTTAACACAGTTTAAAGCTATAATGCTTCCATTTCGAATGCTGGCTGTTAATTTGGTACCAAATAAAAAATGAGTGGGCAGGAGAAGGCGAGAGCCTTTGTTAGTGTCTGACTATAGAGTGCGAGTGTCGGGCTATTTCCTGGAGGCAGTGCGTACCAGTGTGGACCAGATATGAATTGAACTTGAAAAATACCAGAAAATTGTGAGTTAATTTTTGGCCAGCACAAGAGCAGATGTCTGTCAGGTCTATTACTTGCTGGGTTTTCATATTACACTTCTTTAAAAGGGGACTTCATGGCTTGATGGCTTGCGAGGGTTTGCCACGTTGGTTAAGCACCTATTCCTTTGCTATGTAATGAAATTGACGACCTATAATCTCAGTTCTCCAGCCTGTATGATTGACTAAAAATTATGGAGTCGTGATTCTTTTCAAAGGCTTTACTGCAGCAGCTTAATGATAGAAAATATAGGGGCTTATTGCAGGCTGTAAGTTCTGTCGGCCTGTTCAAAACGTGCATGTTCAGAACGGGCTGACTGCTTCGCCTCAGGTGTTGCTCTTGCAGCTTTCTTAAGAACCACTCATTACTATTATTATTTCAACTTCACTCTTGACGCCGCACAAGCTGTATTCAGAATGCCATTTGGTGGTGTAACAGTTAATAGTGGTCTCCTCTCAATACACTACACGGTGTGTACATTAGGCCCAATCAATAAAAATGTCCCAGGATCTCAAGAGTTCACACTCAATGCTGCTCTTCTTTGTGTCCTCAGCGATTCCACGCCAAGTGTGAAGCTGATCAGCAGAAAATAGCAAGACAGACAGAGACTCCTCCCAGTTTTTTAGATGCCAATGGACTCTTTTCATAATTAATAACATATATGATTTTTTTTCCATGATGGCCAAAACATTGGGAGATAGTATGTGCTGCCCTATTCTCTCTGCCAATCTCTCTTTCTGTCAAAGCATTTATATCGTGACGCAGAGTGATTTATCCAAAAGTGTCAGCTCTCAATACTCTCGGGCTTAGCAAGACTTAGTGGAGAACCTATTACACACACGCACACACACACACACACACACACACACACACACACACACTGAGTATGTTCTCCAGTATATTGCATTTGATAAATGAATCCCACAGCTGCTTTAATTGTTACACTGCAATGAGTTTTCACTCCTACCTGTTGTGCCTCCACCCGTTCATCTAATTAATCACAATAATAATTATAATTTAAACCACTTAATTCTTTAAAAAGTCATTAGGTTGTAGAAAGAGAAAGGGAAAAACCAAACCAAACCAAACAAAAATTATGAGTATAGTAAATGTTTAAATGGCAGCAATATTTGTGAGTTTTGACACTTTCTGTAACAGTTCCTTTCAAAAATAAAAAGTAAATGTATGTTGGAGAAAGGCATTTTAAGCTTTTGGAAACATACACAGCTCTGGTTGTAACATGGCAACATGTGAGGTTTTGTGCAGTATTTCTTGGCCGGTAATACTGAGTCACTGTGTGGAGCCTCCCGTGAAAACACAATATGTGTTAAGTTTTTACACAGATCCAACAATTAAAGCATAACATGTTAATTAGTGAGCTTTAGATGTGCTGGTAGGCAGAGTTTGTTAACTCAGGACAAAGCCAGGCTAGCTGTTTGCAGTCCTTATGCTAAGCTAAGCTAACCAGTTAATAATGCACACAGCAAAATCTATATTTGGTAACAACTGGTTGTACCAGACCAAGTGAGGCTGTTGCATTAAAACCCCTGGGTGCATTGAGGTCAACCCAGGCACATTTTATTATTATTATTATATTTTTTGAAGATTATTTGGTGAGCTTTTTTGCCATTATTAGATAGCACAGAGATAGACATGAAAGGGGGAGAGAGTAAGAGGGGATGAAAAGCAGCAAAGAGGCCACAGGTCAGATCCCAAATCCAAAACACTGCCAAGGACTCAGCCTATATAGGGCACAGGCTGCACCAGTTTTCCCTCATTAAAGTTTTTTTGGGGGAGTTTTTCCTTATCCACTGTGAGGGATGTCGTATGCTGTAAAACCCTGTGAGGCAAATTGTGATTTGTGATAATGGGCTTAATAAATAAATTTGATTGATTGATTGATCAATTGATTGACCAGGTGAGCCATTAGAGTGTCCCAAGAGTACATTTAACCCAGAGGTAGAATAAGTATTCAGATATTTTACTTGAGTAAAAGGTAACAATACAACAATGTTGAAATACTCAAAAAGTATCAAAATACACTTTAAGTACCTGAAGCAAAGTTCTCATTATGCACAATGGCCAGTTTCAGAGTAATATGTATTATAGTATTCTATTATAATCATTGATGCATTTATGTGTACATTACTTTAAAGTTGTAGCTGGTAAAGATGGAGCTCATTTTTTATTCCTTTATATACTTTATCTGCTGGGTAGCTTGTGAAGTACCATCCCCAGGTACAATAAAGCTCTATCTGAATCTATAATATTGCATTATAATGTAATTGATGATTTAATTTTGCATAATCAATCTGAATCTGTACAGCAACTGGTGAATAAATATATCAAAATTGCCTCTGAAATATCTTACTATATAATGACAAAAACTCTGTGTGTGTGTGTGTGTGTGTGTGTGTGTGTGTGTGTGTGTGTATGTGTTTGTGCCACGTTTTTCTCCTCACTGACTTGGTCAGTCAGTCATTCTGTCTGTCCCACATTTTTCTACTCACTGACGTGGTCAATCTATGTGAAACTGCACATAGGCATTGAGGACTGGCATAGGTAAAAGGTGACAAAGCTACCAATGGGTTTGGACTAGTGGCATATAAATTAGCAGAAAATGGACATGCTGAAGTGCAAGTACTGAAGAATTCAAGACCATTCATTTTATTGCTTTAAAATTTAAATTTGTATCAGTAAGACAACCATTTTGTTGTTCCTTTTTTCCAAAGCATTGTCTCACTTTAAACTTCAAGATGTCAACAGCAACCAGTTCTTATAACTGGTTAGAGCAACATGTAAGCATTCTGTATTTTTCTTCTCTCTCTTTCTCTTATTTTACCAGTTTTGACATTTTAAAGAAATTATGCAGACGTATCTTATGTATCAAACATTAAAAACGGTTTAACATGCTGCATGACCAGTTCAAGTTGCTGACTGATGCGAATCTTCCTGGCACTTTCAGCTTCCCTCTCTGCTGGAGAAAATTCTGCCTACTTCTTGTACAGTTTGGTTTAAGCATGTACTTAACAGATTTTGGACAGATGAAGGGTAAAACAGGCTGCGTGATTGAGCGGCCCATCAGTTCCAGTGTGACCTTGTGCAGTGGGAGCTTAGACAAGCAGAGGGGGAGATGGAGCCCTCAGCTTATGTAAGTGGTGTCACATTCTGACTTTGCTCCAATGCTAACTGGACTGGCAGTGGTCTGGTCCCCTCTGATAGATAAGCTCGTCGCCGTGTTTGCGTGTGTGTCTATGTGTGTGTGGGGGCGCTTGTCTGCCTGTGCGTGTGATTTGTGTGTGACAGGAAAATAGTGAGTTGTTTAACTGCGTAGGTTTGTGTGAGTAATTTTGTGTGTGTAGGAAAAAAGAGACAAGAAAGGTATGAGTGTGTGTTTGCGTGGTTCATTAATAGCTTTGCCAGAGATACATGTGTCTCAGAGATGCCCGCAGACATCAAGGGACGGAAAAAGATGTTAAGGACGGGAGGGGGAGAGAAAGAGACAGAAAGAAGGAGGGTGACAGTGGGTGGAGAGAGATCAGACATCCAATGTGATTTATTTGTGGTTATGAAATCTCTTCCATATACTATCGGTTTTTTTTTTTCATCTGTGTTTCCCCACTGAGTTTGGGGTCTAGAATGGCTTTTGGCTACAGAGTAATGTCTAACCCTTCCTCCCAGAAATTATGTTTGTATATTACTTAATTGCATTCATAATTGTGTCATGGGGCTACTTGCCTCATGGATTATGTGCAGAGATGGTGTTTCTTTGAGTTAATGAAACACTACATTTGTGTATTATGCTAGATTCAGAGGGGAGGTGGTCGGGTTGGATGGCAGACACACAGATACAGAGTGCAGGACTGGGACCTTGGAATTGGCGATATGTTGTCTGTGAACATTTTGCTGATAGCTTCAGTGTCAACATTTTTTGCAACTTGCCACACACGTTTAGTAATGACATTTCCTCATGATGTTGTCAGAAAATGTAAGTCACTTGGCTTTACATTTCTGTAAAACAAGTATTCACGGATAACCTGGAAATCCAGATGCCCCGCCCGTAGCAAATTTGAATTTGCTCTGCACAGGGACCTGGCACCGATGAGCAGAGCCCAGTGAATCGCCATCGGACCAATCAGATCAGTCTGTCTGACAGAGATGGGCGTAACATAATGAAGACAGCGCTGCGCCGTAAGAGTCGGAAAGTAAACAGTCAAGATGGCAGCTGCTGAAGGACGCGTCCATTCAGTTTAGCTTTGAAAGAAACGCTAATCCAACTAAACTTATCTTCTTCCTTGAGAGAGGAACAGGCCTTCGCTTCCAGGAAGGACGTTTTTGCTGTTTTGCCGACAGGATACGGCAAAAGCATAATATATCAGTTAGCCCCACTGGTCAGCAAACAAATGAGGCGTAGTGCAATGAATATGTCACCTTGTTTTTTGCTCTGATCCAATCTCTATCCAACTGCACACGGCAGGATTTGAAATGCCTCAGTTAGTGCAAACAAATAGTATTGAATTTACAAGCAGATTATGAAAAACAAGTACATGTAGTGGAGTCGGCCTCAAATATTCTTAGTTTGGATTTAAAGGCGCTCAAAGACATTAACCCTGTTATTTTCCAGTCATTTTGCAACATATTCCATGCTGAAGGTGCAGAGTAGACAAAAGCCTTTTTGCCCAATTCAGTACGGTGTATGGATCAGAAAGCGACAAGTAGCCTTGCGAATGAAAAGAGTAAGTAATTAATGAACAAATGTAGGAAGGCAGTAGACCAAGTAATGCCTTATATAAAAGTATACCAGTGACTGAGCCTTCGGGTGGCCAGAGCAGCCCATCCAACCCCCAGTATAACTCACAGTGGTGTGTCAATGGTTTACAATTCGTAATGAACCTCAGAGAGGCGTGATAGACAGTGTCAACCATATGAAGACATTTAGCAGACGCATTCATATATAAAAGATCTCTATAATCCAACACTGGTAAAAAGGTAGCAGCAGCAAGTCGCTTTTTTGCATTAAAAGAAAAACATAGCTTATTTCGAAAGTAAAAACCCAGTTTTATCCTCAGCGTCTTCACTAGTTTCTCTATATGCGGCTTAAAAGTGAGGGAGGCATCGATCAAAACACCCAGGTATTTATACTCGTGAACCACCTCTATTTCATTTCCCTCGAGAGTGGTCACTGAGGGGATAATTTGTGGCCTCTCCCTGGAATTAGAGAACAGCATAAGCTTAGTCTTGTCTGCGTTGAGAACAAGCTTCAGCTGAAGTAATGAGTGCTGGACAGCAACAAAGGCTTTCTGCAGGGATTCAATGGCCTGAACAAGAGTTGATCCACAGCAGTAAATAATTGTGTCATCAGCATAGAAATGCAAATTAGCATTTCTCACATTTATACCCAAATCACTGATATAAATAATGAATAAAAGGGGACCTAATACAGAACCCTGCGGCAGATGCAGATTTTGTTTTATGGGTGCTCCCCAGCAAAGACGCCTAACTTCAGCTTCATCAAATTACCTGTCTAGGATGAGAAAAAAAAAAACGTATCATCACTTATGACAGTTGGAATTAATGCCGTCCATATTCTGCAGAGTGCAGACACATATGGGACACTTATTTCTCCTCAGAGGAATACTCTATCACAGCAGCTTAATCACACTAAGCCTGTATTTCACATGTACTTACCAAAGATTTATGCAGTATTTGATCGTGTCTGACGGAAATGATCAAACATCAAACTGGTAACATCCAAGTGTCCAGAAAGACGCAGCTGTCACAATAAGTTAGAGAGACATGATCTTCAGCCCAGTTTTGATCAAACACAGAGCCATAAGACACACAGGCGCTGTTAGGATCGGATATAAAAAAGGATGGGACAGGATTTTTTTCGTTTATTCCTCTTATTTCCCAAGTAGAGTCTAAATCCAACACAAATCTCCCCGGTATCTTGTATGACCTCGGGGAAAGTAAGGCAGACTGACTGTGGAGGAGTTGCTTGTGACTGTAGCAAGTTTATTGTTGGACTTCGACTTTTCATTTAAAAAAAGAGAGCCCATATCATCCCAATCTGTTGAGCAGTTTTTATTTCTAACCAAAAAAAAACATTTCAGCGTCAAGGACACAAGACCTGCGGCGACAGCAAAATTGGAGACTTAGCTATAGATAAGAAAAGAACGGGGCTATTGTGTTTACAATACACTGTATTTACAGGCTGGTTTAAGCATGATGCAGCAAAGTGAGCAACTTATTGAAATGACTACATCTGCTGTGAGCTCCCTATAGGCCACTGTATAGACAGCCTCAGAAGCAGGACTTAATGTATGCTGAACTCCACCACTGACTGCCGCATTAGTGCTTACCTACTGCATACATTTGTGACAGGCACATACTGTGCTGTTTTGCATATGTGTGAAACAAAGTGTGTGCATCTCTGTTTGTGTTATTTTGATCTGCACCGCTATATTTAAGTGACCCAGAAGTGCATCTGTTGCTGCACATTGTTTTATTTAACAAGCAGCGATGCCAAGGGTTGGCGTTAGGAGGAAGTGTGCTGGGGGTGGGCATGTAGGAGAGGTCTGTGGTGAAGAATTATTATATCCCATATTCCCCAGAGACACTGTGTTTATAGTGAGTTTAGCAATTCATTCCTTTTATGTGAAGAGCTGGATAATAGTCCTCTTTGTAATTAGACAGGGGCACACGGATATTTTTTTCCTTTAAAAATCAGGTTGTCGTCTCGCAGCTCTTTCCTCCTTACTTTGTTTTTTTTTTCCTCTATGGGACTTGCTGGAATCTCATCTAAATGATCTGCGTGATTTTAATTGATGTGATTCACAACTGCAAAAGACATCCTCAATTTCTCTCGGCAACACTGTTGCTGTCATTTATAAAAAAAAGAAGAAGAAAAAAAAAAACAAGAAAAAAAAAAACATTAATTTGAACCCCCATGCCACCCCAGTGACAGAAATTTTTCTATTTTCTTTCTCAGCTCTCTGTCTTTCATAAACATGGACGTGGTGAATTACATTTTAATGATTTAATGGATTGTATAATAAAAAGCTGCTCATGTCTCCAGCGATATCTCCAAATGTGTTTAAAATGCATGTGGCATAGACTGTTATTTCCAATTATCCCTCATCCAGTGGCTGTGTTTTAGTCACACACATACACACAGCTCTACATATATCTTAAATATGAACTATTAAACTAATGGATGTGTGTGGACTATTGCTTCTGTTGCCACTAATACCAGTAAGGATTCTACAATACTAATGACTTCCGCAGCTTATTACTTATGCAAAACATTCATACTGCGATCAAGACAAGAGATGGAGTGTTTGTTTGAACACAGGAATCCAACACTTAAACTCCCCTTTTATTCATCCCCCTTTATGATGCCTCAGAAATCTGCAGTCCTAGCACTCAGTTTCAAGTTTTGTGCTTTGACACCTGTTGCGTTTTTTGATTTCCATATTCACAGTGCAGACAGGATTTCCTCAGGCTGTGACCGTCTGTAATTAAGTGTTTAAAAAAAACCAGCTGTGAAGCAGATGGGATAAGGGTCAATATCTCTCGCTCTATGGCCGCGTTTTCTTGTAAGACAACAGCGGATTGTGCCCTCTGGGTAGGAATTAAGTTGCTTCTCCAAGTGAGGAGCACGATCAAGATTTTGCCTTCCCACAATTAAATGAACATGATTGACTGTGATATTCACGTTTAAAAGGCTTCCTCAACTAACAGCCAGCCCCCACTTTTGAAGAGCTGTCATGTCGGTATGCTCACACCCTGCAGCCTGTGAAGAAATTTCCTAAATTTGGAAGTATTTTGGATTTGGTAGAGAACAAATCATATACAAATAGCACATGAGACTTGTGTCTGTGCTGTAAAGCAACAAACTAACTTGTTAAATCACCTGAACAACAAACAAACAAAACAATCTGCAGTATGATGAATGCATGAAAAGAAATCCAAGAAGAATAGTATTGCTAACGTCCCTGTCCTTTTCCAGCGTCAGCTCAGATATCCATGACACTGACACTGCAGGGAGTAAAACAAAAAAAATACAGCAGGGAATATGTATCCACAGGTGATGACAAATAACCTTTTAAGTTTTATTTTGACTAGTCCATACCCATTGGTAGCTTTGTCACCTTCTACCTATGCCAATCCTCAATGCCTATGTGCAGTTTCACATAGATTGACCACGTCAGTGAGTAGAAAAACGTGGGACAGACAGAATGACACACTGACAGTTTCCGTGATTATGTACAGCATACCATACCATGACTTTGTCATGCCAAAAATTAGAAAAAAAACCCCAAAACATTGGTCCACAGGAGGAGCCACAGTGATCGGTCGCATTTTAGCCATTTTTAAGCATTTTTCTGTTGTTATAGCGCCACCCAGTTGCCAATTACAGTTAAATTTCTCCAGTCACCTTGAGGCGTCCTGTTCTACATATCTACCAAGTTTAGTAAAAATCCATATGGCGGTTAGGCCTAGATAAGAAATTAGCTCTCTAGAGCCCCCATTTTGTTTGATGGGGTCAATAATGGAGGAGTCCCCTCAGATTATGTGTGGTCATATGCCTACAAAGTTGCGTGGTGATGGGTGAAACCCTTGAGATGTTATACACCTTTATGTGATGAGCCACGCCCTCCGCAATATTCATTGCCTTATAGAAGCTCAGTTTGAGTAAGTTTTCCAACTTTTGCCAAGAGGGAACTTTAGATATTGGTCCCTAGATTATGTTCACCGAGTTTCATGCAGATAGATCAAACTTCCTAGGAAGAGATCGATTTGAAGTGTTTTTCAAAAAATTCAAAATGGCGGAAAATCTCTATCACCGGAAGTTATGGGTTCTTGAGGCAAATGTGTTCCTCATGAGGAGAGACATCTCTGTGCAAAGTTTCATGTCTCTACAACATACAGGACATGAGATAAGCCCATTCAAAGTTTGCAATTTCAATCGGTTGCTATAGCGCCTCCCTTTGGCCAATTGATGTAATATTGCTTCATTAACATCCTCCCTTGACCCTCTACCACTGTGCCAAATTTCACATGGATTGACCAAGTCAGTGAGGAGAAAAACGTGGAACAGACACACAGACAGAGTTTTCGTCATGATATAGTAAGATACAAATATTTGGAGCACAATGTGAAAGTGAAGGCAGTGCTCTGTATCTGTAAATGTGAAAGCGGGATAAAAATATTTCCTCCCTTAAAACTGTGAATAATTGTGACAGATCATCGTTATCTTAACATAGATCCCAGTAACTGTGATTATCATTTAATTGTAAAGCCCGAATGGGAGCTGTATCATACTGCCATGATGAAAAGGGAGCTAATGTTGGGGGTGAAGCTCTCAAGTTCCCAATCAATTTATACAATTCAATCCACTCCTTCGGTGATGAGCTTTGAGTGGTGACTGAAAGGATGGAATCACAAGTAGAGTGGCTAAAATAACCCGGGCTTTTTCTGGTATCTTAGATACTAAGTGAGGGTCTTGGATCTAGCCCCTGGTGTCCTCCCATTAACTGTTCTCTGTGCACATTTGGGCAGAAGAGGACACTAATGCTGCCTGAAAAAATGTGACGGAAGGATCGAATATCTTAACTGGCCTGGGAACAATTTGTGCAGGAGGTGGAGGATGTGGCTGGAGGATTTCTCGGCTCTGTATTTTGGTCAACAGCCACCTGATAAGGAAGCAAGGATACATGATTAGACAGTTAAATTGATTTAATGATAGATGACTGTTTATCCCCTCGGCTGACAGTCCAACATGTTATGCATCACCGCAAACCTTCGAGTGGGAGATAGAATGATTTATATGCACCAGCTGATTTCCCCTGTAGTCATTGGCACTAATGGGCAAACCTATCTCCAGGGTAACAACGAACAGGGTCTTTTTTCTTTCTTCGAGCTTCAATGCAACTCTCACCAGTCAGGTATGTGTTTCCTATTTGAGAATCGTAGCCTCGCTATGTCTCATGAAGGTCTCAGAGTAATTTATAAAGCTTTGCTATTGTAACAACAGGCCTGATCTTGGATCAGCGTCTGGAGCGCTTAGTCTAGCTGATCTCATTCATCATTCAGGGTACAATCTGATCCCTTTTCAGCAGCCTGCGAGGCTTAGTGCCAGCTTCAGGCATAGCTCGGCAGCAGTGGACCCAGGTGCAAGGATGTTTTGTGTGCCCATCCCCGCCACCTCCCCCACCCCACTCCCCTGCCCACTCCACATAGAGAGGCGGACTGCATTTTCTTTTGGATGAGGTTCTCCCCCATGAGGTCCCACAGGACCATGTGAACAGGAACAGCTGAACTGCCCTGCCGCATCTCCGTGATATCTCAATCGCTGGTGGACGCCGAGGGGAAAATAAGGTGCAAATCACACACTGATAGCAAGGCAAGGGTAATTCAGAGATTTAGAGGGCCAGACTTGTGAACTGCAAGGTGACCGCCTGAAATCCCCAGACCAGCTGGGAAAATCATGTCGAGGAGGTTTCACAAATCAGCCCGCTGTGTTACTGCACTGAGTAGCTTGTTCCTGTAGTGGGCCTTGATGTAAAACGCCTTAAACTGTAGAGACTGTACAATTATACCTGTCCTGTACTCCAGTCTTGTGCTCCGCGCTCGTGTTTGCAGTTAATAGACCTCAGAAGCGACGTACACCCGGGTGCTGTACTCTCTCTTTGCTCTCTCTCACGCTGCCTCGTTCATGCTCTTTCATCGGTATCTCCTCCCCCATCACACACTCACTTGGATCAGCTTGAAAACACTTCCCTCCTACCATCTCCCTTCACACACAAAATCCTTCTTCCTCCTCTTGCAGTGTGCAGGGAGATGATCTGCATAAGCACATAAACGAAAGTTTGCAGAGTCATTGGTCTTTTTCCGCTGTGCTGTATCATAGTGCATCTGTGTCAGGTATCATTTTAAAGGTGTATGTGCTCTGTGTGTGCGGAGGGTGCTAAAGCAGATCAAAGAGCTTTGTGTGTGCGTGTGTGTGTGTGTGTGTGTGTGTGTGTGTGTGTGTGTGTGTGTGTGTGTGTGCACTCGCATACATAGGTGGAGACAGCTTGTCTTAAAAGAAGTGAATGATTTTCTGGACTAAAATGACAGAAATGGTTTAACCGTCTCACACACACACACACAGACTCAGACCTACAGACACACACAAGCAGGTTTCATCCACTTGCTGCTGACAGGTGTTCATCCTAACATCCATGCAAACACACACCTGGGAGAACACGAGTTTCATCACACTGACAACGACTGATCCTGTTTGACCAGCAGGGGTCCTTGTCCTCCCCTCCGTCTTTAACTCTCTCCTCGCAGCATCTTCTTTCCTGCTTTTTCATCTTCCTCTTTTTTTCACCCGATCTCGTCTATCCTCGCAACCTCCCTTCTCTTCATCTCCTCCCCTGTCCTCTACCTCCGACTGATTTTCCTCTGCTCACATCAGTTTCCCGCATCTCCTTCTTTCTCTTCTCTTCTTTTCTTTCCCTGAGAAAATATACTTGCTCAACTACCAATGCAATACACTGCAAGCTGATAGCCTGATCAAGTTCTATGCACTTCCTGTCACATTTTTTATTGAGAATGTTACTCGTGACTGTAAATTTTGGTTTTTGTCAGTGCGCATCGATTCGTGTGAGCAGGTCGGACAGTTTAAAACACTGAAACAAAGTTCAGTCGAGTTAAGAAATCTTGTCAGAACTCCGAGACAGACAGACAGAGCCACGTGAAGGCACAAAGAGAGACCGAGGCAGCGAGGGGGAACATAGATGGGACGGACGGATAAAAGCGGCACTCTGGGGATGAATCTCCCTGTGATGGACGGGAAAGTCAACTCGCTCAGCTGAGAAATGGGAAACACAGATCGACGGGTAGAAATGGAAATTAGACTGACAAAAGGGAGGATACCCTTTGAGAGAGAGGAACTGGAAACTCGGAGAAGGACGGGAGACTCCGGTAGAGGAAAAGAATGATGGTAAATATGCATAGGCCTGTTTGAGAAACTGTGCATCCGGAGTGAATGACACCACCCTTTTCTATGAACATCTAATATTGCAGTAGCACCCCAGGTTCTGCTGTAACAGAGCTCTGTGTTTCCCTTACACAGGGCTCCTGAACTCTGCGTAGCCTTAACAGTGCACACCATAAATCCTTTAATGCCGGAGTGCAGAACTTTGCAGTGAGAGTAATTGCATAGACACCGTCGACGCGTGCTCATAACGTATGCCTGCAGGTGAGCTCGTTGCATCTCCCCCGCCCCCTGGAGCGCTGTCTCCAAGCCTTTTTTTTTTTACTTTAATCCTTCCTCTGAACACAGTTAGTATTTTTTTTTAATCTGAGCATCCACTCCAGAAACTTTTCTTGGATGGTTCTTTAGATTTTCTGCCAATGCTTCTACCATGCTTTTAACTACTGCTTTGTAGCTATGGTCTCTCCCCCTTCCTTTTATTAACCTTTATTTCAAACCATCAATATATAAAGTATCAGAAGAAAACTTGAAGCATTGAGAGAAAAAAAATCTAACATAAAATAAATAATCTGTCCCCCATTTTGTTCCGGTTAGTTAATGTGAAATGCATCACTTAGTGCGCTTGCATGGGAAAGTTGCCACCGACACTCAACACCAAAACTCTGCTATGCTGAGAAAAACAGAGAGCTTTCCCTGGCTGTGGAAGGCTTAATCAGCATTGTGTGAACTCGTTTGGCAAGGGCTTGAATGTAATGGACGTTCATTTATATATAAAAAGTCCCGCACTCTAGCTTTAACAGTCACACTGCAAAAAGCATTAAACATAAGTGCACAAACAAATGAGTAAACAGAGATCGGCTCTTAGTGCTCCTCTGAGCACCTAATAATGATAACACTGATTAGTAGGTAATAAAAGATATACAGCACAAGGCCATTACTGGATTCATGTCCCCAAGGACTGCGCTGAGGGAAGAGATCAGAGATCACTTCCTGTCTAACACAAACTATAGAGGGATTATAGCCCCTGGTTATTTTTTCATGAGGGACATAAAGAGGCCTGCTCAGAAATCTAAACCAGCTGAGAGGGAAATAAACGCAGAAAGTGGAGGGCAGCGAGAGAAGCCAGAAACCGAGAGAGTGAGAGTGATTCCAGAGAGCATGGGATGAGTATTGTGCAGTTATAGCAGTAATCGATATCCAGCGGAAACTGATCAGCAGGACGGAGAGATGAGGAATATAAATGAGGAGGTGGAAGGGCGGAGGGCGGGAGGAGGGAGTGACGCTGAGGTGGATGCTTCAGAGCGGATTCCTCTTCCCTCTCCGTCATTGTTGTTCCACCTAATTCAGTTCCAGTGCACTTTATTTTCTCCTTTTCCTACCCTCCATTTTGCCAGGCTTTTCCTCCAGCCTCTGATGTCTCCCCTCCCTCCATTCACTGAGTGGTGTGATAGCATTCATTTTGCTAACAATGAGAAGCTATATTGCATTGGTGGCTAAATGGGCGCCCTCGAGCACCGAGTTGTACAACAGTGGCTGCAAATGGTAGACACTGAAGCTCAGAGTGTTTTTGTCCCGAGGCCGCTCTCACACACTGCTCTAACTACTGCCACTAAAACTGAGAGGCATATAGATACGGCGGTGTGACACGCGGGTTGACGCAAAACTGCGCACACGTATAATGCATCATAAACCCTTGCATAAATACTGGGGAAATACTGTCGAATTATATACGTCTATAAAGGTATTTAAAAGGTACCTGTCGTGATAATATGGCGTTTTGAGCTCTGAGAGACACTTTGCACAGTGTTTCCAGACACTTTTCACAGTATTTCTCGTATAAAAGTGTCCTCATGTCCTTAATGGATGCTTTTAAACAGCTTGTGTCAAAGTGTACATGCAGTGGTAGCCATTAAGTCCCCGGTCCACCTCTTTCAGCTACCCTCCATTAGCGCTGCACCGGCAAAACAGCCTCCTCTTTTCCAAATATTGCAGATTGAACTCAAAAAAGGAAATTGGAGCACAAACTTTTATCTTTCAAAGGCTATATCATTATAATGAGGCGTTAAATGCATACTGTCTGAGAGAGCAGGGCCCGGAATACCTCTATGAATACTGTATCTGTTAAAAACCCTCACTTGAAACATGTATTCTCTCTTATTCTGTTGCTCCAGCATTAACCCCGAAATGACCCTTTGCACCCTGTTTTGTGTTCATAAACATTAACAAGATAAGTGTATATATCACACTCAAGTGCAAACACGACTGCTTGGAGAAGTATCAAGCTGGGGTGGCGATGTTAAAATAAGCCGTGCATGAACATGGAGGAATACACACACACACTCACACACAGGATTTAAAATTAAAGCAGTGTCTTTCCTTCAACCAAGGAAGTTACTCATGTTGCATGCTGAGTAGGGTCATGAAAGGGTGTGTGAGAGGTTCTGGTTATGCGCTCTGTGTGTGTGTGTGAGCGTAGTGAGCAGCATGAGACAGCAGCTGCCAGTGGTGCCATGTCACAAGTTATTTCTAGGTCTTACAGCCAATAGATGACTTTAGTTCTTGCACAGCTCCTGGATGAAACGACTGTCTGAACATCTGAGCCTAAAAATTTTTTTATTCATGTCATTGTCTCTTTTCTCTTTGTTCCTGTGGGTTGGTTAAAAACCAAGATTACAACAGTGTTTCTAATAACCTATTAAACTCCCATTCATTACAATATCACAGCGTCTGCCTCAGAGTACAGTGCTAATTAGCAGCTGTTTACACACTCAACTCTTTAGAACACTGCCAAAAGAAACTTTAATTGTAAAAAAAAAAAATAGGCACACTTGTTTTTGGAATGACAGGTTGGAAGTAAATTGGCGTCATTTTTGGTTTATCAATACCCAGCTTAAATTCAGATGAGGTTTGACTTTGCAGAGATATAGCATAGAGTGGGTGAAAAAGAAGGAGCAGCATTGTTTGTTTGTATGTTTCTGAATTTTTGGTCATTTATTTTTTAATTAGACTTCAGCTTGATTAAATAATAACAGTGCAATTTGATAACTTTAATGAATATGTCTACAGAGCACACAAGAGTGTACTTGACACATTTGAGAGACATTTAAATTAATTCTTCCATAAATAAACTTCAATTCAGAGCCAGTAAATGTAATAGGAACTCAATGAAAACTGGTAACGTTTTTACCACAGCAAAACAGGCAGTCAATGGGAAAAGGGGAAGTTTGTTTTGCAGTTCCACCACTAAAATGTGGCTTCAGCAGTCTGAGTCAATGAAATCAAGAGGGTTTCTGACAAAATTGAACTTGTTTGGTACAAAATCCACTCTTTGTGTTAGTGGTGCTCCGCTACAGCTCAACACTGAAACACAGTGGAAACACCAAGAGGACATTTTTTACTAAAAACACAAACTTGATCTGATGAACTCAGGCAGCCTTATAGTAGCTTCAGATAAACTTTTAAACACATTTTTGTATAAAGTGAGGGTGGATTTTGGGAAGGGAGGGGCGATTACAGCAGGCAAAACCTCTTAAAATGTTCATATGGACACCTGACTGTTGTTTGAAAGGTTAAGTGTGTTGTATTTAGGGTGATGTATTGGCAGAAATGGAATATAATATTATTACTATTAAAAGAGCCATTGTTTGGCCCCCGTGTCAGCCCCTTTGTAACACGAGCACCGGAAAGAAAAACCTTTTAATTTTAGCGTCAAACTGCTTCCAGTGTTTTTACCGCTTTTAATCACCTAGTCCGCTTACTTTGGAGAGTCTATCACCCTCCTCTGCGAATAATTCGGCTCACGGCAAAGACCTCCTGAATGTTTGGATCAGAAAAAAAAGGTGAGCACACATTAAGTTATCTGGGAAAATAGGTGAGCACAAATTAGCAGGTGCTGAGCTAGCAGCCTGTGTGTGACACGCCAAACAGCGCAGGAGAACCAGTGATGATGATTACCGTGAAACTGCTTCATTCATTGTTTCTACTGGCTCTAAATAGCTCTTGAAAGACGAGACCTCTACTGATAATTCAGCTCCCAATAAAAAAAAAAAACCCTCCTCAACAATGAACACTTAAGGAATTCTAAGCGGGAGAAGTTTCAGTTGGTTGCAATCTGCAATCCTCACCACTAGATGCCAATAAATCCCCCGAAATCATACACACTGAACCTCTGAGACAGCCTTGAAAAACTGTGTATGTACCTATAACACCCAAGTACATTATAATGTGGTGGGTGTGTTACAAAACAATGAGCAGGGCTGCTTTATGGACATATTAGATTTTTATATAATTTTTGCATGGTGATGTATTACTACTGCTGGTTATTTTATCCAGTAAGAATTTCTCATGTGATTTTCCCTGCACGATGCAAATCTTGATATGATAACGCACTTTATCATATCACCTATATGCAATGCTCGCAGGGTGTCACTCACTCGCTCCTCATCTTCACCATTTTTGTCATTTTTCCTATATCTTCTTGCCCTGGCTTATTAGCATCAGTCAGCACATCAGCACACTCACCTTTGTTTTTGCTGCCTCTGCACTGCAACATTCGCCACACTGGAATCTGTTGAGCTCGGAGGGCAGTGACAATATTGCTTGCAGCAAACACTTTAAGCAGCAGATTCTTTGATGGGAACTGTTGTCAAATAGGGTTTACCTTTCCTCCTGTTTATAGCATGTGTGTTCGGCACTCAAATAGCTTTGCTTGCATATTTTTTACTTCTCCCACAGCAGGTGTAGTGGCAGCGAAAAGGAGCTTAGACTCAGGTGGCAGATAGGCAATATTGCAGCGGAAGTCATGAAGGATAACTCACTCCCGCCTGTTGGAGTAGTGGGGGTGGCCGTGACTCAAGATTGAAATAATCTTATTGTAACAAGAGAAGAAGTGTTTGTCAATAAGTAATTTTCTTTTCAATTCCTGAAGATTAAACTCATATTACTTGATGTTCTTCGCTCTGAATAGATGAGACGGCGTGAGTGCAGGTGACAGAGAGAGCGAGAGGAAGTCAGAGGACAGACGAGAGGGAACCACCAGGATGAGAGGGGGAAGAAAAGGAGGAGAGACATCTGAGTATTCACACGTTGTTTACTCTGTGACTCACTATAAACTAGACATACTTGGCGTGTTCACATAATCCCACAGGATATGTCAAAGGACAATGGCAACCCCCTTTGCCAGATTCTTTTTGGCAGCAAATCAATTGCTCGGTGAATAATATTTAAATAGTGCAGTGCCTGGAAAGGGAAGCTTATAGCGTCTGACCAGTGGAGCCCATTTAATGAAAGCAGAGATGAAGCCAAAGATGAAAATATATGTACGTTAGGAATCAGATAAGCACCATTAGTAGGCACACACTATTTTTTTTTCCTCCTGCAATGTGACTGGATACACAGACAGCATATTACCTGAATACATTCTTCAAACATATAGGAGAGGCTGTGTGTATACAGCACATATTAGACATATTACATGCTTGGCAGGCTGTGTGCATCACTGTGTCAGAATGTGCGCGTGGGGGCTGTTTCTGAATATATCATGCGAAGATCATGTGTTATTTAAGTGCTGTAGTGATGGTGTGTGTTTTCCGAGCAAGAATTGAAGATGAAGCTACTCTAGCAAGGCTGCTTCATCTCATACATGCAGCTGTGTTCACTCTCTAAACACACACACACACACAGAAGTAGCTGAGGAGGCTCAGCAGGAGTGCTGTCAGCCCGACTGTCTGATTAATGATTTTTCTCCTGCTTCCTACCACAACCTCCTCTCTGTCTCTCTCAGCCAGGTGTGGCCTGCACCGTCAATAATGTTGCTCGGAGTATATCAGCTGTTTGCCATACTCAGGTAAAGCTGATCCTGTTAAGCTGTTTACATGCACCTTTAAAACCCCGGCAACTGAGTATTGCGGTGACTAAACCTGTGAACATCTGTGAATATTTGTGCACCTGTGGTGAGCCATGCATGAAACGATACTGTAACTGTTTAACTGGCTTTACCTTTGAGGAAAGGGAAATGAATTGTTGTCCACACAATGGTATCAATAGGAAGTACCTCAATACAGGGACATAGACCTTTGATACAGTACCAAGAAAACAGCCATTGCTGCTTTATGATTGTGATTCAAGAGTTACAAAACACTCAGTATGTTAGATTATGAGCTGTGAAGGTTGCTCATATAGACCTTTTAAGGTTAACATCACAATGACGTCATTTTATTTGCTGGAGGCAAAATTCGACTTGCCACCAAAGGGTTGTGGGCTACATATAAGTCTTAAAATGTCATCTTGTTGTGTTATTGGGAGCCAAAATAGCCCGTCAACAAAAACAAAGACAACTTTGGTCGATCATCAAAACTGCTCACGTCATATCAGGTTAGGGAAAACTGATCAAGGGTTATCATGTCCACCTGATCAGACAATGGAGAGATATTAAGAGGGATATTAGATTTCTCCATCACAAACATAACGTTTGTTTCAATAGCAAAATAAACCGGAGGAAACCATTCAAGTGTCGTCTTCCTTGGTAAGATTGGCATAGTTATCATCCACAAAGCTGGCTATCCCACCTTCATCAATCCTGTCAAGTCATCCATCCACTGAGTGAGAGCATACAGGTCGGCCAGTCTGGTCCCATTGGTCAGTGTCTCCTTTTAAACATAACAGTCACGATCTCAGCGAGTGAGTGACCTGACATGGTGCGTTTGTCAATTCAGTGTGACGCTCCACATTAAAATGAGAGCCCCGCTGTTCGAAAAAATGGAGCATTATATTTCTATATGTATTAAACAACGCTTAAGTTAATCATACATTCACTTCGCTCTGCACTCTGCTGCTCCGTCTCTGGCTCTGCCACTCCGAGAGTGCTGTGCTCTTGATAACTTGATAACTGAACAGTACATTCTGACAGTGCTCTGAATTTACAAATGTTCCAGTTTGTGCAAGAGTGCGATCCAGCACTCTAAATGAGTATTTCTGAATGCACCACTCGCATCATTTTCCTCCATTGTCTAAAACAAGCCAACAGAACTTGATACCTAGCGCTAGCTAATGTCTATGAAGAATTGTTTTGCCCCCAGCTAAGCCCCGCCCACCAAAAACCATCATAATATTTACTAACAGTTAAAGCATCTATTCACAGAAGGGAGAGGGACTATGAGTTATTTCTTTCTTTAGCATTTTCCTAGCTTTTTTCCTCTCAGAAAATACCATGTAAAATATGCATACATGGTGGGCCTGTAGGCAGCTTAAGTGCCAGTAATGCTTGATGGTGTCATGTAAATGTATGTTTAGTTATATGTAATGTACCCATAGGAATACTCACTGATATAATACCCACTCATAAGCCTCTTGATATTAACCTTCCTGATCACAAGTCTCTTGTGACTATGGTGATCTTAAAATTGAAGCTGATGCTGCCATAAGTCACACTGTTGCTCTGGAAAAGAGCTACTCTCAGCTAAATCCCTCACATGTGCCTGTCATGTTTTAAATGTGCTCAGCACTCTATAGTGGAACCTGATGTGACAATTTAATGGCACACTGTGCCAAAAGCTAAGAGAAGAAAGGACGTTTAAGTTGTCTATCACAGAAATACGTGCTCTCCAGCTGGCAGGTCTCACAAGGCTTACTGTATGTCAAAGAACTTAACTCATACTGTTCAAGAGAGATTCATTTTGTGTGGATGTTTAACTTACCAGCTTCTCAGAGTTGCAAGCGGACCACCTATGAACCAGAGCACAGCAACATTATGCAGTCTCCACTTACTGCAGCCTGCTCTGATAGGTCTAAAGATGACTGATCGTCTGTGAAACAGTTCTGAGGCACGGGGGTGCTTTGAGCTAAATGCTGAGCCCTGCATGGCAACATGCTGACAAGCTGATGTTCAGCAAGTATTAATGTTACCATGTTCACCGTCTTAGTTTAGTGGGTTAGCATGCTAATATTTGCCAGTCAGCACAAAAAACTAACTGGAAGTGCTCAGATGGGAATGTTATTAGTTTTGCAGCTATTACCAAGTAACTGCAAAACTTAAAAAACAAAGTACTAGATAAAAAAGTCTGACCTAATGTAGGGGCTAGAGAAAGCTGAAAGGATCACCAAAGTGATTACAGTTTATCCAGAGGGGGATGTGATTGTCCGTAGCAAAAAAACATAAAAGACACACATCACCCAAGTCACCAGTGGAGTGGGTGCTGGATCAAAGAAATATCTCACACATTAATTTTCTGTAATCGCTTAAGGGTTGCAGAGGGGCTGAAGCCTATCCTAGCTGACACTGGGTGAGAGGTGGGGTAGCCTACACCCTGGACAGGTCGCCAGACTATCACAGGGCTGACACATAGAGACAGACAACCATTCACACTCACATTCACACCTACGACCAATTTAGAGTCACCAGTTAACCTGCATGTCTTTGGACTGTGGGAGGAAGCCGAGTATCCAGAGAAAACCCACGCTGACACAGTGAGAACATGCGAAAAAAGGGGCTCCCCCACCCTTGGGTTCGAATCCTCCACCCTGAGTTTGAAACAGGAACCCTCCTGCTGTGAGGTGACAATGCTAACCACAGCACCACTGTGCCGATGAAATATCTGTCAGAGTATAAACAAATAGATCCGCACACCAAATAGCTCCCGTTAGATGAATTTTAATGCATGTAATGTTTCGAGTCAGTTACTCTGCCTTGGACTCCTGATAAACAACAAAAAGTCGCCATTTATGATGCCTATACAAGTCATGTAACATACCACATCTGCTGCAAAAATTAAGCATTAAATAATAGTAAAGAATGTATTCTATATTACTCATATATAGAAAGTGCAAAGAGGTACATAAAGAAAGTTGAGCACTCCATAAATAGCCGGAGACATTTATGGAGTGCTCAACTTATGGGCGATACATGGTTTGTATATAATGTCATTCTCCTTTTGGATACACCAATATTTTCACTATGTACCTTTTTGTATTTTCTGTATGCCTGGTTGGAGGAGAGTTATTGCCTAAAGCGAGGGAGTTCAAGTATCTAGGGGTCTTGTTCACGAGTGAGGATAAAATGGAGCATGAGATAGATCAGCAGTTTGGTGCAGCTTCTGCAGTGATGCGGGCCGCTGTCTTGGACGGTTGTGGTGAAGATTCACTGGTCCATCAATGTCCCAACGCTCACCTATGGTCATGAGCTCTGGGTAGTGACTGAAAGAATGAGATCGTGGATACAAGCGGCTGAAATGGGTTTCCTCCGTGGCTGGGCTCAGCCTTAAAGATAGGGTAAGGAGCTCGGACATCCGGAGGGAGCTCGGAGTAGAGCCGCTGCTCCTTTACATTGAAAGGGGTCAGTTGAGGTGGTTCAGGCATCTAATCAGGATTCCTCCTGGGCGCCTCCCATTGGAGGTATTTCGGGCAGGTCACTCTGGTAGGAGGCCCCGGGGCAGACCCAGAACACGCTGGAGGGATTACATATCTCATCTGGCCTGGGACCTTGGGGTCCCCCAGGAGGAGCTGGAAAGCGTTGTTGGGTGAGAGGGACATCTGGAGTGCTTTGCTTGGCCTGTCCCCCCCCCACGACCCGTCCTCAGATAAGCAGATGAAAATGGATGGATAGCTGTAGCGTCCGTATGGTACTGGTGTATATAAGCAATATGGAATATATTCGTTACTATTATTTAATGATGAATTTTTTCAGCAGATGTGGTATGTCACATGACTTGTATTGTGGGTGGCTTGAAACATTACACAGCATTAAAATCCTTGTAATGGGAGCTACTTGGTGTGCACTTCTATTTGTTTCTGCAGCACCAAGATTCTTTGCAACCCATTTGAACGTTGTTGAGGCATTTCACTCAAAACTACTTACGTTAACTAGTGGAGACCTTCCCTCTGGGGGTGCTAGAGGGAAGGATAACACTGTTAAAGGGTCAAGGACATTTGACCTGAAACATTCAGCCTGGACCAAATTGGTGGATCGACCGGCCAACATTGCAACTGCAAGAGCCACAAGCATGACAAAAAAAACATGTGTAATCAAAAGGCATTTGGCATAACTGGCATCTACTTCCAATGATGGAATTGACGAAATCTATCTTTCTGAGTAGGGGTATTGATCTTGGGATTTGTTTGGCCTTAGGTCAGATGATTAGACTGAGGATTGGACTGAGGATTGGATTAACTATTAGCTGATCTGATTAGTGTATTGATGATGCAGGGATCTTGTTAGTTTTGCCAGTTTAATTCCTCCTAATAGGAATGTAAGATAACCCGCTGTCTCCCAAAAATTAACGTGGTTAAAGTTGTAGACGGCAGTCATGATTCATTGAGTTGGGACACTTGCTCAACACACAGATGTATCTACCAGGTGATGAGAGCCGAAGTAAAATCAAGTCGGAAAGGATATCAAAGAACAGTAACAGTGATGTGAAAGTGTTAATTAAGAGTTTAATTATTTAATTATTGTCACATCTCCAAAAATATTAACAGTGAATTACACCGAGATGTGATTATCAGAACATTCGCACTGATGTTGAAAACATGTTTGAACTTTAGTGCACCAGCATAACCCACTGTTCTCATGTGTCTTTACTTCAAATGGCCCCTGTGGGCCAATTCTGACAGCACATTTTTTTTTCTTTTTATAAAGTTTGGGCCAAGCTTTAAAGATCTAAATGAGAAGATAAAATGTTCCCCCAAAATACCCTGGAGGACTTGATGGCTTTAACTGCACCCAACTGTTACATGTTTTCAAAGCCTTGTTTCTCACTATGTATCGACTTGAGTGGGTCTTTAACAGGTATGAAAACAAGGTAGGCTTTGCTGAATGAAGCTCTGAAGAGGTCTGTTGCATTCGTCGGGCTCTTGTTTTGTTGTTCACATCTTAGACTTTTTCATCGTTCTCATGATATTTCCTGTTACGGGTTAAAATATGTTTTTTTGTGGATCCCTGTGTGCTCACTGTTTTTAAACAAATTCAGATTGGTTGGAGGGGTGCACAGGATCACTTCATTAGGACAGCTTGCTGCACCACAGGCCAACTGGCATCCAGTCAACACACACGCGCACACACAGACACATACACACAGTCTCTCTGTCTTCATCTCACTCCCTCTATGTGTGTTTCTATCGCTCTTATACATACTTTGGAGGCTGCCAACAATGTATAGCCACTGGTTGCAGGATTAAATTGTCACAATGATAGAGTGGGGGAGGAAAAATAAGAAGAAAGAGAAAATAAGAGTTAAAAAAAAGAAAAGAAAAGATGAACAGCGAGGATAGAGGATACAGGAAGTGGAAACAGAGGGTAAGGTTAATGAGGAAGAAGCTGGACAGTTGACAGCAAAGTGTGAAAAGGGGAAGATGAAATGCAGAAAGGGCATACAGTGCTCCTGTGTGCTTGTGTTCATGTGTGTTTCCCCTCGGGGAGGCCTGAGGTTGACACTACAGTGCCTCGGCAGCCCTGTGTCTCTTGCGTCTTTTATCTGTGTCCTTATTTGTGTGTCTGTTTCCCCTCCCTCTGTTCTACTATACCTTAATACATTCTCTTTGGTCATCACACCCACACCTTCCTCATTATAAACCTACAGTGGTGGTTTTCCTTTTCGCCTGAGAAACCTGTCAGGGAACGCTGCTTTGTGTTTTTTACCTCACCAAGTTGGCCCTGGCACCACTTAGCCTCGAAGTTAAAAGGTGACCGGTGGTGCTACAGTCAGCCTGTTACCCGGTGCTGCAGCTTAACAGACTAGTTAAATTTCCATCCATCCACCAACCACTCCACTCGCAATCACTCATACTTGAACTGTTACTGCTGAAAGTGGTCACTCGACTGTCTGTGGCTGGCTGCTTGTAGAGTTGACTCAGTGCACACTCGCACTCATGACTGTTAATAGACAAAAACAGTGGTAAAGGAGAGCCATGATGGGTCCTTAGCATAGAATTACAGCTCGCGGTAATGTTGGCTTTGTAATTATAGTCATGGGAAGTAAAACTGTGACTTTTGTACGATGTTTGGCATTAGTGTGAAACAGGAGGCTGAGCCCAGTTGAATTAAAAGGTAGTAGTTTGCAAGAATAATACATATTAATAATTATAATACATTAAATTTATAGGCACCTTTAAAGACACTCAAGGTCCCCTTACAGGCAAAGAGAGAAAAAATAAAAAACAAATTAATAAAGTCAATGAGATAAAGTAACATAAGAAAATAAATATTGATAACATAACAAGAATTAATAATCAGCAAAACAAGTTTGCACTGAATAAAATACAGTGTAAATAGTGGATATGTGCAGCTAGACAGACGGGAGTCAAACTGAAAAGGCTATTTGAAAAAGATGGGTTTTTAGGTGGGAATTGAAAGTGGAGAAAGAGTTGATAAGAATGTCTGGTGGGGGGTGGGCGAGGGGCAGAGCGGCAGAGTGGCTGAAGGCTCTAGACCCTTATTGTGGTCAGGCAGGCTGGCGAGACTATAAGGTGGGTGGAAGAGAGAAAACCTAAGAGTGCAGGTGGGGGCGTGTTTGTACAAGAGTTCGGAGAGGTACAGCGGAGCGAGGTTGTGGATGACCTTAAAGTTGAGATCTTAAAGTCAAAGCAGTATTGAACGTGGAGGCAGTGAAGCTGCTGAAGAATAGGAGTGATGTGATTGATGAAGGGAGTTCTAATGATGATGCTAGCAGCAGAGTTCTGGACCATTTGAAGTTACCGAATCAATAAGGCATGTAACTAGGGTGTGAGCAAGAATGGCAGTACTGTGCAGTGTGAGGGATAGGCGAGGGCAGTTAATATTGCGTAGATGGAAGTAGGCAGACCAGGTGGACATTATTGATGTGAGCTTGCAATGACAGAGTGCTGTCAAGGATTACGCCCAGACTCCTTACCTGCGGGGAAGGGGAGACGAAGGAATTATCAATACTGAGTGTGAAACTGTCAATTTTTGCTAAGGTGGATTTGGTGCCAATGAGAAGTAACTCAGTTTTATCACTGTTAAATTTGAGGGAGTTGCAGGAGAACCACGATTTGATTTCCTGACATTAGTTAGAGAGCAAAGAGAGCAGAAGGGTGGAGGTAGGTTTGGTGGACGGATAGAGCTGGGTGTCATTCGCGTAGCAATGGAAGTGGATGTTAAATTTATGGAGGATGTGGCCGAGAGGAAGTAGGTAGATGATAAACAGAAGGGGACCCAAGGTAGAACCTTGAGGAACACCGGTAGTAGTATATGGTTACAGTTAAATGTAACCAAATCAAGTGTACCTAAAGTAACCTAAAATTTTAACCAATGAGATCCCACTTGACCAAAAGCTAAAAAAACAAACAGCCGAGTCAGATCTTTGGTAGATCTTATTGTCTTATTTGCAGAAATGATAAGTAAGGACTGGGATACATGCAGCATCTTTTACTGCTTTGAAAACATGTGGCCGTCACTGGGTGCTACTCTTGTGCCTTCTCTCAAGAAGGCAGAGGCAGGTGGCATCTAATGTTGCTAAGTGTCCTTAACTAGCACTGTGTCATAGCCTTCTTACCAGGTATCCAAATTTAAGAGCTGATGTTCTTCCAGATATTGTTTTCGACTGTGTATTAGCGCTAAAATGTTGTCTGTTAGACAAATTTAAAGTCCAGGGTGGTCCTGCACTAAAATGATCACCTTCTCCTCCATATTCACTCTAGATCAATGGTAGGCAACCTGTGGCTCCAGAGCGCCATGCAGCTCTTTAGACCCTCTCCAATGACTCCCGGTGACTGACATAAAATTATATAAAAAATGATTAACAGTTATTTTTTAACATTCTGATTGTATTTGTCATTGTTATGGGCCTATAGTGATTATTGCATTCTACAACTGTACAAATGTGTAGCCTATACATGAAAATAAAAAAAGATGTTTTAAAGTTTCATCAACTAAAATGTGCTTCATACATCTTCGACTTGGTTCCTTTTCTTCTAAATGTTGCAGAACTTCAGTAGTGGTGGCTAGCCTGGAGTCTCACTAGCAAGGCTAGCTATGGTTTTCAAATCCAAAGAAGAAAGTTTTGGAGGTAAATAGAGGATTTAATAGCATGTGGACAGATTCATTTCCTTAAAACACAAATTGCAAAGTTGAAGTTCTGAATAATGATAAATATCCCACTGCAGAATAGCCACCTCGTAGCAAATCAGATTAATGAATGCTAATTTAGACCTATTTGAAATGTTGATGGACTCATTTAGATTAATCGGCTGTTTCCTTTATTCAAATGTGTTTTGTGGCTCCAAACACATTTTTTCTTTTTTTTTGGCCAATAATGGCTCTTTTAATAACAAAGGTTGCCAACCTGCTGGTGTTTTGGAACACTTGCTCACCGTGATGGCATCACTCACTTTTGAGTGTGCCTTCTTTGCATCTACAATGATAACAATCGATCTAATGGCTATAAAAAAGCTGCATGTGTACGAACCCTAAATCACTTGGAAATGCAGCTGTACATACTGTACTACACAAACTACAACACAGCTAGCAGAGCATCAGGGGTCCAGAAATGAAATTTAAATAATCTCTGAAAATGTCCTTGACTGAGGAAAAAAAAAAAACATCTTAGTAAATGTCATCGATTTTTTGTTAACTGAGGATATGACCCACCAGTGTAGCATTGGAGGGTGTAGAATTTATTATATTAAAGATATTTCAGACTAATAAGCGTGACTACAGTTTAGGCGCACTGACTCAGACATTTTTTCTTCTTATTCATATTATCAGCCATGCATTAACCGAATAACAGCAACCAAGCAGATGAGAAAAAAGTCAGGAAACTTAAGCTTAAGCTAACAGCTGTGCCTCACTAAAATGTACGCTGGTAGCTCATACACATACACAGGAACACACACATAATCACAGGTGTTTCTTGAGGGAATGAGGCCAAATCTGGAGAGAGTTGCTTTTCTCAGGGGTTCTTCATATGTAATTATGTCTCCAATCGTCCTTGTGATCAACCTTTTTCTTTGAGACTCAGAAAGCAGCGGCTAAATAGCAGAATAAAAAACAGCGGCAGAAACACATACCAAGACATAGAGTGAAACATGATTGGTTTAGTGTGCTGCTGTAAGTCAGAAATCTGAGGAGGAATGTATAAATAAATTATGGATCATGTTACTGGGAGGTACACTGCCGCATTCTCTGCACACCAAAGACATTATGGCTGAAGTGAATTACATCCACTGTAACTTGGTCCAAGGTCAGCAAAAGTGCAGCACCCCTGGAGCTGTCGGGATTGATACAAAATACACATAATGCACAACTGCTCTGTTAGATGCACTGCCCTTGTCCCTGTCGATGAAAAAGCCAATCCCCAAACCGCACTGAATGTAACAAAACGATATGAAACTTTTCTGGAAAAATAGGAACCGGAGCAACAGTATGA
Source organism: Epinephelus cyanopodus (assembly GCA_026686955.1). Lineage (NCBI taxonomy): Eukaryota > Metazoa > Chordata > Actinopteri > Perciformes > Serranidae > Epinephelus > Epinephelus cyanopodus. The sequence continues at coordinate 27,388,874 of CM048918.1, forward strand.
AAACCGACTTAAACTAAATTGAAATTAATATTGGAAAAATGACATTGTAATTTTAATTGAAAATGAACTGTCCTACTGGAAACAATGAAATAAAAGAGCCGCAGAAAGCTGCAGTGCACAAAATATGATAAGAGCAAGAACAACAGCCAATAATTCACAAAGGGCAACCACTTATCACTCGCTGTTAAAAATACAAAAGAACACCCTCACATTGTTGTCAGAGCAGTCACTCAGAAAACAAAAAGACATCTGTGGTCTAAATCTGGACTCAGAAACAAATCTTCACACACAGCGGTGGCTATTAGGAAATCCAGCTTGAGTTCATTTCGCCAAATGGGACACTGAGCTGCAAACTCATTTCAGTGAGGAGGATACATGAACATATAGATATGATAATAGCTTCAGACTGTCACACATTAAAGAGACTCTTCTCATACTTTTTTCACCCTCGTCTCCATAAATCAGTTCCCACTTATGCTCGCTACAGGGGGATTTCTGTCTGCTCAGTCTGTGTCTCAAAGGCGGACTGTGGATAGATGTTAAAGCAATTCAAACTTCTCTTCCTGGATTCTCGACTGAGCCTCCAGGGGCTGCGAACACAGCGCAGTGGGTGGCGGTCCACCATCAACCAGGAAGAGCTTTTATACAGTCTCCTCAGACACTTTCATTTAACTTGTGAAAATTTTAAAAGAAAAGGAAAAAGTAGAATAAGGGGTGAGGCTGAAATGATGTGAACGACTGACGATATGCTATACTATATATGAGCCAGGGTGAACTTAAGAAAACTTTTAGGCAATTAAGCAGCCCCGCGCACTCTTAGCTACTCTTTTATTATTTCTTTTTTTTTTCACCTCCAGAAGAAGTGCTAAATTTTCCAACTTTATAAGCAGGATTTGCTCTGCTCAAGTTTCTACAGCTCCCTAATGAAGGTAAGAGCTGTCTGTTATGAAAGGTCAACAAAAGGTTTATACAACTGACCAACTGTGTGTGCACTGATCCACTATACTGTACAGCAGGTACATACTGTTATATTGTACAATTCACACAATTAAAGGGTGTCATTAGACTGTACTAATGCCATATATGCCATCGGATCTAAAATGCAGAGTATGAATACTTAGAAATTGTTGAAAAAGACTGTAACATGACTGTAAACAGAAAACTACAAGTACCACCTTGCCCAAGTCAAGTTGCACTTACAGTTTACATCCATGTCTGTGAAAACATGGATGCTTCACACATTTTTCCCCTAGCAGCAGAGAATAGCTATACAATCAGCATAGTTTCAAGGTGGGCACCCAAGATTAGTGTCACCAGTTCATTAATAGAGAATGAATTCTCGAGTTATGGCCAAACATGTTTTGTAAGGTCACAGTGACCTTGATCTTTGGCCTTCAACGACCACAATCCAATCAGTTCATTCTTGAGTCCAAGTGGACATCTGTGCCAAATTTAAGGAAACTCCCTCAAGGCCTTCTTGAGTTATTGTGTTCACAAGAATGAGACAGACGAAAGGTCACAGTAACCTTGACCTTTGATCACCACATTCTAATCAGTTCATTGTCGAGTCCAAGTGGACGTTTGTGCCAAATATGAGAAACAAAAAAAATCCCTTGAGTCATTCTTGACATATTGCGTTCTATAAAATGAGACTGATGAGGTCACAATGACCTTCAACTTTTCTTCATATGAGTCCAAGTGGATGTTTCTGTAAAATCGGAAGAAATTCCCCCATGGTGTACTTGAGGTATTTTATAATAATGCGATGGATGGATGGATGGATGGATGGATGAATGGACGGACAGACAGACAGGCAGACGGATAGATGGACAACTCAACAACATAATGCCTTCGGCCATGGCTGTCACCAGCGCAAAGACATGACGAACATATTCTCAACTAATATGGGTTTTCAAATGAAAATGATTTGCTCAAGGACAGAATGAAAATGTTGAGGTTGGGAGAAGCATAGTTACATCTGTAACTCTCAATTTGTTTTGTTTCCCGTCTCTTTTGACACCAACTGACAGCATATTTTATACACCATCTTAATCTGTGTTCTGTCGCTTTTGAGATATCCAAACCACTTCCATATAATTGACGTTGTGTTACCTTTTGTTGTCAACAGTTTGCTCAGCTTTGGAGGAAAATGCCAGTTCTCTTTCAGTACTTAAGCATAAGGAGCTCCGTGGCTGTGTAAAACAAACTGGGTATGGATTAAGACGAGGCAGCAAGTAAGTGCAGGCTGAGTGTCCAGAGACGTATAATGTCTCCCTTTTGTTGCACCTATGGATAAAGAGCACTGACGTCAGCGACTCCAGTGACGTATATCCTAAAGTCTGTTTCATTCCCACCTCTGTGGGCTCTGCTCTGAAGTTACGCTGCTGTCCACTCTGTGTGAGGTGCACAGCCCCACCCTTCTGCAAAAAGGCAGTGGCACAGAGCAGAGCAGAGAAGAGAGGCAGCAGACTGCCTGGCTGTCTTTGCATTTATCTCTGATGTGTGACAGGCTGTGAGATCAATTCATTTTGAGTAAACATATCCAAAGTTAATCATCGTTATCAACATAATTTTCATTGCGATCCCCTATCGAGATCATTTTATCGTCCAGCTCTAACTGGGAGGTAGTTTTATTTTATTGAAAAACAAAGCCCTACCCAGCGTTAATATTTTCTTGGACTCTCCCTTTGACTTATTCCCACAATATCTAAAATAATATTCCCACCACTCTCTAGTTTCGATTAAAGTGCTGCTAAATAAACGATAATAACTGCAACCGAATGAGTGAGCTGGGCATAGGCGGCAGTCTTGTGGATGCTGAGGGACTTGGGCACCATAATATTTTCTCTCCAGCCAAATACTAAAAATAGCTGAATCTGATCTTATGATGCTAAAGCCTTATGTGCTCCATCCTCCCGTTTTCCTAAAAAATTCATACCACCCACCCTCGAGCCAAAGGAAAACAACACCTAACCCTCCCCCATTTTCTGACCACCCCTTCCAACTGATAATTTCAGCACAGTCCCTTTGTGCCCTGATATCTACACAAAGAAAGAAGAAAGCACACTGTTACTTATAATAACTAAATGAAGCATGTAATTGTTTGGCTTCAATTCAGAGTTCAACCATGGAAGTTGAGCGTCTGTGGACTTTAGCCAAGAAGAAAACTTCTTGAGAGAAGGTACTCCCCATCTGCCTTGTAGCTTTGAGTTGTGGCACTACATCTGAGAATATTTAAATCAGGCTGTCCCTATATGTGTTTGGTTGCCAAGTGTCTGATATCAGTAACTTTGTCTTTGCTGAGACTCTCAGACGTGGCTTTTCTAAAGAAATCGAGGTATAAAGAGATGCATCAAATACAGCTAAAAACTGTACCGTGTGTCTATGTAAGGAATGGCTTCATCATCACTGTTCTTCATTAGCCCTTCAATACACAGTTTCATTTTTTTAAGTGGGTGACATTATCAACTGCTCTAATTTGAAAATGGCTTGGGGCTTGAGACGTTGCCTGTGCTGAATGCAGTATCAGTTGGGATAAATTGAATCAAATTGTTGTCTTTATAGTGGGTATTGAATAGGAGTCTAATCAAAAACGCACAGTGGCCGCTGTCCTGAGGCCATTTTTTGTCTCAAAAGCAGACATGATGTAGTAAATACTGAGATTCCTCAGTAAATGGCTCTTTAGAGAGACTCCACCCAGCACATGTAGCAGCTTCCGAGGTGTCTCACAAGTGCTTATGTCTGAATGCTAACGCCCACAATTTTGCAGATAAATCCCCATTATGTGGGCTTATCGCAACCCTGAATGTGAGCCTTAGTGAATGCACTTCATTTTCTACTTTGGCAAAAATACGGGGATCTACATGTCATGCCAGAAAGCATTCAGTAAATTAATTAAAAGTTGAAAGGGCCAAAGAAAAAGAGAGTGACAGAAAAATAGAGATAGAGACAGGCTGCTATAAAAGTGGAAACATAGAAGAGGGTTTGACGGAGGATTACATTTGTCTGAGAAAAAAGGGACTGCAAGCAGGTAGCATTTGCCAGACACATACTGTTTGTATCTGAGAGATACAATGCATGTTTGCAGGTTTACATGGATCAGATTTTATTACTAATCACTGTTGCAAATAGCTTGCCGGCAGTAAACAAACCCGGCAATTATTTCGGTAGATATTCAGATTTTATTGTCACCTACTGCAGTATTTTTATCAGTTCTGGTAGCGTTTGACAACAGTCGGTGTCTTTAAATGTAAAAAAAAAAAAAAAAAAATACAGAGGGTTTAGATAGCAAATGGAGAGAGGCAAACAAGCCAAGTTGACAAAGATAAAAAGGAAAGGGTGTCAAGAGAGGGAGGCTGAAAAACCAACCAGATACTAGATGAAACACCGAAAGACCAAATTCGCCTGTTAAATTGCACAGTAATGAGGTCCGGGGGAAGCCAAGTGTTGAGGAATGGACCACAGGATATATGGTGTGTCATAGTGACCACGGCTCACTGCAGCAATATGTGTGTGTGTGTAGGTGTGCGTGCGTGTGTGTAAATGGAAGTTTTCTTATTAGTGAGGGTTGATTGGGTCATATTGCAAAGTTTAGATCAGCCAGCCCCCTCATTATCACTGCACTGACACACACACACACACTGGCATGCACGGGGCGGATAAACAGATAAATGAATGGCCACTGCACGGTGAAGGAAGGCAATGAGGAGCAGGTGGGAAGGGGAGAGAGAGGACACTGAGGGGAGGCAAGCAGGGGTGGAAGGAAGTTGAAATTACAGTTGTGACATGGATGGATGGGGGAAGGACAGAAAAAGTACAATATAAAAAAAAATACAAGTGAAGGCAGTGAAGAAATTGAGACATGGGGAGGGGGCGAATAAAGCATGTGAAAATTAATTTCCAATTCGACTGTAATTGTGAGATGAATTCAGATGGATAAGAAAGTGTGAATGCACAAATGAGGAGGTAATGGATAGAGAAGGGAACGGAGGAACGGAGGGCAGGCAATTTGAGGAGGCAATGATCAAACGGGAGGAACAGAGTGAGAGGGTGACAAATGTAGAGGAGGGGGAACAGATGGAGGGGGAGATGACCAAATGGAGAGAGTGTTATTGGAATATTGAATAGAGGGGCTGACAGGATGGAAGGAGGGGGGGGGGGGGGGGGGTGAGGGTGATGGGAAGCAGACTTAACATCTCAAGGTCAAACTGGTATTCACTAAACTGAGGCATAAAGGCACTCTGCGGTGTGCATGTGTGGCCTGCCCTGGACAAAAGCAGACAATGTGAGAACTGTGGTGAAATGTCTGGCTGTCAGTAGGATGCAAACAGTTAACTGTTAGTTTGTTAAGGAGATTTTTGACTGGTTACACATGCCCGCCTGTAGATTAATTTTGTTACTCTTCAGTTAAACAGCGCCGCTCATTCAGCCATTACTGCTAGTTACGTCAGACCAACCCTGCTGGTGATGCTGTGGGGACATTGTGCACGCCCTCCAGTGTCCCCACGGCTAGTCCTCTGTTATTTTTGCTGCATGTGTTTTTCCACAGCAGGGCAGGTAAAAGAAGTTAACCTGTTGGAGGTGAGCTGTTTGCAGAGGTGCAGTAAGAGCCTGATGTCTGCAGCTCTTCATTAACATCTCACTGTGGCTGGTTCTGCTTTTACTTTCCTCCCTGCCATATAATTAGACTTGACTTTATTGAAGAAAAGCCACTAACAAAGTTCTGCTAATTCAGTAATAGCACATTTAATTTCCTATAGATTCTTCACAATAAAAGCCCTCCATTATTTTGTAATGTATAAACTTTTATTGTGAAGCAGCAACATAAAGAAATTTGAGTTTTCAAGCAGCAACTTCACACAAATTTTAATATGGCTGATAGCCAACATGAAACAATAAAATAAAGCAGATATGTAAATTAAAAACAGGACGCAGAAGAGAAATTAAACTCCAAACCACAGAGATTCAAAAGCTGCCGAAGCTACAGAGGTGAGTAGATTCTTGCAACGCACACGCTTGTTTCAGTAGGAAAAGGGGGGTCGTCTGGGGTTGGCTGTGGTTGGCAAGAAGTCATCGCTACCCGCTTGACGGCGGATGGCCCGGCTTTTGGACCTACTCTGGAGAAGGTCCATCTCCAGCATGGCTTGGCCTGGCATGGCAGTGACAATGGAAACAAAAATCGATGCAACATGGCTTTATCCGGCGCAGCCAAGAGTGGCAATGGAAAAAGGGTATAACTGTTGTGCTATCCCTGTTAGCCCTGAAGTGTCAGCGCAGTTAGTGGGGCTAACATAAAGTTTTTGCCTTGGTTACTAATGAATGAGTCATGCTGCTTCCTAGCTCCCACCTGGCCCAGGTGGTGCATAGTGCATAGCAGCCAAGGCTAATGTTGGCTGACCCTTACATACTGGAGGGTGGACAGTGGGCACTATGTTTCTGCATGTTAAGTGGCTGCACCTTTAAATAGATAGCAGTTTAAAATGCAGTGCTCAAGGTCACTGAGTCAGTGACCAGACTAAAAGGATCCCGATCAAATTGGGAGACGTGTCCACCATTGGCCAATGTAGAGCCAACCAGAAACAGCCTGCATCAAAAGTTGGACAGTGTTTAGAAATTCTGGGCCAATTCTCACAGTGATATGATGTGTTTCTACAAACCAGCCAGTTGCAATACAGAAATGATGTACAGTAGAATTCACTGGCTTCAAAAGACTGGAAACTTTCAACTGGGAAGTCCTATTCACATCATAGTGCTACGATTCACCAGGTATTCATGGCACAGTCTGACATGCCCCGAAATTGATACCGCACAGTCACAGAGACACAGATCGTGACCAAGATTTTATTAGTCCCATCTTGCACAGTGAGACACGCAGTGAACCTGCAACATTGCTGTTATCGCACAGTGTGTAGGGGCCTGTAGGTGAAAAAAAGGAGGTGGACGGAGGGACGGATGGGACAATGGACAGAGAGCAAAAAAAGGACAGGAGAGAGCATGGAGCTGGGGATATAATAAAAACGTACTTATCTGGTGGACACTCCAAAAGATTGACAGGAAGGGCAGGGGGTAATGGTAAAAATAAAGACATGGTGGAGAGTGTGAAGGAGAATGGAGAAACTGAGAAAGGGAGATGCAGGACACGACAGGAAAGAGTGTGATGAACTATATTCATAGGCGAAGAGAGGTTAGAGACAGACAGTGAAGGAGGCCAAGAGAGGCACCGTGAGAGAGAGACAGGTGGTGGTGTTGTGTGGGAGGTGGGGAGAAAGCGATGGAGAGGTCAGTGTTAACTGCTGTGGTCTGGCTTTCTCCCTGAGACCTATCACTACCTATCAGCTCACTCTGGTGGAACACACACACACACACACACACACACACACACACACACACACACACACACAATGTAGTGGCTCCACGGTGATGTGGACAGGCTAAATAGAGAGAAATAGTGGAGCTGTAAGTGGTTGGGAGATGAAGGGAGGGGGGGTTAAGAAATTGTTTCAGATGGGAGAGGCTGGTGCAAAATCATACTACTGTGTGTGTGTGTGTGTGTGTGTGTGTGTGTGTGTGTGTGTGTGTGTAGTTTTGCACATGGGTGCTTTTGTGTGCATTAGAGAGAAGATGGAATCCATTTGACCACTGAGCGAAAGGGTCTTGTACCATGTTGTGCATAGTCTACAACCTGCCTGTGATTTGCTTATGTGGCCGGTTTGGTCAAGGTCATGTACGGGCGACAACCAAACTATTCTCACAAACACTTAAAAACATGATGTACAGTGTCAAAAACCTAAATGATGTTGCAAAGTTGTGGTCGCGACAGTTGAATGCAACTTCAGCTGATCCCTGTGAACCTGTGACACCTTGCAATTTTATCCAATAACCGCAACCTTACTGCAGATTTGACAATTTAAAATGGATAAAATCTCATTTCATTGAAGAGCTGCCTGCAGCGTATTGATTCCTCTGTGTTTATCATCTGCTGTTGTGGGAGTTGGAGGTCTGTGCCTAGGACAGAGTCACACATACACGGTGACAGGGCTAACTGTTAGCATCACACAGCTAACAATTCCCAATGGATATTCATGTGTTTCATGAGAGATTCTTGCTATTTTGGTGTTGTGTGAGATTAACGGTTCAGTGGTTGGATGTCAACCTCTGCTGTGGGGCTTCTGCACACGCAGCAATATATGACAAGTAGGGATGAGGTCATGCTGCGCTGTGTTAGCTTGTGCTAACTGGGCGGAGAGAGCAGGAAGAGAGCGGCTTTCAGAGATGGTCCAACAGCACTGTGTCAAACGGCATCAACGGCTGATTGTCGGTGATCAGCTGTTACTGATACTTCTGTGGGAAGCACTTAATGCAATTTATGCAATTAATGGAATGGTATTTTAACTTGCCCCCACAATTTATTCATTGATTCGTACCCACTTATCCTGTTAGGGGTCGCGGGGCTGCTGGAGTCTATCCCAGCTGACATTGGGCGAGAGGCGGGGTTCACCCTGGACAGGTCACCAGACTATCACAGGGCTGACACATAGAGACAGACAACCATTCACACTCTCGTTCACACCTACAGGCAATTTAGAGTCACTGATTAACTGAATCGCAATTTAATTTACTTTAATCACAATCAAATTGCAAAATAATAATAAAAAACTTAAACACATGGCAACATGCAGTGCAATGTGACTGCATTGGGCTGGGCACTTCAGTGTGCATGACTCCATTAGCTGAGGGTAAGGGGCACTCCAGTGATTTGGCATTACATTTCCATAATGTTGTGCACTGTCAACATTAATGCAGCAGAGACTGATAAATCCTGTCTTTCAGTTCTTACCATGGGTAAGCTCCAAAAACATTTCACCTTACAGTTCCCATAATGCAACTCAGGCACTCCCTGATAAATATCATCTTTTAAAATGTGCAGCACAACTCATGATGACATCATTAGGGGCATCTTTTAGACCTGCTCTTTGAGCCACTGTAAATAACATATGCTACAGCTGTCCCAGACTGAGTAATGATCCCCATGATGATCAGATGGTTTGTAAGGTATGAAATTGACGATGTTCCCTTTTTCAATTTTTTCTCTACTCTTCCACCATATTTTTCCAAATCCATTTGGGCATACAAATTGACCAAAAGAAAAGACTCAAGGAGAAAAAGTGAGGCAGGCAAGGACGATCATATTGAAAGGGGGGAAAACGACAGAGAAGAGAGGACACCACAGGCAGCTGTCAGTCATCATCAGCCATGTGACAAAGATGGCCTGAAGGAGGGACAAAGCGATTATACTCCAGACATCACCAGTCACCTGCACACACACACACACACACACACACACACACACACACACACACACATACAGTGTCACCTCTGGGTACTTTAAGCAAACCTATGTTTGACAATTGCTCGCAGACTGAGGGTAAGTAGTGTTTAAGGTTTATCCTGGATAGCTTAATGTTAACTGTCTTGTGCATCGTGCTGCTCAGCTGCCCAGTGTTAACTTGTGATGGGTTTGTGTCAAAAGTTGTTTTAGGGATCACTTCCTTTGGATTAAAAGTATAAATTTGGCTCCTCTCCATCAGACTGACTCACAGGCAGTCGTATTGATTGACGCCTAACCCCCAGTAGACCCTATAGACAGACAGAAATGGTGAGATGCCGTTTAAATGCAGTAAACTCTCTCTGGTGTTCTCCACCTGGTTCTGAGCTCCCTCCTTCCTCCTCGCTACCTTCCATTTATCTCTTCCCCTCCATTTCTTTCCCTGTCTTCCTCCCTACTACTCATCTCTTAGAACTAAATTAAAATTTCTGTTCTCTATATCGCACAGTTCAACCTGTTTTTGCAGTAGAAACCGCATGATGGCTGACAGCCAGGTTTCATTACATGAATGAGTCATTCCCTTTTATTCATTATTAAAATAAACTGGTTTCAGTAGAGCCATCCCACCCTGATGCAAAATCCTCCCACAGTAAAAACACAGATATTACACTTATCAATGGTCTTATCTAGATTTGGAAGCAAACATGTTCCTTGGATCATGTGCTTCCCATCAGGAATGACTGTTATTCCACATTTTTATTTCCCTTTAGTGGACTTCAATCTACAGAATATTCATGCTGCTGTCTCAGACGCAGAGATGGCAAAGTAAATTGAAACATCAAACAGATCACCTAATCCTACTGCGTCGCAGAGTGGCTCTATTTAGACAATAGCACAGAGAGGAAAGCAGGAGAACAAATGAAACATCCGATAAATAATAGAAGACGGCGACAAAGAGATCTGATTGGAGGTAGTGTATCAGCGAAACAGGGGTGACATTATCAGCAGGCTCATGCTCTGTTTGGAGTTACAATTGTTTATCGAAGATGCGAGGAGCTTATTTGCCTGTGTACAGTGCGAGGCAGATTCATAGTGGGAGCCTGAATGTGAACAAAGCTAAAAATGTACATTGTCCAACTTATCTCTGCTGATATGTAGGATAAATGTTTGGATATGTATCTGTGTGGTAATGTTATGGACTGTTGTGTTTGGATAGATTCATCCTCTTCTTCTCTTCTAATCTCTAATCCCTCGCACAGCTGGGACATTGCACTGTGTGTGTGTGTGTGTGTGTGTGCGTGCGTGTGTGCGTGTGTGTGTGTGTGTGTGTGTGTGTGTGTGTGTCTGAGAATTGCATTTGCATGCGGATATGTGTCTCTGTCTGTGACCCTCTGTGTGTGAAAGTGTATTCAAGCTAGTTTATATGGCCAACTGTTACTTTTCAACAGTAAAACGTGTCATTTAATGCGATGATAACATCATTTTAAACACTTGGCACGATAAAGAGGTGATATTTTACTAAGTGGCTGCACTACATCACTGTCCCGTCAACTCATTTTTTATTAATGTATTCTGATCTGGCTGAATCTCATTCAGAACAATGACCACGGCTTGCCAAGGCAACTCCATCTTACGAGGTTTGTCAGTGCTCCAGGCCACCGTGCACCACACAGAGGAACATTTTGGCGATGCACGCTTTCACGCACATATCGGCCTTAATTAGCAGCTTTGCATGTGCGAAAAAAATAAGGAAAAAACAACACACAACATTTCTGTGTGAGAGGAGTTCACACAGAGCTTGAGCGAGTCAGCTCGTATTCATGATACAGTTGCCAATCTGTTTGCTTGTTTAGAAAATAGATAATGAACACGGCAGACATTCTCTTTTGAAACCGTCCATTGTGTGTTTGTTGTGATAGCAGTTATTTTGTAAAGGTTGATAAATAATTGGATGGTTAATGTGGCGCCCAAAAGCAAAATCTCACCCGCAGTGGTATTGTATTAACCGTTGATCACATGCTATGATAGCAGTTGGAGGATACAGTGATATATGTGTTTTGATACTGTACACTGTTCAGAATGTAGGATATTGCAGTGTTTTCCCCTACCATTAACCTCCTACCCCCCCTTGATCTAATTTTATTTTCTATATAGCCCCAGATCATAACAGAAAGTCATTTAAGGTTATCTTTCTTGTAGAACAGGTCTATACCTTGTCCTTTCATTAAACAATCTAAATAGCCTTATGTTATTTCACTTATTTACACAATGACATGTCATTTCTGTCTCTACATGGGCGCACGTTTACAAATCTCCTCTGCTCTCTGTATCGCATGGCGGAGTTCTGTCCCGATGCGTGCCCACACACACACATGCGCGCAGACACAGGTGAGCAGCATTTTCCTGACCTGACCCGACCTGAGTCCGAGACATTTATAACCACACCCAGCCCGAACCTGCAGCCCGGCACTGTACACATACTCAATGGAGCGGAGCCTATGTTGCGATCAGGTGTTGTCATGTAAATAACAAAGTCCAGTACTTGAATCAGCCATAGCATAACATAGCAGCATGTCAAGTGGGCCGAACCCGAACCAAACCCGAGCAAAGTTTTTGATTTGTGGCTGGTTTTGAGGCTGATGTAACCGCTGTTCATACTGTGGAGAGTTTCACACACATTAGTAAACTGTAACCATAAAAATAAATTATGTTATGCTGCCTTTTGCAGAAGCTATAGTAGGGGGAAAAAAAATAATTCACTGGGCCGGCTGCCAGTGACTTTTAAGGTGCACCGTTTACTTGTAATGTTACTCAATGTATGAGTTAGTTTTTGTTAACTCTTCTGGGTGACAGAGACTTTTAGTAGTGAGCGGATTTCCAATCATTTAAAAATATATATTAATTTAGACTGGATTTTGTGAACTGCATATATTCTAATCCTTTTTGTGGAGAGATGTTCATGTGGACTACGACAACACTAAATCTCTGCATTGCCTGAGAAGGACTCAATGCACAAACCTGTTTGTTTTGTTTTTTTGTTAAAATATCCCATAGAGAGAGACTCTCACTGCTGCCTGTTCTATTTTGTTACGGAAATGTTGGCAGCAAGTGCTGGATGGAGCACTGAGTGATAACAACTCCACCCACATTTAAGAGTAGTATTTGTGGTAGAAACGCTAGAGTCTAGGTACCATGTCTGAAGGGTCACTTTTGGTTCCAAAGGTACCACACCGAAACTGTTTGGTGGAAACGGGGCTTATAATAATCGTAGATATGGCTAGCTAGCTTTAGGTAACACTGTGCTAGGACAAAAAAAGTTTGATTCTTGTATCATATTTGGGAAGGAGAAAGGCCATTGAGAAGAGAAGTGACCACATTGATGTGGTGTATCAGCCCTTAAAAGTCCTTCAGCTCGGTCACCAGCAAAAGCTGTACCAGCGTTCACCCTCGTCTTGCTCCTCCTTTTGTCGCTGAACACTTGGGATCGGTAACAGAGTAAAGTGAGGGGCTTAAATACTCAGCCATCTTCCTGTTTTTTTTCTGCACTAACAGATAACTACTAAGACTCTTCATCACTAATGACTCCAAGATACCATGTGATATCAGCGCTGTTGAGCTATTGGTTCACAAGCCTTGGTAGAAGCATGGGCCTGGAAAAATAGGCTGATGATGATTAATTAAGAGTCCTAGTTTTGGGGGGGAGGGGGATACTTTTATTCTGCACCTTTCTAAGAGCTCTGTATGATTCTTTTTATTTTTAAATTATCTCTCTTCATACAATTTTATTAGACTTTTACAGCATTTTGGAGATTCTCATCATGTGCTGATAATTTCTTGGCTTCATCTACCGCAGCTACAGCTGTGATCCGCCTTTAATTGAGTGTATCTGTACATGCGAGAGTGCCAGAGACAGCTTCCATATTTAGGACACTGTGTGTGCAGTATGTGCATGTGTGCACTTGTAGATACAAGCGTTAGTGTTCTTAAGTGCACTGGGCACATATGTGTGAGCATGGCTAATGACACTACATCAGAGCTGGATATCACTATTACACTGTGTCCACATCACTGCATGCCCTCGCGAACACACTCTCACACACATACACATATATGTTACCACAAACGTACTGTAGGCACTTACTTTCTGCCACTGCGAGGTTGTGTGTGTAGTGCTAAAAGGCTTGGCTGTCAGCCGGGAGCTTTTAGAGGTCATTACATCAGCATTTAACCATGCGAAATGCTTTTTGATAGACATTTTTGCACTTCTCTAATATACCCTGTAATTTCCAGTTTATTAGATTCATTAATGTTTTTGTATCTGGCGGATACCTTGCTCACATTCTGCAATGTTTTCGACAAATGGACTGAGATTCATGCATTATTTCTTCTGCTTTCATGCTCAAGGAATGTGTTATGTGACTGTCATCCCTCTGCTGCATATTGTATTTTTATATTCACACGCTGCAGCATTTATTTGAATTTATGTGGCGCTGTCCTATATCCTGTGTTCTCCTCGTTCTGCTTGCGCTCTTACTTTGTGCTTTTAAAGTACTAAGCCCATGTACCCCACTAAAACTTAAACGATCTCATCAGGGAGATTAAAATTTCTAATCAAATCTAGTCTTGATAAACACTACGGTAGGTGTAATGAGGTCATTTTGAATGTTGACATTCATTTCTCCAGAGAAAAGCACCTTTGATGATTTGTTGATTAAATGGACTCTATGATTAGCAAACTAGTGGTAGCCATGGTAACAGTTTCTCTTCGTGTGTTGTGCCCTGCATTTGTCCTGTAAGTGGAGGTCTCACATGAGATCTCTGCCACTATCTTAACTTCATCCTCTGTGAGAAGTGCAGTCAACACTAACAGGACCCTTAAATAGTCAGACAAGTCGGGAGCACGTTTTCTTTAACACCAGGAAATGTGGCATTTACACTATAGACAATATTACAGCATTCCAATTACGGTATCTCAGCAGCAAAACTGAACAGATGGGTTTTAGGGGTCTTGGTTTTGTTTGATGGTTGTTGTTTACTCATTCTTATTGTCCTTGAGTGTCCAAGGACACAAATAAACGAGCATTGTCCCGCTAAATACGTCACCTCCTACTCTCATTTCTCAAACGCTTTAATGAGATACACATTGGCACATCATTAAAACTTGCATGCCGATGGATAGGACAACAGCATAAAAAGTAATTGCATTCAAGACATCATTGAAAAAAATAAGTATTTTGTATCGGTGACATCAGGACCACAGAGAAAGAGAGTGCTCGACGGTTTTTCATTCCTCGATGGATCTCAGTAGATTAGTCCAACATCTTTACCTCACTCTCAGCATAATTACCTCACACCAGTTACACTGATGTGTTCAGTCTCTCAAGTGGCTCCAGCGATGAGACAGTGAGGGGACAGAGAGAGAGAGAAATAGAGACGAGTGAGTGTGTGAGAGTGTGTGTGTTTCAGTATCCGTATGGCTGTGTGTTTATGTCATGTTGGTTGGATTGCAAAGCAGAGCAGAGCAGATGGGTTTATAATGAGGAAACAGAATGATTCTGATAATGATGACCAGATAATTATACTGCATCTGAAGGAGAGAGGAAGGCACGGGGAGGGCAGCAGTGGTGTGGTGGATTAAAAAGAGAGTGAAATGGATGAGAGGAAATGGAGTGCATGTACACAAAGAGGGGTTAGGAAGAGCTGGATTCAGTGTGTCATGAGAAACTGGAGGAGAGGAGGAGCAGAGAAGATGGGATGAGATGAGAGCAGGGCGCAAAGGCCATTAAGAAAATCTTTAAATATCTTTTACTGTAGCAGGCCTGTAAATGTCTTACTTGAAGTTATCTAACCATAAAAGCGCTTCTCATTTTCATGCTGACCTATTCTAGGTAATAGACTTAAAGAGCATCAACACCGGGCCTGTTTTGGGTGTGAATGTCTGTATTACTGCTGCTGTCCACACAGTGCGGGTTTATTTCTCATATGCACCAATCAGACCTGCTTTATCTGTTCCGTCTGGGCATTTTCATGTTAGGTACGATTGATTCGTACCATGCCAGAGTACAATTGCCTCCCCTCCCCACTCCCCTGCTGCTCAGCTTTCACATCAGTAATGTTGTTGCATACGCGAGCACACTTGCGTCATCATCTACGTGACATTTTTGTTGTGCTACAGTGAAGAAAAGGGCGCCGCAGACGGATGCTGCTGCCTCAGGGACCATCATCAGCGGGGACCGGCAGAGCAGCGAGGCAAAGCTCTGCCTTTGGCTGGAGAAGGAGCCACTGCTGTTAGGTGTGGAGCTCTCTGCCTCTTGCTGGAGGTCCCACGGCAGGCCGAGGGAGGCAGCAGAGTAGGATCTGGATCTGTCGGCTGCACTGTAGTCCAATAAAGCTGCATTGGTATTAAATTGATACTGGTTCATAGCTAATTAAAGACACTTGTTAAATAGCAGTCCACTTCTGTGTTTTTGTACAGTTGAGCCCATTTTCAACAGTCATAGGCTGGCTTGGCTTGGCTTGGGCCATTAGCCCAGAGCAGCAGGGATTTGCATTTCCATTACAACAAGGCTACCTTTTAAAGGTGTGTCCTAAACTGAGGATGGCTTGTCTTGAATGATGACGTTTAAAAGCAGCAGGCTGATCCAAGGCTAAAGGCGCTGTCGGGGTTGGCTGCAATTGGCGAGGCTTCTGGACCTACTCCGGAGAAGGTCCATCCCTGGTGCAGCTTGGTGTGGCACTGCACGTCTTAACTTAACTGACAATTGAAACAAAAATCAGTGTGGCATGGCTTTACCTGGCACGGCCATTAGTGACAATGGATAAAGGGTATTGTACCGTACCTCACTTAAGACCACTTTTTCAAGTGGATTTGAGTACAGAACATGTACCGTGCATGGGTAGTGTTGACACATATCAAACAAACTGGACGTTGGGGGTCAAGTGTGCTTGTATCCACACCTGGGTCCCTGATGGAAAAGCCTGTTTAATGTCCGCTTAAAGTCCAGACAAGCACTAACATACTTGAGCAACAGTTAGGTCAGGTGTCAGTCCCCAGCCTTCTGACTGCAGTGATAATTCAATCAAAAAATGAAAATGCTTATCATGGAAAAGAGTTTGAATTCACACCGGTTAAAGCTGCAGTAGGTAGAACGCCTGAAAACGGTTGATTTTTGAGTCTCATCTGAGTTAGATTTCGTTCGTGTCCGCCCTGAGCCCCTCCTACCAGACGAGCACACCAGTATTTTATCCTACTTGGTTCTATTCCTCCCTCTCTGGGAGTCTCGCTCTCCCTCACCGCGCACCCTCCGGCTGGGCCTGGGGAACTGAGCTCTGTCTGTGTGTTTAGCCGTGTAGGCAGTTGTAGCCAATACTGGAATAGCTATTTTACCTGGTGCACTGTTCGCCATTGCCGCTTGCTCTCCCCTTCTGCTGGCGGTACGGGAACTCGCACATGCAGTAGAACAGCCAATAGGAACGCAGTGGTCTGAGCTAACTTTTAATTGGTTGATGCACATCGGCACGATACTGATTCTTTAGAGGCTGAACACAGAGCCATGGTGAGGTGCAGAAACCTATTGTTTGTCTCAGACCACTAGATTTACATTATGCTTAGAGAATAATATAAAATTTTTACTCAATTATACCAAAACAATGTTGCCTACTGGAGCTGTAAAGGCAGTGGCTGATACCCACCATAACCATGAAGGGAAATTATGTGACAGTGGAGCTGAGGTTAAATACAAATTGAGAATATCCAGTAATGGCCACTGCCTCACAGCAGGAGGACTGCATTAATGTGGAATAACACAGAAAAAAATGATTGCCAGAGTCCCACAGAGCTCATTTCATCCCTAAGATTGAGACACTCTGCCTCAACTTGTTTTTTAGGCTTCATATTATCAATTGGCAAACAAATGAGTTGTTCAGGACTACAGATTTAACAAATGTACTAATTCAGTGGACCTCAGTGTGAATATACATGTTTAGGTATAATTTGTACCGCCTGGTGTTCTTAGTAAATTGCCTCTCTTGCAATACTTAATGGTGGTGTTTACTTCAAGCTTGACTGAGAGTATATCGGTGCTGGTGCATCGTTCAGCAGATGGTTTGAATCGCTGTAAATGAAAAATTCAACACTATTTTTTCATTGCGAATCTGTCCCCACTGATATGCTGCTGATGTGACATGCTTGGTTTAGCCTGTGGGTGAGATTTTATACAGGTGTTGGAAAGTCTACACTTTTCTGCAGACACCTTCAGAAACCTGCAGGCACAATGAAATGATAGCAGGTACATATACAGTACACACTGTACCATAAGAATTAAAGAGAAGTAGAGAGCATGGAGAAGAGTAGTGGCATAAACACATACTGTATACATATACTGTGTATTTTACATGTCCTAAAATAGTATACAGTTGGAACAGCATGTGCACGTACTGTATATATGTCTCATTTTTAATCACCAGACCTGAGGAGAAAATGCAAAACTGTAGGTAACACGTTGCCCTCTCTAAAAAATACTGGTGAGTTCAGGTAATCACTTAGTCACACCTCCGCAGTTCATCTACTGGGCAGCTGATAAGTGAAACTGTGCTACTGTAGAATAAAAAAGTGAGAAATAATAAGGTAAAAACAAAAACAATGAGGGAAACAGAGTGAGAAGATGCCGAGAGGGGGTTCATGGGAGAGAGGACGGTAAAAAAAGGTGGTGAAAAATGTATATTGAGAAAATAGAGAGGAATTCCCTACTTCCTTCACAGAAAACAAAGAACAACAGGTCAAAAAACAAACAAACTCACTGGCCAGTGTATGTGTGTGTGTGTGTGTGTGTGTGTACTTGTACACACTACATAATGAGGACCTTACAGTGCATTTTAGCAACAGAGTGAGGACACTTTTGCAAAGTGAGGACATTTTGGTGGGTCCTCACGTTTTCAAAGGGCCGTTTGAGGGTTAAGACTTGATTCTACGGTTAAGGACGGGCAGACGGTTAGGTTTAGGGTTAGGGTTAGGCATTTAGTTGTGATGGTTTTGGATAGGGTAAGGAATGGGGAATGCATTATGTCAATGAGGGTCCTCACAACACTGTAAGTACAAGAATGTGTGTGCGTGGAGGATCGGTTAGGGGTGGGGGGCTTTACTATGGGTGTTTCTGCCCTGTTTATTTTAATCTTTCAGACCTCTGGCGTAGCTTTTTTTCACATTTCTCTTTGCTCCTTCTTTTACTTTAATGTTCAAAGCTAAAGTATCAGGGGGATTGTCGGTAAAAAGCCATCACACACACACACCTCACAGACGCCCTTCCTTCTGCTTTCCACTCGTTCACACACTTTTCCTTTCACCCTTTTTCTTTCGTATTCATGCTCGAGCACATATACCCACACACCAAGCTCACTGACAGGTCATTTCACCACCATCTAAAATAGCTGAGCGGAGAGAGCACATGCTAAATATAGAGGCCAACTGAGTGGAATATCAACGACTTTCAAGATCATACAATACAGATGAGCGGTCTGATGGTTCACATGAGGCGATGAGGCAGTGTTTTAAAGAGACAGGTTCAAGACCTAAAGGTGGTTAATGGGAGGCTTAAAATAGGTTGAAAAGAATAGCTCTTTGAAGGAGCTTCATTTAATTGGGCCTTTGCTTCAGCAACATTTTTGAGAAGTTTTGCAGATTATTAGAAGTGAAATGATTAAATCTATGATTAAATACAATGTGTGAACCTCTTCATATTAACCAAGAAAAAAAAAAAAACATTCAACAAGTTCACCATCAGGCATCTCCAATATCTGTGTTGCTCATGAGTGTTGTATATAAAGTGAATGAACTGTAATCTAGCTTTAAGCTATTGGTATAATAAGCATAGTAGGTTGTGTTAGGGTTAACAATCTGTGCGATTCAATACCTGTGCTACCATACTATTTAATATGCCAGAAACAGATTTAATATGCACCAGTACATTGTATGTCAAATGCAGCATGCCGAAAATACCAGGATGTCCTACTGCATCTGGTGGCATTTTGCAGTATGTATGTTCTGACCCACAATCCTCTGCGCAGCGGAAAATACATCACATTGACTGACCTGCAAACAGATGGCTCATTGACAGTTCGCAGACAGATGTTGTGAAGATGGATGACGCATTTAAGTGACTGATGAGCAGTTGAATAGATAGTAATAATTGGAATGGGAACTGTTAAAGTGAACAAATTTATCAAACAGACAATCAACAACACAGGACACAACTATGAAAATAACAATGACAGAGAACAAAATGTGATTTTACTGTAGTGAATATAATACTGCATGCTAATGCTACAATGTATACAGTAATTAGTCAACTTAAAAGTCAAAAGTACATATACTGCAGCAGAGCTATCCAGTGGACGTCCATCTCTGGTGAGTTTGATGAATGAATCTCCAAGGTAACGCCCAATCGCATGCTTAATCAATGACACAGTGTATACTTTCTAAGGGTCGCTGCAGTTTGTCATGATAGTGAAAAGAAAAAGTATGCAATTTGGAATAGGGGGAATGTCTTTATTTATTTATTTATATTTATTAGATTAGCATTAAATAAAATGTTAAGGTCTAGTGCACGGGCAGGCAACCTGCGGCTCCAAAGCCGTATGTGGCTCTTCAGACCATCTTCAATGCCTCTCTGTGTGGCCTTGACCTAAATTATCTGAAAATGAATAACATTTTTTAGCTAGCTTTCAGCTATTTTTTAAACATTCAGATTTTTATTTGTAATTGTTGTATTTCTTCAGTGATTATTGCATTCTTTAGTTGTAAAATGTGTAGCCTATGCATCGAATTAGAAAATGTTTTAACATTTCATCAACTAAAATATGCGTCATACGTCTACGACCTGGTGCCTTTTCCTCTAAAGTTTGCAGAGGTTCAGTTGCAGTGACTAGCCTGTGTCTCTCTAGCATGGCTAGCTATGGATTCCAAACCTAAATAAGAAAAAGTCTTGAGGGAAAATAGAAGCATTAATGTGTGGACACATTTATTTGCTTTCAGTACCAAAGCTGCAAAGTACTAGATAATACTAAATAATCATAAACAGCCCACTGCAAAGTAGCCATCTTGTCGTACATCCCATTAATGAACACTCATTTAGATTTATTCGTAATGTTGATGGGCTAATTTAGATTTAACAGGCTCTTACCATCATTCAAATATGTTTTGCTTCTCCAGACAGTTTGTTTTCTTCTTTTTTTTAGCAAATAATGACTCTTTTGATAGTTAAAGTTGCCGACCCCTGGTCTAGTGTATAGGATTTAGTGGCATCTAGCCGTGAGCTTGCAGAGCTGAAACCTTTCCCATGTGCCAAGCATTTAGGAGAACAATGGTGGCCTACACAAAAATGTGAAAACGTGAATGGCACCATCTAGAGTCAGTGTTTGGTTTGTCCATTCTGGGCTGCTGTAGCAGAATATGGCATACTCTGTAGGGAAAAAAACCTCTGCTGTGAGATAAAAAGGGCCAATTTTTTTTTTTGTAATGTTTTTTGATTTCTGCCAAGAGATGCTCCTAAATCCTACACACTGGACCTTTAAATGACAGATGTTGGTTGTTGGAGGCATCGGCATTCATCTTATGTATTACCTAGCACCAATTGTTATATATTGGGGGTCTTAGAAATACAAGATATGCTAACTATTGGGAGAGTACGTCACGTTTAAAAAGCAGTCAGTAGTCTAGCATCACGTCAGATTCATTCCTTCAAATACTATTATGACCTACATCCACTTTGTTCTGGTCCCATCCGCACTCTGTTCTGATACAGTTTTAATGTTACATCATTCTTATTAATGCTGTGCACAATAAACACTGTAATTTGAAAGGTCATACTGTAGGATCTCAATGGTCTGCATGGATTCATCCAGAATTCTGATCTTGGGCTAATATGCATGTATTCATTGAATCATTTTTGTACATATTTCAAGAGATAAGAGATTGTTTCACAGAAAACGAAGATGACAGCAACAATAACAACAACAGCTACAAAACAGCTTTTAAGAAGTCGTAATTTCCCATTTAAGATTCTGAAGTGGTTCAATAGCACCTGAAATGAACGTGAGCTGTGTGTCAGGAGGCAAGATGTGCACCTGATCAAAAAAAGACAGAAAGGCAGAAATTAAATAACTGAAAGGCATAATTTGGCAATTTATTGGGCACAAAATATTCCCACCATTAATTAAGTTAAGGAGATGAATGCAGGAATTTTAGGTTAAAACAGTTCTAAATACAAGGTAACAAATTATTACCATTGCAAATTATCTTTCCCTCCCTTAAGACTGATTGATTGTTCAAATACGGAAGGGAATTGCTATTTTTGCCTATTAGAAATTGCCATATATTTTAAATTGGAACCCTGGTGGTTTATAAAAGCCACTCCACAGAGGTTTGCTATAATTTTAAGTATCTCATTGAAGCCAGCAGCACCTGCCACGGGGGACTCAGACATAGCTGCAGCATCAGCATATCATATCACAAAGTATCCTCTTGTGTATTATTGTTTTGATAGTAAGCTACAGAATAAAGTGTGGAGCTAAAAAGCCCTCACAAAGTGAAGGGAACACAATTAAAGTAAAAATATAATTAACGTGGTACTGTCACTGCTAGAAAGGGTGTGTGTGTGTGTGTGTGTGTGTGTGTGTGTGTGCGTGATTGTGTGCACGTGTGTGTTTTACATGTTTTTGTTTTTTGACTGGAGAATGGGGATGCCTCTGGTGAAGATAATTAAGACTTTTGGTGTCAAAACCAGCCCGTGAGTGTGTCAGGAGAACTAAAGCACTGACGACCGCCAACCTCAACGAGCATGCACAAAGATCTGTGTTACTTGTGCTGCTGTCACTGTTCATTGAGACGGCTTGTCAGGATGTGCAGGAGGAAAAACAAGTCATGTTGTCTTAAGTGTTGTCATTAATGGGTTTCGGTCATCTGTGTGTATCCAACTTATGTGCAGAATGCCGTGTAGATCGTCTACAAAACGATCAGCTGTCGTTGTGTCACATTGCTCTTTCATGTCTTAGTGATGAGGAGTCTTTGGGCCTCTGATGTGAGTAATGATTTTCTAATAACCTGCAGCTTGTTAGCTCAGCTGGCTGAAAATCTGACTGCCAAAGTGTCTGCATCCTGTTTGGTTTGTGTGTGTGAGTGTGTGTGTGTGTGTGTGTGTGTGTGTGTGTGTACTCTTCACTAAAACACAAAAGTACAGACTGTCAGTTTCAATTTGATAGCCCTTTGATCCACATTGGGATGAATTGTTAAAAAAAACTGACATAACTTTTGCATCAGCGCCCACATTTTGAGGTGCCAGGAGTGTTTTCAGTCTAGGAATTGAAAATTTATATTTCTTCTTCTAGGTTTCTGCTTGCCATGAATATAACTAGAGTCTTGATATCTTACTTTTCAGAAGTCTTACCATCTTTTATTATTTTCAAGATAACTAAAAAGAGGTATCATATAAGGTTTAGACACTGTGTGGAGAACTGTGTGAGGATTAAAAGCGGTGCATCCCCACATCAGAGGAGAGTACGTTTCGATGTTGAGCATCAGGGTTTTCCTCATTAGTGCAGTTAAGTGACACAAGCTGAAGGTAATCTGCTTTTTGTAGACATGGAGAGAGGAGAGACTGTCTTTAAAGGTATACTATGCAGGAATTGCCAGTTATGGTGTGTAAACAGTATCACTAGCGAGGGGGGGGTTCAGCTCTGTGTTTGCGACTGTCATAGGTTCCTGGCCTCACCTGTGTGCTGAAAATACAGCATAGCGTACTGTTAACTATAGTGGTAGGAAGGCATAGACATAAGTTGGACAGCCTCTCTTTATAGCATTAAGCTAGAGTGGTGCAGGAATGAGTAACTTCTTATTCCATCATCTTGAATTAAATGTTTGGTTTTTTGACAGGTTTTTGGTTAGATGCATGTAATAAGGCCTGTACTTGGCACAAACTTAACAGACCTTCATATTTTGCTCTATGACAAAAAAAAGTTAGTAAATACCCTACTTGTGAACTTTGAAGCTTTTAGGTGTTTTAAAAAAGGCAGTTGCTAACAACTGGCAAAATGAGACTACCGGAAGGTCTAGATGCTGAACACAGCCTTAAGCCTAACTATGATGGTGACGTTAAGGCATGTGACTGTAGTATAGTATAGCCTAATGTTAGCTTTCTACTCCTGGTGACTGCATTTAAACTTCCGAAAATCATAAAAGTTAATTTGTAAAGACTATCTTGCGAACAAAAGTATCATAGTACAGTGATCAAGGCTGGTGGGTAAGGGAGATCGTGTCTTTGGGGTAGCTGCTCCAAAGCTGTTGTATAGCCTTCCACGCTCAATAAAATGCTCCCCCCTCCATTGACACTTTTAAGCCAAATCTTAAAACGTACTTATTTTCGAATGGCCTTTGGTAGTTAGTAGTGGTTTTAATATGTTAGTATTTTACAATCTTTTTTATGCATGTAATTGTTCTCACCTGTGTTATTCTGTTACATATTTGTGTACATGTCATATTGCTATATGTATTTGCGTCATTCTTTATACTTTAAGGTAAACTGCTTGTTTTTACATGTGCTATATAAATAACCTTGATTTGATTTGAAAAACTTTTGTTTGCTACAGAGCCTTTTTTTGTGCAATTGTCTTATAATCCATGGCAAAGTCCTACTGGCTTTTTCATGAGGGACCATGGAGACTCTAACTTCCGGGTTGGCCTACAAAAAATAAATACACAAATCATCCCTGCAGCACTCTGTGTGCATGATTTGTGCTGAGACAGGTGCTGAGACAGGTGAAGTTTGAGGTGGGATGCACCAAACAAAATGTTCCTGAAAAAGAAACAAATCATGTATTTTTTACCTATGCTGATGGCTATACAAATATTCATGGGCGATTCCCTACTTTGCTCCAGATTGAAATACCTCTTCAACTACTGGATGAGATACCATAATGTTTTGTACACACATTCATGACTCTGGCAGGACTCAGTTATTATCTAACACAATCATCTGGTCAAGAACAGCAAATGTTACATTGCTAACACTCTAAACTAAGACGGTTAACAAGGTAAACCGTATAAGTGCCCAATATCAGCATGCTGAGATAGTCATTGGAGACATGTTAAAGATATAGTATTCTGGATTTTCAAAATAAATAAAATAGTGTATAGACTCATACAGAAGTAATCTCTCTCAGTCATCACTTATGACCCAGCAGAAGTGTGAGGTGGCGTGCTCTATGTCTGTATTTTCTTATCTTATTTTATTTTTTTGTGCTTGGGTCCATGTCATGGGTGTATACCCCTACAGCGCTCAGATGAGGTCAGGTTTTTCTAAAAAGTTAGTACCACGTGCTAGACTGCAAGTAGCAGGCATCCAAGAGACACTGTGTCGACAAAATGCAAATACAGTGAGGTGAAACGCCAAGCAAGAGTGAATCTGGGGTTGGCTTTTACTTTCACTTTGACTGGTGAGCGTGTTTGCAAACAGTAACTGACAATCCTGCATTGTATATCTTTAACAAGGTGATGTTAGCATTTCTCTCAAAGCTAAAGTATAACCTCACAGAGCAGCCAGAGTGGCTGCAGATTCTTGTTAACTCAAAGTGTCTTTGTCACTTTTGTGCAATGTCAGTAAGGATAGCATCAATGAAACTGTTGGCAGCTATTTATTTATGACGAAAGCGACTGAGTGCAGTGGGTAACAATGTAGGATTGGATGTGCAGACTTTATTTAGTCAGGGATATCCATATAGACAATCTCGCACTAACCCATGTCTTGTTTTTCTGTTCTTTCTCCTCAGGCCTTTGGATCCATCTCCCTGGGCCATCTTTTTTCTTTTCAGTCCATCTCCAGTCGCCACAATGTATCTTCATGTTGAGTCTTAATAAATCACAGCACGCCACATAGAGGTAGGCGATGACCCCCACCACCACCACCACCACACCACCACCACACACACACACACACACACACACACACACACACAGAGAGAGAGAGCTTTACTGTACTTCTTATCTTATATGAATTTAAAAAGGTGCTAAGTGAGGTATGCAAAATGGGCTCTGCTTGGAACTGTGACATAGAGTTTGCACAGTTTTCTTTTAATGGCACCTGAAACATACATAAACAGTTATTGCCAATTCAGTTTAATATAAATTTTAATGACTCCCTTTGGGAAATTAGATAAGTATAAGCTATTACATAATATTTTGATCTATGTCATTGAAATGCACACAAAATTTACTGTCTTTACACTAACTAGGAGTACGCATTAAATTTTAGAGGACAGTTTCTGTCTGTTAGCTGAGAAATTTAATCATACTTTTGTGTCACATCAGTGGTATTAAGTCGAAGTCATTTATCGTATGTAATTAAACATACCGCATATGCATGCACCTGTGTATTTGTGAGAGTGAGTGGGTGAAAATGGATGCATTTGCCTGCCTACCTAATGTACCATTACCAATACGACTTATTCACATGTGAACGTAAATGTGCTCCTGCTGTGTGTGTACTGCCTCTCTGTGGCTGCGTGTGTATGTCTGATGAGAGCAGTGCTGCAGTCCAATGTGCTCTGTCTCTGTTACAGACATATTAGCAGGGCTGTGAGAGCACAGAGGCCAGACAGGTTTGCAGGCAGAGCAGAGATAGTGCTATTGATGCTGGCTAGAATGGAGAGTAGATGGATGTAAATCAAAAAGGGATACACTGTGAGAGCACTCATAAATCATCAGGGTTTTTCCCTGGCTCAAAATGAGGCAGAGGTGGTGCCATCCTGATCAAGTGCACACAAGTGCATGTGACCATGCTTTCAACTGGCTCAACTATTTTAAATAGAGTTCTGATGCATACACAATGGAAAAAATATAAATAATTAGAAATAGATAGCTGTCAAATTGTTATATGGAAAGTCAGTTGTGTCTATAATGTGAATTCCTGGATATTAAATGTTCATCTGCAATTGTTTGTGTACTTAAGTAGCACATCATGTGACCTGCGACATATTTGAGACTGAGGACATGACCAGAAATACTGATATACTGAAGATCTCCAAAATCAATTTGATTCTGCTGGCGAAATATTATTATATACACAAATGACAATCTACTCCTGTTTTTGGAGGCACCAAAGAAGTAATTTGAAAAGGTATTTTATGTAATACCCTCAAGACACTTATGAGACAGACTTGTTTTGGTTATATAAGTTATTTTGATTATGTTACTCCTGCATTGTCACCTCACAGCAAAAGGGTTCCTGGTTTGCACCCTGGGGTGGGGGAGCCCTTCTGTGCGGAGTTTGCATGTTCTCCCCATGTTAGCATGGGTTTTATGTGGGTACTCCAGCTTCCTCCCACAATCCAGAGACATAGGTGTGAATGTGAGTGTGAAAGGTTGTCTGTCTCTATGTGTCAGCCCTGTGATAGTCTGGTGACCTGTCCAGGGTGTACCCTGCCTCTCAACCATGACCCCCAACAGGATAAGCTGTTACCGAAAATGACTGAATGAATTATTTTATCAGTATATGTGGCACGTTCTCATGTATTGTAATATACTAATATCATGTGTTACTGATGTCTGTTTGAACGTTAGAACTGATTAATTACATTTCACCGGAGTAAACATCATCTTCTCAGTTTAAGACGACATTCAGACGGACATATGGGGGCACATGTCGGAGTAGCATTCACCAACGCTGAGTCAACTGCCATTTGCAACAGAATGTATAAACTCTAACTGGCAATAGAAAATTGAACAACAGAGAAAAGAAGGTTTTAGCAAAGACGTTACCAGCGGAAACACTGTGGCGCACCAGGCGGCCTCAATTTTGCTGCAGTTTTGGCAGTGCCTTTTGGAGTGAACGCCACCACATTGGCGCAAATGCAGTGACAAACGACAGAAATCCCAAAAAGTTCATGCCTATTGGAAAATAGTATTTTCTAGAAGCGGGACTGAATTTGATAAAGGCAGCCGCCTCATAATTCTCCACGCAGGAAAAACTCTGATCATCACTTGCCTGCTGTTGTCTGAAATTTTATTACAGAGTCTCTTGGCAGGGCGTTCATAGACCTCAGTATTGCCGATAGCACTATCACTCTATTAAGCTTTCCTTTTGTTTGATAGATATAGGGATACAAAGACATATACACTCTGAAAATTCCGCTCACTTGTCATTCAGTTTGATCCATCACACTGAGATTTGTTATTTGAAACTATACCTTTGAGGACACATTTTGCTGTCCTACAGATCTAGACATCTATACGTATACAGTTACATTCAAAGGCCAAGACTTAGTTCCTCAGCTGCCACCTGGTATACAAACTGTTATCAGCTGTTTGGGAGTAAAGTACAGCAATTTGTCAGGAGTATTTGACTGGGTCAGGCCACATTTAAACCTTTATAAACCTGCCGGGTTTGTAACTGGACAGATTGTAGACAGTGGAGATTTTGGCAGGGAGCCTGTCAGAGCACAGCGCGGCTTAACCCTGTAGACCAGTGGGAACAAAGGTCAAAAACAACAAAACATTCCAGATCCTGAGACCAACGTGAGCTATCAATCAACAGGCAAAGCTATAAAGAGAAATTGTAGACCTGCATTGATCCCTTGTACATTTATTCATTAAGATATAAACTCAGTGGACTTTCATAACTGTCCTCTCTCAGGTTGTGCGCACTGCCTTTTTATCTAAGTGCTGGAGGGTATAGGTGTTTATTTTCTATCACAAAACATTGACAACCTCCACCCCAGATGCTCTGTTATCTCTTAAGATCCTAATACTTTAGATTATTTTTTCCAGGTGCACAAAAAAGTTAGGAACTCATTTCACTGGTCTTTCTTTCTGTTGGCTTTGTCATCAATTTGGGACTACTGGCAGTAACCCAAAAAGCAGTCAGGAGGACAATTCAGACAATCAGTTAAAGCCATAACATTCTCTAAACATTTTCTGGCAGTGTAGGTGAGCAATTTACCCCAACCTTATTTACTGTTACATCCCCCGTTATTTAATGGTTGCATACATTGCATTTGCACAACATGTGTCCTTTTTCTCTGCAGCTTGGTCCCCAGAAACACACATTTGTGCATCTGCTGTATGTGAATGAATCATTAAAATCTTTATTTGTGTAGGCCTACAGTATGCATACTTATCACAGTACCATCCATCGCACTCAATAACAGCAAAATCTCATCATGTATGATGATGATGTACCCTTCTCCGCACGTCATTTTCTCATTTAAACATGAGTCCTACATTTAAACAAAATGTTAGGTCATGACATAAAAAACTTAAAGTTAAAACAAAAGTGATCATGTTAATAATGAATTGTCACAGAATGATACGGAACTTTGACATGAAATGTTTTATTTTATAACATCAGAACAAGATAAATAGTATACTGTCATAACAACAAAAGTTTGTTATAATGCAAAAGTATCTTGTTAAAACATGAAAATATGGAGTGCATTCCTAATCACATACTTTTTCCTTTTCTTTTAGTAGGTACTGCAGCTGCCCTTAAAAAGTATGTACTGCTGCATACAGTATGCACACATTCAGGACATACTACTGTCTCATAACATTACGCAGTGAACTTTGACCGTCTTGCTTTTATATCCATTACCAAGGAAATAAAACAAATGCCGCTTACTGAGTTCACCAAAGAGAAAGATCAAGATTAGATTAGAAAGCTTTATTAATCCCAACAGGGAAACTGGTTTGCCACCAGGTCAAACCATACAGCCAACAAACAGCACAAACATGACACACAACAGACCGTAGAGCTCTATTATGGCTACCTTACATTATATGTAGTTTAACTAAAGTTTTAATTGCACAGATTGTAGATTCTAATATATCTGCGACAGTGAAATTACATCTGCAGTGCTCTGTCATTGTTATTTTCGTAGTTTTGTCCTGTCATTGTTTGTAATATTTATGATTATTTTGTTGACTTAAACAAGTAATATTCCTATCATTACTATTGGATTGGTCAGCGATTACTTGAACGCGCTGTCATTTGTCACTGCAACTTCTGACAGCTGTCAATTGGATTGTGGATAGTGGCTCAGAATAGCCAGAGAAGCATGCTGGCTTGCATACTGCAAAATAAGACCAGGTGTAGTAGAGCATTCTAGTGTTTTTGGCATATTGCATTTCACATACTATGTTAAATCTTTATCTGGCATACTACATAGTATGGTAGTGTGGGGATTGGCATCCACAGATCTTGTAAAATATGAAAAACATCTTGTTTAAACAACAAGAATTTTACAAGATACCTGATACTGATCCATTTTTTCCTCCTGGTGTGGCAGCAGAATGCTGCTGTACAAAAGCCCTTAACATCTCAAAGAAAAAGGAAAAGCTATTCCAAGAACATCCCTCATTATGGCTTTTTAACGAAGCGATGTAGCTCCCTTACATTATTCTCAGTTTCACATGGTCAGCTAACTGGGATTTTGTGCTATGAATAAGAGCTGTTTATTGACTAGAAGAGTCAGCGATTTCCTTGTTAATAGAATTTTATGTGAATGCAGCACTCTCATAATGGCCCTTTGGGTTATGACTGTTACATTGTTTAACATAGAAGCCAGTAAAGACCCACATTGTAAAGATTAAAGTCAGTTTCTTCTGATTCTACCTAAAATCTTTGTTATACTGCACATAAATGTCAGTGTATGTGGCTGTTTGTAGCTGTGCTGAGGTCAAGCTGCATGCATGCTGAACAACAGTAGAGTCAAAAGAGGTCCTATGAAGAGTAATTCTGCTACAGGAGCTCTCTCCAGCCAACCTATTACAGCATATTAACTGGCTTACACACCATTTTAGAAGTGGTTTGAAAAATGATTTCATTTCAGAGGTTGCAGAACAATTTGTACCACTATCCTGTTTTCCTCCTGCTCGCAGCCTCCCCTGCCTTCCTCACACTGCTTTATTTTCTGCCAGCACCCAGGAGAAACATATGCCATGAGCAGTTTATTAGAGGCAACTAAACGGCAAAAAAACATCCCAGGTATTTTATATTTCTGTATGTGTCTTTTAACCTGGCAGAGAAACAAAAATAGCAGCTCATCCGACGCTGACAGATGCAGCTTCAGATGAGGCGTATCCGACATTCATATAACTTTTTAAAGAGTTTACAACAAGACAACTA
The DNA here is from genome assembly GCA_026686955.1 of Epinephelus cyanopodus. Taxonomy (NCBI): domain Eukaryota; kingdom Metazoa; phylum Chordata; class Actinopteri; order Perciformes; family Serranidae; genus Epinephelus; species Epinephelus cyanopodus. The sequence goes on from CM048918.1 coordinate 27,419,366, forward strand.
ACTTCTTATCTGCCAAATAATTTCTAAGATTACTAGATATTCCTACTTTGAACTATCTGGTATCTGTCACAATGCTGTCTATTTCTACTTCTTTATCCCCTTGTGAAATCTTCATAGATTACACATCTGAATCGAATAAAGTATGCAGCGTGGTATCAGGGACATTTCAGCTTATCTAAGATTAGTTATCTCAGAAATTGAAGGGGACTGATGTGAGAGATTTGGATATTTGAAGTCTACATCTCTAGAACTAAAGATGCACAGGTTCACAAAGCCTTGAAAGACTGGAATAGGTCACTGATTACTTTGTATGTGCGTGTGTGTGCGGGGATATGTTTCTGTGATTGCACTGTGATTGTAAATGCAGCGCAAGTGTAGTCATACTGGTGGATATGTACAGTATTAACTATTGGTCTGTGGTTTCTCAAGTTGCAGTGGCTGCATTGAACATCCATCCTACACATCTTCCAACATCAGTATTGAACCATTTGTTAATTCAGGGTTAGGAAAGTAAAGAGCCCAAGTCAACATATTAAGTAATGCATCGCTGATTTAATGTAATAAGTTGACATCTTGCCTGTGAGAAACACTGCATATTCACTTGTTCTGATTCATTGCTATCTAATTCGGGATCCTGCACACCTGCCTCTAATTAACGAGGAGGTGTGGGTGCTGCAGTCTGTTGTGTTTTCTGGCTTTTGTTCACACATGCCAGACGCGAACACTCTGTATTTTCTCTGAAAATTCTCAGTCATCCAGGTAATTGGTAGAATACCTCGGTCAACTTAACCCTTTCATGCATAAATTAATAAATGTGTTGAGCGAATTCAGATTTTCAGCCAATGGGACACTTTAAACCTGCTAACCTTGCCAAAGATAAGAGGAACAACATCGAAATTGCAACTGAATACAATAACTGCAGCTTAGCTCAGTTCATTTAATGTCCCCTGCAGTTGGGAGAGCTTGGTAGCCGTGAGGGGAGAATGTAACTTCACAGTCTGCAAAAACAAGTAAACTTAAGAGTTTGGGGCTTTTTGACTAGTTGTAGGCGTACTGAGGAGCAGTGAACAAGGCATCTGAGCATTTCTGCAAGCCTCAGTCTGTGCACATTGGTAATATGCCAAATGTGGTGCCTTTTTCTGTTCACAAAACTGTAATTGTGTTTCTGAAAACATGCCAGATTCCATTTTGTTTGGAGTATGCAGCTGGTCTTACAGTGCTGTACATTCATGTGACTCTTCACTGTGTGACGTCAAATACTTAAACAGGTCAAATGTTACAAACACTGCCCCGATCATTAGTGCTAGTGAAGCCTCTTGTATCCGTGACAATCACATTGAACCAAATTTCATATGTTTGTAGGGTCATGCTCTTTACTATGTCTTCATAGTATGAAAAATGAAAAGATAAAATGATAGTAAAGAGGTATCATGTTTTCTGCAGACATGGCAATACCTGTCTTGACTTTCACAATGTCGACATAAAGTTCTATTGAATTCACACCCTGTCTGGTGTTAGCCATAAACTAAAAAGGAGTTCTTCCAGCTGTGACTTTTAACACAGTATGCATCAGTGAATGGTATTGCTAGGATAACACTGTTATTCTGTTACTTTGCAAGAAAAATATTTAAAATATTTTTTGTCTTAGCATTGCTAAATTGATATTACAATGCACTGCTGGGGTGCAGTGTAATTTATTGTTCTGTTTTATCTAAAAACAATTTTCAACAAATGCCACTGTCAGAAAAAATCAAGATTAATGACCACACCACAGTATTCTTTGTAAAAGTAGTTTACACAGCATAATTATGATTTAATTACATTTTCTCCCACCATTATTACTGAATACCATGCTTGTCAGTGGAAAAATAATTTGTGCAGGAAGAAACACATGCATCTCTGCTTATTGCTTTTGCCATTTCAAGGACGTCGCTTGTCTCACCTTTTTATTCGCTAAGCTCAAAACCCGTCTACGTATGTTATCTAAACTCTTGATCTAGGATCTACTTGTCAAAGACGTAAACATTCTAGCAACTTAACGTATTTCACTCTGCAACTAGGGAAGCACAACAAACTGATTGTAGTGCCTTAATGCAACTTCTCCATGCTGTCTCACCCTATTTCAGATGGTTGGATTAATGATCTGTCGGGAAACACAGACATATTCACTTGTAGGTTTGAAGGTGTGCACGTAGAAATACATTTGCAGTGATGGGTATGTATTCTGTGCGATCTGTGCTTACGCAAATGGAAAATATGTTGTCATATTCAATCAAGTTCTGTCAAAACAGTGCTGTTGGTCTGATAATCCAAGGCATAAACTTGTGATTGACAGTCTAAAAAAAGTATTTGCATATGCTGTAAATATGTGTCAATCACTTCTTTAGTAATAGTTGGTGCCAGTGTCAGCGAGGTGTCAGGCACATGGGAAGTGTTGTCGTCAATGGCTCAACTGTCACTATTTTCAAGCACATAGTTGCGATAACAAACCGAACTCTTAAGAAATAGGTTTATGAAAATAACTTGCAGTGAAAAGACAAACAAGAATTAGCCACGTACAGATGTCACATCCTAGAAAGTACAACAACCTTGTCATTGAACATAATAAAGACTTTATTAGGGGCCAGTACTTGGGGGGGGGGGGGTCATAAAAACAGCAGGAAGAATATGGCATATGTGACAATTCAATATGACGAGAAAAAAAAAGTGGGACGTAGTTTACAAAGAAGGAAAAAAAAAAGAGCATGTCCATTGAATGGGAATGTCTTTTATATACTACATGATTCCAGCTGCATTGTTGTCAGTATGTTTGACAGTGATTCTATTAGACCGCTAACTCCCCTCAGGCAAACTGCGTCTGCAGCTGGATACTCTTGATCTCAGCTGGTTCAAGGGGAAACATCTTGAAGAAACGATCATTCCTGGAACACTGATGAAGAATTATTCATTTTTAATTATGTGGAAGTTGCATTGGTTTTATGTCACTCAAGTGGGGGAAAACACATATATCATTTCTGACTGTATGTTTCCTGTCTCTGTTTGGGTCAATGCAAAACAAGAAAGCCTACTTTCAGAGTATGTGGGTACACAATTAACTGAAAAATGACAAATGCACTACTGTAAAGAATAGATGACTCTTAATAAGGCTGTTTGAACTGAAGTTGAGGGAGCTTGGTGTTGGCTGAGCAAGTAAGCCACATCATTAGGTTGATCGGTTAAAGTAAACTATTGACCATCAGTCCACAAAAGCGACATTCTTGCCCACCAGTGTAAATGTTGGGGAACGCCCAGGGCAGCCTCAGATACAGAACCCTGGACGGCAATCATGAAAATTAGAGCTCGAGGATGGAGCTTTATGGGGAAAAAAATAATGCCAAGTGAGATCATTTTAACATAAAAAAATGAGTGACAAGGCTTAAGAAAGATGCTTGTAGCTGAGAGTATACACCACACATATGAACATGAGAAATAAGATAAATGTGACCTGCTCGATCACATCGAGCCTGAAACATATTTTGAGTTTTACACAATGTTGGACAAGGGTAGTCTGAGCTTTTTAATGATATCCGTACTGCTTTGTACCCCACATATTAAGGAAAATACGTCATGTTACATAATGACTGTCGCTAAGCTGTGATTTTGAAAGAAAAGCTTGGGAATACTTTTTTTGTAGCGAGCCAGGGAATGTAAAAGAGCACATGTTGAAGAATTTTCAGAGCTGATGATTTAATAGTTCAAACAGACCTCAGGAGACATGGATGGATCACACATAGTATTTAATGAAGACTCGATCGAGGAGAATCAAAACTAAACGTAGAGTGTAACACAGTGTATGTCGTCCAGAGATTCTGAGGATGCCCTTGCCCACTTCTTGCAGTCAACCCAAACAGTATTCCCTTACGAGTTACTCCACGTTCACAAATAAGGTTATTCTGTTCCAATTTTTAGCTAAGTGAAGTTTCTATTGCTTACTGACTTTAAACAACAAGCACACGCACTTGGCTCACTCGAAATCACCTTGACTGTTTCTTACAAAGTGCACATATCTAAAGGGAGGCTCGCTTCTGTTGAGCCTAGGGCACAGGGCAATATCACACCTGAGTGTGTGAAATTTGTTCTCCGCATTTGACCCGGAGCAGTGAGCAGCAGCGGTGCCGCGCTCAGGAATCATGTGGTGATGTAACCCCCCAATTCCAACCCCTGATGCTGAGTGGCAAGCAGGGAGGCAGTGGGTCCCATTTTTATAGTCTTTGGTATGACCCGGCCAGGGGTCGAACCCACCCAGTCTCAGGGCGGACACTCCTGTTTAACATACTGCAGTGCTAGGAAGCTTATAACTATGCCTTGTCACGATAACGTCAAGCCTTTCATACATAATTTAAGAGAGACCTAGAGGGAGGGAGGGAGGCGCTGGGTAGGGCCATAGTGAGGTTGTCAGATTTCCGCTGCAGCGTATCAACATGCGTCTGCAAGTGTCAATATTGTATTTATCGTATGAATTTAGGAATAACTGTTTAATATTCTGAAAGCTAAGACTATGTTCATTTAAAATCGAACAAACACCCTTCATTGCCAAAAATATAGATGTCGACATAGATCCACATTTATCTAGAAATGAGCCGTTGCAACTCCCTTTTTTTTTTTTGGACGCCACAAATAGCAGCAAAAAAAGGAACCAGACCTACTTAAATATGTCGGGGCAGGAAACTGAATGATTACATTTGACTGTAAGTTACAAAGCTTTACTCTCAGAAACCGGGAGCTGCATTGCTTTAAAATACACAGACACTAAACTGTCCAGCATGCGAGCAAGAATGTCTGAGTTCACCTGCTCTCCTGTTATCCTGCTCTGTGCTTATTTTGCTGCATCGCGCCTCGGTCTGTCTCACACAATCCCCCTATCCAGATGTGTGCCAGTCTACCCCGCTGAGCTGTGACCTTCACTCAATGGCATCTCAAGGCGTGTCCTGCATCTCGCCTTTGTGCAATCTCATAGGTGTGAATATACAACATGCCAACACATATCACGGCATAGGTAAATAACTTAATAGATTTCCCGCCCAGAGACCCGAGATAAATAGAGAATCTAAATATTCTATTGAAGCTGAGAACCATGACAGCCATGTAATTCCCTAAGCTGCCTCTGAAAGCCATAATATTCATATTTCTTCATAGCAATAAAACCATATTACCATATGAAGGCCATAGGATAATATTATTATCAGCCGGCTCACTGTGTGTGCCTCTCCAGTGGCAGGGATCAGTTCAAAGCACAGCCCAAAGCACGAGTGCATGTGTGTGTGAGAGGGAAAGATAGTGTGTGCATGTGTCTATGCACGCGCGTGTGTGTTGACTGAGTGTGTGTGATCAGTTCCCCGAAGCGACAGCTGCACGCCGAGTTCCTGAATGGAGAAAGCTTCTCTGTGATGACTACCAAGTGGTGCACACGTCTCTCCAACCTCTTTTCTCCTCTCATTTCTCCCATTTTCTACCTTCCTTTGGTTTATAGGTTCCTTTATTTCCCTCTCGTGATCAGCTTCTCATTCCCCCTTGTTCCTGTTGGCCTTTCCTCTCCTACCCTCTCTCTCCTCTACATATTTGCATCCTCTAAGTTCTTCTTCTCCCTTTCCCTTTTCTTTTATACCAATAATATTTTTACTCCCCAATCACCATAATCACCAAATCAGAACTGCTCGCTTCTGCTCTCTGCAAAATGAAATGCATCTGTCATAGCGAAAAGCTGTAAAAACCTTGAATGAGAGCAGGAGAAAAGGGAGAAGGAAGGCAGGAAAGACGGAGGAAAGGACGGGGGAAAAAAGCCTGAAAGCAATCAAGGAAGGGTACGTGAAAAAAAAGAGCAATAAAAAGATGGTCGGAAGAATGAAAACAGATTAATGAAGAAACCATTAAGGAGAGGGAAAGAGAGTAAGGATGTAGGAAAACCTGATGAAAAGAAAGGCTCTATATTTAGTAGTGTTTCAGATTGGGAAGCGTTTGATGTCAGAACCCCATTAGCTACAGTAGTGAGTATTTGGAAAGATCTTGCTGTGTAGACAAAATGTGTGTGTGTGTGGAAGCGAGAGAGGGATAGATGGAAGGAGGCGAGAGAGAAAACCACGTATTGCGTGCTTCATGGTCCCTTGGCTTGTGAGCCTCAAGGCCATCGCATCAGAAACCTGCTTATGGCAGGTTCAAACATATAGAATACACTCCGCTGGACCACTGGGTTGAATTTGTTGTCTTTTCCCATTCCATGCCTTTATTATAATCAACATGCTAACGTCAGCTCTTTAAAGTTTATCATTTATCAAGGTCGACTTGGTTGTGCTCGTTCCAGCATATCAAACAGCTGATGATCAAACAGCTTCTAGGTCTTCATATTCCCTTGACTGCCTTGGTTGATCTTACAGTGCAGTCATGCTGATACTCTTGCTGTCTTTGTCCCTGTAGTTTGCTGTTGTTTCCCAATGCTGTGATTACCTCTTTGCTACTTGCCCTATCATTAAAATCAGCACAACAGGAGGAGAAAGCAGTGCAACCTCTTTTGACAGAGCAACAGCACACACAAAGACATGAAAGGCAAAGTTGTGAAATTAGGAGGTTTCACATTTTCAACATGTGCATAAATGCCAGAGATTTGAGAAACAGAAAGCGGAAACATATAAAAAAAGCTTTCTATGCTTGGCTGAGTTTGAAAAAGAGAAGACTGGTGAAAACAGATTTTTGCATGCACTTTGAGGTAGTGGTCCCGGCTTTGACGCCTTCTACTGCAAAGAAAAGGTGTCATGGGTGCGGTTTGAGTCTACAAAGCAGCCCTTGTTGCATGTCAGCCCCCTCTTTTCCTCACTATGATGAGTTATAAAAGCACCGCAGGGTATAGGTGATAATAGTCACGTATGACAAACAAGCACAAATAGCTAGGACCATGTATGTGCATGCAGCTACATGTAGAAGGAACACAAACACACACCTTCACACACACACACACAAACTGGACCTTCATGCCAAACTCCAGCCTCTTAGGGCAAAAATTGTGGCTGCCAAGGGATGAAGAATTTATTTCGTGGACTGACTAACAGACTAACTGATCAACTGACAGAGCTACTTAAGCCCTGTCTCCACGGAGAGAAAAAAATAACTTAAATCACTGGGCCGACTGCCGGCGATTTTAAGGTGGGATGTTAACTTGTAATGTTATTCAGTGTTTTCATTGAAGACGTGAAACCATCAGCACAGTTTAAATTTCACTGTGACTTGAGCCAATACTCTAGTTTTTAAATGACATACACGTTTAGTAACGAGTGGACCTTCAGGCGTTCAGGCGACAGCATATATCCCAATCCTCGCTCGGAGAAAAATCATGCTGTGGCTAACGCTCCGCTAGCCTCACAGCTAGCCCCGGCTCTCCGTATGGGTTCTAACGGAGAGCCATGTCTGAAGGGTTACTTTTGGTTCCAAAGGTACCATACTGAAAATATTTGGTGGAAATGGGGTCTCATAGAGCTGGAAGTCAAAGCAGCAAGTAAATGCTATGATGTCATGAACTTATTCACCTTTTCACCAACATTTCATAACATATAATGTGCACATTTTTATGGAAAATTATCTCCTAACACTACGAAAATATAATATCAAATCAGTATTATGGAAGCAAGTCAAAAGGCAAAATAAATAAATGAAAAATAGGCAGACAAAAACCAAGAGACAGACAGACGGATGGAGGGTTGGAGGCAGACACAACAGGCAGAGCTTTATGTTACACAGCTATAAAAATAGAAGTACTGATGTTCGGAGCTGACAATTATATCATACAGCACTGGAGAGGTTGAGATGAAGGCTGTTAGTCCTGTTCAAGGGACTGAAGAAAGGTAACATGAAGTTTCTGTACCCCTCCACCGGAGCAGAAATAACAGGAGGATGTAACAGAGATGGCCCCAATTAGACACAGCGATAATGAGACACATGTACAGTTTGTAATGAAGCAGGGCAGAAAGAGGAACTTATAGATGTATGTATTAAATATTATGACGGACCAAAAGAGGGCAAGAGGAAGCAGAGGAGATGATAGGTATCAAAGAGAAGAGACAGAGCAGCAGGAACGTGTGTCTTGGAGTGCGTGCGGTTAGCATTACAGTGAACCAGAGGCCGTGGTTAGTATTACAATGGAGTGCAGCGCGACAAGCATTGATGCACTGTGCCTGCAGCCGCAATCACCTCATTATCTACTGTAGTGACAAGGAGAGGGCAGAGCGTTCGAAAGAAGATACAGAGAGGGACAGAGCGGCGGAACACAAACAGCAAAAAGAGAGGATGACAATGGCAGAAAAGGAGAGCGAGATTAATAGATTGAAAGACACAGAATTGGAGACAGAGTGTGAAACAGCAAGAAAGGGAAGCAAATAGAGATAGGAGAGGAGAGCGAGGGAGTCATGTAACAAAGGAGCCATTAGCAAATGTCTTTTTCTCTCCCCTGCTCAGATCTCTGAAAGACAGCATCTCTGTTTGTGTGAGTGTGTGCGTGTGGCTCAGATCCCAGCGGTGTATCAGTTCCACATTGGAGATGAGGGTTTGTCTGGGCAACTGTGTGTATCAGCACCTGTGTACCTATGCGGATGTGCGTATTTGTTTGCGACACCGTGTGTGTATTTGCAGAGCATCCAACCTTGGTTGCCTCGCTGGAGAGAGATTTTGATGACGTTGGATGCACAAAGACGGACTAAAACGGTGACCTTCTAATAAACAATATAATAACATTGACTTTGACATGACTATGTGCCACTATGAGCCCCTAAAAACTGCCAACACCACCACCAAAAGCATAATGCAGCGCCAAAATAAATGAAATACCATTAGTCTTTTTAACACGAGGGACACAACAACAGTGCAATTTATTTTTCTGACTGTACAGCTGTCCTGGGGGTTGCCTTAAGTTCCCATTTTTCTAAGTAAGTCAGTGGCAATTACAATTTTAAATAGGCTGAGTCCGTCTTATGAAAAATGACATGATCTATGCTGTTTACTCACACTGTTGCCAAAAAAGCCTTGTGTTTCAGGCTGACAGCGTAACACACAGTGCAAGTCTTCCCTCAGATTTGACTGGAAAAGTCTGCCAACAAGGGACGCATATGGCTGTGAAATTATCAACTATTCCGAGCTTGTTTTTTATGTTTGTATTACTTGTCTTAAGTTCCTGGGGTCTCCTCTTTATCGCCTTCATCACGTTCTCCCTAAGGATCATATTAATTGGCTTGTTTTTGCATGTGTCCAGACATGTTTAACTTCACAGGATATTTTATCTGGGCGCCGTCTGAGAAGTTCATGCAACTACTTAGATTGTGCAGTCATGCTGAAGCACCTCTGCAATTGAGGAGAGCAGAAGGTACGGTTTAATGGGCTCGGGCTCAGAGCCAATTCAAACTCTCCCCCCCTCCAAAAAAAAGAAAAATTATAGAAATTTATATTCAACCTTTGATACCAAAGCAGAGCAGTGACAGAGCTGCATTAAAGCCATGCTGAAAGCAAGGTTGCTGTTCGAGGTTGGATAATGCCTGCTCACCCATTCACATCAACCTGAAACATGGATTTATTCACGGGTCACTGTGTTGGCCTATATGGGGTAAATGTCTATTCACAGGTGCACACAATGAAACAAAGTCGAGGCAGAGTCTGGAGGTTAAAAGCGGAGGGCAAAATGAGGCCTGAGAGAGTACTTAATATTTAATATATATAGTTTTTTACTCTTACATTCAAAGTAATACCCTGATTTTCAGTCTTTAAAGATGCAAACTGAGTTTAGAATATGTTCAGTTGTCCTATGCTCAATTTGTGGAAGACATGTCAGATTATTTCTCAAGTACTTGTTTTTCAAAGAATAAAGAAATAATTCAATTGGAGTAAGAAAGGGAGCAGAGATTACACTACCATACAACACTGTTTCTGTGGTTATAGCTCAGGGAAGAAGAACTAGCACATACTTTTCCAATTGATTTCAGAGGGTGAGCAACACACCTCATGGCCTATAAAAATACTGATCCCCACAGAGATACTGTCTGCTCTCTCGCCGTCCTCCACAAGAAGGTCAGGGTCAGCTGCAGAACAGCATCACCGGAGCCAAGAGGGATTCAGTGTCTTGTTTGAGGACACTTGGGCAGGGCAGATCATTGCTGGCACAGGAGCTTGTACCCCTGTCCTCAAGCTGAAGACTGGTCTAAGTGCGTGGCGTCTGAGTGTGGAACAGATTGTCTATCGGAAAGATCAAAAAGAGGCTTATCAAAGATTTATGGCTGGTTTCTTCAGGAGCATGGAGATATTTAGTTTGACCTGCCTCAATGTCTAGACACTTCACACTTCTGAATCACACAAAAGTGACTTCAAGCACTAAACTGAAGTCTCTTTAATTCATGGGTGAAAGGTATCCAACATATACTGAGATAGAAGGAAGAAGGAGGGCTAGCTCATTTTAAACAGACCTGGAGTGGTCGATTACATGCATTTGGTGCATTTCTAGCTTTCTGTTTTAAGTTTTAAGCCACGTCACTGTTACTTTTTACACATTTGGCTGTTTTCAACTATATCTTTTAACTCAATGAAGGATTTTAGTGATCAGACGTCGGGATCTCATATTATCAGTGACACAAGCTGAGTTATGTTAGTGGTAGCCAGGGCTGCCCCCTAATAGTCGACCAAATATTAGTCGACCAGAAAGAGCATTTGTCGGCAAGATTTTATTGGTCCCTTAGTTGCAGAAAACTAAAATATAGATATATAATATATAGGCCTATATTAATAAGGGTTCATCAGTATGGTTTTGTATTTCTCTGTAATGAAGCACAGTGTTAACAATGTTACTGATACTTTCTCAGACCTTGAACTCAAACCATTGTGTTGCCCCGTCCAAAATATATCATTTAATAATTACATTAATATCAAAAACATGCGGGCGACTAGTGGACTCATGGCCCTAAGTGACAACTATTGGCCAACTAGGAAAATTCTTAGTTGGAGGCAGCCCTACTGGCAGCTGGGCTTGCAGTCCCCCCAACTCCCCTGTGTCAACCAAAGAGACAATAATTCTTAATGTGAAGCTGCTTTAATCAGTGTTTATACCAGCTTTAATAACCATGTCTGTTTGTTTTGGAGAGGAGGAGACCTCTGTGCATAGTTTGGCTCCCGGTAAAAACCTTGTGAATCCTAACCTAAAAACAAGCCGAGCTCAACTAGCAGCTCATCCTGACGTCTGGCCTCCAACAGACATGGGAGAAACACTGATTCTTAATGTGAAACTGCTTTATACAGTGTTTCTACCTGCTTTAATCATCAGGTCTGTTTGAAAGAGGAGGAAACCTTGGTGAAAAATACGGTTCCCAAGGCCTGTACTTTGAAACAGGATTTGTGGGTAGCGAGGTAATGGGATAAATCACTGTAACGAATGCTGAACTGCTAAACTGCTGGAGCAGGTTAACTTCAACACATATATTTTCACAGGTCAGTAGAATCATTTTATTGTGCCAGGCTTCTGTTTCCACTCTGATTTTAAAACAGAGCTTCTAACAAACCGAGAGATATTTTTATATCTCTAAGTTATGTCTGGCATAACTTTGAGGTTTTTTATGTGACATTCAGAGTAGTTTCTTAACGATCCAACTAATTAGCCAAATATACCCACTCTGTACTCTCCATATCTCCCCCACGCCTCCCGACCCCAGCTGGCTACTCTTTTCACCCAGCTGGACGTTGCACGCACTTGTGGAAAACACTGCCAGCTCCTTTTTTTTTTAATTTAACCTACATTTCATCCATATCACACGGTGGATGTAGCTTGCTTAGTTGCCATAGAGGTCCGTTGGCTGATGTCATACAAAAAGCCCAGTTCAGATCACAGATTCATGAGATGAGTTGAAATATGCAACTACTTCTAATGTGCCGTTCTGCAACGTTCAAAAGACCTACCAGCTCACACCAATGCAGCTAGATGAGACGGTGTATCATCTCAATGCAACAACTCTCTGCACTTTGCACTTTTTGCAGCTTTTCAGGCTTATTTTGTGGCTGAATATAATTTGTAGCTTCTTAAAATATGAATGAGGATAGTGATACGGAGGTACTGGCTACAGTTGTATTTGTAGTAGTGATGAAAGGTGTCAGATTAACTGTAATTGTAATAAATAAGCCACAATAATATTAGTAAGCAGCGCCAATTTGTTAGTCAATGAGAATGTGTGTGTATTGGGGGGGGGGGGGGGCATAAGAACATGCAGCGAGCAGCAGCAGCAGCAGCGACCCACCATCCAACACAGGCACACATGAGGACGGAAACAGAGGACTCAGCAGGGACGGAGCATCTTGACTTGGCCAGTGGACTTCACTACAAGCAAACTGGCTGTTGAAACAGGTGACGTGCTTTACGTTCTGAAACCAGCATTTGACCAGCTGAGTCGCAGATGACACCCTCAGCCAGCTTGAGTCGAGCTCAGACGACCAGTTCACATTGCTTCAGCTTTTCTCTGCAACGTTCTAAAACTGATTCGCCTCGTTGCGAATCTTTGGTCTTCTTCTTCTGGTGTATGTCCTTAGACCTTCAGCTCTGTTGAGGCAAGCCAGTCCAGTGTTTGGTCAATTAGACCACAATCGCCATTCAGTGGCTGGCGTTTGGGGAAATCTAGTGGTGGAGCCTTGATGGCTCTGCTGACTTCCACTGGTCCCTCCATCTTGCCTTGACCCACGCAGCCTTGGAGGTATCAGATGTATGTTGTACGGAGCAGTTCTTGGGTGTGTGTGGCAAAGGCGCAAGTAGCGATCTTGTGGAGGAGGTGGAATTCACTCCTGTGCCTTTCCAGCAAGGGCCAACGTGGCTGCTTCTTGTCTGACCTCTGCTGGAGCGACACCTGTGAGGAAAGGCAGTTGGTTTGCTGGGTGCCTCGTAGACATCTCCAGACAGTCTGTAGGGCAGCGTTAAGTGCAGTGTCCAGCTTCTTGACATGGGGGCTACGGCACCTGACTGGAGCACAGTACTCTGCGGCTGAAAACACCAAGGCCTCGGTGGAAATGCGCAGTGTCTTCATATTTGGTCTGGACTGGGCTTAACACCTTTAGCTGACAAGTATCTTTTGATATGACTGAAAGCCCTGGAAAAAGCTAGTTTGTTGAACTTGACTTGGTGGTTTTTGTCAAACTTATATTTCTCAAAGTCAAGAATGAACTTTATTACTTAATAATTATCTTGTGTTGAAAGAGCAACGCAGTGCAATAGCACTGCAGTACTGGAGAACTCTGCTTATTTCTCAGGAGTGTGCTGCATGTTCTTTTCAGCTGTGCAGGCTAATTTACCATGAAGACAGTATGCAGAATAAAAGTGAGGTTTGCCTACTGTTGTACTGTCAGTCTATTGCACTGATTCACTGCAGACAGTCTTGTTGTGGTCTAGAGGTTGCTGAATTCCTCCCACTCTTTACTTTAAGCACATTATTTTTTCTTTGCTTTAATGCTTTTCATAAAAGCTGTAAATGGCCTGCTGCTCAATTCCCACAGATGCGAGTTTTGGCATAATAAGAAAGCCAAAAAGACGCTTTTACCCATGTGAGGACGCACTCTGGAGAGTGTGAATACTTTGGGGGTTTCCCCAAATTATGAGGGATGTTAAAATTAGACAAATGATTTTATTCATTAATCTTTTTGTTGAATGGACCCATGGTAAAACATCTCCCTCTTCACACTTGTAAAAACTGCACAATATGGATGTTTTCATGGTAATGCAAGGACACGTTGATCCAATGTGTATCTTGGACAAAAATAATGCGAACCATTACACTGTTACTGCACTCTTTATGCAACACAAGCAAAGTCTCTCTCTGTGTGTCTCTGAATCCATCTCCCTCTCCCCCACATTCACCCGCTCTGACGGCAACACTCCAGATTCATTACTTGCGAGATCTCCAGACCAATCTTGCACTTTCTCACAGCCCCCATACACACAATCTCACTACACCCCCACAACCATAACACACACACACACACTCTCTTCCCACCTCCTCACTGTTACCATCCATGTGTCATTGGCTGTTGCTAAGTTACAGGCCCCCACCAAGTTTTTTTTTTTTTTTTTTGTGGCCAATAAAAGCTTTGCCTTCACCACTGGTTTTGACAGATACCCCATTCTGTAGGAGCACTTTGTTTTTGCTTTAGCTTTATCTGTTCATTGCCTCTCCATGGTCACCACCTGTCCATCCACTTGCTTTCATGCATTTTCATGCTTTGATTTCAGGAAGGTTTTTTTTTTTTTTTTGGCTCCCAATCTCACTCTCTGTTTAGCTTCTTCTTTCCTTCCTCTATTTGGGAAATAGAACATAATGAGATGTAATTATTGAGGAAGCTTGAGACACAGAGAGTAGATCCAGCGCAGGTTTGCTTTAGTGACAGTTGGCATATTGTTGATGTGAAAGTGGAAACTGTTCAGATTTGTGTCACCAGCATTATACGCAGATTAATCCGCAGCACAGCTTTGTACACTTATGGGTTGCACACAGATACACAGCAGGCACTCACTTAAACTAACACACACGTACCCTGTCTAATTCAAGTGAACTCTGAGTGCGTGTGTGTGTGTTTGCGTCGAGCCTGTATGTACAGTGTGTGTGTGTGTGTATGCAGCAGATGGATGATGCTGCTTTCGAGGTCGTTAATAACCCAGTGTGTTCTCACAAGGGTAGACTCTGCAGAAATAGATGAGCACACACACACACACACACACACACACACACGCAATACATGCAGCTATTCTCATGTGCACACAAAAACATAAACACATAAGCAAGCATTTATACAGCAGCACGTGAGCCCTTAAAGACACACCCTCCAATATAGTATAGACAGGAGCACATGTTCACACATCCATACACAGATTTATGCACACACACACACACACACACACACACACACAAAGACTGAAATGTACACACACAAGTTTCAGGGTATAAGTGCACAGCTGCATGTGCATTTTGTAAGAGCCAACAGTGATAAAGAGCAAGCATATTGGCAAATGCACACATGAACATGTTCATGCTCTTGCACAGATATAGTAAATTACACACAGAAGACACTCTGCAGTGGTTCTGCAAGAAAGCTGACAGGGTGATCCATCTCCATTGTGAGGTGCAGTGTACTCTGGGAAAGCAGGCTGGACACTGCATAAGTGAGGGGCCAGAAACACACACACACACAACAAATGGGCACACAAAAGGTGCACAAACATATAACACACACACACACGGATGGATGAATTGTCGGTGCTGAGTGCAGAGATCACATCGGTGGGTTATTTCCAATAATAATTTAATGACTGATGGTGCACAGAATAAGGGTGCTGGTAGTAGGTAATATATAATATATAATACAGGTACTCCATCTACTATCACTGAGCCAAAGGAGCAATATATCTATGTTTATGGCCACTACATCTGATTTATTACGTGATAAATGCAGATTTAAAAAGCAAATCATCTGTTTTTATAGTGAGGTGTTATTTATTGCTGGTTTTAAAACATTCTTGTTGTACTCAAGCAGTTTTACAAAGAAAAAAACAACAATGTTGGGTCTAAAAATCACACTTCTGCAAAAGTAATTATTGCTAGCAATTTAGTATGCACTCAGATACACACACCAATAATGTAACTTTAGAAGTGTTGCAAAAAAGAAATGCAAATTAGGTGCATTTCCATCAACTGGTTTGGAGCAAATAAAGTAGGCTCGTTGCAAAGCGCAGTTCTGTCAGATGTTGGCAGTATAAGCTACAATTTATGGATGTCTGTAAACCACTAGTAAGAGGCTGCAAACCTGAGAGAAATGGAGCCCAGACTGTAACTAGCTGCACTCCATGAAGAAATACTGTCATGTTTTGGGAGAACTGAAAGAGTGATTCCAGAGAGAAGCAGACAGAGGGGTCTACAGTCTGTGTTTGAAGGATATATCCAGGATGTCAAACTGACTCAGCAGCAACAACAGGTTAAAAAGACAAAGATAGTTAGAAGCTAAAGCCGAACTATAGGCTACAGATCACAGTGTAAAAGTGAACCACCACATCACTGCTGATCACCACACAAGACAATGAATATAAAGCGAAACTTTTGGCTTTGGCTTCACCCCTGTGCTGCTGCAAGCACCCAGATGTTCAACTGCCGGCTGTGTAGGGATCTCCGGGGGAAGTCAAACAACGTTCATCTGCGCACACTGCGATGAGACACAGGTGGTTGAATATCAGCAAAGTTTCCCTGCTTCCCTTCACTGGTTCCTGTACAGCAGGATCGGTCTTTGTTTCACTGTTATAATCATTAAAAAGCAAAAGCAGCATGTGTATACATTCAGTAGGCTATATCTTCAGTAGCTAGCTAGCTAACCCTACACTTTCCAGGGTTTGATTTTGGTTTTGGAACAGAGAAGAAACGTATATCTGTTTCCAACCTCTCCAGGTAACGTGTATCATTAATACACGACGTGCCCCAGACACAACATTTAGCAAATCCAAATCCACAAAACCAGCCTGAAAATGAAGGAAATCTGAAACAACTGCATTAGAGTCAATGGAGCACAGCTGTGTTGTTGGACCCTGGTCTGAGCCAGTTAGAGGCAATGTTATGATTGGCCAGTCTGAGTCCTGGGGCATAACTTAGCAAAGGGTCAATTGTTCTTCATATCAGCTAGTATTGCCACGTTATATGCTGTCCTGAGATGAAGACAAATGAATGCAATGATACTGATGCATGGGAAGAGGCTGACAGCGAAAACAGCTGATCAGTCATTTAGCGCATTAACTCTTTTTTGGTTGAGACAAAAAAACATTTTAAGCAAACATTAAAACTTTTTTGCAGAAGTGAGAAGGTTTTACAACAGCATATACAGTAGTATGTTGTTGATACACAGGGTATATCATTTTAATGTAACTAGAGATCTACTTCAGTGGGAGTGAGCCTTGCTGATTGGGAGATCAGAGGTTGGCAGCTGGAGTAAAATGTATCACCAGAGGCCCATGCGGTAAATTAGATTATTTTGAAATTCATGAAGACATACCGTCACTTAGTGAAGACTTGGGTGAAGGCCATACAGGCTGCCACTGTAAAGGTATCCGTCAGTGAACAATTAAGGAGGAAAATGAGATGACATTTGCTTGCTCGAAGGTCACAGTCATGCCTCACCTTCTTAAGCCAAACATAACACACCTTGGGTAAAGGATCTGAACTCTAGATCTTCAGATATCATTTTAAAATGACTCCCATAATGCCATCACTGTGGGGTATTAGCAGTGGGTCAAGTCACCAGGTGATTCAAAGTGGTATCCACAGGAGTGAGTAGGAATGAACTTGAGTATTTCCTTGTGTCTTGAAACAGTAACAAACTCGAGTCAATTGTCCTCCATTATCTTCTCACTCTCCAATCATTCTTCCTCGCTTACTGCTGCTTCCTTCACACATTTATTTCCTTTCCACTGACTCATGTCTTCTACTGTCGTCTGTGATAATTTCCCTCATGTCTTTCTCTCTGCCTCTTTCTCCATCCCTCTTATAAGCTTATTTATGCGTGCGTGTGTGTGTGTCTGTGCAGTGATTTGCGTTGCTAATTGCTTCAGACGGGGCTGTAATAACACCGCTTCTTTTAAGTTATCTTAGTTTTAGTTCTTACAACTGCTAATCTGTGTGTCTGACCACTGCTAAATTCTGCTTTTTGATCCTCTTTAATGTGAACGCTGTAAACATCGCCGTTGCCTCTTGTTTTCCATTATCCTGTAAATGCATTATGTATGCAATGAAATAAAGGAGCTTTAGCTGGCTTTAGGGTACTTTAATCGCATCTTGTTTTTTTCTGACTGAAGAGTGCAGACTTAATCAGAAGAAAGTCCACTGTAATCGAAAGCAGACTCAGACTCTGCTTTTTCAGACGTGGTAAACACCGCAGCATTGCAGTCTGCTTTATTTACAATAAACACATTAGTGAGGACATTGCCTTGTTTCCATTGATTGGGTGTGAGACGCTGGAGAAAAATACAGTATGAGAAAGAAGCACAAGGGGCTGTCTTGAATCCTCACAGGTAGGGTCGATACGACCTGTGAAGGAGATTTCCCTTAGAAAATGGATGCGTGGGGTGTTTTTTGCAGCCGGTGTTGCTAATTGCTGCTTTCTTCAGAGCCCTCCAGTCATACTGATGGAAACCCTAAACTGTTTTCATTTCATCCAAAGCTACTGCACCTTTAACTGTGTCTGAAGTGCTTTGTGCATCTCTTACATTTTCTTCCCATAACTAATGACCATTCTCTTGAAAATAGTACATTTAAATCCCAGAATTTCAACACGCATTGCGATGTTGCATTCCAGACTGCTACAATATCTGCCCTAAACACATTGAAAAACACTCTGCCTGGGAGAAGCTGATTGATTCACAAATGCAAAGCGGAGATCATACTGTCAAGCAAAACAAAGAGACTGTCAGTATGTGTTTGCGCCTTACTTTGCGAAAACATAAAAACATAAACATTTGTCACTGCTGGAGACATCCCCAATGTTCTGGCAGCTTTAACAGTCACTTGTAGAAAATGAATATCAATGTAGAGCTCTCTAGTGTAATTACTGCAAAATGATGCTGGATGTGTTTTGTCTGTTACCTCGGACTTTCAGACATAAAGAAACATTATGCTCGATTTTAGTGACCTGACATTTAGCACAATGATGCTGTTGGTTTGGCATTTGGTGGGCGAATGCAATGTGTGGTCTGATTTAACAGTTAAATTTGACGGGCCTGCTCTGTTTTCCTCTATCCCGCAAACTTAAGAGCTTTGTCAAGACTGACTCAGCCGTCATTCCCTGTGATTAATAGTTTTCCTAATTGAAATAAAAAACGATGCATGAATGCAGCATGCTAAATAGACATTTCCTCCCTCAGATTCCAGCCCCTGGAGTTACTCTTTTGCATATGATTGGAATGACATGGCCTGTCAGCATGGTTTAATATAGTTTAATGAACTGCAACTCTATGTGGATGAAGCTAAAAGTGCTGAAGCAGCACAGTCTGCTTACCTTCAGTGCTGCTCTTTATTGCCAGCCTTTTCAGCACCAACCAACTGGGTACCAACTGGATGAAATGTGTTGCTGGTTTATAGGCTGTAACAAAGTTAGTCATTGGGTTTCACCTGTACTCACTCAAGTGGTTACATAATGGGTTGTGTGTTGGCTTGATGGGAATCCATGTATCAGCCCATAGTCTCACATAGTGAGATCTATAGTATCTAGTGCTGTGCCAGTGCTGCAGAGGTCTGACTCAACCCATCATAATTCTGCACTAAGAGAAAAAAACAAATAAAAGAACAATCACAGTCATCTTGGGTGGCGCTAAGCCTCGGATGCAGTGACAGCGCCCTCGCAAAACAGTGTCGGAAGGGAACTTATTTGAGGGAGAGGGGAGCGCTGGTATTAAAATCATACTTTACAATCCGCCCTTTTTTCCCAGGAGAGTCAGGATTTTTATTGCCCTCTCCCAGTTTCCTCCCGTGGTCATAGTTTTCCTGTATTTCTCCCAATTTATGGCAGATTTTTACATCTTTTTTGTTATCACAGCCTGTTTCTTACACTGTTCAATGTGTATAAGCCCTTCCTCCCCACTGGTGCTTCCCCTTCTCTCCCCTCTTCTCTGACCCTCTGGGGCTGGAGAGCGGCACATGTCGGACCTGCAAGAGTCAAGCGCAAATGCAGGTGGCCACCTCACCCCTGCGCAAGTCTGATTGGACATTCTTGCTGAGGTTTGAGGCTACACTGGGGGGGGCTGCCTTGCTCTCCTCTGTTGCTGCAGGGTACCCAACTGTCATCCAGAAACCGTATGCCTCATGTTCTGCATCGCTTATGCATCCAGGACCCAGGGGTGTGTGGAACAGGGAGGACAGCCAGCTGTGGGTCCCTGGCATGGGCCAAGCCTATACAGCCTGGCCTCCCTCCCTCCCTCTTTCAGCAGAGTACCCAGGGCATGAACCACAAACTAAACCAACTTACATATGTTTAACTTTAATCTGACTGTGCAGTGTACTTATTTTTGGTAATTTCATTCTCAAAATCTTCCCAGAATGCAGAAAACAAGGTCCCTGAAACTATATTTTTCAGGGAGAGGACCCAGAAATCCTCCACTTTAGTTTTGAAATCCTCCCTATTTGTGAGGTCTTAAGGTTGGCAAGTACAATGTAAGTGGTTAAATCCCTACAAAAGAAAAAGTAGCACAAGTTATGTGTGTATATTGCTAGTTCAGGGGTTGCTGTTGTTGTTTCACAGACAGTGCTTAATGAAGTGTGGAGATAGATCCGGCTATGCCAAACTAGTTTCATGTAATGACAGGGATTTTAAAAATACCCAGGAAGCGTGTTATCATATCAGATGGGCAGCCAACGACAGGCTTTATACCCACTGTCTTAACCCTGAGCCAGACTAATTGGGCCATGACTTGTCCAACTTGGGCACAGTTTGGATTTTATGCTGTCCAAAGATGGATCTAACACAACAATGAGCTCTGTGAAGGTTTAAAGTTCGCCACTGTTTGAGCTCTAATCATGCCGTATTTGATACATTTTGTATGCCACATACTCAGAGCTGTAGCCAAGACCACACTTGAGTTTAAGGCAAGTCAAGATCATTGTAGGAGTGTTTGAGTCAAGACCAAGACCAAGTCGCCTCAAGACTAAGTCATATCCAGGTCCACTTCTAAGAACCAAGTACCAAGGTTTGTCCAGTCAGTCTGTTTTTTCAGCGGTGCATGATTCCAAATATCATGCAGCATGAGACTCAGGAGTATGAGAGTGTATAAAACAGCCAGTCACGATTACAGCTGATTGAAACCAGGTGGAGTTTCATTGAGTTGGGCAGAACTGTCAAGCTCTACACTGCACTAAAGATGTCTCAACAGTTAGTATTTGCAGAGCATTAGATTGCCATTCAAATCATTGCCAACAACTATAATAGCCTAATCTAACTGGTAACAAGGGCAGACAGCTTGGATCTGTTTTCTCTTGTGTTATTAACTCTCCATAGCTGAGCGAGCACGGCAGTGACTAATGGCGGGTGACTGATCGCTATCATCTACACTGAATTACACAGAAAAACCCATACGTCCATAATTGAATAGCCTCAAAAACACACATAGTCTGGATGTGTGGGAGAGCCAAGTGAGGTGTGTCTAAATGTTTAAAACAGAACACTCACTGTAGAGTTGCGCTGTACACATGCAAGCAGGATGAGTGGGTGAACCAAGTGAGGGATGTGTGCGTTTACATTAATTATCGGTACTAATTTCTGCAACAAAAATGTATCAAAATTACTTAACAATAAAGCTATTGTAAAAGTGAGAGACACAGGGTGAGGGACAGATAACAGGGGGATAAACACAAAGTGAGCATGGAGAGTCTGAAAAAAAGATAGAAGAAGAATAAGGTAGAGAGCCTGCAAAAAAGATGATCATGAGAAAAGAAAGTGAGTAAAAATGTAAGCCAGAGATGTGAAGGGCAAATTAGGAATGAGAAGAATTAAGCGGGACTTATACTTGTAGGACATTGTACCTGCAGCGTAGGTTCTGCGTCGATGTAGAGCCTACATCATACCCTACATGTAAGCCTGACGTTCACCTCCCCAGAAATGTGACTTCATGTAGCAGTGATATAGACTTCCTGTCTATTTTTGTAAGCTGAAACCATTTCCCTCGGTGGAAACAAAGCTTTTATTTACTTTAATTTTAGAGATGAGAACCAATAACTTGTGAAGACAATAAAGCCTCCACAAAACAGCATTTTAAGTCTAGTGTGTGATTTATCCTTCGGGATTTATCCTGGCTTCATATAGCAGTAGTAGAGGAAAAGTTTGCTAGCTGCTAGGCTAATTTATACAATGTAAAATGCCATTAGCTTGTGCTAATAACATTAGCATGTTACATTTGGTTGTTGGCACTGGGAGCAGTGGTTAGCATTGTTGCCTCACAGCAAGAGGGTGCCTGCTTCGAACCAAGGGTGGGGGAGCCTTTCTGTGTGGTGTTCACATGTTCTGGTTGTCTGTCTCTCTGTGTAAGCCCTGTGACAGTCTGGCGACCTCTCCTGGGTGTAGTGCGCCTCTCACCCAATGTCAGCTGGGATTGTTTGGAAAACGTGTTTAGTATAAGACAGTTGTTTTGTCGGTGAACCTTGTGAGTTGTAATGGAGCCAAATTTTGTAAAGTTACCTTTGTTAAATGTAGCTGTTGTCCCTGGCTTCATATGAGTGGAGGAAAAGTCTGCTAGCCGCTAGGCTAATTTATACAATGTTACATGTCATAGGCTTGTGCTAATAGCATTTGCATATTGTATTTGTGGGGTGTATCTGTGAATGCTGCAGGTTATAGTGAAGCTGATTTGTCTACTTGTGTTTGAAATTGTCGCTATTAAGCCATGTTTAATGTGTGTATTCAATCAACTAAACTTTACAGCACTTCACAGACACAGACACACATCAAGTATAAATGCTCACAACGGCGTAGGCCACGTGCGTAGGCTAGGGCGTAGGCTTTGCATAGAGCTGACGCATCTCACTTAACACCTTCTGCAGGAACCATGCTTTTTAAGTGAAGGTTTAAGAGAAGGGAAAAAAAGGGAGAGCTGAGAGGGAGGTAGAAAAACCAAGATGATGACAAGAAGAGGAATGTATGATAGATGAGGAGAGGGAAAATTAGTTAGGGTGAAAGAAAATGTATTGATTACAGAGGATGACGGACAGCTAGGGTACATCATCGAAAGTGAGGCAGGATCAAGTGATATTTAAATGATGACAAGAATGAGAAATTGTGAGCAAATTACTTCCTATTGTTCGCACAACGTGATGTATTCACATGGGTGTAAAAGGGATGATGGAGTGAGTGAAGAGTGAGGAGAGAAAGCATGGAGTATGACTGAGGGAACAACAGGTGAATAATGTGGTGGATGAAGAGAATGGGGGATGGCTCTGGGAATAATCAAGAGTAATGGGGAGAAATATAGTGAATGACAAAGAAAAATGAGAGGGAGAAAAATGGAAAGGCTGATAGAGGAACTAACGTGCCTGCCTGTACGTAATGTGTACAGGTAATCATTTCTTCTCGTTTCACATAGCGGGAAGACGGAGAACAGGAAGTATCAAATTGCAATGTGTCTATTTTTAGGCGGCCTGTAAGATTGTATGCACTCTACTCTCTTTCTATATGTTGGGCAGATTCACTTTATTGGATAATAAACCGGGATATCTCAGATAAAGACAGAAAAAGCATATAGCAACATCTTTTATCTTTTCATGCTGCAGTACATTGTCATCCCTTAATAAAAATGTTCTGCTCAGGGTTTTAGGAGTATCAAGGGAGGAGCAGAATGGAAGGGTAGTACTTTACACAGGCCTCCTACTGAACACAGGTTCAATGCTATTGATTAGCCTGGCGGTCGGACTGAGCAGGCTAATATACTGCTGCCCACTGGTACACACACATATCACACCATGAGTTTTGAGTCATGTTGGAGAGTGAAAATGGTTCCATATTTAGCCGCCTTGTTAAAATCTCACAGGTGGAATTTGATCCTTAATGACGTCAGTGACATTTTGAGTCCCTCGCCGTTTTACAGCAAAGACAACTCTAATTGCAAGAAGGATGTGACCCTTTCTATCTGTGTAATGAAACTGAGATAAATTCAAGTAGCCAAGTCAGATTGATTCATCCTCATGTGCAACATGGTTTTAATCAAAAGCCAGATTCATTTTGTGTAAGATCACACCAAATAAACAGGGTTATGAGTCATACCTACATTTCTAAGACACTACAGGAAAACCTGTTTAATGAAGTCGTAAAATAACGTGCTCATGACAGTTGTTTATCATGAGATGGTTGGAGATGGTCATTTACAGTCTTGGTGTACGATTGTGCTGTGTAAAAGTTGTTGACTGCAGTGCAGGGTGATAACTATGATATTAAATGGCTTCAACAATGAGAGCAGGAAAACTGATTCCAAAGCGATGATCCTTGTGACAATCTTGCTCTTTTGCACAGGATGTGCATTACAAGAAACAGAAAAGAGTTTGGGATAGTCTCTAGTCCATTGACATCCCAACCCTCATCTATGGTTATGAGCTATGAGTAATCACTGAAAGAATGAGATTGCAGATACAAGCGGCCGAAATACGTGTCCTCAGAGGGGTGGCTGGGCTCAGCTCAGAGACAGGGTATGGAGCTCAGACATCCGGAAGGAGATCAGGGTAGAGCCGGTGTTCCTTCGCGTGGAAAGGGGTCAGTTGAGGTGGTTCGGGCATCTGATCAAGTACATCCTTGGCGCCTCCTGTTAGAGGTGTTCCAGGCACGTCCCACTGGCAGGAGGCCCCGGGGCAGACCCAGAACATGCTGGAGGGATTATATATCCTGCCTGGCCTGGGAACGCCGCGGGGTCCCCCAGGAGTGTTTGTCTGTGAATGTTGTGAGTTAAGGGAAACCGATTTGTCTACTTGTGTTTGATAATAGCGGCTGCTGAGGGTATAACAGTATGTTTATTCATCCCGGACCATTCGGCTCAGTATGCATTGTACGTCTGGTTTGCCCTTTTGACCCAAACTGTCAAACTAGTCTGTTTATGTCTACTACCCGCACATGCAGAATAGATATTTTGGAGCTCATTCTTTCTCTGGTACGTTCTGGCAGCGTACTGGTTGCTCACCCCCAGCTGTAGTATTCTGGTTGGCTTAGCAGGGTTAACCAGGTTAGTCAAGCTCAATAGACAAAGATTTGTGTCAAAACACCGACATCTGAATGTATCAATTACAGACAAACAGGAAGGCGACTCTTTGAGACCATGCTGAAAATAACAAATACTATGGAGTGTTTATCATTGCATACATGCAACCAAACTCACATAATACTGCAACTTACTTCATGGAGAAAACCAAATTCAGCCTGGTGGTCTACTGAAGCCTTACAGGAAAGCATGAATGGTTTATTATTAACCATATTTACTGTTTATGATGCACAAATAGTTGCAGATTTACTCATAGCTATGCAATTCCGTCACTGCAGTTTTGAGCAGACACGCTTCTGTTGTACTGCATCACGTCATCGCAGACAGAGATCAACTTATATTGCCACTGTATTATGTTGCGTCAGATGCTGCTTTTGTAACACCTGTTAAAACGACATTGACAGGTGTTGCTGGAAACACATTCCGAGCGAGGAAGAGATCGTCCTGAGGGGGTTTAAGTGCTGTAAACTGGAAAGAGAAAAATCTGTCTGACAAGTTTTGTTGGAACTGTTTTAAATTGGGTGCGCGTCCCTCAAGTCCCAAGAGTGTCATCATGGCCAGTACTATTAATTGAACTGTTTATATTAAAAAAAAAGTCCAGAATACTAAGAGCACATGTGGATGTGTGCGTTTAAGAGGCCTATATTCATACAAGATGCTGTGGATAAGAGATGCAAGACTGTTACACATATTCACCTCACCTTTTTACACCTCCTGCCTATATTACATCTTGCCAAAATATCAAACAGGTACCGGCGAGGAAAAATCCCCAGTGTGCCTCAGGAAAATGCCAGCTCACCGTACAGCCGCACAATGATAGAGCCCATTATGAGCTCACAGCATTGTGTAATTTACTCCGGGTCCCAAGCAGGGCCATGATCTACTTCTCGCTCTCCTCTCTCTATCCTGACGTTATTGTTAAGTTTTAAATAAAAAGGAGTTATTGTAAAGGGATTATTCAAGGGGAGTGCTCAATAGTAGCTTGGCTGTGGAATTGCATGTTTAAGTCAACAGTGTAAGCAGCAATAACATTATTATACAATATAAACCCACAGAAATATTCTGGTAGTGGTGTTGAACTATCTTGTTTTCTGTCTGGAAAAAGAATACATGGGACATACATGGGCATTAGAGCTGCACAGCTGATGAAAATATTATTGAAACCGCATTATGGCTAAGTGCAATATCCAAATCGGAGGAGATGAAATGTTTTAATAATGGTAAAAATGTGTCCCAATATACATTATAAATGAAGCATTGTGGTGGTACAGAGTTGCCCGAGCCTGTTAATCATATTGAAGACATAAGGGAACATGCTTGTTTGATACAGACAACCCTCAAAAATCTCATTATCAGTTTAATATTTTCTCAGTGAAAATGAAATGCAAAATTTCCACTAAAACATCGAGACTCATACTGCATTCGTAATATCTGTCAAATTATTCCCAATGCAAGTTTTTATTTATTTATTTATTTATCATTATTATTATCTTGCATATCATGCAGTTATAATTGACATCTTGTAGAAGTTAGGAAAAGGGATCCTTCATTTTGCCAAACACAGGCACAGGCAGGGACTAGTTTAATGTGGCTTCACATAAAATGACAAAGAAACTATGTGGAAGAACTGTATGACTGCACACAGGCTGTTTAATTATTCATCACGTTGTGGTGTGGTACATTATAGTTTTTACACTATGTGTGTGTGACGAGTCACCCAGTCACACACACATTCATACACTGGTGGCCAAGGCTACCATACAAGGTGCCACCTGCTACTCACACAACGATGGAACAGCCATCAGAAGCAATTTGAGATTCAGTATCTTGCTCAAGGCTACTTCAACATGCGGACTGAGGGAGCCGCGGATTTAGCTCTGGTCTGGTTCTTGTTTATACTGACTTTTTACAAATGAACCAAAAAGACTGAACATGAGGTTATACTGATTGGACACTTTCCGTGATTGTCGCCCTGCATCATCAGGACCCACGGGTGGAAATCAAACTCCGCTGACTGACAGAAGTGAAAGCAGAATTTTTTCTTCGGATGGGTATATTTATGTCCCCTGGCATCACAAAGAGCTCATGAGGAAATAACTGATTATAAGAATTATTAGTATAATTAGACTGCAAATTGACCACCTAATAATGACTAACAGGTAGAGACAGGACGAGAAGGAGGCGTCTTGTACAGTAATGATTCTGGGCTTGTTACTGTGGAATCACTGTCACGCAGTTTTTAATGGACTTAATGAAGTGAAAAAGTACAGAGTCTGATGCAAGCACAGCAGTTTGAACAGCTTTTTAACGATTAATCAGGAGAAATACCTGGACTGACATGCCTACACGGTTACCAAATCATTCACATAATTAGGTTATATACATGGCTATACACAGATCAATAGGAGATCATGGACACATTTCACGTAATCAGATGGATTTATTGGTAGTTTGGCTTTTGAAATCATGCTAAAATCACATACTTTACCTGCTATCATAAAATCCTGGGGTTAGTTTGTTTGCTTTCACACCAGCGCCAATGATCCGTACCGACCAGGCAAACAGACGCAAGTTTGATTTAAACAAACTCAACAGGTTAGATGTTCAAGCATTTTTTTAAATTTTTTTATGGGAATGATAGAATAAAAAGGAATCTCTGATTTTGTTGAGTCTACAGAGGGCTTTATATATTCTTAAACACTTCTTTGTCTCAACTGTTTCTCTTCTTTTTACCAAGTACTGTGGTTTCCTGCCAGTTGCATTGTCTTGAGGAAGGCTATCTTTGTATCTACTTAAACTCATCCCTCATTTTCCTTCTGTTTTCCAGTTGCCCTGTTCCCAGTGGAGGATAATGGAGCGGCTGTGGTTCTCTTTGCTGTTGCTGGCAGCAGCATGCAGGGGACAGCCGTGTCCGAAACGCTGTATGTGCCAGAGCCTTTCTCCATCGCTCGCTATCCTCTGCTCCAAGACGGGCTTGCTGTTTGTTCCTGCTGCCATTGACCGACGCACCGTGGAGCTACGGCTTCAAGAGAACTTCATAACAGGTAACACATCTGCCATACTGCCCTGTATTGCATTGTTACCACCAAGCATGGCAGGGCATTAGAGAGCGTTAAGACATTCAAGGCATGGCCCAGTCTGTTCATCCTCACCAATCACTGCCTTAAATAATTTCTTCAAGGAGGAACTTGCTGCATGCTACAATTTTAAGCAGTAGCGGCTGTAGCAAAATGCAAAAGAGTGAGTAATGTATTCACAGGTTAAATATGCAGCTGAAATTCAAAGGGAACACTGGATGCAGTGAGTGAGTGTGTCATGCGAATGATAGCGCTGAAAACAAATGTTGGCTCAAGTCACACTTCCTTTTTGTTGGACATGACAATAAGTAATATTTCTTATGAGTCTGGGTATTTCTTTTTAAGTTTCATACTTTGAAACTTTTTTGTTCTGTCGTTCAGTCTAGCAAATCTCATTCATGATTCATCTCCTCCTTATATCAAAGCGCTCTCTCGGATACTTTGAAACATACTTATTTTTAAGAACTGAAGTGTTGCTTTATCCTTTTATTTTAATCTGGATTCCCATTAGCTCCCACCAAGGCAGCCTCCTAATCTTCCCAGGCTCCACTTAAAAGAAACTCCATTCCATAGTTCTCCAAAACAAAAGACACACAAGCTAAAAAAAGACTGCCTTCACACAGTCCAGAGAGATAATTTGATGCGCCATTAACAACATCACACAGCCACAGTTATTTAAGTCACATCGTGCATGTCCAAATCAATTTCAGTTGAGCTATACCCTGTGCAAAACCGAAGATTCTGTATCTCATTTAGGGCAACAGATTCTCTCTGCTGTCAGCGGAGGTTCTTAATATATTGTGCCAAAATGTTAATTTTACAGAAATTAATAAAACATACTTGGTATCATGGGGTTCAGACTTTGAACTCTAAGGCTAATTAGGTATAGGCTTGTCTATGTAAATTTAACACGATGGTTTGCATGTGACCAAACGTGACCATCAGAATGTTCAGCAGAAAAGCGGAAATGTATCCTGTCACTACATTTTCCTGTGCTTATACTTCTCCTCCCTGTCCAGCTCAGAAAAATATTTTTGTAGAAAGCTACAAACCTGAACTATCTTTTCTATGCTCAGGCAGGCATCTATACTTTAGAACCTATTTGTTGTACATGCACCTTTTAACTTCCCATTTTTTCCCCATAATACTGTATCTATGTAATATATCCGGCCACTTAGGACTCAGTTGATGGAGTATCTCTTTGTGTTTACTCTGCTCACTCCCAGCTGTCCGAAGAAAGGACTTTGCCAACATGACCAGTCTGCTACATCTGACCCTGTCCAGAAACACCATCAGTCAAATTCTCCCTTCAGCCTTCAGTGACCTGCGGCGACTCAGAGCACTCCACCTAGACTCTAACAGATTAACAGTGATCAAGGTGAGGCTAATGGATGGATGACTGGATGGATTAATGAATAGTCAGATGGATCACCGGACTGATAAATAGACTTAGAGAGGAGAAGTTTGGATGGGCGGTTAATCAATAGATGCCATTGAACGATAGGGCAGCAGTGTAAGAAAGACAGACGTAAAAGTAAAGTAGATAGATAGTAGGTAGACAGCATCTCTGTTATGATATTACTGTGATGCCTCTCACAGCATTTTACTTTCTCCACCAACTAGGATGACCATTTTAAGGGCCTGACAAACCTTCGTCACCTAATCCTTGCTAACAACCAGCTCCACTCCATATCCCCCCATGCCTTTGATGACTTCCTGTCCACATTGGAGGATCTCGACCTCAGCTACAACAACCTTGCCCAGGCGCCCTGGGACACGATCGGGCGCCTAACCAACGTCAATACCCTAAATATGGATCACAACCTCATAGAGAATGTTCCCCAGGGAGTTTTCACCAACCTGCACAAACTGGCAAGGTAAATGGATAGATGAGTGGATGCACAAGCAAGTTTACTGATCAGCCAATGAGTTACTGTTGATTTAATGATAATACACAAGTCTGTCCCTCACTCTTCTGGTCCACCTCTTCTCTTCTCCCTACCCTGTCCTTTTACAGGTTAGACATGACGTCCAACAAGCTGAAGAAAATTCCCCCGGACCCTTTGTTCCTGAGAATCCCAGTTTATGCCAAGTCCAGAGGCTCCCCCCTCACCTCCCTGGTGTTAAGTTTTGGTGGCAACCCCCTTCACTGTAACTGTGAACTTCTGTGGTTAAGAAGACTGACCAGAGAAGATGACCTCGAGACATGCGCCTCTCCCCCTGACCTCAGTGCCAAGTACTTCTGGACGATACCTGAAGAGGTGACATTATGAGCACTTGCAGGAAACTAATAAAAAAAGTTGTCCTTGAAACAAAAGCAGACCATAAAATTTTTTAAATAATTATAATTGTAATATAAACAATGACCTTATTCATTTTTGCCCTGTAGGAGTTTATTTGTGATCCACCAGTTCTGACCCGGAAGTCACCTCATACAGTGGCAATGGAAGGTCAGCCAGCAAGCCTCAAGTGCAAAGCAAATGGCGACCCAGAGCCTGAAGTCCACTGGATCAGCCCTGAAGGGCGACTTATATCTAATGGCTCCAGGTACTGACATTCTCTCTACGCACTCACTCCACTGTTTAATCTACAATGAATTACTTTTCTCCAAAGGCCTATAAGTTTCTCAAAATTAAAGACAAGGTGTTAATTTAGGGCATGTGACTTGTCCTCTGAGAGCACCTCTCAATATTCAATGATGTCAGAAACCTGGCAACCCAGTTGGCAGGTGTACGAGAGGGGCTGTTTAAATATTCCTCCCTGCACGGCTCCAACTCAGTGCTATGTGCCAATGTGCAACCGAGTCAGAAAGTCAGACAGTGTGTCTCACATAATTTTTGTCTTGGCTGTAGTAGAAGGGCGTGGGCACATGACTCGTGTGGGCCAACTCTGAATCAGGATTAGAAGGCAGTTGTTGAGGTCACACCTTTCTCACATTTCCATCTGGTGACCTAGTTGGCATACATGTCAAATATCCTTCTAGTTAGGATTTTGCATGTACAACACCTGTTATAAAATGACTGATAGTGTTTTGAGATCTATTGTCACAGCCCTTTTTTTTTACGTATTTTTTGGTATTTTTTTTTAATCAAGAATGGCTCATTTATGGATTATGAAAAGTTGTTGGATTTTTGTTGGAACAGCAATACTGATGGGGATGAAGCCCACAAGCAGTCAGCAACATAGCCCCTCAGCTTGGCAATAACTGCACTGTAGTTTGGATAAATGCTGGTGGTGGAAGTTGGCAGCAGCATCAAGTGCTGGAAGCAGCAAAGTACAGGTGCGACTAAATTGGTTGATAAGGAGAACTATGATTAGCAATTGGCACATGCACGGGTTTATAGTGATTGGAAGGTGTGGACCAGAAGGGATATCCCTCTAAAACTGAAACTTAGCAAAAAAAGGTGGATGTTTATGCAACCAGAGGTAATTGAATGAATGACAAGCGATAAGGCCTGGCTCATGGTAATATGATGTTCTGACGACGGCCTCATACTCGTGAAATTTTTACAGTATATGTTTGTCACTTTGAGTTATTGTATTGTTTGGTTAATTGAATTAATTAACTTAACGATACATCTCAATTTGTTTCAGAACATTGGTCTTTCCTAATGGAAGCCTGGAGATCAACGTAACATCCCTGAAGGACTCAGGTAACTTCACCTGCATTGCCTCCAACGCGGCAGGTGAATCCACAGGGAGGGTAGAGCTAGTCGTGACAGCGATGCCCCATCTGGCGAACAGCACAAGCCGCAGCCGAGACCCGTCCTCTGAACCCGCACCCTCCGACATCCTAACCTCCTCGAAGGTCGCGCTGCCTAACAATGAGACAAGAGGAGCAGACCGGAGGGTCTCATTGGTGGAACTGACAGGGAACTCTGCCCTCATTAGATGGAGCAGTCAGACTCCTACAACTGGAGTCAGGATGTTCCAGGTCCAGTACAACAGCTCCGGGGATGACACGCTGGTTTACAGGTCTGTCTCTCTACACTGTCAATTTATGATCTGTCTGTCTGTTTTTAGTATCAATGAACTCTTTAAGGAGTATTGGTAAAAAGCATTTCTGTGCCTGTGTGAGTTTGTCAGTGTGGGCATGTGTATGTGTGTGTGGAGTTGTGTGTAAGTTAATCAGGAGGCATCAGCCGCCACTATGACGATGAGGGCAGACGATAGATGACACAAGTGAAGATTAGCCAGTCATCCAGTCGTAAAAGTCCAATCATATGAAATGATAACGTTGTCTGTAAGTGGAAAAGTGCCATTGCTGGGATCGCTGGGCCTGGGCTGAACGTTAGGAGTGTGGCTGTTTTAATTTTGTGGGTTTGATTTAGTGCTGCGTTGATGTGCCGAAGACATTTATCGACTCTTTTTGTCATAACCTATCCACATCTGACTGTCACCCCTTTAACCGGTGACTACAACATTTGATAAAATGTAATAGTTTCAATGTAGAAAGAAGGAATAATTGAATTGATCACTGAAACAAACGGGTAAGCTTTCTGTTTTGTGTGCACAACATGCTACAGCACGTACGGTATGCTGTTGACCCAAGTCTAAATAAAATGGAAATGAACACTAATTAGTGGACTGAAAGAGCAGTTCAAGGAATTATGGTAAATCTTGTTGATAGTGGTATCATTGCAACCATAGAATACTTTTTGTTTTATCATTAAAATGAGCCTCATTTAATGCACCTCATTTGATTAGGTAGGAAGGTCATTGTGTAGCAAATCATGTTAACCATAAAACACACATTGTTGTAGTACTTAGAATCCTTCTTGGTCTGATGACCACTTTTTGAAGGTCTTGGTCTCGTCTCAGACTCAACCACATTTTTACTTGGCCTTGTCTTGGTCTCAAACAAAGAGGACTCAAGATTTTATTTCAAGACCAATCAAGACCAACCGTGGAGATATCACTAAATTGCCCGCACAATAAAGATGGTTAAGTTGATTAAAGGGGATCCATGTCATTGGTTCGACAGCCCATTGATTCGACATCCCATTAGTCCGACTGTCCGTGGTGCTGAACAGCTCACGGCGGGCATACGGTGCGCCGCGACCGGCTTGAGGCGGAGCAGGATCACGGCTTATGTGTTTGTCACTTTCTTTTTCATTTTAACCCACACCATGATCTTTTCCTGACCCTAACCAAGTGGTTTTTGTGCCTAAACCTAACCAGACCTTAACCACAGGGCATCGTGATGATTTCGGAACAGACTTGAGTTTAATACGGTCGGAACAATGGGCTGTCGAACCAATGGGCAGTTCCCGATTATAGGTCCTTAGTGTATTTGTTTGCATTTGTTAGCTGACAGAAAAGGAAATTCTTACACTTAAAATTGACTCTTACAGTGCCTTTTGATTGTTTTATCAAGACATCTCTCAGGGTGCACAAATGAAGAGTAACCTTCATGTTTTCAGTGGGTGTTTTTATGGGAATGTCGATCTTTCAGATCAATTTGTGGAGTGCCTAAGGTTTGCATGTTCCACATTTTATAATAACTGTTTATTGCAGTGTGGGACATGCTCTGGCCTGGTCTTTGCTTTGACTCAGTCTTGCCCTGCCTTGGTCTTGGTCTTGACCTGGCCTCAACCACTCAAAGCCTAGACCTTGGCTCGGTCTTGGTTCAGTCTGGGCATCGTCATGACTTAGTTTCTGTGGTCTTGACTACAACTCTGCTGGAACTACAGTAAGGGCATGTTAGACTTTCATGTCTACATACTTAAATAACTTAAATAAATGGTCCAATTGGTGCGTTTGATATGTATCGACAAGTCAGCTTTCTTGTATCATGATGTTCCCATAACAACAGCAGCAAAATATTTGATGCCAGACTGTTGTGGTCATCTAGCTGGAGGAGAAGAAACATAGTTTAATTACCACTGAGCAGTTAAATTCTCCTCTAAATCTTGGTGGTCGTGGGGAATCTTCCACATTCTCTCTATCTGCAGCGAACTGGCAACATTATTGCCCAAATCTCTCAGAGAGCCTGGTAAAGCCCTGTTTATTTTCAGTTCTGAGGTGTTTTCATATGTTGTAGAGTTGCCATGGCAACAGGTTGGGAAAATCTCCCAGATCTTGTTATGAGTGACAGGTGGCTTTAATACTATTACAGACGAGTGCTGCGATCTATTAATTTATTTCATTTTTTCAGAGGTGCAAATGAAATGGCCAAATATATCACTCTGTCTTCTATGATTACAGAAATAAATCAAAAATGTCTTCACTGCCCTACAGAATTATCTGATAACCAATTTAGCACTTCTTGGCCTTTTTACTCTTGATCAACAGCTGAAATTGTCTCTCGGGGAAAAGCAATACTTGAAAGAAGGACCTGTGAGAGAATATGTCAAAGACATCCACACTGACAGGGGAATCACACAGTGCCTCTTAATTTGTGAACAGTCAACACTTGTGTGATATGGAAATGGGGGTCTCTACTGCAAAGTGATTATGATGTTATTTCTAAGCTAGAGAGGACACTTGTATATTCAGACAGTTCAGCTTGCTGTGACAGGCAAGTGGCTTCTTACAATTCTGAGCATGGCAGCCGCTATCCTGCATGGCAGCCTCCCATCTTCACCTGCCTGTTCGAGGTTGGAGGCAGTTCGTGGGCACAGCGGCCTTGTGGGTACAAAATACATTGCGTGCTGGTCAGGTGTAGGTGTGTGCAGAGGTCTGCGTGGGAAGCTGTCAATCTTATGTGTCTCATGTTATCAAGCAGTTTGTCTGGGCCTTAAATGGGCATCTACCTGAGGCCGCAGCATACCAGCAGGTAGCATTTATCGCATAACAACTCTTTACATTTGCAGCCATATATAGCCTCTATACAGTCTTTTACAGACTGTGGCGGAGTCCGCCATTCCTGTGCAGGATTTGCAAAAAAAGCTTAATGCATGTAATCTAGCACAATTGTATCTAATTGCTACCACTTTTTACTGTTTGCTCTCTTTACAACATGTAAGAGCTTCAGTAAGTGTTAATGCAAACATTAACTCCTACTGCTGCTGCTTCACATTGTTCAGCTGGTGAAACACTGGACAGCTATTATTGTGAAGCAGCCACAGGAAACACACTGTGTTCGTTGTGTGTGCTCATCTGTTCATCAAAACTGCATCTACAAAACATAACAATGGCATTTTTTGGCAGCGGGCCATCTTTAATTTGTCGCAAAGAATAATGGAACAAAAATAAAGAAACCACATTGAGATGAAGAGCTGCAGGTGACAGACTGTCAACATCCTACAAGGTCACCAACTTAACTGTGTCCTCCTGTTGTGTGGGAAACTTACTGCACTGCGGGGCATGAAGCCACTTTGCAGTTGCAATCATGTTTGACTGTCTTCTTTATTAAAACAATGTTTAAGAGTTTGTTTGGCTGTGCCGTAAACACACACACACACACCAATTTCTCTGCTGTTGTTTTTCTGACAAAGTAGCTGCTTATGAGTGTTTGCTGTAGTATTAAACCACACTTGCTGCTGTCCTGGTAACCACAAGTGTCGCCAAATCAACCAGGACTGAAATCTTGCAGATTAGACTAAAACTTGGATTCAACAAAAAGTACAACAATAAAAAAAAATTGTGTGACTATTTCAGTGCAGGGAAATCTACCCACTGTCAAACAAATGACAGCATTAGAAATAGGATGAATGTAGGCTGTGGTAAAGCACATGAAAAAAACATGGCTGTGTGATTTCCTGTTGCTTAGTCTTAATCTTAAATGCCTCGCCTATATCATAATACCCCTGTCTGATCCATCATGTAGCCTAATCCACATGAGCTCATGTTGCAGTTCAAAAGTATGTCATGTTGCATAAGAATAATTTGCTGTAATCTTACTTCATCACATAGATCATGACTAAATTATGACGGATACAGCACAGGAAGTTGCAGGCTACTGTCACATTAAAGCCCCCCTCCAGCTAGTTTTACTTCCTGTTTAAAGGTTAATGTTTCTTAAACAGAGAATGGGGTGTGGTTAATAGTTATACGTAGCGTTAATCCATTTGCATAGCAACAAGAATGCAGCTGCAGTATTGGAAAGCAGCAACTGGCACTTAATTTGCGCTAAACAATTAGCGCAACACACCGACTCTTTCTCTCTCTGTCACTAGCTCTATTCTTCACCGTCTCCTCCTGCAGCAGCTGTCGGTTGTGTATCGACGAAACGCCGTCTGGCTGCTGCTGCTGCATGGAGGAGCAGCCACAGTGCACCGCAGGAGGGATAGCCTTGTTGCTGAGGTCTGGTGTTTGAAACAGAGTTATGGGACATTTTGGAGGTGCACTGGGCGCTCTCACCTCAGCTCAGCAATGACTCTACCCCGGGCAGCAGTGTTATTCTTTTTAAGTTTTTTTGATGTTTAAGAAGACTTTTTGAATCAAAGTTGTGCACTTTACCGCATCTGTTGGGGGTTGTGGCCGCTGGTGGATGGTACAAACTTTCAACATGTCCCAAAACTGAAATTCAGATGGTGGACCTTGGTGCTCTGTGGCCAAGAGAAAGTAGAGAACGAGTGGGCCTGTGGGACTTTGTGTAATTCACTGTGTTGATTGCAGCTGTTCACAGCACATAGGCTATAAATGCCATTTAGAAAATAAGCAGCTTGGGTTGCCCCCGACTAAGAATTTTCCTAGTCGACCAATAGTAGTCATTTAGAGCCATTAGTTGACAAGTCGCCCACATGTTTATGATATTAATTTAATGATCAAATTATATATTTTGGGCAGGGCAACACAATGGTTCGAGTTGAAGGTGTGAGAAAGAATAGTATCAGTAACATTGTTAACACTGTGCTACATTACAGAGAAATACAAAACCGTACTAATGAACCTTCATTAATATAGGCCTATATTTTATCTACAAGTGCACGTCACACACTGAGCGAGCCGCCTGTTAATGACGCTGTTGGCAAAGCAGTAATGATTGTGCTAAGTGGCTAAAGGGCATGTAGCTACTGACATGTTTCAGATGATACGTCATGTTTGTAGTCGACCGATGAAGATGAGTTTACGTATCACCTTGGGTTCGTCCTTCACCTTCTCTAAATGATCCCACACTTGGATTTCCTGCCCGACACGTTATTAACTAGCCTGTGGAATAACCGCAGGTACCAGCCCTATAAACAACACACTAGACATAGATGGAGGGCGACTCCACAGATAGATATGACTAGGACTATCATGCTACAAGGATGATACATGACTGCTGATTCTACTATAGTCATATGTCGTCTTTTTGTTGTAGGGTAAACCTTTTTTTTTTTTTTTAAACTTGGAGCATGGAATTAAATAATTTGTCTTTTTTTTGTCAAAAAAATATCTGGCAAACAGTGATGCTAAACAACATTGTCAGAACATGACTCAGAAAAACATGAAATATCATACAAATGTCAAAATACACTGTAGGGGGGCTTTAACGTCCATTAGAAGGCACCATCATTGCTCCGGCTGAGTATGAGAAGAGAAATAAAACCGCCCTGAGTGTATCTGTGTGCATGTGTATACAGTTCTCCTCTGCCTTTCTTTGGTCAATATCCATTAGGATGGGTGAGACTCGATGCCATGAAGAGAAAATAAGTGAGGGGTGGGGGGGAGAAGCAGCAGGGAAGGCAGAAAATGGGGAAAGACAAAGCAGCATTTTGGTGCTGCAAGAAGAAGAAGGCATAAGCCTAACAAATTTATTGAGCTTTTTGTTTTGGTTTGTTACATACTAACAGCATATCTGAAAGATGGATCCATGTTGTTAAAGCATCTGATTAGAATTCATGGAAAAAATAAATCAAAGTGTCGTCGTAATTAGAAAGCGGAAAGACTGCTTTGTGACAGATGTGTTAGATGAAGACTTTTTTTTTTTAATCTATTTTATCTGCTTTCTGTTATCGATGTCACATGGTGTTTTAATCAGATCAGACAGCATTTAAATTAACTCTCTGGTGTTTCACGCACATATAATGTATTCTAAAATTACTGCATAATAATTGCTACAATTTTTGATTTTTTTCCCCTTTATCTTCCCCGCTGAGTAAATTACTCAGTCCAGAGCATTCAGATCACAGCATCGTGTGATCTATACACTGCCCTTGGTGTCCTTTTTATTTAACTTTTATTTAACCACTCAGCTCAATTTAGAGCCATTTCCACTTTAGAAGACCACCAATGGTCCGAAGATTTTCTGAGGAGCTCGGAGCATGAAGAGGGCTCTCTGACGCAGTTTCAAAACCCCCCTGACTACTTACGATCAATGCCATTATAGCACAGTGTGTGTGAGCATGTATGCATCTGCGTTCGTGTGTACGTGCTTGAATAACCATTGGTCGGCAGTGTATTAGTTAACCCTGTGTCTGAGACATGCTCTTCAAAACCCCCTGACTAATATAATCAATGCCTATTCAAGCGTGCGTTAGTGTGCATGTGTGATGCGTGTTTATGTGTGAGCACACCGGACCAGATGGCAGCTGTCTACTCGCCAAAAATGTAATGTCAGTTTTAGTGCCATCAATGGCAACAGAGCTCTGCAGGAGGCTCCTCTGAGTGTCTCTAGTGTGTTTGTGTGTGTGTCTGTGTTTGTGTGTGTGTGTGTGTGTGTGTGTGTGTGTGTGTGTGTGTGTGTGTGTATGTGTGTGTGTGCCTCCTCTGTACCTTGAACACATGCACTACACAGAGTATGAAATATTTGGTTTACTCTGTCAGGAGTGTCATTACAAAGTCAAACCTAGGGATTAAAATCCAGCAACTGCAGACACAAATACCATTTATTTTAGATGCTTTGCTTTATTTATTGATACACATGCACCACCATATTTGGGCGTGTTTTCAGTGGTTGGAGATGTACTACCAGGGCTTAACTTTAAAATATGTGTCTGTTTCATATTTGTCTATAAAAATTGCATTGGGCAAGTGTAAATATAAGAGTACGTATGTACTATATGAAAGTGGCTAGTCCTTTCTAACCTCTTCTTTACTTTTCTTTGAGTGTCAAATTGTCAAACTACAAGTGAAACTCAGATATTACCACTGGTCATGTTTGCAATGAATATTCACCGCCCATTCACTTCCATTCAGTGTGAGCTGCAAGGCGAATAAAACATTTGCAACCTTTGGCAAAGCAAATTCACATTTGCATCTAGTAGAGTTCAACTTTGGTGAACTGTGACCGGCTAAGTCAGGACCTCAACCAATAGCAAAGAAGTATGTGTGGCACTTGACCCTTCACTAAGTCCTGCCCATGAACACCGACTGGCCAATCACAGAGTAGCATCGGGTCGGCTCAGACCAGCGTCCGACAACAACACAGCTGTGCGCCATTGACTCTAATGCAATTGTTTCAGATTTCCTTCATTTTCAGGCTGGTTTTGTGGATTTGGAGCTTAACGTTGTGCCTGTGTCTCCACTGAGAGGGCGGAGTAGGAGGAAGGTTCCTGTAAAGTTACCGGGCTCTGTATGTGACGTAATCGTTGCGCGACCATTTTGACCGGGGCAACGCGGCAAAGAAACAAACAAAGAAGAAGAACAACAAAGAAGGCAAAGCAGAAGGCGGGACTGTATTTAAAAACATGACTCCTCCTTTGCTGAGTTTTAAAAATGCCGGCTATTTTGTAGCTTACTGTTGACATCATATCCCACATTGAGTATATTCAATCAGCACCAAGTAAACCCCAAGCCCCACCCAGGTGTTTTTCGGGGCCGTTCTGAGTACCTACTCCGAGGCAGGGACTTGTTTTGCCCCTGTAAAAGTTCTGCAACTTCGTGGGTTGTTCCTGCGGTGGAGACATGCACCAACGCCCCGGCCCCGTAAAATTACCCCAAAGTTCCTGCAGTGGAAACAGGCCTAATGATACTCGTTACCTGAGAGTTTGGACAAAGATATACGTTTCTTCTCTGTTCCAAAACCAAAATCAAACCCTGAAAAGTGTAGGGTTAGCTAGCTAGCTACTGAAGATATAGCCTACTGAATGGATACACATGCTGCTTTTGCTTTTTAATGATTATGACAGTGAAAAAAAGGCCGAGCCTGCTGTACAGGAACCAGTGAAGGGAAGCAGGGAAACTTGCTGATATTCAAATAACTCTGTGTCATCATATTGTGCCCAGATGAACACTATATGACTATATATGCCCATCTGGTGGCAGCGACACCGAGCCGAAGCCAAACACCGTTCATCTGCACACACTGCGATGCCACACAGCTGGTTCAATATCAGCAAAGTTTCCCTTTATATTCATTGTCTTGTGTGTTGATCAGCAGTGATGTGGTGGTTCATTTTTACACTGTGATCTGTAGCCTATAGTTCGGCTTTAGCTTCTAACTATCTTTGTCTTTTTAACCTGTTGTTGCTGCTGAGTCAGTTTGACATCCTGGATATATCCTTCAAACACAGACTGTAGACCCCTCTGTCTGCTTCTCTCTGGAATCACTGTTTCAGTTTCCAAAAACATGATATTATTTCTTCAGTGAGTGCAGTTAGTTACAGCGTGGGCTCCATGCTTACTCTGACAGCTTGTCGGACCATCACAAAGGGGCGTGGCTTAGCCAAAGGTTGCCATGTTTAACCAGTCGATATCATATGATACTGGCCATGAAAAATACAGATATGAGACATGCTGCCTCATGTGTGACCATGCCACAAGGTGTGAACAGCTCTTAAAGATTTTGGCTACTGAAACCAAGTGTGCGTTTCCTCCTGAAAGTGCCCTTCTGGAGTGTGCTGCAAAAACACAGTTGACAGTTAATGTCATATTCCCCTTCCACATTTAGTAATCGTTTCTTCGACATATCGGGTCTATAATTCAACTTTGACTCAGCATTTTTCTACCTGGATGAATGAGATTAATCCACACCTAGTTCTGCCCAACTTGATGCCCTGTGTTAAGCTTCCCTTTCTTTTTTTTCTCCTCACCGACATCACATTTCCCACCTTGATTATTTCCCTCAGCCCCTCTGTTATCTTGTATTTTTCTACAGCTAATCACCCATTGCATTTCCCTTTTCTTTGTGTGATGATTGGTGTATTTTAGGATTTTTAAGATGCGTCAGTTATTTATGTATTTCATAGCAAATGGGTCTTTTCAGGAGAGACAGCACCTGTGTTTTTAATCTCACCATGCTGACAGCTTTATAGAAGGAACATAATAATTACCTGATTGCAATGGATTTTTTTCCCTTGTTTTTTCATTTCTCCATAAAGCTACGCCACATAATGGTGATTGTGTAAAAGAGAGCTGTCAAACTGGGAGCCAAGAGTGAAACAAATACAAAGACCGATATATTTGATTAATGTTTTGCCTTCCATGTGAAGCAAACAGGGAGGGATACTTTTTTCCTCCATTGTGTTTGATTCGTTATGAACAGTAGGTTGCTGTTTAAAGTGTGCGCCTGTGTGTGTGTGTTTGTGTGCTGATTAATGCTGCGGGTAGAGCTTTTGGGACAAGCGACAATTCTGTATTAAACATCCTGTGCTGTGATCAGTCAGAGGTCAAGAGGGATCAATAGCTTAGATTGCACCACAGGTCTCACCAGGGATAGCACATCATCTAACCAAACAAGCCGAGTGTTAGCTTGGCTTGCACTCTGTGGCTGAACAGCCCAATCCAGAGCTATATTTGCCTAAAACTACACGTCTCATTTCAACATGATTTATAAGTTCCTGTCAGAAGGATCCGAGGTGATGTATCGCTGCGTGTTCACATTTGGCCATTATGCGCTCTGCACTGCATCTCCCCTACTGCCTATATCTTTGGCAACACTCGTTTTGTCAGTGTTTGGAAATGACAGCTGCATCCCCACTGAGAGTAATTCTCGACATGTGTTGTACATATTACACGCGTCAGAATTAATTCAGAACACGCAAATGGAGTCAATCTTCGTCACCAGTCTTGCCATTGCTGTGAGAGTCTAGGGACGTCTTCAGCGACATGAGAAAATAATCTAATAGTGGCTTTTTTTTTAGACTGCTATTGTGATTCAGTATGTTTCTTTTATGTTCCTTATCTTCTGTATCGTTCACCATATATAAGCAATAAATCAGTCAACATATAGTGAAATTGGTCTTTCATGGAGGCTATGCATACCTGTTATGATGAAATGAGATGAGCTGATGCAGGAATATACACCAATCAGCCAAAACATTGAAACCACTGACAGGTGAAAGGTAAATCTTGGGCTCTGAAATTTGTGTGGCGGCCACCTGACACGCTCCCCCCACTTAAACACCAGTGCAGACCAGAAAGAAATCCTCCTCCAGAGGTCCTGTGTCCACGCCTGAACAGGTCAGAGCCAAGTCTGGTCCAAGGAGCGCCCACCATGGATCAGGGGTACCTCTGGGGTACGAGCATGGCCCTCAAATGTTTGATCAGTTTGGGATCCGGGGTATTTGGAGATCAATCAGGTCATCGCCTTGAACTCTTTATCCCGTTCCTGGGGTCATGCCAGAGCAGTTTTTGTGATGTGGCATGGTGCCTTGTCTTCCTGGGGGGCCACTGCCATCGATAAGTGCTGTTGCCATGAGGAGGTTTATTTTGTCTGCAATGGTGTTCGGGTGGGTGGAGCACATCAAGTAGCATCCACATGAATGCCAGGACCCAAGGTTTCCCAGCAAATACCAAATACTCCCTAAGCCTGCCCAACATGTGAGGTGGGCCTCTTGAGCATCTGAAATAATTTACTTCACTGTTTGACTGCAACAGTGGAGAACAAAAAGAAGACATCAATTTAATACTAGTGTTACCAAGAACATAATAAAAAACAACATAAATTTAATAACACTATAGTGTTATCAACAACAAACCTGCCTTATTATATAGTGTCTGGAAGCTGTGTATCACCATCCTAGCCAAAACCTATTACTTTTACCCCTTTTCCACTAATATTAGTACATGCATGGTTTTTTAAACAGGGATAAACCCGCTAAAAATAGGCTCCTTTCCCATTGCCAGTAGCAGCTCTGCAGCAGACAAGTATATTGACATTTGGTCATGGACTTTCCACATCCATATACAATGATACTGACGATCTGAACCGGTCAGTGGCGAAAAAAGCACTTTTAATGCACAAACTTATACGGGACACATTTGCCCCCTGCATACAGCTCCCTCAATACTGAACCAATTTTAGAACGAGTTGTACCTATTAATCATACACACACATACTCAATGGAAATACGGCCCAGGTTGAAAAATACTGAAGTTGCCTTTTAAGTCAATTTATTTGAGCTTTCAATAGTTCGTTGACGTAATCTGCTAGTGGCGTGAGTGCTTTCTTGTGTAGCTCAGACTCGTTCAATGATGCCATTTAAATGTGCATCTGTATTTGGAACAAGAAGGATGAAGGCAGAGTAACGTTTCGATACCGAGAAAATCAATATTTAAACCTAAAGCATTGGAAGAAGTTTATTTTTATTGAAACTTACCATATTTGCAGAAGTTTTGATTCAGCAAAATAAATGATGCTTTCTTTTTTTCATATATAGCCTTCAGACAGACTGTAGTTACCTACTCCGTAAAGCACACATCTTAATTCTGGTGTGGGAGCATGACGTGGTTTTAAAGACCTGCTCACAGTACATCAACCCTCTGCTACCAATGCAAAGCACCGCCACACATGTATAAGCACAGGCTCAGAGACGCACAAACACTTCTTGTAAATAGATAGCTCTTCAAAAACCCACTTTTAAGTGCACAGTTTCGATTCTCCTCTGAAATTCACAACACTCTGTCTGTCTGGATCACGTATGAGTGAGTACATCATCGAGTGTACGTGGGATAAGATTTCTAAGTGCGTGCATGTTTGTGTCTGTGTTTCTGTGTGTCCGTGTTGATCTAAAGGATTTTATTCACCTCACATTTTCCTCACCACGCAAGAGCAGACAGAGGTCAATGTGAACCTTTTTCAATCACAACGAAACACACACACACCCACCCACTAACACACACACACACACACACACACACACATACCGCAGACAATGAACTGTGACCTAACACTCTCTTGTCTCTCTACCTTTTCTGCATTGTCCGTGGTTTGTGGTTCTTTGGATAATGGACTCACAGACACATAAAGTCTGCGCAGACCAGCAGAGTCAGGACATACTGACTGGAAACATGCATTAATAATAGTTAGGTCACTAGCAGTGGATAGCAGCTCCCGTGCCTGTGTAGCAGCTCTTTACTTAAGGTGCTTCTCGAGACGCTGTACACATTGTGACAAATGCAAATGCAGTTTATTTTGTACCTTATCATTACATGGATGATAACAAACTTTGACACTGATGTCTTATTTTTTGTCAGACTCAATCATCAGACCTGTCATAGCTCTGACAACCAGCGCCATTTTCCCTCCGCAGCCAGGGAAAATAAGGGTTAAAGCATACGTCTATATTTCAGTCCTTTAGACTACTTTCAACTCTCTTCTGAATGAAAATAACACACTGTACAGTGCATACAATATAGAGGGCTGAACCCCATCCAAGTGCTTCGTATGATATTAATAGTAAACTGTCAAGCATCTTTAAATTGAAATATACATGAAGTGAATCAGTGTGCAAGTAGTTTTTATGCAAGTGTGTATATTTATCTAGGTGGGTGGTTGAAGGCTGTTGGGGAGCCTATAGCATTGGAGTAGGTGATGGGAGCATCTGGAGCAAAGCTGGGTGGAATGAGGCGGACCTGCATGTGGGTGACAGTGTGTCGAGCAGCACGGGGGAAAAAAGAGAACAAAAGTGTGTGTGTGTGTGTGTGTGTGTGTGTGTGAGCAAGTGCATGCATGCAGCCTATATATATTTATTTGACAGTACAGTATATTAAGCAGAAACAAGCTTTTCCATGCGTGATGAGCATTGGACCATTTCTGAGTTTTTGATGTTTAGTATGTATGTGTCATATTCCCAAATAAATGCTGGGGAAAAGGAAAAAAAAAATGGACAAACAGTCCATATGCTAACTATCCAATGTCAATCTTAATTTCTTCTTTTTTCGGTATATTTGATAACTTCACAAATCAGTTAACCTGCTTTTAATAAGCAGTTACGCAGCGCCCCGCGCAATTCAGTCACAATTTGAAAGAAATCCGTTTTACAG
The DNA here is from genome assembly GCA_026686955.1 of Epinephelus cyanopodus. Classification (NCBI taxonomy): domain Eukaryota; kingdom Metazoa; phylum Chordata; class Actinopteri; order Perciformes; family Serranidae; genus Epinephelus; species Epinephelus cyanopodus. The sequence continues at coordinate 27,464,303 of CM048918.1, forward strand.
TTTGTTGCAGGGAGTTTTACATATTTATTGGATATCTTCGAAGTTCTTTCAGTGCATAAAGGTGCAAGTTTGTAGCTGTTCAACAAGCTGTTTCAAGTTTTCTGGTTGCACAATAGATAGGATGTGCACTGATGGCGTTTTTGCAATCGCATGACTATTATGATGATTATGATTATGATTCAGATGTAATTCGGATTCAGATAATTCCATGTAATGCATGGAAAGGAAATAGAGGAGTGTGACTACATTAACGGTTGAATGAACCTGCAGGCAGCAGGTTCCCACAGAAAACTAAAACTTATGTTGGATGTGATCCCACAACTTGATTTGCCTGGCGTGGACACGATCGTCATCATGAATTACCTCGTCCTCAAGATCTCCTAATGTTACTGACATTACACTGCGACTATATCGGATTCTAACTATTTTGCGTGCAGTCAGGTCTGAAACGACCACCGTCTGTACATGGTTGTACTGCTGCCAGCTAATATTACTAGCTAACATCAGCTAACTTTAGCTACAATTTCCTGCCTACTAGGTCAACCATTCCCAGAGGTCTGATGAAACGCTGTTAAAAATCTGGGTCAGGGGTATAAACCGAGGTTACGTGTCACAGCACATTGGCCCTCATTTATCAAACTAATGTACAGACCAGCGTAGACCTGAGCGCAGAAATCATCTAACAATAGGATTCACGTGTGATTCATGAAATGTTTTTATCTCGCCAATTGAAGCGTAGAAAATGATCGGAGTTGATGAATGAAACCAAACTCGGTTTAGAGGCCTTGTCTCTGGAGATTAAGATACGGAGAGACGTAATATGGCCAAAAAGAGAAATTTTATCTGAGCTACAAATGGAAATGCTGACGTTGCAGATCCAATTTAACCATCCAGCTCTATTTGGCAGCCTGAAAAATGGCATCAAAGGAAGTTGGGAAAACGCAGGGGGAAAAGAAATCACTGCTGCGGTACAGTGTTGCAGTGGACAATTAATAAACCACTTATGCATCTATAATATATACTGACCTATGGCTTACATTTATGAATAATATTGTTGTAAATCTGTTTCGTAAATGAGGGTCAGTGGTATTGCATCCAACTCGAGGCATGTTTAACAACACTTAAAGATTAACATTTAATATTAGTTGAATCCATTCATGGAAGACAGAGGATTTTAATCCACATCCACTGTTTCTCAGTGATTTCATGTTATTATTTATCTATTTTCTTTCTATTTCCGCCTCTCCTACTGCAAATCACAGGCATTCGTGCAGTTGTTGGTATTCTTTGCCTCAAGTTGCCTGCCCTTCATCTGGACAGCGCACTGATGCACAATGTCATATGCAAAGAGGCTGTATGCAGAAGTGAAGACACACCAACGATCAGATAAAGCAAATGCAATTTTATTGCCGTGCTCATATGCTTTAATAACAGCTACAGTGTGTATGTTAGATACAACCAGAAAGTAAAGAAGGAAAAAAGTCTTATAACACTGCAGAAAATGTCAAGGACTTCCCTTTGTATGACTTATGATTTAGTTTAGCTTATTTTTAGTTTCATTGACACTGGTTACCAGGTAACAAGAATCTTTTGTACAATTTATTTTTTGTACCAATATATTTGTAGTAGTTATGGATACAAGTGAGAAAAATACGGAAAGACACAAAATTTAACTGGACAAAGCTTCACTTGCACAAGCACCCGACTCTACCATTACAGGCCCAAACATGGCATCCAAAGCCACTGCAGTAGTATTAGTTCAGTGGAACAGAATGAAAAGGGATAGAAACCTGCTGTGGTAAATCGAGTGATATGGATAATGAGTTAGTCTTGGTTAGCCCCGTTAAGCACTAAATTGCACTTTAATGAGTGAGCCCTGGCCACATGCGTTTGACCTTGAAATGGGAAATAATACATCACATGGCTGATAAAGACACAGGGGCCGATAAACTGTTGCTTTTCGCCACAGTGTGCAGCAGCAGCAGCAGCAGCAGCTTGCTTTCACACCGTCTACCTCTGACACAGTGTCAATTTGAGGGAATTAATGGGTTTAAGATCCTAATACCTCAGAAATTCACACAGAATGTGCTGCTTATTAAAGGCTGTTATGATGGCTGCTTACATGCTGCAGAAGATGGTTTTTAAAAAGGTCACTGCTGATACCAGCATCTTTGGACTGATGCTGGTGATAGTGGTGATATTGTGCTGATAATTTCACTGTTTTCAAGTCAGACATTAACATGTATCTAGTCCCTCCAATAATAAATAAACTAGTCCATACCCATTGGTAGGTCTGTCTCCTTCTACCCATGACAACCCTCAATGCCTATGTGCAGTTTCACATAGATTGACCACGTCAGTGAGTAGAGCAACAAGGGACAGACAGAATGACTGACTGACAGTTTCCATGATTATGAACAGCATACCATACCATGACTTAGTCATACCAAAAATTAGGAGAAAAAAAACAAACAAAAAAAAAACAGGGGGAGCCACAGCGAGCCAGTTGCCAATTAGAGTTAAATTTCTCCAGTCACCTTGAGGCGTCCTGTTCTACATATCGACCAAGTTTAGCAAAAATGGATATGGCGATTAGGCCTAGATAAGAAATTAGCTCTCTAGCGCCCCCATTTTGTTTGATGGGGTCAATAATGGAGGGGTCCCCTCAGATTATGTGTGGTCATATGCCTACAAAGTTGCGTGGTGATGGGTGAAACCCTTGAGATGTTATACACCTTTATGTGATGAGCCACGCCCTCCGCAATATTCATTGCCTTATAGAAGCTCAGTTTTAGTAAGTTTTCCAACTTTTGCCAAGAGGGAACTTTAGATATTGGTCCCTAGATTATGTTCACCGAGTTTCATGCAGATCGGACAAACTTCCTAAGAAGAGATCGATTTGAAGTGTTTTTCAAAAATATTCAAAATGGCGGAAAATCTATATAACCGGAAGTTATGGCTTCTTGAGGCAAATGTGTTCCTCATGAGGAGAGACATCTCTGTGCAAAGTTTCATGTCTCTACGACATACAGGGCATGAGATATGCCCATTCAAAGTTTGCAATGTCAATCGGCTCCTATAGCGCCCCCCTTTGGCCAACTGATGTCATATTGCTTCATTCGCATCCTCCCATGACCCTCTACCACTGTGCCAAATTTCACATGGATTGACCAAGTCAGTGAGGAGAAAAACGTGGAACAGGCACACAGACACAGAGTTTTCATCATTATATAGTAAGATCAGTTTCTACTGTTACAACTACATTTCAGACTGCTGCACTTACAAATATTATTCCTACCATTGCCACCATCAGATACGGACTTACAGTGGAAGGTCGTGGAAGGTCAGACTGGTTGTTGCAGTGAACGACCAGTCCAACATTCATTAAGCTCACATTAAACATGGAACATTATCAAACAAGCTCTATATCATATTCTTCATATCTGATGTGCACATCAAAGAGAAGATATTTGGGCTTATACGAGCATAACATATGATATCCTCAAACTGATTTATCTGCCTGATCATAACACACACACACACACACACACACACACACACACACACAGTATGTGCACATTCCTTCGCACATTCCCACACCCACTGGTGGCGATGAGCAGTCAGTTTGCTGTAGGTCATTGTCGTTTAATTGAATGATTCACTGCGTACGTACTAATGAGCTTAAGGGCCTAATGACGAATGACTGTCCACACACGCACACGTGCCCCCCCCACACACACACACACACACACATCACATCACAGAGGCATCGCTAATACCTGCTGTATGTGCCAATTAAAAGCAAAACTAATGAGTCAGATCAGAGAGGTTAAGTTCAAAGACACTGAAGACATGGTCTATTTAGTCATATCTTTCTCTCTGTCATGTCTGTGGTCTTTTCTTTCGTCTTTCTTCATGTGAGCTTCTCCTGAGTCTATTTCTCATATTTTATTTATTTATTTTGCCCCAGAACCCTGCTTTTTCTCTCTTGCTGCCTCATTCCAACTGCCCCATCTTTACTCCCTGTTCTCTTGTTATATGTTCTTTTGTTTTTCTTTCCATCCCTGTCCTTACTTCTCCTCGTCTGCATGCTTCCACCACTTTCTATTCTTCAACCTGCCCCCTCCCTGACTCCCCTTCCTCCCCTCTCCCTGATATTTGCACAGCTAAGCAGAATGCTGTCGGCTGCTCAACCTATAATCCTTTTGTTTGGCGTCTTGTTGCCGTTCTCATCATCGTCCCAAATCAATGTTTAATTATCCTGCGACACCCCTCTACCCCCCCCCCCCCAATTCACCTCCTCCCCTTCCTCACCGGCTCTCTTCTCATCCCCCTCCTCATCCATCCACTGCTCCCATCCATGCCCTGCCACACCCAGCCTTCAGATCTTCATGGATGTAGGGAGGAGTAATTAAAAAAGACATGACACAGTGTGAGAGAGGGAGCGTAAGGAGAGAGGGGGGGGGGGGTGGTAAATAAGATGGAGCAAAAAGAGGCAGCGGGTTAGAGGAGGAGACTGGGGCAGGAGCAGAAGAAGCAGAGCAAAGAGAAACATGAGAGGATGAGGGGAGAGGAAAAGAGGGGATTTAGATGGTAAGCAGGGATAAGAGACGAGAGATGGTGGATAGATTGCATCCCGCACCACTCAATGAAATATGAGTAAATAAACTCTTCATTAATGATTGAGTTTCCATCATGTGCTTGCACAAGATTAATATTAAATCACGGTTTATCTATGTTTAAAGCCGCCGAGCAGCGTTGAACTCAGACCTCCTTATGTGACAGCAGCAGTGAGCGGCGGTAACATCATTACATACACAGTGGTTCATGGTGTCAAGTATCAATATTTAGAAAATGCTTTGATTTATTTACCAATCTCTTTAATCACTGACACCTCCACATTGTTAAATTATTCAATATTTTCAGGCCATCTCCAGTGATTATTGGGATCAATAGAAAATCACAACAGGATCCGGTCTTAATTCGCACAGAAAAAGTCACCAGTGTGTTCTGATGGAGATGCCTGGCGAGGGCTGTGCATGATTGAAGTGAGCAAAGCTACGCTGACATTTAAAAACTCAAGCTGTTAACCTACAAAGTGCCCTTTGTTTTGTGACTACGAAAACAGCTCGATGAAATATTTAATTCACACGATACATCTGTGTGGAGCTCCACACTTTTTCACTCGGAGTTTAATCGTACAGGCCGGGCATGCACATGCAGGTCAGCTTAATTACAAAAAAAACACTCTAATTATAATGCTGGTTACAAAATGTATTTGTATTCAGTTGCTGATAGTCAAGAGACATTACATACACTAAAATAGGATTGTGTGCTGTTCAGTCCCTTTGTGTGGAGCTTCAGTCAGCACCATTCCACCAGTAGGAAGCACTGTCACTATTGCTTGCTATATGTACATAGAGTGCAGGGATGTTTTTTTTATTCCTTTATTCAACATGATTTGTCAAATGGATTCTGAATTATTGCAGAAAATATTTCAGTGGCCAACAAAAGTTTATGATACTTGCATGTGTTTTTCCAGAAGGATAATCTCCACAAAGCATAAATGCAATCAGCAAAAGTACAAAACTAGTGTTGGCTAGAAGCGAACTACACTACGAGGAGGAAGGATTTTTAATATTAACCCGGAGTGCCTTGGACTTTTCAGCTTGGACTGCATTTTTTAACACATTTTGAAACTTTCAGTGTACAATCAGGACAGTCCTTCTGTTTTTATTGAAACTACACTACAGTTGTATGACCAAGTGAAGATAACTCAAAAATTACTTGAGCTACGTTCATGACTGTAAGTGCAATTAAAGCAGAACAGGAGGACAGAGGACAGGAGGACAGGAGGAATGAATTACAGTGACTTAACTCAACATTGTGATGACAGGAATATTATTTATATAGTGATGTTGCTGTTGCTCTAGAAATAACATTTAGTTATATTTCAAGTATTCAATAATCTTGTTCTGAATTTCTTCTTTCTTCTTTTGAAAATCAATTTATTTTCTAAAAAGCAATTATTTAGAAATGAGAAAGAACCGATAATAGTACCGATAAGGAGAATCGATAAAAGTAGTAGTACTGATAAAATCTTAATGACACACATTATTATGTAAAGCCATGTTTTGTGAGTTGACATCCCATTGTCTTATGATAGCAACCATCTCCTTTAAGACATGTAAAGCCCTCAAAATTCACCAGTGTAGTATTTACTGACACATTTTATGTTGCAGAACCAAACGTGAAAATCTCAAACTTGTAGTAACCACAGACCTTATTTCTGGCATCTTACCAAAAATCCCATTCAACCAACCCATTGACTTTGAGACGAGGGAACCAGAGGTGCAAACACACTAACTCATTTCTGTGTCTCAGGAGTCAATACTGCACCACCCTTCTAGCTTCAAAACCCATCACCTCATAATGGGCAAGTGTCGAATATACAACCGTGTTCTTGTAGCAAGCACGACCCAAAGGAGTTGTTTTTTAACTGGCTAATCCATCTATCTATTTTCTGCCACTTAGCCGGGTTCAGGTCACATTCATGTAATTAATAACATGATACATACTGCCGGGATAGCACTGAACTTATTATGAGTCATTCTCGGCCATATTGTTCCTACTTACGTTACATCACACTGTCATTCTTTGTAAGACAGAGTTGCATTATTTGTGGTATTTAAAAGGATTTATAAATGTCTTACATTTAACCTGGTGAACCTTCCAGGCATCCTGTTTTGCCCCAGGCATAGTTGGCTAAGCTTTAACCCTTTAATGCTGCACAGGCATTGACTAAAAATGAATGAATGGGGGGAAAGGAAAGTCAAAGTGCAATTACAGCTGCTACTGCATTAAAAAGCATGTCAGTCTTGCTGTTTCCCTTTCAATTCCACTTTGTATGATAAAAAAGAAGCCAGAGAGCATCAAGATAAGGATCGATAGTAAACAAGACAAGTCTAACCAACCCCAAATCAGTGAAACCCAATCCAATATATTGAGTGTATTGCAGTCCAATTTGGCTCAGCAGTAAGCCAGGATGAGATTACCAAGTATTAGGTATTTTTGTCCTTGTCCTATTTGCAACTACTTTGCAATGGACTCTAGGTAATGCCTGTGCATATTAAATGTATGGTAAATATACAGCGAGTTTCACAATTATTATTTGGTTACTTTGTTTTCTCTCTTGAAGTGTTATGGATATTGATCATGACTTGCTCCCAAACCTGATTGAGGTTGTATCCTGTTTTCCTCCATCGCCTAGGGTGGGTGTAAGGGTTAAGGGTTATTAGTGCTTATGTGTAGGATTTGAGACGGGATCCAGGGAGTTAAGCCACTTAACAGAGGTTAAGACGGAGAAGATTCAAAAGTTTCCGGCAGCTAATACATCTTTTTCTGGTTATTCTCTCCCAAAATGAGAATAAATATAAATAAATATTGAATAAAGTACACAACAAGGCAAATATCAGAACTCACTACAGCAGGAAAACATTTTTAACCTTGTTTGCCAACTTTGCATGCAGTATTAACATATTCGGAAACAAAAATAATTAATTTCCTACATCAAAATTCAGTTCCATTATATTTTATTTTCTTAAAACGTGTGTATTTTGGTTCTTTTTGTCCTCATGCGCAGTGCATGATCGGTCCAACCTTGAATGTATTCCTCTCTGTACCTCCTGTCTAATAAATCCGCCTTTATCCTGCTAAATAAAGGAATAAATGGTCTTTTAAAACATGTCCCTGGTGTTAAAATGTATTAATTTATTCAGAGTAGAAACGGGCCTACTATAAATAAGTTTGTGTGCGTGCATGTTTGATACAGATCAAGAACATGACATTTCAACCTGTAATGAGGAGCACGTCTGTTTGCAGGTCATGTGAAACATGATTACAACAGAGCTATTGATGTTATGCTCTGTAGATGTGTTGGATATCATTGTACGATCCATTTTCTTCCGGTTGCTATAGACTTGAAACGTAACACTGATTGCCTCTCTCTCCCCTTCTGCCTTTTCTTCCCTCTTCCTGTCATTCTTTTGCTTCGATATTCTATTATTCATACCCTCGTCGTCTTACTCCTTTCTCCGCTGTCTTTTATTTCCTTCAATCTTCTAATCCGAGATTCCCTCTATAAATAAACAGACACATGCCTCCACACGTACATATACAGTGATCCTGTATTATCCTGTATCAGGTCATGCTTTATTTTTCAAACGGTGCACGCTGTTACGTGCAGTATTGGCTGTTTCGCAGCTGCATTGAGCTCCTCTCCTCGTACCTCGCTCATTCTCTATCTCTAGCTCTATCTATTGCTTTTTTAATCAGTTTGACCCCATTAAGATTCCATGGTCGCAAGGCTGAAGCCCCCAGGGGTTAAGCTACATTATATATGTACACTAAAGAGTTTGATTTGTATAATTGCTGTGTATTTTACCTCACAGTGTCAGAGCACAATATAATTAGCTGTGGATATTAGATAGTCTGACCCAGAGACACAGGGGGGTTATTTATGGAATACACGGTGAATCTAACGAGTAGCAATTGTCAGAATACGAGCAAAGAAACAACTTTATCTTTGTGTAGGAAAAATACATATGTATATTCCAGTTCTTGCAGCTGGAGTGCATTATAGTGACAGAGGCTGGTATCCAGGATGCTATCCAAATGTTACCAACATATTCGCACTCCAAACTCGTCAAATACAGACGCTTGGTCAGCAGCCCTATGCATCAAACCACAATGCTCTATATACCCCTCCAGCATCAATCTTTAACATTCAGGGATGAAATGTCGATTTATCTTCCTGACTCTTTTTAAAATAAACTAGTTTTCACAGGAAAATAACACTTTCCACTTGTTAAATGCATGCAGTCTGTAAATGTAGAACTTAGGTAAAAAACTGTTTTAAGGTGTACTTCCTTAGGTTTGGGCGACAGAACAACACGGTTAGGCTTAGAAAAAACATCATGGTTTGGCCTGAAATAAGCATGGTTGTTACTTCCGTAATTCATGGCTTGATATTCTACACATACTAGCACAACACGGTGTTATTGAAATAGCTTTATTGACTTTTGGTTTCACATGAGAAATGAACAGCAATCTAACAGGTGAAAGTCCAGAGTTTGATTGACCCAACCTCCTCCTGTCCTGCCCGCTCAATGCAGATTTTATTGCTCTTTACACTATAGAAGTTGCTTGGGGTGCCAAAAAATGCAGCCCCCTTGTTCATACAGCTTCTAAAGGGGGCCTCTGTGTGTCGGTATCCGACGCCACGGGCCACTGACCAAGCGTCGGTGTTTGAGTTGGGAGTGAGACCTGGTTGCTGTAATAGACATTTAAACCTTCCAGAAAAAAATCTGCAAAAGAAATTCTATGTTGACGGATGAAAATGTGAATTGAAGAAATTATCTCATGGATTTCCCTAAAATTAATTTAAGTGTGCAAAGAGAAAGAAAAAAACCCCACAGACATTCTTGACATCTACACCAGGCAGTCATTTCTCATTTTCAAAATCTGATGTCATTCTCTCTGAACAGACTGCTGCATCTTAGATCAATGATACGTTTTCACATCTTCATTTGGCAGGTGATTTTGTCCAAAGTCACGCACAAATGTAGGTACAATACAAGCCACAGTAGATCAAAGAGACGCCTCAGAGTAAGTGCCTCAATGTTTTCAAGTGCCATGAGGTTGAAGTAGGGCTATCATGATCGTAGTTCTGAACTGAGAATCATTTAAAATGAGCTTTTGATTTAAATCATCAAAACTAAAAGCAGGATCAGTGATCAAACGCCCCGCACAAAGTGCTCTTATGCAACTGTCCTTTAAAACATTTGATCCTGATCAATAAGGAATGATCGATTCCCAAACATGGTCAGTACTTGACCTGTTTTAGAAGCTCCTTAACAAAAGAACACCTTGCAACTTAGGCATGAATATTTCATCAGCATTACTGAATAATTACTGTACAGTATTACAGAGCACTAATCAGGTATTCATAACAACTGCCTAAGCCATGAGTACATGGAGATTAAGGTTGCCATAGGCAGCGAATTGTTTCAGGAGCCCTCAGACCTCATAAATCCGAGTGAAGGGTGGTGTTGCTGAGGAAAATCTACATCGCGTCTGTCTCCAGTACAAACCTACACATTCTCAGTTAGTTCAGCTGATCGGTTTCTGGTGATAGTAGCTCATATGTCACTGTGTTAAAGTGTTATTCTGTTGTGGTGCTCCATGTTTAATTATCAACCCTGTCCGATCATAAAACATCCAGGTTTTGGCTCTCCCACTGCCATAAACTTGAATCATGACCTTGTTAATTTGTTAAATGCACAGCGATGATTCAAAGATTTATTCCGCCCTTCACAGACATCAGTCATTACATTCAAAATGTAGTTTAATAATCCTCCCATAAAACCCACTCATTATAATAGCTTAGCAACCCACATAAGACCTGAAATATCGTCTTCGACTCAGGGATGCATTTCTAATAGTTTTCTTCAACTTTTCCGACGCTGCGATGCTGATAGTGAACAATATTTATAGTCTTGCCTCTAATGTCAATGCCTGCCTGACATTTAGATGTAATTTTTCAGCTGTATTCCCAAGAATGTCCTCTGTCTTCTCTCCAAATGACATGCGGCAGACAAATATAGCTTTCAGTGTAGTGTTCTTTGATCCTCGTTTACATAAACATTTTTTAAGCATTCGCTTGATGCTCCTATCTGGACTGACTTACAATAACTTCAAAGAGGTGCATACATTCATTTTCATTTCACTTTTATTCATTAATTTTCATGTTATTGAGATGCAAGGCAGAGAGTGGAAAATAGGGCAGAGGGAAGAGTGAGAAGCGAGGAGGAAAAACCATAAAGAGAGAGATGCGAGAACCATGGAGAGGAGTTACAGGTTAGAGTTGAGGACAGATGAAAGAGAGGAGGGGAGATGGTGGAAGGAGAGTGACTCAGGGAAAACAAAAAGAAAACAGCGAAGGAGTCTGGAAGGGCAAGGAGCAAGATGAAAAGAGAAGGAGAGAGGACAGGGAGAGGGGCAAGGATGAGACAAAAGGTGGAAGGAGAGTGGGAGATAAAAGAAAAATGAAATAAAGCTGCAGAGGAGAGTAAGGCAGGAGGATGGAAGGAGGGAACGGTGCCTCATTAGGAGGGAAGACCCTGCCTCGGCTCCACACAGAGGACCTGCTGTCAGGGGTCCCACTGAACGGGCTTTAAAACATAACTGAATCACCAACCTCCTGAGCACACACACACACACACACACACACACACACACACACAACATGTCTTATTCAGTGAGACCGAGAGAGGCATGTGGACCAAACTCAGATGAATTACTAATGAGAAAACAGGAGCGGCTCTGCACAAATACGCACATCAGGAGTTATACTGAACTTTCGGAAACGCACCTGGACAGAGTGCTGCCAGTGTGAAACAACCAAAAGTGAAAGAGCTGCTGAGTGTTCACTTTTTTCCTCAGCTGTATCGTTGTCTTGTGTTTTTGTATCACCGATATGTGGTGATACGTGGCTTCGGCCTGGATGTGTGTCAGTAAAGTAAAACAAAAACTCAATTTTGGGTTTCCTGTTGGTGGAAATGAATGAAGAAGAAGTCTGAATGTTTGTAAACAAAGGGGCTACGATGCACTTCTGGGTGACCAGCGCTATCAGAGAACTGGCTCGCTGAGTTTGGAAAGATGCCCAGACGATGGGCTGTCTGGGGCTCTAACAACTCTTTTGTGCCTGGAAATATGTCGGGTTTGTTTTGTGTTCCTTTGGAGAAGACTGCAACAACATGGAAACAGTTTTTTTATTGGAATAAATAACTTAAGAGAGGGTAATGCCAAGTCAGGGTTAAAGCTAGCTGTCCCAATTATGGATAAGGGGCTGTCAGCCAGCTGAGCGTTATGTACACTGAACAGAAATGTAACAGCAACACTTTCTCCCATTTTCCACAAGTTGCAGTTAGAGATCTAAGACTTTTTCTATGCACTCCATAAGATGTCCATAATATACACTAAAAGTTGGTAAAATGGCTAGACAAAAATCCTAATTATAAATATAACACATAGAATCATCAATATAAAGTCATCATCAGTGGAAGTCTCCCTTAAAAGTTATGACATGTGGGGCATTGTGTTATGTGATCAAACTGCACATTTTGTGGCCTTTTATTGTTACCCACCCAAGGCACACCTGTGTGGTTATGATGCTGTTTAATCAGCATCTTGATATGCTACATCTGTCAAGTGGATGGATTATCTTGGGAAAGAAGTGCTCACCAACATAGATTTTCACGTTTGAAACCAACATTTGAGAGAAGTAAGCATTTTGTATGCACAGGAAAAAGTCTTAGATCTGTAATATAAGTATTGATGGAAGTTGAGGAAGTGACAAAATAAGAGAGCAAAATTAAGTCCTTCTGACTATGGTCATCCCCTGACCTTTCCTTTCGTGTCACCATAAGGTTAACTTGTGTGGTTAATAGTAAAATATCTCAACACATACAGTCACAAATGGACTGTCATGAAATTCATCATATTGGCAGAGCACTTAGAAGATAATCACACTTGACTGTCTACAGCAGTTGTTCCCAAGGGGTCCAGATTTCTTCTTAGTCATTAGTTCAAGGTCTACATAGTTTAATGTACTTAGAGTCATACTTGTGTTTGGCCATGTCTTTGAGCTAGTTTGCTGTCTCTGTTAACCAGCTGTCCGTTAGTCACTCATTCTACAGGAGGAAACAGCACGTCAAAATAAAAGCTCTGTGTTGGAAATTCACTGCACTTAAAAATCAAGTTTTTTTTTTTTTTTTACAATCGACACATTCATGAGTCGCTTGCGATCTCTTCAGAATGGACCCGCGACCCACCAGATGAGAGCCACTGGTCTAGAGGACGTAAAGGTCATAACAAGGTTTCCCCCCAAAATATCTTTATATTCCACGATTTTACCTAAAATGACAATATTCTTAATTTGATACAGGTCATGTAAATATTCTGTTTGCACATTCCAAATTAGGCCTCCTCGTGAGGTAGCATTTTCTAAATAAAAGACATAGGACATACTGATACCAGTCAGCATATCACCCTCTATTTTGGAAATTAAAAATAAATATGAATATGATACAAGATGTCATCACTTTCTTTGGGAACATCCTCAGCACCTCTAAAAATACTCCGATATGAGAACTGACATTCTGTCATGTTTCACACAACCTGTTGCACTTTAGAACAGGATAATGAAGTATATAGTGTCATTTACAAACTCCACATCTTGCATGATGACTCCATAAATGTTTTAGCTTCTCTTTAGTTAAAGGCTGTAGTGTTTCACATCACTGTGCGTAGCAGCTGTTCTCGAATAAAGACCCTTACTTTTTGGTGTTGCTGCTAAGAAGAATGCAAATGTGCATGAAGTGTTAGAAGGTCAGGCGCTCTTCATGTCAGAGGCAAGTTAATTTTGATTGTGTTGTTCCAAAGCTAAGCATTTTATGTGTCTCTCGTGTCCTGAGCTAATGGCCTCACATGGGCACTGAGCAATCACTGGTAATTGTTGAAAACAGCGTCCCGTCACTGCTAATAGGCCGATGTCTCAGTAGCGGCCTCTTTTAATTGGCCCATCTGAGTTTGTTACACTCCGCTGGGGTGTGTACTGTATGTGTGTGTGCGTGTGTGCGTGCGTGCGTGCGTGCGCGCGCACATGATGTCATTCACGCTCATGTGTGGGATCTGTCATTAATTGCCGAGGCTTGTAATAAGTATTTCTCTCACCGTCCCCTTCATGTCTGTGTCTGTTCTTCCCCCGTCTTCCTTTGTCACACGCGCTCTCCTACTTTGTCTGTAATTCTCTCTACCTCCTCTCTCATCTCCGTCTTATGTCCGCCTCTTCGCTTTTACACAGCAGGAAGCTACAGTAATGACCAGCTCTTAAATAATCACACACACACACACACACACACACACGCGCGCGCGCACACACACAGCATGGAAAGGTGTGAGTGCTTATTATGAGGTTCATAAACAAGGAGACAGAGAGAGCAAGGACAGAGAAGAGGTGAAAGTGGGATAGCTGGAGAAGAGAGGCATTAGTCTGCAGAGGAGAATAATCGCAACCTACTAACTCCTTACTGCACTGCCTGTGCTCATAATTTACATTTGCGAATGTGTGTGTTCATGTATATTTCTATGTCAGCATGTGCTGCACACACAGACCAGCGAGCAACCAAATAAATGCTGATCCAGCCTATCGTGTGTGTACATGCATGCACAAGTGCCTCTCTATGTAAATGTGTGTGCACATAATGACGAGTGATTTTTTTTTCTCTCTTTAATTATTCAAAGGCTGGTGTGTGCATGTGTGAGTGTGAGAGTGTGTGTGTGAGTGTGTGTGTGTGTGTGTGTGGAGGTCTTTGGTGCTGTCTGTGTGGATACATTTTGGTTTAATGGTGTTATTGCTGACAGTGCATTTGCATAAGCCAAGTAGATCATTTGCAAGGACTGTATGTGTGAGGGTGTAAACATGTAACCAAGCTACTGAACATCAGTATTATTATTTTTTTTATCTTTTCCCTGATGGAAGTATTCAGCCAGCTGGACAACAGAGTCTCCCTTTCTCCCTCGTTTTTACTTCTTATTCTGGTAACACTTTACTTGAAGGTACAGTATCTACGTAAGGGTACCTGTCATTAACATTATGAACATGTCATTAACGTTTATGACTGCTGTCATTAAGTGTCATTCAGTTTTTGAAATGACATGTTGAAATTGTTTGGGTTGTCTTGATTATGACAACTTGACATTATTAAATGACATTACCAGAAGTTGTCTTTGTCATGACAACTTGACATTAAATGTGTTTGGGTTGTCCTTATTATGACAACTTGACATTAACCAGGATGACATTACCAGTGGATGTCTTAGTCATAACAACTTGACATTAACAAGAAATGCATCTCTTTTTGTGTTTATGAGAAGGTGATGTAGTGATTATTATTGTCATGATAAAGACATCCACTGGTAATGTCATCCTGGTCAATGTCAAGTTGTCATAATAAGGACATCCCAAACACATTTAATGTCAAGTTGTCCGGACAAAGACAACTTCTGGTAAAGTCATCCTGGTCAGTGTCAAGTTGTCATAATAAGGACAACCAAAACAATGTCAACAGTCATAAATGTTAATGACATGTTCATAATGTTTATGACAAGTTCATGACAGTGTCATGTCACCATTATGTAGATACCTTCAAGTAAAGTGTTACCAGAATGAGAAGTAAAAACAACTTGACATTGACCAGGATGACATTAAAAGAGGATGTCTTTGTCATGACAATAACAATCATTATGTCACCTTTTCATAAACACAAAAAGAGGTGCATTTCTTGTTAATGTCAAGTTGTTACGACAAAGACATCGTCTGGTAATGTCATCCTGATTAATGTCAAGTTGTCTTTATAAGGACATCCCAAACAAATTTAATGTCAAGTTGTCATGACAAAGACAACTTCTGGTAATGTCACTTTGATTAATGTCAAGTTGTCATAATCAAGTTGACCCAGACAATGTCAACTTGTCATGACAAAAGCCGAACGACACTTAATGACAGCAGTCATAAACATTTATGACATGTACATAATGTTTATGACATGTTCATGATCATGTCATGACATGACATGTCATAGTAGTAGTGTCATGTCACTCTTATGTAGATACCTTCAAGTAAAGTGTTACCCTTATTCTCTCTGCCCTTTAACTGCCCATCTATTCTTTCTCTTGCTCTGCACATATTCGGAGTGTATCGGCGTTTTCTCTGCACGACTCTGGGCATATTTTTTTCTTCTCATGCATACTTACAGGAAGTTAATGCCTTGGAATTCATTATGTTTTAATGCATGCATCACAAAGCAGGCCAGGGATGGATAATCCAAATAAGAACTTCATATTTTACCAATATGGGGTTCTATGGAGAGCTTTGAAACTTAACATTGTCTATATACAGCAGCAGCAGAGCAGCTAATTCAAGTCACTGTCCCAAAAACTTCCAAAATGTTTAGTGCCACAGTTCATCACAACTTACAGTGTGCTACTATCCAAATAGATAGTGTATTGTAATTTGAGTGGGCTTCGCAGGGGCTCAGCTCAGGGACCTTACTCAGCACATGAGGGACGGCGCATTCAATTAAAGCGAGGCAGCAGAACGTGCTCCACATTGGGTGTGGTTTTCATTTAGCAAGCAGCACTACATTAAAACTGAAGGGCTTTAGCGAGGCTGGATCTTCTTCTTGACTGTATTGAACTGGAAACATGTTTTTCTTGAGCCCCTAAAACCTCCGGCGTGTATCAAGTACAACTTGTCATTGAACTCAAAGTCTATCCCAGCCCTTACAAGACTCTTAAGCCATTAACAAGCATCAGCCTCAGCCCCACTCTCTCCCCCTATGGCCCACTTAGATGGATGTAAAATTAGGCTTTAATCCGCCAGCTGAACTAAATACATGCTCCCCAGTGTCAACACCGCTCATTCCATAATATTTCATTTCTCTCCCCCTCTCTCTTTTACATTTATGTTCCCTGGTTTCCCATTATAAACTTTTATTTTTCTCATTCCTTCTCCCCCTTTCAGTAATTCATCTATGATAGATGTACTAAACTTAAGTACATGGCCCCCACTGTCAACACCACACTTTAAATGAATTTAATCTCCTCTCTCTGTCTCGCCGCCTTTGTATCTGTTTCTCTCTTTTGCCCCCTTTCCCTCTCTGTCTGTGGTTGATGGGCCATGGGTGGTTTGTGGATCAATAGTTTTGATAAATGGGAGGAAATCTGGCTGTGGCTCTTGAAAGTTTAACCTATTACAGCTGGTTTAGGAGCTAACTGTTTTAAGTGTCTGCGTCTGCCTGTGTGTGAGAGTTTGTGCCAAAATGACCTACGGACAGACAGGAAGAGAAGCAGACATGCGGTATTACTTGGTTGTTGAGAGATAAAATACAAATTGGCAGTGGATACCAGTACCCTGTGGTCACTGTCCACCAGTACAGAGATGCTATTTGATTCTTTTTGCATGTAGCTTCATGCTAACATCAGGGAAACATGTAGCCTTGGCTGCTGATGTTGTTGTGTTCTCCTCGATTTTGGATCACAGGCTCTTCCTGCTGGAACATGTCAAGTTTTAAAGATTTTGGTTTACAGGCTTTTAGTGGTGCATTTAGAAAGTGCCACCACAGTCATTCCCTGGCTGCAATCCCTCAATTATATCCCTGTTGGAACATGTTTGGTTGTCTTTAGAAGATTTATTGGTGATTCTTTGCGGTAGAACGTTCCACTTTAGGCGGAATTTATAGTTCTGCGTTGAATCGACGCTGAAGCTACGATGATGGTTCCGTGTCAACGTAGAACCTACGCTGTAATCTATGCCTTTGCCTTACGTGCATCACCTCAGAAATGTAACTATGCATCAGGGCAATGCAGACTCCTGTCTATTTTTGTAAGATGAAACCATTTCCCTCAGTGGAAATGAAGCTTTTATTCACTTTTTTTACTTACTAAATTCACAGATAAGAAACAACAAATTGTGAAAACAAGAAAAAAGTTTTGTCTGTGAATTATCCTTCAAGGATTTATACTTTTGGATTTATCCTGGCTTCATATAAGCAAAGGACATCTCCCCTTGTCACTAGGCTAATTTATGCAATGTAAAATGCCACAGGTGTGTGCTAATAAGGTTAGCATGTAATATTTGTTTGGAAAAAGTGTTTAGTATAAGACAGTTGTTTTGTCAATGAACCTTGTGAGTTGTAATGGAGCCGGATTTTGTATTGTTACCTTTGTTAAATGTTGCTGTTGTCCCTGGTTTCACATGAAAAGAGGAAAAGTCTGCTAGCTGCTAGGCTAATTTATACAATTTAAAATGCCATTGGCTTGTGCCAAAAACATTAGCATGTTGCATTTGTGAGGAAAATGTATCCCGCAAAACACAAATGCTTTGTCTGTATGTGTGTGTGAGTGCATGTGCCAAAATGACCTACAGACAGACAGGAAGAGAAACAGACAGGCGGTATTACTTGGTAGTTCTGCTGCAAGCTGGTTGAGAGATGCAGTACTTATTAGCAGTGGCAACCAATGCCCTGTGGTCACTGTCCACCAGCACAGACAGGATATTTGATTATTTATTCAGATTACTGTTATCACTCTTGTTTATTCACATTATTTTACACTATTGTGTCACTGTTGCACTTTTCTAGCATGCATCCCTTTAGCGCCAGCAGGCAAATCACCAAATTAAAGAAGATGAGAGACGTGGACTTTGCAACTGCTTCACAAGAAAATAAATAAAAAATAGCAGCACCTTGCCGTGTGCTTCCTTATTTGCATGCAACTCCCATTTTGTTCTTCAATCTTGTGCGTTTCAAGGTCACAAAAATAGCAACATCTCGTACCGCTGCTTGTAACAGTGTGAAAAAAGAGCCTGCAAAGTGAATTTGGACATGCAGAGACAGACAGAGACAGGTGGGGAAAGTGAGGCAGAGAAAAACACAGAACATTGCCTCAATGTTAGTTACAAATTGTGGCATTAAAGGTGTCTGCAATAGATCTGTTATATTGCATCACTGGGGATGTAAACTCCGTATTAAATGGGCCCCTAGCTAAATTATTTAAGACCGTAGTATTGATCAGCTTTGACGTTACTAGTTCTGCTCTTGGTATTGTAGAAATTAGGAAAATAGATGTCCTGTTTGGACTCTTTACTCTACGAAATTGTTGTCTCACACTTTTTATATCACCAACTCCATTTCTAATCTACAATAGGTTAAGATATTCTTCTATGATGCATTTTTCCTAGTCTAGAAAAGATTTCTGTCTCCCTCTCAGAGCCTTACATACGTGCAATGGGTTTTGATTAAGGCGCAGCTCCTAACAGAGCAACTTCTTTCTGCGACTAAGCAACCAATGAAATCTTGCTGACTAATGACCTGGTCGACTAACGTTTGGTCGACTATTGGGGGCAGCCCTGATACAGTTCATGTATATGAAAATGAAGCAATGTTAATTCTGTCCTTATTCATTTATTTGTTTTTATAACAATGTAACAAAAAGAACCAATAAGAGTACTGGATCAATAAGCAGTATTGGTAAGGATAGTAGTTATACGTTATAATGTTATAATCTGAACAATACCATCCCAACACATCACACAGTACAGAGGGGATCAGTCATATTGTTTTCCACCTCCTGTGTCACAGCACATGCAAAATCAATCTTCACACAAATGACAGCCAAATCAAGCTTGTATGGAACAAGACAGCCAGCGTCACGTGGTGATACGAATGGGAGGGTTCGCTCTCCGTAAGATCTGAGATGGAATTAGAGAGGACGATTCCAAACAAATATAATGAGCTTCTGGCTTAGTAGTTTCATTAATTAGAACCAAATAAAACACACAAAAAGGCCAGAGTTGTAGTTCCAGGCTTCTGGCCAAAAAGACAAGCATGTTGACTTTGTCTGGCTTAAGCTGCATAGAAACTGGGTCAGAATATGTCTTGCCATACTGAGGCAGCACCTGTCTCACAAGTGTTTTTATACATTGCTTTTTTTATACATACTTTGCATTTAACAGCATTTATCTCCCTTTAAAAAACAATTTCCAAACAGCTTTCATGAGTTTTATTATTTGATATAACTGATTGAGTTCTTCCTGCCAGCCCGGTATTGATCGCCTTATTCATAAATCTGTGTGATGTATCTAAAACAGAATGAGTACATTTGAGGCCCTGGTGGTAGCCACATTTCCACAGGATAAATGCCATAATAAATGTACAGAAAAGTAATGTGACTGTATCCACTTTGTGATCTTAAATAAATAAATAAAAAACACAACAGTCCACTCTTGCGTTACAAAGCTTTAGAACTGAAAGAAGTGACTCACTGGAGGTCCAAACAGGAGCTCAGCAGGACAGCTTTTAAAGTAAGTCTCTCGATCAATCTGTGACATTGAACAGAATGTAGCATATATAATTTGTACAGAATATCCAAGGTTAGCTGTGTGGCCACAGTTTCAAATAGTGAGGTAAAAATACTAAAAAGTTACTCATGTAAGCAAAAGCCTTAGTCTCCCCACACTCTCCAGACAAGCTGACGCCAGCTCGTGATGGATTTTTATATGGTCACGGGAAGGGGTGGTAGATGGATCCAATAAACACCGACTTTCACACAGGAGAGTGGTGTTCGCGTCTTGTAAGATCGTAAAGCCAGACCCTGTGCTTTTTTTTCCTCAACCCAACCATGTACAATAGGAAAAAAAAAAGTCAACTGCGTTGGACCAACGTAGTGCGTTTAGTTTGAAAGAGACTGTATGTAAACAGTAAATTTCCTGTGAAAACACAAGTGTAGGTTGAAAGAAGACAATGCATGTAACAGGCGGAACTCCCAGAACGTCAACAACCAACGCACCCAGGGTAACTTGCACATCGTATCAGACCAAATGTCAATATGTGACGGGATCAGAGGCAGTATCTGTTGTATAGGCTGTTCCTGCTGGAACACATCAAGTTGTGAATTTGTGAATTTTCATGGTAGAAGTAGTAGTAGTAGGGAAGATTAAAACAATGACATAAGCCACTGCTGTTCAGACAGTCAGCTCGTTATAGCGGACAAATAACAGTGATTATGACTGATTTGTCATAATATGTATTGGGTAAATATTTATTGTATCATTTTTTTTAACATATATTTAACATACATTGCTTTCAAGCATTAAAATAAGACAGCTAACCAAAATGGAGTCATCTTCCCTTTCAGCACCATGGACAGCGCCGCTAAGAGGCTCTTCACAGCCCTGGGCTTGCATTCACTCTGTTTTCATGATCATGAGTAGAACTTTGACAGCTTTTGGACAAATGCTCTAAGAAAACACCCCTAACCTCCTACTTTCTAGGGAAATGGAGCCCTAAATTGTTTGAATTATTATCTCAATGAGCCATGTTTGTTGCTGCTGTGACCTTTTCTCACCCTTTTTAATGATGCATCAATTAGTCCCATATTGTATTTCTGGTAAAGACTGTGTAGAGTCCATTGCCTCCATCAAGAAAGACAACATCTGTGAATCGGGGAACTGTTACTCATCCTTAATTAGAGGCCACCATCTACATTTACGGATCATCCTGTGTACTGCTTTCTTCTCCATCACTCAGGGTCTTGTTAAAATGTAAATGTTAGATGTGTGTCTCTGGATAAACTACTAATATTAGGGTGCTTTCAGACAGACCAAGAGTTCACTTGCTTCAGTCCGACTCAGGGACTAATTTTGGTACAAAGTTCTGATATTGTCTAGAGTTGGTTCATGTTCTCACGGCAGCATTTACAAGCGGACCAGATAAAATGCCTTGCGTGAGAAAGCTGCTCTTGACTGGTCAGAATCCAGGAAGTAAACAAAATGTTGAGGAAGAGTACACTTGCAAAATAAATGTGACACTCTATAATGTCACAATGGAGGGACAACTACGCAGGTTGGTTTTAGCGCAGGTCATCGTGGACTATATTGCTGTCATGGGTTCTGGCACTAAGGGGTTTTCTGATATGGAAACTGCCCCAATACATTTTCTTGCATACAGCACCACCATTTGCTTAGAGAACTACTCTATTTGGTCTGACAAGATACTGAACAGGACTGATGAACACTGATAGCTAAGTGTGACTATCTGACACATGCTTACTCACAATTTAGAGATATGCGATAAAAAGGATGAACTGAAACTTTATTTCAGGAGTTTTCTAACTGCACTTATCTTCAAAGTTTGCAGTCGCTCTTTGCATATTGCTGATCCTATTGGGATGTCAAGTGTACACAGCAGAATGTGTTATTTGCTTTCACATGTTTATTCAACCTAAACTTTTAATTTTTTTATAAATGCATGTCAAATATTTGAAAAGATTTGTTCTGTTTTGCTGTAGTCAACAAAATATTGGATCGTTGTAAACAAAATGCTTCGTGACTGCAGTCACTCACTAATAGTTGCCCAAAAATGGGTCTCCTCAGGTTCAATGTCGCATTCGGCTCTAATAGTTTGGCCTGCTGAATATTTTGTTCTATAAATTCTTTCTCTGTGTTTATCTGTGGCACAACTGAATGACAGATGAGACAAGGACAGAGATGAAGAAAGATAAGAGTAGAGGTTCTGTTCATAATTCAGTGCAGGCAGAGTGACAGATAAGCCAGACTGTCACTGTAATCCACTGTAGGTCTGTATAGACTGCTGCTGGTTTGCTTTAGTGCCTTTTTAAAGTTCACTCAGTGCTTATGGAAACTGACGGATGAAAACATGCATTAACAGCCATTGAGACACTTTTTACATGACGGACAAATCACTGTAAGTAACCAACATCAACACTCTCTGGGGCACTGCACATTACAGATAGATTGAACAAGGTGCTCAGAGAACAATCATAACACCAACAATCAAGCTCGACCTCCACACAGCACCCAGGCTCAGCTGCTGCGCTGCTTCCTTTATGCATACATTATGTGTATTCACAGCAGCATTCTCCTGATTGATTTTGAAATGTTGCATCTTTTCCTCGCCCAGGGTGAATGCCCCTGGACTCCCTTTCTATGACTCTGTAACTGCCTCTGCTGCTGAAGCCCTAACATCTCTGCCAGTGACTGTACATCTGGCCATAATCAGCACTGATGGAAGTGT
This sequence comes from Epinephelus cyanopodus, assembly GCA_026686955.1. NCBI lineage: Eukaryota > Metazoa > Chordata > Actinopteri > Perciformes > Serranidae > Epinephelus > Epinephelus cyanopodus. Next base: position 27,487,018 of record CM048918.1, read on the forward strand.
CTCCCCTTTCTGGAGCTCTCTGTGAAACCAGTGTCGGAAAGCCATTTTCCTACTCATGCTAATGTGGCCTACGAATCCAGTGTATTGATACCAAAGCTGCTCTTTGAACTATGGACTCTTGTGTGTGTGGCTTGCTGGGGACGGCTGAAGGAGGGATTAGGTTTTGACTGTGTTTGTGTGGGTCTAAATCCCTAACAGAGCTAGCTGACCTCAGGGCGGATGGAGAGAAATGAGTTCATCCTCAAGATAAACACACACACACACACACACACACACAGTCTCTATAACACTCACAAATATAAATACACACACACTTCTCAGTCTATCTTCTTCTCTCGCTCGCTCGCTCTCTCTCTCTCTTTCACATACACACAACACACACACACACACACACACACACACACTGTTTGGTTGAATAATGGCCCTATGAGTGGTGTGCCTATGGGGAAAGCTGTCAGTTTAATTGAATCCAGCATTCTCCATTCTCCCTGCCTGCTAATTGATTCTGTCAGGCTCTTCTGCTTGACAAAGAGACTGACATTCCCCCCTGCTTGGTTATGACTGTCACAGTGTGAGTGACTGTGTGTGTGTGTGTGTGTGTGTGTGTGTGTGTGTGTGTGTGTGTGTGTTTGTCCTTGCACATTATTTACTTACAGGCTACAGGAACCTGTGTGAGTGTCTATCAATGTGTTTTAAGCACATTACTAATTTAGGGGGACAGTCCAGATGGCCAAGTGTGTGCGCGTGTGCGTGTGTGTGTGTGTGTGTGTGTGTGTGTGTGTGTGTGTTGTGTTATCACACTCAAATGTTTACATATTTGTCCTGGGTCCTGAGACCTGTGAATCCGCTCACTCCACCAAGCTCGAGTTGACTGTTTGGGTGGCATTGTGACATGAAACAGTTTTTCTTGGTAAAAATTTTAAAAAATGACCAATGAGCGCCATGGGAGGACTCAGTTAGCCAATCAGCATGTGTGAGACTATCGCCATTGTCAAGCCACCCACAAGCACTGTCAGGCAGTGTGCCAGAACCGATGAGGAGTAATTATAACAATGGCGAACTCTGAAGAGAAGTTGGACGCTGATATTGATGCTGTCCAAAACTGACATTTCCTCTTAATGTTGCCTGACAGAGTAGTTTGTTCTACTTCGCTTCACTCCACTCTCAAGGTGTCGTCACAGAAAGTCCTTTCTGAACAAACTGAACTCAGTCCTCTTGAAGTGCAAGTGAACCTGGAGCGCTTTGTGTTCACAAGGCACAGGTTGAGTGAACCATACTGTGGACTTAAAGCGAACCAAACTGAGACCACCTTGAAAGGGGTCGAAGTTCTCTTGGAGAGTTCACATATGCGGAAAAAATGCTGAGTCACAGCACTGAATCCGTTTAGAGAGTTGAAAAGGACCAAGTGTGGAAAACACCCATAAAACTCTGGCAAAACATGTATGCTGGTATGGCTACACGTCAGTGCAACCTTAAAATTATGTCAGATCCAAGTGAATACACGAGTCTGTAGTGATTGATTGGGGGAAAACTAAATCGCCGTCCACCACAGAGATTGGTCTGAGTTGATGCAATGTCAGACCGAGGATGGAAATGAATGTAACAAGTTAAAAATTGTCTGATATCAGGCAAGTACATACTACCTCTGTAACATATTTTGTTCATTAAAAAAACAAGTGTAAGGGTCTTCGAAATCACTCAGATCTCACAGAGTGTGTCAGTATGTCAGTAAATGATATTAACTAACCCAAACAAATGATGGCAACTCAACTAATGAACACATCACAAAGCATGTCATGCATCTCTTAATAGAAGAGACCTTGGCTCAAGCTGTCCACCTGTCCCAAGCACCACCTTTGGCCAAGTTATTGCTGTAAGATTGGACCACTTTGCAAATCAATATGGCAACATCTGTATAATTTTGCCCCACCAATCTACATGATTAGGATATATAGTCAGAGTCCATGCTTAGCTGTGATTGGTGCAGTCAGGGAGATGTTTGTTTGTTTGTTTAAATGGGAAAATGACCACACGTCAAATTTTTAAGTGAAAAAGTACTTTGACGAAGTTCCTTCACATTCTTTTCTGTTTCTAAAAATATGTTGTTTGTTTGTTTGTTTGTTTGTTTGTTTCTGTCTTTCTCTAACTTAGTCTCGCTGTCTATCATTATGGCCAGGGGAGCATTTTACCAAGGTGTCAACAGCCCCTACATCATTTTTATTTCATTACACGTCAGCAGTTGATGTATTGCATTCACTTCAGTCCAGACACTCCAGGCCCTCTTTGCTGCCCTTTCAAATGATGCGAGATTGGCAGCGGAGAGAATACAAACTCCTTCCTGCATAAGCCCACACACACACACACACACACACACACACACACACAGAGCAAACACAACGTTCTGACCAACTTGCAACCTGGAAATGTCAGTCTGACAGTTGGTGGGTTAGAGAATTGCTGCAAATTTTGTTGCGGAACAAAAGTCTTTCTTCTTCGCTGTCACAGAGAAATAAAGAATTTAGCATTACTGTTCAAACTGAAGTAAAGACAATTACTTTCAAACAAATTCTCTTCAACCAAGTACCAGGGCTATTTGAGTCAACTTGTCCTGATATATCACAGATAAAGACGAGGGAGAATTCACTTCACTTGCATGGCTCCAACTTTTTCTTCCCCCAGCGCTGACTCTGACACCAACACTCAGGCTATCTGCTGATACCATGTACTCTTCTAAGACCAGTGCTCCCGTTTTACATGAGGCCAGTGTAGCTGCAGCGCTAAAAAATGAATTAATGTAACTGATAGCAGAAACAGCGAACTTCTATAGTGACACTGATAAAGAAGCTGTATTTAAAGTGGATCGGCCCCATTACGGACCATTCCCATTCCACTTAATAAGGTCAATATTGGCTCGGGTAGCATTCTGAAGCACCTCTCAGATTTCAGCTGCTTCACCTTCACTATTTAAAAAGGCACTTTTTATTGGGATTCTTGTGTGGGCTGTGCTAATTCAGGACAGCTGACTCTGCAGCACTGTGCACAAGTGCATAGTGTATAGTACAGTAACACTCAAAGCTTTATGAAATATTCAATATATTTACTGTACGTTTTGTGCTTTATGTATGCGGACATACAGGAAATAGCATGATATGGGGTCAGTGAGCATCATGCATTGCCACTCAAAGGTTAGTAGGTAACTAATAGGTTATAGCGTACATCAAGAAATAACCAACCAGGCTTCTTGGCAGGCAACCATTTATGTTTAAATGGTAGTCAGCCAACTTGACAACCTCTCAGCCTCATTCAGGCAGAGCCACATGTCACTGTCTGTCTTGTGCCTTACTGTCTATTTATTTTTTCTGTTTCTGTCAGGCTGACTCTCTTTCTGTGTTTGACTGTGAATCTGCCCACCTGTCTCTTCATTCTACTTTAGTCCGTCCCTGCATCCTTGTTCTTCCCTCCCTCCCTCCCTCCCTCCACTCATCGTCTGCCTATGTGTCGACCATGAGCCACCCAAGCAGAGTACATACACACAACATACAGTAGACACAACTAATCTCACAATAATCTCTGCCCAGATTATCTCTTCCGGTTGGAATGGGAGGCAGCATGGAGGGAGAGAGGAAACGAGAGAGAGAGATTAGAGTTATGGGGTCAATAACTTCTCCGGCTCATAAAGACACGTCTTATGAAACAACGGCGGCTTCAAGAGTTTTACGGGTATTTAACTTTGATAAAGACGTCCTCAGATTGGCTCTTTGTGCTGCGTCAGAGTGACAATTTTAGAAAAGAGTGGTACAGCTTGTTATTAGAGAAAGTGTTATCATTGCTACGCTGCATTTACTGAGTCATTGTATCTAACAGCAGTGTGAGTGTATTGGAGGAGAGTTTTTCTAGAGCTGCTGCTTCTACAACTATTTTATTAAAGCTGAGTCCCTGCTGTCACGCAGAGGTGGTTGGTGGTGTTAAGCTTGTACCTCAGTGTTTTCACCGGGCATTTCATAATCTTTTATGGTACATTAAATGTACATGGTGATTTTAATTCTGATGGTTAATACATCAGGACATATCCAGAGCTGCAGTTAACTTGTTTTAAATTGATTTTTTTTTTTTTAGAAAAAAGAATAAATTAGAAAAATTCAGGATGCCAGTTTTGGTTAATTTTGCTGTATGGAGTCCGACACTCAGTCGCCACTCACTAACCGGTTATTTTTTGAGATACAAAACAAAACAAAAAAATGTAAAATTATGTGAAATACAAGAGGCCTAACCTTTTAGTACAACACTCCATGACTCAGTGTGAGCTTTGGCACCAAATTTCAAAGTGCTATCCATGCAGAGGTGGGGAAATTTGAATGTTTTGTGATGTAAATGGCTTGCCTTTTATTTTTTTTGTTAATTTATTTATATATTGTTTCTGTTAGCGTTGCTGACAGTGGCTAGCTGCATTAACATGTGGAAACTTGGTACTCATTACCCAACCTCATGTCTCCACTGGTAAGCGAATGTGAATCTTGGCTGCTGCTGCACTGTGCACCAGCCAGTTTGGGTGGAGCGAGCCACTGATGCCGCTCTTTAGTGATGACTGCTAGTAACATCGTCCCGGTGGTGGGACGACGTTGCTGCAGAAACGTGATGGCCATTCCCTGGTAGCCATGTGGAGGAAGCGGCTTCATTTGCGCTGCAAAAACCATAGATTTCAATAATAAATAGATACCAGACAACAAGATGGCGCCTTTTTATTCCACTGGAGTTGCTCAACTGGCACATAGCCAAAAAAAAAGTTTCAATACGCAGCCCATTGAATATGTACAATGGTGGTTCTCCAGCTGGTTCTGCCTGCAAGTTCCTGCTCGGCTCATAGACTTTACACTGTGATGACGTCGCATGATTTTAAATCGTTTTCCTCGGCTCAAGGAAAGTTTTATAATTATAAACCTCCATGATTCAAAATCCAATAAAATAAAGAGTCACAATTGGCCTTGCAGTTTGAGATGTCCTGTCAGCAGCTTTACAGACATCTCTTTTACAATGAAGGTCTATGGGAAAAAATGCTTTATGGGCTGCAGGGGATTTTTCTGCTGCTATATCGCGAGTGGGCACCGGAGAAAAAAATGGCTGCAGGCAAAATGACTAAGCAGCTTTCCCTGGGGCTTGGCAAAAACCATTCAGTATTAGGATTTCATGTTAGCATTACTAGCAGTGCTAACAGTGCTAACAGTGGTTAACAATCTAAAGGGGGTTTGCAGGTCATAACTGAACCACTTACTCACAGGGGGGACCTGGGGGGAAGACTGGAGGGTGGGCACAATGTTTCCACAGCAACACTCGGGACGGCGTTATTAATCACAGAATGAGAGCCACTGCCAGCTAGCTCCCCATTTGGTTGGTGATAACGGAAGAAACAGCCAGGGCTGGCTAACCAATAGAGACCAGAGTGTGTGCAATCTGCACGATATTGCCACATGTTTAAGTGGTAAGCTGGCTGTCTGTCTTCCACCACATCAGGGTGGTGCCCAGTGCAGTAAAATGAGGAGCAGAACAATTAACATGCAAACAACAAGATCCGCAGTTAATCAATTAACGGTTAAACACGACATTCCTAGTTCAAATACATTGATAGAATGTTCATAGACACAATACAGGGGACAAAAATTCAGTCACAAAGTGCAAATTAATTCCAATGTAATTACATGTACTTTTCCCATGTCAGGCTTTTCCTCGGGGCTGTGGCCTCATTTGTTTTACCTTCAATATGCAAACCACAGGGATACAATTAACACACTTATGGATCTTTACAGATTTGTGACTGGCTGAGCTAGTTCTTCTACCAATGTCCAATCAATCTCAATTTGCATATTACGAGTGAAATAACCCAAGTGTCACCTGAAGAAAATGATCACCCGAGGTCACGAAAAAGATAAGATATAATGTACGTGTGTAAATCAGTGAATTCCTCAATATTTTTCTATTTCAAATGTGTTGTCTATTTTGTTACCCCACAGCAGAAGCAGAAAACCCTGTTCTGCTTGAACCTTGAATGTCAACACATTCAGCATCTGTCAAGCAAATGCTATACATATATTTATTTATAAACACATACTACCACTGTGCTCAGGGTCAAGATTAAAACGTACTAGGGGTCAAAGGTTATATTGTGGCAATACAAAGTAGGCCATTACTTAAGTATAGTATTAATATAGAAGATGACATGATGTCTTGTATTTATCCCATGGAGGTCATGTATTGCTCTCCAGTGCGGGGGGAAGTCATAGTATTCAGTCAAAGATCATTACTGGAGAACAACAAAGCAGATTACTGTGTTTCTCATCACATGGGATATTATCTTATGTATTAAACAACAGGGATAGGAATTATTCCACTCTGCAACAGTATTTTTTTTCCCGGGAGTCCTGATGTGAATACAGCTCCTGTTTAAAAGGCCTTGTATAGCTGTTGTTTTTTTCCTCTTCCTGAGAGCAGCACTGATAAAGACGGCACCACAGGACCTTGGTGCGGTCCCGTCCTACCAGGCTTAAAGCTGACCATGAACTCCGTTCTCTAAATGCTGGGAAGACATGCAGAGAGCCAATTTTCCGTCAGAGATCAATAAAATGTCTCACTATTATCAGCTATAGAGGAGCATGGCTTAGCTTAGAGACTGTGCAACATAATGTAGGTGGAAGCATGTAATTGCATTTATTATAGAGAATATATTTAAGTGTTTATAGTGAAGGTCAGACGTTTGACGAATGAAAGGACAGTGGGGAAAATCAGAATAAATTTAAAGTGTAGTTGAAAAGAAAAATTATGCAGAACTTAAAACACTTGTAACTGTTTATCAAATGTAAGTAAAGTGCAAATGAAGCAAAGTGCTATTTCATCACATTCAACCCTTATGTGTATTTATCTCCATGTAATGTGTCATAATATTATTCCAAAGGTCACTTCTGAGTATTAACTCAGTAAATTACTTTTCTATTTTCTCATAAAGGACTTTGTGTCTTTTCAATCACAGGGTTAAGCTGTAGGTGAATCTCATATATCTGTATTATTACAACAGATTACTTCTATATTTATCTCATATAGGACGGCAGCTAACAAAGGGTTAGAACACTGCAATTTATTAAGTGTTTAAGCTGAATGTTAAGGCTCGCCTTGTTGTTAGAGACAATGGTAACGCTGGGGATTATTGCTGACTTCATCTCATATAGGTTATCCTCTGCCCTGTGACTCAATGAGAGTGAAGGTCATGTATCTCTTAGCATTGAATCATCTGTCTCGCAGAGTTTAATATTGATTTATTTTATCTTTAAGGGCACAGTGTTAATAGTGAAGATTAGCTTTGTCCGAGCAGAAAACACCGTGACAGCACCTGTGCGCACTGCAGCCATATATTAGAGAGAGTTGCAGGCAGCTTTTGGAGATTTAATGTAACTTCAGGTGTAGAGCACCATTAAATCAACTGACCTACTTATACGCAGTGCTCACAAGTGCCATGTGTAGCCAGTCCCTGTCCCTGTGCTTCCATTGAGCTTATGAAATGTACTCCAGCCAGCTCCGAACGCCACGAGAGAGAGAGAGACAGTTCCAGTCCACACTTACGCAACCACTTACCTTCCATCCCTCATTCACTTTGCATTGTGCATCCCACTAACAACCTGCCCCCTAAGGTCTGTTCCATATTGAGCAGCAAGATGTCATGTTCAACCTCTGTCTACCACAGAGGGATGTCATTTCCTGCTGCATGCATACCTTATTAAAGACATACTGCACCTGCAGTCATAGTCACCTTCTTAGTGAGGAGGAAATTGCACAGCTTTGTCACTGCTCCTGACGTCGTATGGTTATGTGGTTTATTGTCACTACCAAACACTCACTCTTTGAATATCATTTTAGTAGTTTAGTGCTCACGGTGGAATTATTTGTGCAATGTGCTCTGTAGTAAAATAGCCCCACTGTGACCTTTCATTTTGAATGAAATCCAGGTACTGCAGAATGATTTATTACTGTATATACGGCCAGAGAGAACAGACTGATGCTGCAGTTGGTAACTTTTACATATAACACATTCTCACTCCCAATAAAATATCGAGATTTAGTCAGTGGACTTCATCACACGTCTATCTAAGATGCGTTAGGTATCGGGGGGGGGGTGTCTTCTGTTGACACTGTGGGACGCTGTTTCAATTTATGCCTGTTACACTGTGTCTTTTCAAATTACACTACTGTTTTCACAGGAACTGTACAGTTTCTGCTCGTTAGATGCACACAGTATGCTGGAAAACACATCGTATCTATGTTTGCTTCCTTGTGCAACAAAAACACGTGGTTAGGTTTGGAAAAAAAACATGGTTTGGCTCAACAGTCATTGGGAATCAAACACCAGGCTCCTGAGTGACAGACCCTGTTTGTTGGACCCATCCACCTGCCTCCCAACTGCCTCATACGGACATTAAATCAGTTGTTATCCCGTGGCGGGGGAGAGTTACTGCCTCAAGCGAGGGCGTTCAAGTATCTTGGGGTCTTGTTCACAAGTGGAGTGTGAGATGGATCGGTGGGTCGGTGCGGCTTCTGCAGTGATGTGGGCACTGCACCGATCCATCGTGGTGAAGAGGGAGCTGAGCCAAAAAGCAAAGCTTTCAATTTACTGGTCCATCTACGTCCCAACCCTCACCTGTGGTCATGAACTCTGGGTAGTGACTGAAAGAATGAGATTGCAGATACAAGCGGTGGAAATGAGTTTCCTCCGTGGGGTGGCTGGGCTCAGCCTTCGAGATAGGGTAAGGAGCTCGGACATCTGGAGGGAGCTCGGAGTAGAGCCGCTACTCCTTCGCGTCGAAAGGGGTCAGTTGAGGTGGTTCAGGCATCTGATCAGGTTGTCTCCTGAGCGCCTCCAGCTGGAGCTATAAAATTAGAATGTTCATGACTTGGTTCTTGTGTTGGACACAGTCGGCTGGAGTAGCAAGCACCATCCACCAGCTGAACCAACTTTCTCATTGTGCAGCAAAACAGTACACTTAAGTATGTTGCTTAAAACATTTGAGGCCAAAAAAATGGCAATGCCGTAACAAAATCCTGATTCATGTTTGATCAGTGCTGCCTAGTTTACCAGTATGACCACAGATCATGAGCAGTGACTGACATGATTGACAGCTGTGTGAGAGACTCCTCGGCTCTTGTTGGGTGTTTTTGGTGCGGTGTGGTTAATGCTGGTGAGTACAATTAGAGGCAGTAGGAAGAGAGTGAGGGACTTGATTTGTTTCACAGACTATCTTGTATACTTCTTTCAAATATAGTGACAATTTCAGCAAATATGACAAAGTTATTTTCATAAAGTTACCAACCCTTGCTTGAACCTAAGCAAAGGCTTCTTTTGGCGCCACTGTTCATGCTCGACGAACAAGAGGCTCTGCTTATTGCTGTGACACTGTCGTTAATAATGTATGGCAGCCACCTCAGTTGTGGCAAGAGAGTTACCTGGAAGAATCAGCCACAGTGTATTAATTATTCAACTACTGAACACAATGACAAATAAAAAGGAAAAATCTGCTTTTCTTGGCAATACTTTTTTTTAACCACTCTATGGCTATATTAAATGTATTTACTGCTAGTTTAAAACCTGTTTAATGCCTGATTCCGACTGGATTTTTTTCTGCTTCAATTTCATTCGTGTTCGAAGGCTGGAGAGCAGAGAAAACTCTGATAATACTAGGTGTAATTATCAGATAAAAGACATCTCTGCGGTCAGTCAGAGCAAAGCTACGTAGTGAGATCATATTTCAATAGGCAAATATGGGAATATCTAATCAGGCACTGCAATCAGGCAGCAGTACAGTATTCAACACAGTTCTTTTCTCTCATCACTTCATGTTTGTGGTGCTGACAGGGAAAGCAACAGTGTGCACATCTTTTTCTTCAGTAGCTGTTCCCTTTTAGGGGGTCAGGGAGCTCTGATGCCAGCTAGAAGCCCCTCTGGCATGCCCCTTCATGTCTCAGGCCTGCTCTTGGCTGTCCTCTTAGTCAACCATATTTGGTAACTAACCTATACATTCAAAGGGACACACATGAGTGGTTGGCATCCCTACCAGGTGCCAAACAACCTCAGCTGGCACCTCTAAATGCAGGGGAGCGGGAGCTTAACTCCGATGCCCTCTGGACTGCCCGGCTCCTCACTGTGTCACGTACACTGAGCCCTGCTAGCGTGTGGATAAACCTCATTTTGGCTGCTTGTGTCCATAATCGTATTCCTTTGGTCACCACCCAAAGCTCTCGCCCATAGGTTAAGGTCAAAATAAAAACCCATCGGTGAATAAAGATTTATGCATTGTAGCTGCACCCTCTGCAGCAGATGACCCTTTTTCGAGAGGGAACCAGAGCTCGACTCTGATACCGTCTAAAATTCAGCAGCATAGCGCTCCGCTGCACACAGGAAATCACAGTCTGTTAAGCAAAGGGAGGACATCGTTTGTGAACAGAAATGCCATCATAATGTCAAAGAACTGGACACACTCAGACTTCAGCTCGGATTTGATTTCCTATCCATGTCTTACACACGCTCTGAAAAACCACCAATCTCACCAGAAAGTCAGCAATACCACAAACTCCCAGCGCATGCTAAAATCGCTTCAACTCTTTTGGCAGCCAGCAAGATAAAAATTCATCCCATTAGAGTCTCCACAATAGATGATGTAAATTGGTATTCTGTGTGTTTGCAGTAAGCCACAAAAGAAAAGTGACCACACTGCACTTAAACCAATCTAATGGGTTTTAAAAATGAAGAGAGGGGAACAAATTAACATCAGTCATAATAAACCATGTATTTTGCAGCCCTCTTTAACAATTATGCAATCAAGGATGTGATCTCTTGTGTTACTTCCCATGGGACCACTTCAGTAGTTATGTATGATAAAATGTCACTGTGGCTTGTATTTAGTGGACAAAGCATCTAAGCTTCTTAATAAGAATCAGTGGACATAGTTTGATCAAGAGTAATCATGGGGATTACCCTGCGACATTTCACTTCGAGGAGCACAAGTGTATCTGAACCAGTACAAGGAGTGTGTGCGTGATTAGAGCTAAATCCTCAGCCCAAAATATAATTAAACATGTGCTGTGTTTCAAATCGCGTATATCTGTACTTATTTAATATTTTGAGTGTATAAGTGCGTTCACACTGAGAAGTATGGAAAAATGTTTTTTGCACTAAGCACCACTATACTGTTGTTGGGTATTAGCCAGCAGTATGTTTATTGGGTTAATTTAGCAGTCTGTAATGATTTGGTACCACAAATGATAATGCAAATGCTAGTTTGCTAACTAGCTAATTTGCGGTTCGTCATTTCCAGTAAGTGCACAACCGCCGTGTTTGTTTACCCTGTTGAAATTTGCGTGCTAGGCCATAAGTACATAGTGCACATAGTATACTGCATAGAAGTGTACTAACGGAAGTATGTGATTTGACACACAGCAATGGACTACAACAGGGTCAGCTAAGGTGTCTAAATCTCTATTACCCTCAACTGTCACTGCTGCAAATAATGTAGAGCAATAGTTCCCAACTGGTGGGTCGTGGTTCCATTCTGAATGGACCGCAAGTGTCTCACAAACATGTTAATTTTGCAAAAAACACACTTTATTTTTAAGTACTGTGAATTTCTGGCACACAGTTTTTAGTCTGAAGTGCCGTTTCCTGCTGTAGAGCGAGTGACTAACAGACAGCTACTTGACAGAGACAGAAAACTAGTTCCACATGGCCAAATGCAAGTATGACGCTGAATGTATTAAACTGTGTGGACCTTGAACTAATGACTAAGGAGAAATCTGGACCCCGTGGGGGGACCAGTTGGGAACCACTGATGTAGAGGATACCCTGAAATAGGGTCGGTGACATCCCTATCCTCAGATACTAATGCGAACATCCCAAGGGTCTATCCTTAAATATGAATGTATCTCTTCAAACACTAAGAAAAAAAGTCAGAAAGATGAAGTTTGATTTTTTTAATATACTTGAACATCACAATTCTGAGATTTTCTACTTTTTATGATATGTGGATTTTATGACTGCATGGACCAGTGAAACACTGGCAAAGTTTATACAAGTTTAAAAACTGGAAGGCAGGTTAGGGATCCCTTTGGGTCAGATGGACGTGACCAGGTGGAGTACAAATGTGTTTAGGGCAGGAGGAGGAAAAAGACAATGGAATATAAAACAGAAGATGGAGACTGAAGGAAAGTTCGTAAAAACATTACTTTTTGCTCCACAGTGTTTGCCGCTAACCTGCCTCTGGTTAGCTACAGTAGACTGTATTCTCAGGTTCCTCCATCATTATTTTGTTACTGCTGTCCTCTTTTCGTTCATGTTAGCGAGTGTGTGCCACAGCTTTCTCTTTGTCACAATTATAGTGCTGAAGTCAGCACTGGTTGGCTCTCAGCACTTGCTCTGGAGGCTTGTGATCAGCTGTCGGGTTTTTGCTTGTCTTTCAAATGGGAAATCAGTCAATCTAAGCAATGTTAGCTCGTTGTTAACAACTCTGGGGAAGCTGATCAGTGACTTGAATGTTCTGTTTTGTGTCATACTGAACCCACAATCAGATTTGATGTTAACATTTAGTCCTTTCTCCATTAAGTGTCAAAAGTAAGGAGCAAAACTGCAGTCTTCTCAGCAAAGTTTTAATTTATGTGCATAGAAATATGAGCCCTTTATCCAGATTTATATGTTGAAAGAGTCTTTAAAACTCAGTTTCCATCATGAAATCATGAGCTGTAACACACACTGGACACAAAGTCATTTGCAAAAGCAGGATCCTGTGAATAATGTTGTGTTATTTTCCATCAGCCCCGGTTTAATCAATAATACTTCTCCATCGAAAACATAAAGAAAATGCTAAATTGATTTAAAAAGGGCACGTGGAGTGCAAAACAAATAGGCAAGCATCTTCTACTGTACGGATCTATAATTTGGATTTTGTTTTCATCAGTCTCTGCTCTTCATAATTGATCCAGCTCTATATTGGCTCACTCTCTATAGGTTCAGTCCAGGGGACAGCAGGAGTTCACACTCATCAATGCAGCTGCTTCAATTATGGCTGCAAAGTAATGAAATCTTGTTCTCCTGCTTGGAGGTCGCCCTGTGCCTCTGCAAAGCATCATGTTACCTGTGCTGGCTCCAATTTACAATATTTGCTTTTGAACTAAAGTACATTGTACTTGTGGTTTAATCCAGAATTAACAGCCCCATGTCCTGTTTTCCTGCTTTACACACTTAAAGAAGTATTTCACTGTCTGAAAGGTGGTCTTTGTTATAAAACTGGGCTGCTTACGCAGCAGAAAGATGCAAATACTTTTGAAACTGGTGCAACATGACCAGAGAAAACAAAGAAAAAGGGGCTGTTGTATTAACTTTTGCTCAAGAGGTAGAAACCCTGCAACTACCAGGATGCTCAGTGCCACATCCGACCAATAAACACTGTTGTGGGTGGCATAATGCAAGCTAGGCCGTATGACACAGGAAACAATATGGCGGCTGGCTGGTACCAAACAAATCACAGTTAAACGGTAAACTGAAATATGTTTCTAAGACCACTTTAGGTGAGTAAAGCCTAGTTCACATTACACGATTATCACCCTGATTTTGTGTCACAGAGACTATCGTAATCTTTTGAGTGTTCATACCTGGTGACGTGTTTCTGTCAGCGGGAGTCTTGCCAACTGCATTACGACCTGTGTGTGCAATGCGCTCCCCATGATCCTGTGGATGCCGCCATTATGGTTGTTGCTTGCCGGCCAGCTTGTCACTGTTGCCAGATCTTGGGAGAGAAACAAGCAACCAGGGCCATGGAAACAAGCCCAAAAGACGCGACTATCATGCGTTTAAATAACTTAAGACGGATATAGAGGAAGGTGACGTTTAGAGAGCAAGTCCAAATAAGCAACTCCACTTTAGAAACAAGCCCAAAGATCCCACCTCTCATTGGCTGATACTCTTTGTCAGTCGTGTCAGACTTCTCCAGTTATCTAGTATACCAGATATCCAGTCCCAGTCACAGACGAGGGGGCGACTTGCTCGTAGGCTTGTCACACAAGTGATCTCTCCTCTGTTTTTACAATACAGAAAACAGTATGACCCTCACTTCCTGTTTACTAATTCTTGTATTACAGCTAAACAGTGCACTGAAAAATGTTTTGGAGGACATTTCAGGTGATAAAAAAGCAGCACAATAACAGAATTTGGTTCATGTTCAATCAGCACTGCTAAGTTTTACTGTTTAATCTGAGTTTGGTCGCGCAAGAAAGGGGGAGCTGCTTCTACTCTTTGTGTCCGTGGTGGCGGGCATACGAAAATGCAGAAGGACAAACTGTAGTTTGAGTAACAGCCATGGGGCGAGCAGGGAGATCTGGGCACTTGTAAGATGGAGGGAATTTTAGCACAGTTCATTAACACATACTACCCAAGTTGTTATGACACAAAGCTGGTTAAAAATCATCAAAGTGCCCCTTTAAACAATGAAAATCATGATGTTTTGTTTATAGAATTGAATGCAAATGAGTTATGTACCTAGTGACAGAATCATATCAGCTCATGTTTCTGACTTTGACTCAGTCATATTTTCAAACTTATTAACAAAATAAAAAGAAAGAACAAATGTGAAATACATCTGTCCTTGACATCACTGCTTTCTCTCTGTACTTGTAATATATATATATTTTTTTTTTCAAGAGTAATCAGAAAGCAGAATTCATATAATAGATTGACGGCCTTGTAAAAAAAAAAAAGTTGAAGTATCAACTTGCTGTTTTGTCCATGTAGTCCACACAACAGAGAGGCAGAGCAGAGCAGGAAAGGTAAAGGGAAACAGTTAAATGATGCAAAATGGAAGTAACAGAGTTTGTGATTAAGGAGGAGAAGGCTAGCACTGCATTCAAACTGCACATGGAAGCACTGTGAAGCATGCTGATTTTCTGTGGAGCTCTGCCCGCTTGCTTTCGGCAGCCATGTTAAGCGATTGGGCTGTTTACGAGCCATTTGCAGCAATAGTTTCAGCAACTGGCCTATTTTTTTTTTCCGCAAGCTCAAGCGAATGTGGCAAGAAAGCACACTGAGAATGTCTTGTAATTGATATAAAGTGTGTATTAATTATGATATGAATGATCTGATGAATATGCACCCCTGTTTAGTCTAAACACAGAGCAAGGGACACGAGCAGAGCTACACACACACACAATCATAGACACAGAGACAGAGCTCTACATGCGCTTCTGGTGTGAACGGCCAGGCGTCTGCTGACAGGCAGCTGCGTGACAATTAACAAATCGGGGCACTTCAGCATCCAGTGTAAACCTGGCGTATGGTCAATCGTGACAGATAATCTGGAAACCTTGTACAGCATGAACTACCCACTCACACCCACTAAAGACACTGTACTCTCGCCTCTTAGCAGCGATGAACTTAGAACTGATGCTGACTGGCAGAGCATTGCTGTGCTCATAACCAACAAATTTAAGGCACTCCAGCTGAAACATACAGGGTGCAGGCATGATATGACACCATGCAATCTACTCTTACGTTAATGCATGTTGATTCATATTCCCGATACTAATGAAGCAAGGATCGTAAGTGTTTCTGCCTGATTTCCTTCACCCAAGAAACCAGACACACTTCAAATGTTGTACGTCTGTTATGAATTTGTTATTGCCAAGCGATAATTCTGTCTGATTGGATAGGTGTTGGCTTCTGATGGGTTCAAGCAATGAAAAATTGGGTTTTTCTTTGATAGCCTGGATGATACTTTCTGACTTAATGAAGAGAAGTGGATTCACTTATTTATGCAAATCGAATTACACCCATCTCGAAAGAAATCAAGCTGCCAACTTAACAGACTGCTTAATGACCCCTCGCTGATCACCTACTTACAGGGCAATTTGGTGCATTTTGTAAAAACTGGCCGAACTGGCTGAATGGTACGAGACGAGCAGAAACACCGGAGCGCGATGCCTGCTATGAAGCCAATGTATGGAGAATGGGGACATGGACAAACAGCTTTCCCCTGCTGATGGAAAATTAAATTTATATAAACTATATAATAGTTTGTCACCATGTTCTTCTGCAGCATATGTGTCTAAAATATGCTTCTTAATAAGCTTTCAGGTCTTAATATGTTAGGAAAATGTTAACAGAATGCAAGTTTTGAAACAAATCACATTGTAATATTGTCTGAGAAAGCTAATGGGACATCAGCACATGAAACTGCAACTCTTAAGTTTTAATGCCTGTCAATGTCGGTGCTTAAAAAATAGTTACGTGTGCTATAAAAGTGCAAATGCTCTCCCAAGGTTGTCTTAAAACTCTGCAATGTGATCCGTCTTGAGCGTGCGTGTGAGATAAAGACAACGGAGATTATATAGACAGAGGCAGAGAAATTAGAGATGTTGGGGGAAATTAAGCAGAAGAGGGCGGAGAGAGATGGAAAGACATCAGGACAGAGGGAAAAGTGAAGGGGAAGAGCAAAGGGAGGACAATTACATGCAGACAGAGGGGGACTGTGGCGAAATCTAACAGATCCAGCCGCTCAGTGGAAGCTTAAAAATACTGACTCAGTTCCCCAGGGGACGAGAGATGGCGACGGCTCACCTCCTGAGAGGGCAAAAGCACCAGGCCCTGAGCTCACAAGGTCCCAAAGGGGAAGTCAACACAGAATGGTTAATTATGTGGCACTCATTTTCATAATTAGAGCTTGTAACATCAGATTTTGTCCCCTGGCTCCTGTGAATACCCAATGGCTACTCTGTTCTGCAAAAAGTGACAAGCTTTAAAGTGGTTTTATCAAATACTCGCGTTTTCAAAGATGAATTATTTCAACAAAAAATGTCCCCGCACTGACAGATGCCTGTGTTCGCTGTGAGGAATCCTGCTTTGCAATTTGAAGCTTAATGTATGTGCGAGCATCCATCCATCTGTGTCCAGTTCACTGACATATTTGTGTCATTTTTTGCAGCGTGTCTAGCAGGACGGACAGGGCGTGTGTGCTGCAGGGACTCTGCTGTCAACCCTTTGCCCTCCTCTGTTCTGTACCGCCTGCACTGGAGGAATAATTGGCACATTAAATTATTTATAACAGCCAGGGCACATTATCATAAATATTCACTTGACGTTTTGCTTAGATCAACAGTCAGAACCCAGGGCTCCGGATGTGACTTCATGACATCTCGTATGTGTGTGTGTGAGTGCATCGATATGTGTGTATGCATTTTGAGTGCCCAGGGGCTGATTGATGGACAGTATTTACAAACAAAGCGCCCTCCCGTCAGTCAACATAACTGAATGCAGACAGCATGGAAATGTCAGGCTCATGCACAGACACAGATGTGCACGTGAGCGCACATATCCGCAGTGGGTATGGAAATGTCAGCCGCACTCAGACTGGGCACACTCACTTGTGAACATGCGAGCACACAAAGGACTCGGCAGTGCGGCGCCCTCGTCAGTCTGCTGTTGTAACAAGTGCCTCTAACGAACCTGTCACTGTTCTCGCCTGAGACGAGACAATAATGACATGATAACAAAGTAGAGCTGCTGATAACAGGTCTATTAGCATCTATTAATGCCATTTGGCCACAGACACCGAGGCCTCGTCAGACTCGGACTGACTACACCTCAGCTGTACAGACACGATGGCAGCTATTGTGCCACTGTGCAATGAATATCAAATGCTGTGTGTGTGCTTCAGTGGCAGAATTTAGTTTTATCCCTATAATAACACAGTGTAAAAAGGTTAAACTGCATTTTCTTTGCATCATCCAACAGATTTTAAACAAAAGACTGTGACACCGCCAACTGTTTTCTTATGCACACAGCATTTTTTGGACGTGTTATCTGCCTGCCAAAGTTTGCTTTTTGTGAATGCAGCACAGACTGTAAAATAATAGAAAGAAAACAAAGTAAGCAAGCATCAGCCATATGGTTTCCGAGGGAAGATTTAAAGCTGTATACCAATGCTATCATGGGTTTACTGCTCGCCTTCACTCTTTGACAGATACGGGTGGCAGAAAATCCACCCTCAGGCAAAAGGTAATAAGGACTGTGGTTGAAAGCTGAGGTAGCATAAGCAGGTGGAGTCCATGATTAGTGAGTGCAATTCATATCTGCCAATCTTGTAAATGACACCTGTAAACCAACTGCTTATTAAGCTTTACTATATTCTTTCCTATCAAAACTTTTGTATGTTACAAGAAGTGGCATACGGGTTGTGATGCTGACTAAGCTAAGCATTCCTTCCAGTTACTGCAGAAAATGATTAGGGGAATAATTAGTTTAGAAGAATAGACATTTAGAGTTTCTAATCTGCACATAAAGTCAAAGAAACATCTCTATTTTGCACATTTATCACACTGAAACACACTTTAACAAAAATACGTAACTTTATCTTTTGAACTTCCAGTGCGAAGTCTGCGCTAGATCAAAGTGTGAATTTGAACATAATTGCCCGTTATATACAATATGTATAGTTTTGTTAGTCAGAAAACACAAACATTTACGGACAAACCTGACAAAAGCCGAGAGAGTACTAACAAACCTGGGACTTTGTTTCAATGACCTGAAGTTCGTTAGCTTCATTAGTCCAAAAAAATTAATACTTAACACACCCACATTTGGTGACACGAAAGTCGTTTGAAAAGCACTGATGGGTCGCGGAAAAACACCTGCATCTGGTGGCTCAAACGACACTTGAAATGCACACTTCTTGCAGTTAGCTTCAGTTTTCCAGAGAAATCTGACTTTTAAGAAATGGGTTTGTTTTTGGGACACTGAGCTGTGGAAATGGGCTTCGATCCAATGTGACATTTTTTGCACTTTGAAATTTTGGGCCGCCAGAACTGTGGCGTGGCACCCAACCCGAACTCCACACACTTACTGTTTTTCTTTTGTCAAACCCAACCCATGCCCAACGCAAGTAATGTACTGAAGCATTGGGCTTGTCTGTCAAGCTATAGCTGTTATCATGGTTACAGCTTGCCTGTATACTGCGTTTACAGCCATAATACCTTGTAAGTGACAATCAAAAGGCTCTGTTTTAACACACACATTATGCAATGTCATCTGCAGTTATAAAATCTGAGTCTTACTATTGGCATCTGTTAAATCTTTGTGTCCATTAACTCTTCTTGAACTGTAACCACTGTTAACTCTGAACCAACCATTGTGGTTTATTTAAGTTATTGTGGAGGAAGATTAGAGTATCCACCGTTGATGGCTTCAGCACTGTCCTCCTCTATTTGGACTATCCTCCAGCAATGCTAGATTTCCAGTTCCTGTTACTGCTGTTAGCTGGAATTGGCCAGAATGTCCAAGCAAGAGCAGAGAGCTAAGGGTAGCATCACGTGACAAATTTTGTATGCCATCATTAGTTAGCTAACATTAGCTCTCATGAATAGTTACGGGCTTAAGTTTTGAGTTTGAGTGTTGTCACTTGTTCAGCGCTCGGACAGCAAGTTCCCCACCACAGAGCCAAACCCAAGCCAAACCCCAAACATCATGTGTAAACAGTTGTCCAAACCCATCCCAGTCCATTTGGGTAACATCCGTCAGGGATCAGTACTAATGCACACATTAGCCCACATACACACAGTTCTGCATGAGAAAATCAATAACATATAATCCAGATACAACGATAATAAGTGAATATGTGGTATTTGATACAACATGTAATAGGTTTCAATAACTGTACCCTCAACAGTTAAGGGAAGGGGATCTAGCCATCTACCTTCCTACACACTGTACATATATCCCATGAGGTGCTCGATCAGCTCTGGCTGTAAAAGGCAGTATGCAAATTCTGTTCTATTCCTTCTGTGAATTTCCATTTCAGTTATCAGCAGTTAGATGGTGAAAAGCACACTTAAGTTGTGCTTTGCGGCAAACAGGCGAGGAATAACCTGGGGAAATGACAGCAATCTAGACGGTAATTACTAGTCTTCGATTGCATTGGCGTTGACAGCAGTTAGAGATGAAAAGCCAAGAAAGGAGAGCCGTTGACGGGAGGGGGAAACATGTCAATACATACTGTATTCTCTATTAAAACGTAGAGATACATGGAAATAGACCTGATGGTTTCAAAGCACACTGACAGGAACAGACAATCTTTTCTGAACCAGATCATTTGAAAAATATGCAGAGGAGGCAAAATTACCATAGCTATTCAGTATTCAGGATGATACATGCGCTGTGGCAGATTGGTCTCAGTCACAGCACAGGGGGGCGACGCCTTGCTCCCCACTTCCAACTGGTCACTGTGAAATGTCACTGGGCTCTCAGTGGCGGGTGAAAATAGTCATAGTTGAAACTTGGGTTGGGTTTGCATTAATAGGCATTATTTACACCAGAGTACAAGGAGTAATTTGTGCAGAGAGATGGGACAGACAACAGCAGAACATTTAAGTTATTGTGAGTAGGGTGAACTGAATGTCACTATTTAACATTCAAAGCGTCTATTGAGGTTTTTGAAGGAATCTTTGAATGTCTGCTGTCAAATTGTGATGTCATAACAAGGGCTGTCAAACAATTAAAAGATGTAATCAAATTAATTACATGCTCTGTGATTAATTCATTGAAATGAATCACATGCAGCAACTTTTACTGTGAAAGAATTTAAAAATTTCAGTTCGAATGAATTTTGGCAGATGTGTCGTCTTAAATCTGCTGGATTTTGACACAATTGTCCCCCGTCCTCTACCACTGAAGCTGGTCTGCAGTCCATTGCAATCTATTTTGCAAGGGAGTTAGCTGGTCGGTCACAGTTGGCTTGACGAGGCTGGCTGCTAGCTCAGACCTCCAGGTCTGCTGCTAAATGTTTTGTGTTGAGGTGATATTTCAGGCTGGCAAGTACTACGATGGTATGAGCATTCCTCACTGCAGGAAATGCAGAGAACGGTGCCTCATTCACCAGCTCCATCTGGGCGATTTTAAAAAGTAAATGTTCCATTCACAGGGCCTAGCGCTGTCGTCTCGTCTGCCTCCATCATGTGACAAAGCCACTGTGGCCTTCAGTGACACATTGGGTCAAAGGGCACCAGGGAAAAAGATTAATCAGCAAAGCGTATTTCCCATAAAAGGCTACCATAAAAGGTGCCAACTGCTCCTCAGTTTTTTTTAACACACTCACACACCAGTGGAACAGCCATCAGGAGCAATTTGGGATTCAGTACCTTGCTCATGGACACTTCGACTTCGATACTGCGGACTGGAGGAGCCAGGGATCTTCCAATTGGTGAATGACCCACTCTACAAGTGAGCCACAGCCGTCCCATCACGTGATTTATTGGATCAAAAGAGTTTTTTTTTGTTTTTTTTTTTAAATCAAATCAACTTTAATTAATGAGTAAATCTAATTTATAGTGCTGTCAAACTGCTGCTCGACCACCCTGCCAGGTGATTATCCTGACCAGGATAGGATTTCCTGACCAAGTGGATCTCCTGCTAATATAACCCGGCTAGTTTCTGGCATGGGAGCTGCAACTGTGCAGAATCAATCTAATACAAAGCTGCACAGCTTTTGAATGTTGATGTAGAATTTGAGTGTTAGTGTAATGAAAGAGGTTTCCAATCTTTGAAATATTCAATACAACTCTAATTGTAAGTCTGTATTTAGTTCAAAGATGGGTTGAAATTCAGTTTAATGCAATTGTGTAACCCTAATTTTAAGTATTGAAATTTTGAAGATTGGCATAATTGTTACAAGATGAAGATGTCTTACTGCCATGAGTATAAGGCAATTCCATGAGAGCATTTTATTAGCATAATATTACAGTACATTTGGATGGTGGTAATATACAAAACATAAGCAGCAATGCACCAGCATAAGGTAAGGGAAAGGTTGCTTAGGTTGAAATGTATGTGAACATCATTATATACAATATGAAGAAGTGGTAAAGCTCAAACACAATCGCAGGGATTTTACTCAAACATTATGAGAAGGCCTTTTTCTAGCTCTCTCTCTCTCTCTCTCTCTCTCATATTTGCTGCTCTCTAGTTCCCTCCAGTTGTCTGTCTAAGATTGCCAAGGTCCGTCAGAGTTGGTTGGCTGCAGCTGGAGAGGGAGTGGTCTAAAGACATAAATTGGCCTCCGTCCTAGGAGTTCCTCCTCTTTTTGCTGAGCCGCCAAGACAAACACCACATGGCTTTTACCATAGATCAGTTTGGTTTGGGTTATTTTGCTTTATTTCTACCATCCTCACTTCACCCATCCACACATACTTCAAACGACTGATGCCAATATTCCCATATTTTATTGAGCTGCTATGCTTAGTTTAATAAGCTCCTTTTGGTAACTTTCATTTAGGTGTGGAGTCTCTCCTTTGTTGCAAGTCCCGAGCCAGGTTTTTAACATTTGCGATAAAAACAGAGAGGATAAATGGTTAGCAATATCTGAGCAGACACACAAAAGGTCAGCAGCAAATGGGGTTAAAGTTTAAATCATTTGCACTTTCACTGCAGCCGCGAGGTGTAAAATCTGAGCGGTGTGCTTTGCCCAAAGTAGCAGAGCCTCAAGGTTTGGTGTGATTGCTCTCTCCGATGGAAAACAATGGCTTGTGCTCATGCAGAGCGTTTGCTAGTGATCGTGTGTTAACAGCTTGTTAAAGAAATAAATACAATGGGGAAAAAGGGGATTATTTTGAGGAGCTGTCAGCTTATGCAATCATTTAAACACATTAATCAGGCTATTGTCATGCTTGCTGTATTTTTGTGCATGTGTACATAGAGCCAGATCACATGGTGCGCGCTAATCTGTTCAATTCAAACAGTGAGATAGTTGATCTGTTTGTGTATTTGAATGAGTCTTGCTGTTTTTCGCTGTGTGTGGGTGCACGTTTGTGTGTGTGTGTGTGCCCGTGGGTGCGAGGATAAACCGAGGAGCGCCAAAGCATAACTGACTGTTGATCTGTTTGTATGGTGTGCGTGCAGTCGTACAAACCATTAGGTTTGCTTAGCAGCTGTGTGTGTCTTCGAATCTAAATCGTGGAGGAAAGGAATCCATTAAGCTGTTTAACTCTGTCTGAGTGTGTGAGTGTGCGCGTGTCCGTGGTTGAACCCATTAACTGAATAAATCATCCAGTATGATTACGGTGTCAAATGGGCTTGCTGAACCATTTCTGCTTTGCCCAGCAGTCCTTGTCCTTTTTTTTAAAAGTCATGACACACTTGCACAGGACCCCAAACTCCCAGCCACAGTTAATTATTGATTGGTTGGAAATGTCGCTTCAATCCTCCCACATCTGTATAACTGTGGATGTACAAAACACAAACAGATGCCGGCCAGTGAGCAAATTAAATGCCATATGCTGATTTCATTAGATATAATTGAAGTTGCTACAATCATTTTTTGTACATCTGGCAGCAGCGGAGGGGGGTGAATAAGAAAAGCATCCTTCCAGTGAAAGGCCCATGTTCATTCTCCTGTGTCAGAACTCAGCCTGTTTCAAGTGTCCTTGAGCAAGGCGTTAAATCCTTCACTGCCCCAGGGTTGTACTGGCCCTTTTTTGAAGTCAAAACATGTGCACACATGTACAAATGTATGAGTTTGCATTTACGATGGTAATCTTGAGAGCCGTTTAACTCATTATTGAAGAATTTTCGAGACCCAGATGTAGGAGCATTTAATGGAGCTTAATTAAGAAGAATTAGAGATAAGCAGTACAGTGAATCACTTTGTATGCCATCCTGTTTCAGAGGGTTTTTCTCAGTTGGGAGTACTTCAGCCTTTGCTAGATCTACGAGGTTCACTACATGCCCAAAGTAGGTTTTTCCTTTCACAGATTCTGTCTGGAATTGAATCCTAAACCAGAAACTATGCTTCCCTAAGTGGCTCAACACTTTGTCTCTAAGGTCACATCCAGTGCATACTTATGGTCGACATACATGAGACATGGATGTAGAGCGACACATGTGTGCCCATAACAGCGGGTGTCCATTTAAATCAACTGAGGCTGCGACACTGACCACAGAAGGTGATGCGCGGGTTAGAACAGGCCAGTGTGATCCGCCCAATCTGTACACGTACTGTATGTGCTGATCAATGACCCGAACACACCCACAAACCTGTAAACTGGAGCCTAAAGTTTCTGGTAATGACCATGGCTAATACTTGCTACTGGCTGGACTGGCTCTGATTTCCAGGAAACATAACAATGTAAAATGTTTGTTTTCAGAGTAGCCTTGTGAGTGTTTTTAGATTTCACATTCAAATAAATCAAATCAATGCATCCTGTAGTTACAACAATCCAGTTAATCAGTACCAGTTAATACAGACTGCATCATCACCTGGCAAAACTCAATATGCACACAGTGACGCAGAATAGTCACCTTGTTCTTAAACTCTTTAATGAATGCTCATCTAGATGTATTAGTTATGCTGATAGGCTAAATTTGACTTAAAAGGCTGTGTTACCTTCATCATGAGGCTCAAATATGTCTTGCGGCTCCTTTTTCCTTTGTTGGCCAAAAAAGGCCCTTTTGATAGCTAAGGTTGCTGACCCCTGAGTTAGGCCATGAGGGCAGCCAGGGAATCCTGTTGCATCTTTAACAGATATCAGCGTATTTCACATAACCTTGGTTACCTTGGAGACAGAGCCAGTCCAGCTTTATCAGACTGCACCGACCAGTCATCCCTAGCAGACAGAGACTTGAACTACTGCACCGAAAGAGAGAGGCCATGACCCTGTGCCGCACTTTTTGGTTTGCAACTGACCCTGACATGAGTCAGAGCAACACTGTGTCACATTCCCTTTAGCCTAAAGGAGGACAAATCCCTTCACAGCATTAAAGCATCCGATTTTTTGCACAGCATTTAGTCCTGCAAGTTTATCAAGGCCGGTGGTGTGGTATAAGACCACCCACCAAGAATTTCCTCCACCTCATCCTACTCACTCACTTCTCGGTTCATATGCAGCTGCCTTTTAGCAAAGCCTCGGGGCAGTGGAAGTTTCCCGGTTTGCTTCCTATTAAGAAGACAGCACCTACAGGCTGGGGGACACACCAGGGGATTTTCCACACTGATTTCCACCAGATTTGCCCCTCTTGACACTCACAGGAGAGATTGCATTTGGAGGCGATGGTGATGATTGGCAAAGATTATCTGGGTAGTGTGAAGGGGTTCACTGATTCAGTCTCGCCCAATCTGGTTGGATTAGATTGATCTGAGCTGCTTCACTGATAACATAATTGATATTTATGAACTGACATCTGATCGAGTGCAGTGGTGTGTCGGGTATGCAGATTTATACCGAGAGTAGAGACTCGTGGCCAATGTGAGCAAGGTGACGAGATGAGATGCATTCCTACTACTACTGTAGGTAGCAGTAAATGAATGAATGTATTTTCTGGGAAGCAATGCGTCATAAAAAAGCATGACTTCACCCAGATTCCAGTTGTATCATTCATTTTTAACGTTATATTAGGCTGTTCGTCATTGCACCTTGAATCAATCTGCAAATAGATGGGTGACTCACATTAAGTTGTGCATCCTTACGGCCCAATACATGGGGCATGGGCGTGGTACGACCCGTCTGCTGCAGCAGAAGATCGAAGCTGCTGCACTGACTCCAGAAGCCACGCTTGCCTGAATGGGCATCGCACGGCATACACTACTTTCACGCCGGTCTTTTTTTCTGTGTGCAGCTCTGTGGCAATAAACAGATAAAAACTACACGGAACTGCTTAAAAAACAAGTACAGTCACTTTTACAGTGATGGAAATGAATACCTCAGAGTGACAGAGGCAAAGTGATGCAGCACAGCAACCTTGTGAGTGGTTTTCACATTAAAATAAATCAAATCAATGCATCCTGTAGTTGAAAACGATTCAGTTAATTAATTCAGTACCAGTTAATGTAGCATACACGTCCAAACTCTGCGTAACCAACTGCATTACCTATTGGCAGAACTCAGTGCAGCTGGCACACAACCACATGCTGCAAAGACAGAGTCTGTGCGGCAGGTAAAAATCCCTGCACCACCCCGCCTCCATGACGTGTTGCGTCCTTTCCTATTGCATTTTGGCTGTTACACAGGACAGTTTACCTTAATTACGTTAATAGACCTAGTTCCCTTTTGTGTATGATTCTGTGCCCACAAAAGGATCTAACTGTCATATTGTCTTCATTGTGGTGCAGTCATTATGAAATATAATAAATTAAAAAAAAAGCAAACCACTATGACAAAGAGCTCACTGGAATGAAGCCAACTGACAGCAATTCACAACACAGTGGAAAAGTCAAGGACTGGCTGAGAATATAGTGCACTGCACGCTGCAGCTCCTTCATTAGTTATGTTGTCATATATTGGCAAAATAATACCTTACACTACCCTGTCTGACGGGTTCTCACTTTTTGAATTGATGGCAGTGGGATCACATCATTTCTGCTTAGTTCATTTTAAAGGAATTGTACCTTGCACCTCAAGGTGTTGTCACTATATGCTCATTCTAAGATTCAAACCGTACTTAAAATGAATACATGTCACTTGAAAATCCGTATTACCTGCCAACAGCTGTGTGGGTATTGAGAAGACTGATGCACTGTTAGCATCGGAGGTGATGTAGTCACGTTGAAGGCTGCTCCCTCTGTCTCCATGACAATTTAATTAGAGTCAGTCACGACTTTTACATAATGTGTTTTGAGTCAGCTGACTGTGCTCTGAGGGAGACTTTTACACACCTCACGTTGCATCGTGACAATCACAACTCATATTTTCACAGCAGGAATATCATGTACACTTAAGCAATAAGTAACTTGTTAAAATGGAAAATAGTGTGCCGGACTGCAGATAGATTCGAGGCTCATGTGCTATGCGGATTTCACTGTAGAACGCGCTGTTTTTTCATCTGATAAACTATGACTTACTCGTTTAGGAGACCTCCCAGCCAGTAGTTTTTTTGAAGATAAATAAAGTGGACACAAGCCCTGTTTTCTATGAATATATATATTTTCTCCTCTCAGTCAACCTTTTGAAATTGCCGACAGGAACCCCAGCCCAGCTCTAATCTCAAATCATGCTGTTACCCTTTGGCAAGACACCAGGACCGTTAAAGTTTCCTGGTTCGATTCCTATTAAGAACTCAGTCCGGGGATCCTTTCACACCAGACTTCACAGCCACACAAGGTCACACACACACACACACACACACACACAGAAACACACACACACAGAGCTATCTGCCAAGATATACTTCCTGGTGGTGGTTCAATGCCATCGATGAGCTTGGCACTGAGACTGGGCCAGCCAATACCCTGCTGCCCACTGGCTTTCACAAACGCACACAAACACGCTAGCCTCCCATCGGTTCTATTTCACTCTGACGATATTGCAAAGCTTGTCTGTCTTTGTGCAGAGGTGGAAATACATTTATGGGGGAGGAATGGGCACAGGCTGAAAGACTTACAGTACATAGGGGAAAATGTGAATGAAGCAAAAGTGAAATATGATTTAGATAAAAATGTAGCAATGACATACGGGTGACAATTCCACTAGTGAAGACCCCTAGAGAAAGCAGAGAGACAAGCAGAGAGCGAAACTAAGATAAGCAGAGCAAAACCATTGCTCCTGTTTACCTGGGTGATTTTTTTTTTCTCCCCTGGATTTCCCTCAGGAAAGCCTGCTGCCAAGGAAAAACTAGAACTATGGTATTTACCTCACGAAAGACCGAGATAGAAGTCGACAATGGTAAGAATCAGGAATGCGTTTAATCAGAGGATAGTGATTTCTGCAGCTGTGGGGGATGGATCTGTGTGAGCCGTTTGTCAGATCACAGGCTTATGAATTCTAACTCTGTGGGGAAATAAGAACGATGAGGTGGCTGTTGTGCCACAGGCGGCACCGCATGGAAATGTATGATGATGGTGCATGTGTCACCGCTGCAGCTTTCATATAATAGCACACAACAGAATACAGGCGAGCAATACAAGCATCGTAAGTCATCCTGGGAAAGGATTCTTTTTTTGTTGTTGTTGTATGACTCTGCCTTGCTTGTTTGATTGGTACAGTGTGGTGGTGAATGGACACACAGAGTTGGACAGCACAGGTTTGTGTTGGCAGATATTTTGGCTCTCTGATGCCAGTTGTGTTCGTCAGCGCGGCTTCTGTGAGAGTAGCTTCACAGTGCAATGTCATTGAGAGCATTGTGACATAATGTGGCAGGTCGCATGATGACCGTACCTCTTCCCTTTCACTTACACACAATATATATATCTTTAAAAACTGACATAACAGCCCCTGGAAATCAGACCTATGCTGACCTCCAGGGGTTTAGCTTTTGACCTTGCCACAGTGAAGTACAGGTGGATGCCAGGACTCCAGTGACATCACTGTTGGCTGTGGTCAGAGGTGAAGCTTTCAAACAGAGAGGGCACCGACACGCTGCTCCTCAGCCTGGTGCTAAAGCTACTCTTTAAGGGCTCCTTTACGCTCAACCTCAGAGACATATATGGACACGGACATCGCCTTTTGTCTGTGCTCTGCCTTAATTTCATACGTATTTGTGCACGTTTTCTGAAAGCGTACCGATGCCGAAAAGATTGAGGAGAACCACTGGAAATTGTAGGTGCAGTTCAAGCAAGACACAACCATAGGACACAACAAAGACATTTTAAAAATAACATAAAGGATGAATCTGTAGTACAGCGAAAAGAATTGTCCGTCACATGTCGCAATGTAGTTCATGGCTTCACAGACTGACGTATACAATACTGCCTCTATTAGAAATTAACATATAAATGGAGTATAAATGAACCTTAAGACTGGAATAACTTTTTATTTGTATTTATTTATCTGGAATTTGGTTGAGCCATCTATTTTATGAATAATCCTTTTCATATGAAACGTGTCTGCCAAGATACATTTGCATAGGTGTTCATGCATCCGTGTGTATGAATCTCACTTCGGGTAACTTGTGTTACAATCCTTTGTCCTTTTCTATGGCTGATTAACAAAACTGATACATTGTACAACTCTCCTGGTTACTCTTTATTTTATGGGTGCATCATTTCACTATGATTTCCCAAGAAGGTTCCTTCAAAAGACTGTAATTTGGGACTTCATTTACGGAAAACATATATTGAATGGTATTCTCTTCCACTGGCACTGACTACAGTAAAGGACGCTCACTCAAGGTAGCAAGTGATATGAATTAATGAATTAGAAGAGTATCAGTTGAATGCTGTCTCTACTTTTCCTGTAATTAATACCAAATTATGTCACCAGAAAACCTCTTGGTAACAATTAGGACCTTATTCAAAAGTTGGACCCATAAAACCCATAAAACAAAGTTTGTTCATTAGTTTACAGTTTTAAATTGCCTGACATCACATCTCTGTTTCTTTTCTCTTTGCTTTGGCAGGATGATTCCATCCACCAGCAATGACTTCCTGGTTCGGGACCTCGCCGCTGGACGCAACTACGATCTTTGCGTCCTGGCTGTGTTTGATGATGTCATCACATCACTGACTGCAACCCGTCCTCTGGGCTGTCTGTCATTCACCACGGACACAGAGTTCAGCCAGTG
This sequence comes from Epinephelus cyanopodus, assembly GCA_026686955.1. Taxonomy (NCBI): domain Eukaryota; kingdom Metazoa; phylum Chordata; class Actinopteri; order Perciformes; family Serranidae; genus Epinephelus; species Epinephelus cyanopodus. Next base: position 27,516,566 of record CM048918.1, read on the forward strand.
CCAAGCATTGCACAGCCACTTCCTGGGTGGCACAATGATCATCATCATTGGAGGGATTATTGTCGCCTCTGTGCTGGTTTTTATTATCATCTTAATGATACGATACAAGGTTTACAGCCACCAAGGGGCAGGCCACGGAAAAGCAGCCATCGCGGCGACAGCGCCAAGACCGCAGAGCAATGGACAAGGAGGAGGCGGACAGGTCCAAGTTCTCCCTCGCTCTGCCTCAAAAATGCCTGACAGTCAGGACGACCAAGCGCTGGCGCCGTCCAGGGCCATGTCGCCTAGCAACACTCTGAGAGACACTGTGGCATTGGTCGAGGAGGAGAGCAGTGGACGGAGCATAATGACAAGGACTGACTCCTTGGCCAATGAGGAGTTGCTCTCGCCCACCAAGGCCCGCTTCTCCTCCAGGGTGGCCATTGAGATGAAAAGCAGACCACCATCTGTCGCCAAAGAGCCCACCTCCCCCAAGGAACTGGCAGGTAGTGGAGAGGCAGATATGGAGATAGACATAGAGGAGGCGAGCAGCAGAGCAAGAAGGAAGTATTGCAGAGAGGTGGAAAGAAATACAAAAAGAAGTTGACGTAGGAAGAACAGGGAATTACCAAGCAGAGAGAGCAAAAAAAAAAAAAAAACAGTCCAACAGAAAGAGATGGAGGATGAGAAATAGACAATGTGCAATTGAGGGTGTGAAATTGAGCAAGATAATAACGGAGAGTGGAACAGTGAGAAACTGAGTGAGTGTGAACGAGAGAATGAATAAGAGAGATGCCATCCTCATGGATTGGAGGATACTAGTATGAGAGACAGAGGGGGAAGCAAATGTTTTATCTGTAGAGTTGGGGTAGCATCTGACGTTGTAGTTAACTTTGCTGACAAAACAGATCACAGTATCTCTCACTCCGTATTAGAAAGGCTTTATTGTTTTTCATCTCATGAAACAAAAAACCCTGAATTTACCTCCCTACGGTGGAGTGGAATTAACCAATAACATCACATCATCCAAGCTCGTTGATATTTGTTTTCTGCTGTTGCCAATTACCAAGCCTTATTTCTTAAGAATGGAAGATACATGGTAGGTACGAAGGCATCAAATCTGTTAAGACGTTAAAGAAACTACAGAGTTTATTTTGTTTGCCTTAGTGAGCTGTACAAGATGCTATGAAACAGCACTTTTTGGGCCTTTTTTCTCACGCATGGCAAGACTGTGTCGGTGGCTTAAGAAATCTTTGGGAGTTGGAGCTAGAGGAAAGAGGGATTTAGTAATGCAGGTGGGATCACCCATTGCACCTCAGCTAACATTATTCCAGTTGGCGTTCCTTATGTGTCCTCCATTAGGGTGCTACAAACTATTAGACTTTAAGCACCCCGAGAAGGCTTGTTTGCCATTAAGAATGACACAACCAGAGCACTAAAGAGTGAAGAAGGAAAGTTACTCCAGTGCAAAAGTAAAGCCATTGCAAGTTGGCTAAAGTTCAATACCGAATTAGAAGAAATCCAAGACCCTTATTCCCCCTTCAGAAAAAATGCGGTCGTGAGAACTTAAAATGCGCAATTTGTTTGCAGTCTTTATCACATTTGTGTGCCTTTCTTGGCAGGACAAAAAAAAATTGTTATACAGTGTAAAAGACGCTGTAAAGTCTCTGGAGGGGCGTATAAAAGCAACAAGCATCACACATTAACTTACACGCTCTGATAAGTGTCTACTCTGTGAATATTTTATTTTATATTTTCTTAACTTTCCTAATAAAACAGTAAAATAAAATAAAAATCAGTTAACAAACGTGCATTTTGACATCACTGTAAGCTGTTCAGACACTCTCTCCATAAAGCTAAGCCTTTACTACAGTATATGTATGAATGTTTAGACAGCTGTATACACTCACAGTTCAGATTTTGCCCCCCAGGGTGTTCTCAATATAAATCCAAGCAACTTGCTTTAGATTCAGCAGCAGCATAATCGAACCCCCCAGGGGGTAACAAAGCCAAATCCGGCAGACACAGAGAACTTAGAGGGAATATAGTGTGCAACTATTGTTAATGTACATGCCGTGATATAAGAAGCTGTAAGGAGAGAGGATTGTGGTAGTGGAGTGAGATAATCAGCATGACCAGTAAAAGCAAAGTGTTGGAGGTAAGGGGCTAACCAGTGATAGCAGTAAACAGGAAAAGCACTCAGCAAGTACTTCGAATTATAGTCACACAGAGTATTTACAAAGGTCTTCACGTTGGTTGGGTCACTGGACGATGGCATCGTCCAATGACCATCACTGATGGCAGTCAGTCACTGAGTAATAAGCTGAACATGGTAACTTAAATGCCCTGATCGGTCCATCCAGCCACAACAGTGCCAGGGTGCATACATGTTTGCGTTGGTGCTAATGGCATAAAATTGCGTGCTATTTTTTATTTTAGTGACTAAATAAGCCCTGTTTCCACCAAACACTTTCAGTATGGTACCTTTGGAACCAAAAGTAACCCTTCAGGGAAAGCTCAGGGGTTTAGTGTTGCCAGAGCCAACAGGAATGACGCTCTGCAGCACTTCTTCTTTTTCTCCAAGTAAGGATTAGAATATATGCAGTTCAAATAATCTGTTCAAAATTAATATATATTCAAACGCTTGAAGATCCACTCATTACTAAAAGTCTGTGTCATCCAAGAGAGACATTAAAAAGTAAGTAATGGCCGGCAGTCAGCCCAGAGAAATAAATTATTTTTTCTCCGGCTCAAGCTGCTGCAAGAGGCAGCAAGATATCCTTTCATTTTATAGTCACAGTTTACTTATATATATGTAAAACTCTCCACGGTATGAACAGTGGATACATGAGCCTCAAACCAGCTACAGATCAGCCCTGAGCAGAGTGACCATTTGCTATGGACCAATCAACAGACTGCCGTGTTCACAGCTCCACCTTTTAGTATCAGATCTGTGTGCTAGGTACCCCAACAGAGGGGAGACCAAAAATGGGGACAGTACAGAACGGTTCCATTGATACCATCCATAACTTTTCACAGTGGAAACGTAAAAAAAAAAGCACACCGAATTGAACTGTACCATACTGCTTGGTGGAAACAGGGCTTTTGTCGCCACTATTGTGGAGATTTGCTACCACTACTGATCAGTGCCACTCCCTGACAATTATTGGTTTCTTTTTAATTAATTTGTACATAAATATCACAGATTCCAGTGGATGGGTCAAAAAGTGACAAAGCAGCAACCCGAGTAGCCCAAGCCATTAATAACACACAGAAACATTGCCTGCAATAATTCATCTTGTCGTCCCCTCTCTGTCACTCACTCTCTGAAAACACACACACTCAAACACACTCACACACTGCGCTCTGTCCTTATGTCTCCTCAGTCCTGACAAATGTGCTACTATAATGCATAAAGCTCCCCCCACTACAACAATGCTATCGTCCATCGCGATGACATTTCCATATGCCCATTTCTGTTTTTATAATTTGTTATAAAGGGACGTCCACACCAAAGGAAGACTTAAAGACCTTGAACAGCATGTCCAATGTTCGTGATAAAACCTCTCTGACACTTACAAATTAGTAAACCCAAGTCTGTGCTGGTGCCAAAAACTACTTTCTGAGGATGTTCCAATGAATGTGAATGACAGGCTAAAGTTCAGTACACTCACAACACACGTGGCTGTACTAAAGTCGGTTAATTTTCAGCTTCAAGTCTAAAGTATTAGTCAAGCTTTAGGCTTCCATTCACTGTCTCTTGATCATTCACCTTTCCTGTCTGCTCGTGGATCAACCTCTTGTGCCAGCTTGAATGAAGCATTTTTAGTTTCCATGGTAGAGGCTACTGACAAAAAATAGCTGTCAGATAGCTGGTAGACAGTTGGTGAGAAACAGAGGTACAGAGGCAATTTTTTTTTTTTCAAGAATAAAAATGTAATAATTTATTTAGAATTGTCACTGTGCATCCACAGTATTGAGCATAACAGTGAAAGCACAGTACTGCACACTTACAATGTGATATACTTTGTCCTTAACGTGCAAGAAACTGATGGAAAATTGCTTTTACGTAACTCAGTCATTAACAGCAGAGGCTATTAGATAAAACCCAGGTTTTATGTAATCAGGCCCAGATTCTCTCGATTCAAACTTTTGAAGTGACTTGCACATGCTCACAAAGATCGCTTAAAATGCTCAATAGTGCTATAATAATAGGAATCGACAAGAGCATGTGAATTTTCTTTTCGGGTAGATTTTCCCTGTGCTAAGCCCACTCCAGTGCACTTCCCCTTTAACACTAATCCACTCAGGAAATGGGGGTTTCATTAGAACGAATAAATGGAGACACCATTTCACATGAGTGGCTTAAACAGCTGAGTCGAAATACTTTATCAGCGGCTGATATGTCATTCAATTGGCCTCTCTGAATGGGTTGAAATGAGGTGTCACTGAGCCTCACGTTGATAGCGGGGAGGAGACGAGAGATCTTTGCAGAGCGCAGCAGCTTAGCCAGCAAGTTCAGGGAAAGTTTTCACCTTTGTGAACCCTGCTGGATCGGTAGTCGGTCAGACGTTTAGAGCAAATTAAACGTGCTCACATCACAGTCTGTAATTATTATTGTATGATAAAAAAAGACTTGAGATTTAGATGGTGTCAAGTGCCACACTAATTAATAGGCTATTCCAGAAACGAACAGGCTCAAGACATCATAGTGAAACAAGTTGTTTTCTGGTTGTTTTTCTCACCTCTGAAGCTATATGAGGGGAAGTTTGTTGTTCTGAGAGGTTGTTGGCCAAATTGGAGTTACAAAGTGTTGGAGTTGAGGGGTGCTCATTAGGGCTGTAACAGGCTGGAATTTCTATTTTGTTGTAGAACGGAGGTGCCACCATATGCACAAACTCAAACATTTCCCCAATAGGCCTAATTAACAGCTTTAACCTCATCTCAACCTTCACTGACTGAAGTGTGTCACTCAAAGGAGCTTCCAAAGAGCATCCCAGACGGCGACACGACAGACACACACAAAAAAAAGCAATTATTAGAGTTTTCATTTTGACACTTCACCCAGGAGGAACAAGTTACCCCTGGCCTTTGTGTTCTTTGTTTCCTCTCTTTGATTCCAGGATCGTTGGCACTTTGAGGGCAACCTACAATGAGGGATAATACTCATGTGTTTGTACAGAGGCTGTTGGGGTTTCTCAGGGTGTAGCTGTGTCTGTGATGTGTTTCACTGGTTGCTGCATTGCAGAGAAAGGCAACATTGATCTGATCAGAGAGCGAGCCGCAGTGAGTCAGAGCGCCTGAGGAACAGAGCAACTGACAGATACACAGAGAGGCCCCATTAAAGGCCCACAGTTGTCAAATATGTAACCCAACATGAAAAAATAGGCACATTGTGGGTGATAGTTCTCCTTTTGTTTGTTTGCTTTTCATAGACTGTTGTGTTAACATTCATACTATGTATGAAGTGGATTCATAACTCTGAATTTGTTTTAGAATATTATTTTTAAATGTGCTTCTTGAATGTTTTTTCTCCTGTCTCCTGAAAATGACATGATAAGAAATTGGCATTTTGCCTCTGATGGGTTCGTGTTTCATTTTCAAGCATCTTAACTCAAGAGACATACTGAATTGAAAAAGTTAGTTTCTGTAACCATTCCTGCTGGTGCTAAAGGGATCCCTTCCTAAACTGACGTTGGAAATACAGAGACAAAGCACAAAAAACAAAAACACATTTCAAAGTTTAACGAAATATCAGTCTAAGTTAGACAAATCAAGTGTGTATCGCCATGAGTTATGTGTTAATCTATTTTTTTTTTTGTGAAATTCTGTCTTTCCCTTTCTACTGTATCCCCCTGCCTTGGCTCAGCAAGCAGGGAAAGAGGATATCTTACTAAAGAGACAACAACTTCAGGAGATACTCATTTATCTGGCTCAGCTCATCATTGCTTCCGCTAAACCTTTTATTGCCTTTTTTGCCCAGCAAAAACACTGTGGATTTTTTTTTTCCTGTATCATTTGGGCTACGTACCAAACTCTGTACTTTTAAGGGTACAAACCAATTTGCATCAGTACTACTAAATATCGATTCAAGTTAAATCCATCGGTGCCAAATGCCAATACCTAAAAGTGCATCTAGGTGAGAACACCATGTTTAGACAAAAGTGCCCAGAAGCGCCCTCAAGCCTGGAAACCAGCCACAGAGCTCCTAGACCAGAAACAGAGATTTGTGGAGCTGCCAGGTTCAAATTCTGACAGGAACCGAGGGCACCCCGAAGCCGGCTGTGGCTCCATCGGCTTCCCAAAGAACATCCCAAAACTATCGCCCAAAAAGCATTGTGGATTTTGTCGCCTATCATTTGGGCTGGGTACTTTTAAGGGTACCGACTAATTCTAGTTAAATCCATCAGTGCCAAATGCCAATACCTGAGAGCGCCAGTTTATACAAGAGGCTCAAGTGCCCAGAAGCACCCTCAATCTACAGATCTATGGAGCTGCCAGGTTTCGACAGGTGTTGAAGGCACCCTGAAGCTGGCCGTGGCTACATCGGAACACCTGTAGGACCAACCTGCCACACAATTTCAGCACCTAGTCTATTTCGTTTTTTGCTACAGTAATAGCCCAGTATCACTGCTAGATGAACAGACACACACACTTGTGCACACATAAGCAGACAGACACAAAGTACCAAAAAAGGTATCCTTTGGTACCAGTATCGAATTCAAGGTCCCAGAAGTGGTACCAGTATCGCTTCAAATGTACTTAACCCTACCCATCATTTACAGTACACTCGTACCAAGAGCGAATTGGGCGTGAATACAGCAACCAATAACGTACATGTGGGGATGTGAGTATTGTATTAACAGAGACTTAAAAAGAAATCTGAGCCTTATACAGACAGTTGGATAAATAAATCAATGAACAAATATGCAGCAGAGAACATTTCGGCTCTCATAGTTTCACCCCGGAGCTTGAGATCTAGCTCGTGACAGGATGCTGCATGATTCAGCATCAGAAGTAGCTCTTTAACCTGAAGTGAGGAGTTTTATATCAAGATTATTGGTAATTACATGCTTGACACAAACATTTTATGATTATGCCGAGCAAAGAGCTACAAGTTCAAGAACAAGCGACTTAACATTGAACGTGTGTGAGTGTGTGTAATGTATTAACAGCATTGTTGGAACAAAAGTCACGTCCCCACAAGGTAAACCATTATTTTAAGGGGTTAAGACTCACATTTGTATTCATTTTAGGGCAAGCCTTTGGGTAAGAATGTAAGTCAATGCGATGTCCTCACAGTGACGAAAACAAGTGCTTGTGAGTGTGTGCGTGTAAAAGCTCAGCTACCAAATCCCCGCAGGTCTGTGCATGCATTTGTGTGTTGTTATGTACAAGGTTTAACCGCCTTGAGCCAGTGCAAATGCTCCCACAAGGTTAGTCCAGATAGAAAAATAGTCGAGGATAACACAAGGATGTGTGTGCGCGACTCCGTGTGAAGTGTGTGTTCTCCCCATGGCCCATCCATGACCCTGTAGCCTGTCTGTCCTCCGCGTATTTTAATCTATCATCACTCCTTTCAGTGTCATCCCGTATGCCCGGCCTCATTCTTCACTGCCGTCTGTCTCTCTGAATTCATCTCTCAGAATCTCCCTCTCTCTCCGTCCCCCCTCCCGCTGTGTTTCTCAAGCTCTCTCTGTCACTTTCTCTCATCTTTCTTCCTCACCAGCTTTCTGACTCTCCTGACATTTTTGCTTCCTCTCTCTCTCGCGCCTCCTCCCCCCTCCTCCCATCTTTCGGTGCTGTTTTGCTGCATCTGTGTCAGTGTTTTTCTCTGGTTCTCACTGTTTCTCTCCATGTCTCTCTCACACTCTTTTGCTGTTTCTGGCTCCGTTTCCTTCCCTCCCTCTCTCTCTCTCCTCTCTCTCTCCGTCCCTACTCTCTTTCTCTCTCTCTGTCTCTTGGACGCCTCCAGCAGCAGACGACAGGCGGCCCCATAGTGTCGAATGGAGAGACTTTAAGATCTGAAGGTCTCTTGGCCTCGCAAAGAGAGTGCGCCAACACTACAAACAAAGAGTAATGACTGCCACTTAAAACTTGAGCACTCCCTGGATTTTTTCCTTCAGACCTCCTGCAGTTCCTGCCTTCCTCTCACCCTTAGTCCCCGCTGCAGCCTCACTCCTGTGTTACATGCTGCCATCTGACCCTCTGGGGTTTTTTGTTTCCTGGTCAAGTCAGTTCACACAAATAACAAAATATCATGTTTTTATGACCTCCCTCTTGTAGTTTTGTGAGCTGAGAGATCCAGCCGTGAGATTTCTGCCCCCATTTTAAAACAATAAAGAAAAAGGGAATTTCATCTGTGGTGCTCATAGAAAAACTACAACATGCCTTCCAAGAGCTACAACAATTGGTTGTGCAATGGATTGGTCAACAGACAAATTTGAGTCAGATACTATTTTGATAACCAATTAGTCATTCCAGTTTTTTTTTTCCAGGAAAAAGTCAAATATTGCCTGATTCCTGGTTTTCAAATGTGAGGATCTGAACATGTTCTTGTCATGACAGTGAGTTAAACATATCTAAGTGGATCAAGCAATCTAAACATGTCACCTTTGGCTCTTACATACATACATATACATATATAAAAGTGTAATTATAATCAGCTATAATTATAATCAGCTGATTAGTCGTTGAAGAAAATAATAATTGCAACTAGGGATGGGCAGGTACATCATTACATATACCTGTATATTTTAAACCAACTAAATTCAGGGCGTCGGTGGTAGTGGTAGAGCAGGCGCCCCATGTGCAAGGCTGTTGCCACAGCGGCCCGGGTTCGACTCCAGCCCGTGGCCCTTTGCTGCATGTCACTCCCTCTCTCACTCCCCCCTTCATGCTTGTCTGTCCTGTCAAATAAAGGCTAAAAATGCCCCAAAAAATAACTTTAAAAAAAAAAAAAAGTGAAATTGGGATTTTAAGCCTACCATTTATATGGGTTGATCCAAAGTTGCTATATTTATCGAAAACTGTTCACAGAACAGCCTCAGGATTCAGCTTCAGGTCATTTCTGATCACAATTGTACGTGGTACATATGTTGCATTTTTTGCGCCATCAAATTTACTGTTTACAATGTAGCCACGTGGCAGGCGTGCTTAAAGGAAATTACCACTTTAGAATGCCAGCTAGCTGGATTTTTCCCACCCATGTCCAAAATCATTTTGAAAATGTAATAAAACTCCGCTAATGCATTTCAGAAACGTCAGAACAGCTCGTCTGTCGTAATCCAAGTGCCCTGAAGCCGCAACATGCAAAATTGACTTGAAAAGATGTAATTTACTCCACTTCTATAGCATCATTTCTCACCTCTCATTTCTCAGTTAACCTGCAGGACTGTCTGTATTTTCATTCTAAAGTGATCATTTCACGCCAAGTTCAACATTTGAAATGCAGCAACATGCACCACATGTCATGTGACAAGGATCAAACAAATCACAGCCAACACATATCTTTCCCCTCTTCTGTAAATATCAGTCTGTGTTAAATATGGAAAAGTTGATCATTTTGGTGCAGAGCTGTCAGAGCTTTACATCTGTCCCACGTACAACATGCCCACACACTTATAAACAGCACCTGGAAGAAGGTCACATCTGAACTCAGGATTCGAGGTGAATAGGCCACGATATGGTGACTGTTAAGGTTGCTTAGTAACCTCAGACGCAACCTGACACTGCCTTTATGAAAGCTGGCTCAAAAAAGGCACAAAAGTAGCACCCAGCGTCCGACCTCACATTTTTCAGGTGACATGACACGGCATGAACACAATGAAGATTTTTCCTACATCACAAGAAAACTGATATGTTGTATGATACTTGTACTAAAAATAAGTACATTATCTGTACTGGTTACTCATCATTACTCTTCAGTATTTGGCTCAACCCTAATTGCTGACAGTGAACATTTTCTATTGAAAGTATACTCTGGATCCTGTTGAGAGGTTCTCAGGATTATCCAAAATAACAGGGACACTACTTGTGAAAAAAATTTCAATTTTTGTTGTTGAAATTATTATTTTTTTTATTAAATGTCATTTCTCTATGTTACAAGTACCACAAACAATTCCATTCACTTTTATTTTATTGAGGTCAAGGCAGAAATCTCAGCGACAAGTTTCTCAAAATCTGAGGGAATTTAATTTATTGGATTTTTTGTCATGTGGGTGAACTGGCCTTTTAATTTTCTTCATTTTTTCTTTACACTTTAAACTCTGCCTCTCCAATGTCCTCTTTCCAGGTCACCCTCTGCACATCTACATTGATTATCTTTGTAAATTTCAAGTGTCTTATGCGTCTCTCATCTGCCTTTTAGTTTCTGTTCCTCCCTTGTCTTTTTTAATGATACCTCTTTTTGTTTCTTCTCATCTAACCTCAAATTTGTTTTTTTTATCCTATTGTTTTTTTCTTGATTCTCCTCTTCCCTTTGTCACCTTTCTGCTGGCACATCCCTTCTCTCTAACGTTCTGTCTGCACATACTGTTTCTCTTTAATCCTGCATTACTTCTCCGTTCCCCATCACTGTTTTCAATTTATAACACCTGTGTCTGTGTCGTTATTTTTTATTCCTTATGTTCTTTCTATCCATCTCCTCGCCACTTGCACCGTTGTTGTCTCCATGCACCACCTCCTCCTCCTCTCCCCTCTCCTCCGCATCACCCCACCTCCTTCATCCATCTGCTTGGTGCAAAGGGTGATGGAGGAGAAGAGGGGAGAGGAGTGGAGGATGATGGAGGAGAAGACAGTGGTGATGTGCTGTGGTTGCAATGGATGAATATAGACCGAGGCATTAAGAAGACTGTGCTTCATTCTTAAACTGACACAATAAGCCCTGGCTGTACATAAACGCAGTTAAGAAATATTCCTCCTGACAAATACAGTTAAGAAATGTTCTCTTGACAAACATACACATTACAAATAACAGCTGCGGCAATATACTGCCACAGCAAGTACAGCTTCATCAATCTCAGAGCTATCATGTGTCTTTGCTTTCCACTGTCAGCAGACCTCGTTTATGCAGACATTTGTCGTATCTCCCGACTTCACAACTGTTACACTCACACACAAAAGGAAACAGGCAGATGTTAAGAATCGTTTTGATCGAATTTTAAAGGCACATTTGGAAACATTTCTGCTATGTAAGAAGTCAATGGATAATATGTCAGACGCGTGATTTAAACCTCACAAAAAGACTGTGTCCTTTTCATTTGTCTGGCGTCATGACAAGTCTGATGTGACCACAAAATCAGGGGGAAAAAACATGACATTTGAACCTTTACTTCCTCCACTTTCATATTGTTTCATTTCCTCCTGTCTTCCCTCAGGAGGTAATATACTCGCAAAAAAATACAGAAGTTTTCGCTGTGAATATTGGCTTTTCTTAAACTTTTAAGTTGTGGCAGAACTTATGAAAACAAATGAAGCAATCCATTCAGTGGGTGTTATAAATCGGGCTTGTGGGTAGGATCAAGTGTAGTGCAGCGCGGGACACTGAACAACAGAAGTTAAAGCCACTTTAAATTAAATTGTGCTTTACCAGCACATGTCGAAGGCAGTTGTAGTCTTAATGATCTGTGTTAATTAGTGTTCTAATTGGTGTATTCCAGATCTCACAGGTGCTAAATTGTGTCTTATAGACCTCCTCTGTTTCAAACCTTTTGTTCCAAGAGCCTTGGTTTCCTATCATTTTGTCAAGACCTGATGTCCTACTATACGTCCCTGATGTTTTTACTGTCCTTTAACCGCCTTGTACTGAATATTTCCTTTAACCCTTTCAAACCTGGAGCAACATCACTTTTCTTGTGCTGCTTTCAGATGCCTTTCACAAGTATTTAAACCTTTGAACCCTGAGCAAAGTGATTCAATTTATTTCAAAACCTGGGGGGAAAGGCTGTGAGCAACTTGATGAGAAATGTTTCACAAAAAAAAAAGATTTAGAAAATTATATAAAAATAATTAAAATGAAAAAAAAAATAATAATAAAATTACAATTATTAAAATTATATTACGGAATTGTTCTAATTTTTAGCACTCTTTCCAGGATATTTTTTGTTTGTTTGTTTTAACTTCCTGTCTCTCTTTTTTCCTTTATTTTCTTTTACTTTTAAAGAAATTGCAATATATATATTAAAAAAAAAAATCACAAAAACTAAATAAATACATTTAAAAAAATAAAAATAAAATAGGGAAAAATTTTAAAAAAAAGTTAAGGAAAAACTGTATTTATAATTATTAATATAATTACATTTAAAAATTATGTTACAGAATTATTCAAATTTTTAAGCACTTTTTCCAGGATTTTTCTTTGTTTTAACTTTGTTTTTCGTTTTATATTTTTTATTTATTTATTTATTTAGTTAGTTAGTTATTTTCATTTATTTATTTATTTGTTTTCAAATTTTCTTGGGTTTTTTTTCCCCTCTTTTTCCTAATTTCTTGCTAATTTTTTGGATAATTTCTTCTTCCCTTGCTCATTTCCTTCTTGCCATTAGCAAGCTAATTTGCTCCTGTTCCAAAGGGTTAAGAAAAGTTGATGTAATTTTCCTTCTGGCCTTATACAGTATTTTTAATGCTCTTCTTTCAATCCTTTGTGTTCTCACCCTCTTTTTTTCTAGAACCCTGATGATGTTGTTCTGAGTGGAAGTCGAGGAGAACGTCACCACCAGGGGGAAGCTGGTGAAAACTGAAGAAAAACAAGGCCCTATAGCTCCTCTCCCGTATCTCCTGTTTACTGTACCCATTACTTTGTTTCCATGAGTATCATGGGGTAATAGACCTGTACTGTCTGGTTTACTTTTAACTGCTAATCTTGGTTCTCATGTCTGGATTGGACGACCATGTCAAAGGCCCGGTGTCGGTTTGGCTGTTGATTGGCCAGTGGCTGAGGGATCCAGCTGTTTGTGTGATCATCTTAATGGAACGACATCCCGAATGCTGATTTTTTTCCACTTCTGTATCAGTGTGGCGGTGGATACGATGGGCATAGATGATTTAAAAAGGATGCATAAAGAGACATGTGGATGTGTCTCATAAAAATGGACTGAAAATATGAATGAACTTCTCACAATCTGGAGCAGCATCAACATGCACGGACAGATACGAAGAAAATGATGGCTGAACAGCAAAGTTAGATGCATAGATAATCACACTCAACTTGGATATACAATATGTTAGACTGCACAAATGGAAAGGGAATAATCTCACACAGAAAAGTGTCTGGATGGGTCTGGTTTTGGATACGAACATACTGTATGTTAAACACTCCAACGATAGGATCACTGTTACTGCGACTGACCGTAAGGGACTCTCGACGTGGCTCCGCCCTATTAATCCATGTGGAATAATGCAATTCTACTAAACTAAACTGAGCTGATCCAAGCTGGGCTGAACTGGAGCCGGATCTTAACCTTGACTGGACCCTGTTATCCTCGATCAGAAGTCTCTTTCTGGAAAGCACATACAGTATCTAATGAAAAACCTGAACTGAACTGGACCCAAACCAGGACCCAGTGGAGCCTGAACTGGAATCTTGCACTGGTAAAGGATTCACACTGTGCAGTGATGTGATGATGCAGACTAAACTGGACTGGCCTGTTATCTATTGGTCTAGTCTGTGTATTCTTCTGCTCTGCTCTGATATCTACTATCTTTCCACTGGATGAGACTGGTGAGGACCTTGTGGACCTTTACCAGCCTCTCTCACATCTCCCCAGGCCCACTTAATACAGGTGAGTAATCTGCTGATTAGCCCCTTAACCTAACCAAACAAGCAGCCAAATGTGGAGTTCTCTCACCCAAAGACCCGCTCTCATTAATTAGTGTGACATATGGTGACCCACCAGCAGTCACCTTGGCTTTGCACCAATTTTGGGTTCTGCCCTATAGTTTAAGACACACTTTACACTCTGCAGCATCTCTCCAGCCGCGAGTGCTCTGTAACCTAATGAGGGCAACGCTTTAACGAGTGCCTTCTAATTGCTGTCAGCCAGACAATTAGAGAGACACCCTGGCTAAACGATCTGCTTCGTTACTACTCTCCACTGACAATATCACAACAGGCGACAGGAAATGCAACCCCCCCCCAACTTCCCCCCGCCGCTGTTTGTTTCTCACCCTTTACTGTCTGAGTCACTCCTTATCTCATGCTTCTCTCTTCCCCTCTCAATCAGATGTCTCTTGTTTTTTCCTCCTGCCTGCCCGAGGCAGTGATCGAATACCGGTGGAGAATATAATATGCTGGGAGGATATGGTTATGAGCTAACACCACTGCCTCGGGGATGGACTTTGCCTCTACAAGGGGGGTCAGCAATATCTCTTTAGTCACGGACAGAAGGCTGATGTCTGATGCTGCAGAACTGAACTCATCCAGTCCCCAGGCTGCAGAGATTTGCTCTGCCAAAATAATTTACACATTTCTTAGAGGTAATCAATAGCATATTCTGTTAAGTAGTCGCATTTCACACATCTGTCTTCCCACTGAATGGAAAACTGCTGGAGTTATACACATATTTAATCTCCAGGAAAAGTAGTACATATTCCATTATACCTGAAGGTGGGTGGGGACAAAAAAAACTCACACTAGTTGTTGAATAGTGCCTTTTACACTTTTGAAATCATGCCTTGCTATGTTAGGTTCCTGGCAAACAAATGTTGTTTAAGGTAGTACTGTAGTGCTACAATAAGTGGTACAATTATAACATAGACACATAAGCCCTGTTTTCACCAAGCAGTACGGTACTGTGACTCTCAATTGACCGTAGGTGTGAATGTGAGCGTGAATGGTTGTCTGTCTCTATGTGTCAGCCCGGCGATAGTGTGGCGACCTGTCCAGGGTGCACCCCATCTCTCGCCCCATGCCAACTGGGATAGGCTCCAGCCCCCATGCAACACCTCACAGGATAAGCAGTTTTGGAAATTAATGTGAGAAAGTACAGTACAGTTCAGTATGGAACTTGTTTTTTCCACGTACGTTCACTTGATGACATGAATCCATCAGCACTCCTGAAATTACAATGGGACAACTTTAACCATTGCTTTGGTTGTTATTGTCTCTCTTGGATGACATATTTTAGTAAAGAGTGGATCTTCAAGCGTTGAAAAATATATATTAATTTCTACCAGATTATGTGAACTGCATATATTCTAATCCTCACTCAGAGAGAAAAAAAAGTGTTGTGGAGCGTTGTTCCTGTGGGCTCCAGCAACACATAATGAGGTGCAGACTGATAAAGAAGGAAATACAGTGAGTGCTGGATGGAGCAACAACCCCGCCCACATTTAAGAGTACTGTTTGTGGTGGAAACGCTCAGCGGAGGGTCTAGGTACCATGTCTGAAGGGTTACTTCTGGTTCCAAAGGCATCACACTGAAAGTGTTTGGTGGAAATGGGGCTTTACAGTACAGCAATAAAAGAGATGAATGAAGAAGAATCTTCATTTGATTATTTGGGTGTTTCTATGGGAATGTGGATCTTTCAGATCAGTTTAAAGAGTGCCAATAGCTGCTGTGCCAAATGCTCCACGTTTTCTTGTAACTGAATGATGCAGTGTGGGACTCACAATGGTCTGGTCTTGGTCTTGTCTCGGTCCTTGACACTGGTTTAATGTGCTTTTAACTGGACTTCAGTCGAAGCATTGCTCCAATAATTGTGAATCAAAAATTCACGACTGTATATACAGCATTGTATCAGTGCAGATACATTTCAGGTTCTGGAGCTACATTATATCCGAAAGCACATGTAATAAGCTTTTTTAACTACAGATACTGTAATCACCACTGAACATAATTACCATAAATCACACTTATCATGTGTGGATATGATTACCTTAATTGTCAACACAATAATTTACTTTTGCAGCTGTTTATCTGATCCATTTTTTGTGCAGTGGTGTTGAATAACTGAGTCCATATATATTTATTTATTTATTTTTTATTTTTTTCCCCCATTACTACTTTACTTGACAGCTTCAAGTAAATTTGACTTTGGCCAAAGATAATTTATTCACCCATGAATACACACCCACATCATCAAACTGTAAGTGGTTGTTTTGAATGAGAAAGTACTGAAAGGGAGAAAATGTTTCCCAAGCAAATATAACCCCCAACCATCCAAACTAAGAAACAAGAGTCCATTCATAACGTACTGTTTTATCTTTCTTTTTGTTTGTTTGGCAATTTCAGTTTGATATCTGTCATCAGCGGACTCACGCACAAGATTCTACTATGCTAATATAAACCATGTAATATTCAAAAGGACAGGCAAAATACTGAGATAACACAGTCATTTCTGCCGTTTCTGTGTTGTGATTAGACAGCCAACCAAAGACGTTATTTTCTCCTGAAAGTGATGATTACATGATGTTGCACGGACCACCAGTACTGACAACTGTCTCCAGTTTTAATTTACATTTCAATGAATACGGGACACAAACACTTTAGCTGTTCTCTCAATCACAATAGCAGTGAATCACTCAGTCAGTCAGTGGTTCTGGTCCTGGTACACAGACAAGTGCCAGAGTGGCTATCAAGGGCACTTCTATCATAGTTATCTCTCTGTATACACCTATAACTGTGTAACCTTGTGTGTGTGTGTGTGTGTGTGTGTATCCTCTCAGCCCAGCATGAACAGTATGAGTATGATTGCAGATGTCAGACACCAGACGCTGTTTACACAAACATTTCCTCTCTCGGTGGTTGCTGGTGATTGTTTGAGCCATCTTGTGCATTTCTTACATGCGCACACACAGACACACACACACACACACCAGAGAGAGACAACGTAAGACAAATACACAGACTAAAAGCATGTTATAAAAATAGATCCCATATGAAAATAAAAATAGCTCCATAAAGCGCACGTCATAAAGTGTCCTCAGTTGGGTTACAAAGTTAAGGAGAATACCATCCTGTCGTCTTTCTTTATCCTCAGATGATTCTCTGGGTGCAGTTGTTGTTGCTTTCCTTCAAATAAACAAGTTTGCACGGATCATATGCTGCATTTTTAATTTTTCGCCTGAGTGACAAGCTTATTGGCTGGTGGGGAGGTAAAGTGATGGAATAAATAGATTTTAGCCTGTAGTGATTTACAGTATCTAATTCATCATCACAAAATAATGATGTATTTTGTTACACTGGAGGGATGAGATGGCAATGAGAGCACAGGTAGAAAGGACATTTGATTTTTGTTTTTTATCTCCTTTGTCACGATCAATATGGTTGTCGCGCCAAGGAAAAATGTATTCAATTCATTCCAACTTTTTTAGAAAGTTTTACATGTTAAACCCATCTGGCACTGTGAGACCTGTCCTTGGCATCCTGTTAGCTCGGTGTCTCATGTGCTAAAACAATGACTATTAGCATATCATTATCAAACACATTTTGGCAGATTTTTGCAGTGTCCTCTCCGGACTGAATGGTTTTCGCATTTTTTGTCCTTCGTTCCTCTGGAGGGTAAACTGTGACTTCAACAACTTCTGGGACACTAGCTTACACAAGCATGTCGCTCCAATACTGCGTGATTACCTCTGCCAAGAAGTTTATGTTTTTGGTTCAACTTTGTCTGTTGGCCAGCAGGATTAATAGAAAAACCACTGCCTCACTATTTAAAAGAAATTAAATTGGATTAAAAACTACACTGGGCTTCTTGTCGTCATGAGGGTGAGTAAGTACTGTCTGTATTTTTATTCTAAAGTGGCCATTTCCTGTAAATAAAAGTTGCTGCAAGCATGTAGCATGGGCCAAGGAAGATCCCATTGAATTTTGGTGCGGATTCAACACTCACGACAGATACGCAATTTTTTTTTTCATTTATGTTAACCTTGTGAGATAGGGCATTTGGCCGTGGCAGAGTAATGCCAGTCATCTGAAAGGAGTTGTGTACTGAATCTAGTGGCATCTGGTGGTGAGGACTGCAGACTGCAACAGATGAAACTCCTCACGTGTGCCACATGGGACCTCCCGGTAAGAATCCCTTCAGCATTCATTGCTCATGGGGGTTCTTGGCTCTTCCTCTACAAGAAAATGGTTCCAGTGATTAACACAAATAAAAACACCATAAGGCAATTTCTAGAACTGCCCCTGACTAAAAAATTTTCCTAGTCAACCAATAGCTGTCATTTAGGGCCATTAGTCGACTAGTCATCAGCATGTTTTGTGACATTAATATCATTATCATGTAACTTATTTTAGGGGAGCAACACAATGGCTTGAGTTGAAGGTGTGAGAAAGAGTAGTATCAGTAAAATTGCTAACACTGTGCTACATTACAGAGAAATACAAAACCGTACTAATGAACCTTCATTAATATAGGCCTGTATTTTATCTACAAGTGCATGTCACACACTGAGCGAGCCGCCTGTTAATGACGCTGTGGGCAAAGCAGTAATGATTGTGCTCAGTGGCTAATGGGCATGTAGCTACTGACATGTTTCAGATGATACGTCATGTTTGTAGTCGACCGATGAAGATGAGTTGACATATCACCTTGGGTTCGTCCTTCACCTTCTCAAAATGATTCTATTATATTCCATTTCTGCTAATATATCCTCTTAAAACCTCCACACTGGACCTTTAATATCCAGTGGATGGTGATAAAGTACAGTGGTAAAGCTTGCCGATTTGCACATCATAGAAGACTGGACTATTGGCCTGGGCGGAGGTCTACCTTTTAGGTTTTAACATGTCATCCTGTTTTCATCAAGTTCCCTTTAGAGGGGAAACAGTCTGTAAATCCAGGCTTAATTTCCCTTTTTGCCTCTCAGTCATTGAAGTGAATGAAGCTTGTAGATGCCCTGCAGACACATTAATGAGGACAATGATGAATGACTGATGTATGTTGTTACCTCCTCCTTGACACTGTTCATTGCCCCATCCTCCCACTGAACATGTTCCCCCTCCCTATGTGCAGTCAAGTGTAGTGGTCACTGAGGCATATTAAGACTTTATTAGCCTGACTGAAATACGACCATCTTAAATCTGATTTGTGGTTTTGGGGGGTGGGGGTTGTGTGTGCAGGACAATTTCTTCACAGGGCACAGGAAGTCACCGTCAAACTGTTTCCCCATGTTGAGTGTATATGCGAAGCTACGCTGCTGATTGTAGTATTTTATATTTAACTGACAAATGTGAGATTGGTACGTTTCTTCACATTTAAGAGACAGAGATAATGTGCGTTTTATTGCTCTGTTACAGAACAGTGGCATTTTGATGTCTTTCAACCTCTCAAATTCAAAAGGAATGATCTGGTAATCACTTAACTGATGATGTGATCCAGACACATGTTTTATGTTGCGCCACATCTCTTCAGTTAAAAACACTGTATATGAATGGTAGCATGTTTTTTTTTTTTCACTTGATGTGACAGCTTCCATCTGTGGCCATTCTGCAGCAGCATTTACGAGTCCCTCCCAGCAACCATTCGGTTTATTTAATTTGCGGAAGCTTAAACCGGCGCATTGAGAAACACACAGACTGTAGCTGTTATTACAAACTTAATGTGGAGGAGATACAATGTGTGCGCCCTCCATGTGGGCTGATGGGGCCGTGCTATGACTTCGATTTAAGCGGCGTGTCACATCTGGTGGATGATGTGACTGTGATGTAGCTCGACGTGGCCATGCATACATTACTACATTTGTGTAAAACTGACATCTCTCCCTCACACACACACTTACACGTACATATCTAAAAATGACCCTGGCTTCTCCGACACATCGCTGCGGGATTCTGCACTCGTTACACATGGCTTTCCCGCTGTGTGAGTGAGAAAGATTCAAAAAAAGAAAAGGAGAGAACACGTGGAGTCTATATGTGTGTGTCCCTACTGTATTACTGCGTGTGTGTGTGTGTGTGCACTCCAGTGTTGTCTGACCTGTGATGGTGTGAGATGTGTCCTACAAGAGCATGACAAGGTGAACAATGCCTGGAGTAAGAAGGAGAGAGGAGAAAAAGGAAAGGGAGGGGAGAAAAGATAAAAGTGAGAAGGAAGTGCAGAGGGAGGACAGGAAGCTGAAAATAAGAGAAAACAGAGGAGGAGAGATAGATGGAGCAGGGACAGGTTCAGATGCACTGGGAGCGAGGAAGAGGGATAAAGTGAGAACACGAGGGAGAAATGTTAAAAATAGATCGTACAAGGGAGAGAAACAGAGGAGGAGCGAGGCTCAGTGAGATAATTTAGAATTTGCATACACGCGCTTGTTCGGTGTATGTTGACATGGTCTTCTGGTACAGATGCTCCAGCGGTGATGTTATCGTGTCAGTATGGCTTCTTGAATAGGGGAAGAGTAAAATCGGGGAGAGAGGCTGTGCAAGATAAGCAGCTTTATGAATAAGAGGAGGCAGAGGAGAATGGGGAAAGACGAGGATTAAAAAAAAAAGAGGAAGAAGGAGGAGGAGAACGAGGATATGAGATGTGAAGACGATGGGCAAGAGTTAAGGAGGAGGAGGCGGAGAAGAAAAGGAGCGAAGGGGGGAAACAGAGGGAGAGCAGCGTGGAGTGGGACGTGTGCAGGATTGAGCTCCAGCTGCATTGTGCAGCGAGGTGTCTTTGGTCCCTCAGAAAGAAAACACTGTAGTATGAATAATAGATGACACATGCAGACACACAATGCATGTTTATTTTTGTGAGTGTTGTATTATGTGACTCCTTTTCCCCTTTAAATGGTCGGGGAAAAAAGGATCTTGACAGCGGGGCAGATGATGCGCTCAGTTGAACAAATAAGTCAACACGCAGGCACATACTCGGCAAGTCAAGAGAGACCTCCGTGTAAGGATCCCGTGCCCTCCCATCGATATGTGTGTTTGTAGGGACAATATGAACTTACTGAGCACACGTTGGTGCTTCGGCATGGATGAGCGTGTCCCCGGGGTGATTCAGTGGACGGATTTGTGTGTCAGTCATGCTAAAAAGTTGACATTTCTGCCAGTTGCCCACCCAGGAAAAGCATCTGGAGAGCTGTGAATACTAAACTACCCTGAAGTATCCACGAGAAAAAAAAAAGCTTTCTGGGTAGTGTTCAGCGTTAAAATGTGAGCACCACTGGGATTTGTTCTGCAAAAGATCTTGCTCTCAGTGCCCCAGCGTCAGTTTGTGAAGGTCAGCGGCGCAGCATATTCAGCTGTTTAAAAGCACTGCTGTCGATTTGTGTTTTCAATAAAAGTCAGCCCACCACCTTTATCTCATCAAACAGATTTCAGAATATGAATTTTAAAGCATATGAACAGGGATGATTTTCACATGACTCCCTTTACTTCAGTGTAGCGATGCTTTTACTGTGGTCTCAGTATATTTCAGCGATTTCTTAACAATGAAAATAATGCTTAAATAATGAAACAGCTGAATCTATTGGATGGTTTTCCTTGGCTGTTAACTTTTTTTTTTTTCCTGTAGAGCTCATCAGTCAGACACATGCTTACTGCAGCACTGAATGTGATTTAAACTTCTGGCTCGGGACTGCAGAATAATCGTTAATTGGCACCGAGAGCCCGTGTTGCCGGCGAGGGAGCGCCGATTATATTTATAACCATTTTAAAAATTAAACACAATAGCGACCAAAACCAGCTGACATTTAGTGATACACGGACTTGTAAAAGTCAACTGTGTTGCAACTCAGAGGAACGTGTGTGCGTGTGTGAGAGAAAGAGTCAGTGGAGCAGTGGCGGCTGCAGAAAGCAGAGCTATAACTGGATGCTGCAGATTTACCACTCAGCAATAGTTGATGTATAACATTCATATATATATATATATATATATATATATATATATATATATATATATATATATACCTCTCCCTCCCTGCCTCCTTTTCTCTCCCTGCTTTCCGCTGCATGCCGGCTTTACCTGCATCTCATCAGCAGCACAGAGCTGGAACTGTTTGATGCATGGTGCACCTTCAGGATGCAGATGCAAAGAAATGAAAAAACAAATGGGGTAGGACTATTTCAGCAGGTTACAAAATGATGCCGCGAAACTGAAAATACCTTTGGACATTTACATATAAATGGCGGCTGCTGTGTTTCCCCAATGCTAACTGTAAACTCTATGTCAGGGATGAGGGTTTTCTAGGTTGTTACTGCACTCTGTGGAGCCCAATATTCAGTGTGGCGCAGTAATGGGAAGTTTAGTACAGTAGGTGGTATTGCTGTCGGCATGTTGCATCCTGTTTACATTATATTTACTGTAGATTAAATGCATTAATTAACTCAGTTTAACTTTAACTGAAAGCATCACCCCTCACACTATTCTGTAGAAATGTATGCAGCGTCACTGTATGTTTGTCACTTTATATCTTTACATCAGAGTCATTATGTGCTCTCCATGTTTTATATTGCCTTTCAAGCAACACATAATGTAAAGTGATAATGAAATACCCACTAGGCAAAATTAACAGCAGTGCAAGCACTCACATCTACTGACTACAGGGACTCCGAGTTAGCACCTTTCCATTTATCTCTCTCAGCAGAAAGCCATTTCCTTCAGCAGGCAGGAGAGAAAATGGGACTGTTTTTGGATTAAAATCGTGTGCAGGTTCAAGGTTTTAACTTCACACCGGCTCTTTGGTTGTTATATCTGCAGCTTTACACCAAAACGCTGATGCAGTTTATTTGTATTGGGGGGGGAGAATGAGACGATGGTGGGATTCAAGTGAGTTGAATTTGGAGATTGGAGTCCTTTAGGTGATAAGGCCCAGACACGACAAACTAACATCAAAGAACTTGTGGCGACGAAGGCGGACTGTTGCGTCGCCTCATGTTGCCTGTGTCTCTGTGCCAAAAAAGGTGCCCTTGAACATACCACGAAGACTACAGCCAACTAGCACGTACACTCTGCTCCTGCCTGAGAGGAAATAGCTCTACATACCAGCATGCGGCGCTAGTCTGTATTTGTCACCGAAAAAGAGAAATTGGAAAACCAGCTAAGGAGCTTAATGGCTCCAAAAATAATCTTACCTAATATAAAAAATCTTTCAATCTCATCTCTTGACTTCAGCCACGTGTTTGCTTTCCTCACTGTGTTTCTCTTGTAGTGCACTGATCTGAGGCCTGTACTACGAAGCAGGATTTGGAGGTATGGAGGTAACTGCAGGGTGAACTCTGGGAATCCAGTACTATAAGCTGGTTCTTTTTTCACCAGGAAAAATGACCGTGGCAACTCATGCTGAAAAAGCTAACCTGCTCCAAAGCAGGTTAGCTTCAGGGTATCGGATCACAGCTTGTCAACACCTCGACCACTGACCAATCAGATCACTGAGGACAAAAGTATCCATGGACAAAAGTCCTGAGTCTCGAGTAAAAAAAGAGTAACCTATATATTGTTAGAGGTCAGTAGTAATAGTTGGTCATTTCATTATTCTAGGGCTCTGTTTCCACTGGTTTTAAAACAGAGCTTCTAACAAACAGAGAGATCATGTGGGACACTAAAAACATGATTTTAAACTCATAGTCTGCAGTGATAGTGTTGCTAATTTACACTCTGATTCCATCACTGATGAGAACTGGGGAAAAAAGATACTAATAATTAAATAATAATAATAATAATAATAACAATAATGATGATGATGATAATAATGATAATAATAATAATAATAATAATAATAATAATAATAATAATAATAGATAAATAAATAAAGTAATAGAATTGGCTCCCGTTATTATAAATGCAACATTTTGGTCAGACAGACTTCATCAGTCATTAACTAGGTTACTTTTCCACTCTTTGCTTCAGTAGCAGAAACAGAAACAGTCTGGCATCACTTAACGGTGTTTTATGGGACACATTCAGAGTAGTTTCATCATTGTCTGACTAAATAGCAAAAAATAATCTATACAAATGCCACTTATAGCCTGTAGTTATACAAATAATTCAAGACTAAGCCATGGATGGTATTTTCAATATTCCTAAATTTCCAATATAAGATTAGATTCATATTACACGCCATTAACATTTTACTGTCTCTCAATCGCAGGCACTTTCGGTACTGTTTCATCTCATATGATATGGAGCAGCTTACTTTATTCATGGTTCTGATAATGCCACTCATAATTCGCACCCCTGCCTCTTTCACATGAACACACTCGTGGCTGGATGGGAAAACCCAGAGTTGACTGA
The DNA here is from genome assembly GCA_026686955.1 of Epinephelus cyanopodus. NCBI lineage: Eukaryota > Metazoa > Chordata > Actinopteri > Perciformes > Serranidae > Epinephelus > Epinephelus cyanopodus. The sequence goes on from CM048918.1 coordinate 27,540,701, forward strand.
ACTAGTTGATAACCAGCTTTGTAGTACTGGTTATCCAGACAGCAAATGTTAGGATTAGTCAGAGATATCCTGGGTAAGTTGAACTGGCTTCGTAGTACAGGCCTCTGTATCAGAGAGATTCCAGTCAATGACAGACTCCGCCAATGATTGTGCAGAAAACAGGCAACAAGGGCCAACTGGTGCCAGCGCTGTGGGACACACCGTATTAGTGCCGTATTCAAAGCTTTACAGCAATAATGGTGTCAGGGTTGACAGGGTGAATTTTAATGTTGAGGGACAAGCTTTTCTTTTAAAATGTCAGGATGAACAAAGCTCTTTTTTCTTCGCTGCTAATTGTTTAGTTCATGACAGGGATGTTTCAGTGAAATGTTAGGTTTGGTGTCTTGTTTAGATAAGACGTGATGAATGTTTATTTTGCATTAGATGTTAGATTTGTCACTTTATAACAGGCTTTGTGTTAGTCTTTTATAATGTGCTTTATCCTGTCATATGACCAGGATTGTTTTATCTATGCATGCTGTAGTGTGGACCAGAGACTAATGACTACTGTAAATGTTAAATAATGTGCCAGTTACTTTAAATCAAATAAAATAATAAAGCAGAGACATCCATATATAGCGAAATATTGCTTTATTTTTACCATATCCCCTGGGGAGCACAGTCTGAGCTAAAGACATAAAGCTTTGAAACCACAATAGCGTCATTTCATCCCTGTCCAGATAGGATTAGACATCTTTTTTATTAATCATCAGCGGAAGTTCAAGTATGATTAAAACATGTGTCAGATGAAGTTGTGGCTCACATTAATCAGAGAGTATACTTTCATGTCTCTTTGTCAGTTCAATTCATGCACATGCTGCAGTGTATTAGGAAGGGTCGACAGCGGTCTAATCACTTGGAACAACATTTAGTGGGATATGTAGCCCGCGAGTGAGAGTGCATGTGTGAAAGAATTCCCGAGTTACTCAGTCAGTTCAAAAGCCTTCGGATCTGGTTTGGGTGCAACAATGTCACGTTACTGAAAGGTGGAAGAAGTGTGTGGGCGGTTATAACAGCCAGAACAATGGCTACATAATTGTTCTGTCCTGATTTCGTTTTTAAATACAACCACTTTCTCCCATTATAATTTGTCTCATGTAACACTGAAGGACTTGTTCAATGCTGTGCCAGCTGTGACAGGCAGTGATGTTGACTACAGAACCTCAGCAGGGACCCGTGCCAGGTGGGGTGTTACTTCAGGGAGACTACCACTGAGAATGAAACACACCTGTGGAATTACACTGTTCACATTACCACGTTATCGACAGGGAATGTGTGCTTGTTCATTTTTGTCACATGCAAATCCATTTTTTGCCAGAGAGGTGCGAATGAAGATGTGTTTACAATGCAATCTTTGTGCTCATTTTGGAGTGCAATTATGAATAGCTTTTAAAAACATTTTTTAATATGCAAACATAAGCAGTATAGGCTGCATCCCTTTCCAGAGATAAATTATGCATACCTGTAGCAAGAGACAAACAGCAACAACAGTTCAAGTGCCTTTTCCACTATAATCAAAGTAACATCTTTTTTGGCGTGTGAACACTGTGATTATAGGAAGCTCTTAGTTTGTGTAATGTATTTTTTACATGGCAATAGCATTTCAATTTCAATATTTTCTTGTGGGAGGACCAGCTTGAACTCTAGGCTCATTAGCAAACTGTCTGCTGAGTAAAAGCTCGATGTGATGACATTGTAAATATACATTTTTAATTTGACTGATGTTGCAGTTGACTTCACTCACGAGCCGTCAGAATCGGAAATATGGTGTAGTGGCGTGTATTTGGACAGGAAATGATGATTTTTTTAGTTTGTTTGTTTGTTTGTTTTTTGATAAGAGGATCATGCATTGTGTAGTATTTATTTTTATGGTGGCGCTTCTACAGCAATGCAGGCGCTGCACCGGACTGTCGTGGTAAAGAGGGAGCTTTCGATATACTGGTCCCTATACGTCCCAACCCTCACCTACGGTCATGAGCTCTGGGTAGTGACCAAAAGAATGAGATCGCAGATACAAGCGGCCGAAATGAGTTTCCTCTGTTGGAAGGAAATGTAGCTCATCTGGCTCAGCCTTAAGCCAGATGTCCACCGGATCCGTTGCGTGTGCAATAAGGCCGAGGCGCGGGTGCCGGAGTTAACTGCCCGCCATTCAAGTCAATGTAAGCTGCTCCACCAGAAGTGCTGCGGCGTGCCCTAGCCGCAACCTAGAAGCAAGCCTGGCAGCCTAGATCAAATGAGTCAAACAGGAAGTCAGGCGCAGAAAAGACAAGAGTATCTGGTCAATTTTCAAAAATAAAACACCCATGAAAACTCCGGATCGTATTTCACATCGCTACGTCAGCATGACGTCAGAGTGGGTGGCCCCAGGCCTGAAGGGGGTTGCTGATGTCTTTATACCTCCAAGGCTTTCCGCAGATTATAGCGTGACATTATGATCTTGCGATCCGCCGATTCCAGCTGCACACAATGGATCCAGTGGTGATCCAGCGTTACAAATAGGGTGAGGAGCTCAGACCCAGACCCAGAATACGCTGGAAAGATTACATATCTCATCTGGCCTGGGAACACCATGGGGTCCTACAGGAGGAGCTGGAAAGCTTTGCTGGGGAGAGGGACGTCTTGAGTACTTTGCTCAGCCTGCTGGCCCTGTGACCCGGCTCTGGATAAGCAGATGAAAATGGATGGATGGATGGATTATGCATGTGTTTAGCATGGTGCATAATCTAAAGTGCAACAAACTGCAGATCCATATTTAGAGCTTGTGTCCGGAGTGTTACTGTTGTGCTAAGTCATTAAATAATGCTTTAAAGGGACTGTGGGGAGCTGATTTGATCGATCATATTGGTAAATCCCCCTGACTGTTAAATAATTTATATATATCACTGTTCATTTATTTACTATTGCCTGCCATTTTGTTTTCGATTCGCCACACAGCTTGTTCCCATTAAGTACAAAGTCACTTTAAGACCAGTATTTTGTTCACCATTTGGTGCCGGACTGGTTGACTGCTGGAGGCACTTGCTTTGTCCATTCCTTCATTTTTTTTCAACCAATAATATACAACTATACTCTGTGTCTGCCAACCACTCAATGAGCAATTTCAGAACAACACCAGGTTTCCCCGAAGACGACTACTTACAGTGTGACAGCTAATCATTTTAGCATGCTTACATCACACTGCTAATGAGGCCAGCCGTGGGAGATTTGTTCAAGTTTAACGAGGAGGTTGGTGGGCTGGCCAGTTACTCTCCATCACATTTATCCCATAACTCTATTGTTACTGAACAGAATGGGTTTAATAATTAATGTGGTTTTAGTGGTGTTTCTGGATTCAGGGCTTTTCAGACTTGGATACTGTGTTTTTAAAAATCCTGCAATCCAACAGTATGTGGGGCCCATATTGGTCGTAAATGGACAGAAAGATGTGTCCTATATGGGACTGTCCACATTGGTTCCACATTGGCCCTATGCCCATTGCCCACATGGGTGGATTTACCCAAGTGGACCAAGTGGATGAATCAGTCAATTACAGTAGAGCACTGAGAATTACAAAGCCGGCAATGTGACTGCCTTGGGGTTGACCATCTATCACTATGCTGGTCCTTATTTTGTCAAATCGGGAACAAGATCAATGTGAGTAAACAAAGCGCGTTGTAGATATTTTCTCATCAAAGCTGCCCAAAATGTTGCAGCCCATCATGCCCACCCCTCTGCAAGTTAAGGTGGATGAAGTGCTCTTTGTCATTTGAAGTTTAATCAGCTGCTGATTTGTCCTGGCCTGATCCACAGAGATGCAACTGACAAAGAAAAGCCTTGTGGTTGTGTTTAGAAAAAGAAATACGCACACTGGGACACACTTGCAACATTTTGCCCATGACACACTAAGCACAAATGTTAGCCAGACAAACAGCACATTTCCTCCAGCTACACACATCTTGTTGCCCAAGGCTGAAAATACAAAACAGCTGTAGCTAACAGGTGTTGATAAACTCTGCACTGGGCTCAAAAATCTTCAGATACTCATTTTTGAGTATCAAATTTATTGTTATTATTGTATTATTGTTATCTTTATTTTTCATGTTTGTAACCTTGTGTCGATACCCCGAACGCATTAAGCCATTAGCCATGACCGACAGAAGTTTTAATGGCGAATATTTTCTTTTGAGACTAAAGCCCTTTTCCCACTGGACAGAAACTCACTAACATCTGCCTTTTGTATTTAATGGAAAAGGTCATAATCGGCAGTCCCTCCTCAGACAAATGACTCTGCAGTAGTCACAGGAATTAATCAGCTCCAGCTCCAGCTCCAATTAATTGGCTTCAATTGGCAGTCCGGGTAGATGTGCTAATTTAAGCCCTTTTACCAGCCCGTTGTAATGACAGGCCATAACAAAATACTATCTGTCTCCGTCCAAGCAGTGCTCGAACATCATTCAAAGCTTTGTTGGCACCAAATTTAAGGAAAGACTGAATAAGTAACAGATATTAAAGAAAGTAACTGGCCTCCATGCTGCTTTCTTCTGCTTACTAACCTGTTTTCAGGCCTGTCTGTGATGTTTGATGTCACAAGGCAAGCAATTGTCTTATTTTTTGAAATACAGTACAAGCTAATTTCTCCTTTTCTTTTGTCGTTCTTTCTTTCAGACCCAGTGATCAGGAGGGAAGCCACATGTCCGATGTCAAGAAGGAAAGAGATGAACAGACAAGAGATTTAAAAAAAAAATAACAAAGTAGCAGGGTATCAGTTAGCCAAACCGCGTCAACTTCAGCCTCCATCCTGATCAAAATCATATCACTGTCATCACTGAATAAGTTTACAGGTCCAGAGTCCTTCATTGAAAATCTAAATACTTTAATGTGAAAAAAAAAAGTGTTGTATGACTGTATCTGACTGCACCACACGCATTGTTAACATCATGGCTGTAGTCATCTAGGCCCCCTGCACATCTTCATTACCTCACCCTCATTACCACCGTGGAGCGCATTAACGTGCACACAGCATAATGGATAACAGGTCACATCTCAGTGTTCTCCCTCTAAAGAGTTACATCTTCATATGTGTCTGACAGACTTCCCTTTATATTCATCATCTGAATGACACAGGTGCTCTATACTAGCATCACGCTCATTATTCCAACGCTTTGACTCTGACTTCATGCTGGTTTTTGTAATAAATGGCGCACAGGTGCCATCTCGGATATATACTGTCCATACGTGTGTGCACGTAATTGCACTCGCCACCATTCCCCAGTGTCATCATTATCATCATGATTGTTACGGTTCCCTGCAGGGATGGAAGTTGGTTGAAGAGCAAATAGACAGAGAACCTCAAACCTTTTGACCCATCTCAGAAGAATCCCCCACCCCCCTCCCCCTGCCCCTCAAAATACAAAAAAACAAAAATAAGAAAAATAAAAAAACGAGAGCTTTGTCTTCACCCCACACTCCCCCCCCCCCAACCCTCTGTGCTCCCCTCACTTTTTCTTTGGGCTTTATCTTTTGTATGTGTACATAAAGCAATTTCAAATCTTATAGTTTTGTACATGTAATTTTTATGGTGTGTGGATTTTTCTAATAAAATAAAACAAAACTGGAAGACTTTCTTCTAGACTGGCTGCACTGTTTCTGTCTTCCTTTTTATGTTTGTTTGTCATGTTCATCTTTAGCTGTGCTGCGGTGTTCTGCCAGAAAACAGATAATTAACCTTTCATGTTTTAAAAGCACCATGGTATAATTTTCAAAATGTAACCAAAGGTAACAACTGTCAGTCAAGGCAAAAGTAAACATTACACACAGTAATTTCAAATTTCATGTGTTTCTACAGCATAGCTTGAACACCACTTAATTTCAGCTTTGACATGTGTTAATTGTTGTTCGGATATGGATAAATGAGGAAATAACTGCAGGTTAATCACCAACAATATACATGTTAAGAATAGCAGAGACAATGTAATGTGACTCCTTGATGCTCATTTCCCGTCTATACCATCGTATAATCAATGTTTTGTGTTGTTTTTGCACACAGCACAACACAACAACAGGCACTTAGTACAAGGTACAGGCTGTGCAAAGACGCTCCTGAGACACTTCAGCACATAATAGCAGGGTGGAAGATGCAGGCAGGAACAGCACACATGGAACGCCATAACCAAGTGGCTGGCAAAGTGTATAGGAACATCTGCACTGAGTATGGGCTCCCAAGGTCACAATGGAAGAGAATGGCCGAGCTAAGATCCCGTGGGACTTCCAGATCCAGACAGACAAACTGGTGATGGCTAACCAACCTGACACTGTGATGATTGACAAACAGAAAAAAGCAGTGGTGAGAGATGTAGCAATCCCGAGCGGCAGCGACATCAAGAAGAAGGAACGCGAGAAACTCGAAAAATACCAAGGGCTGAAAGAGGAGCTAGAAAAGATGTGGGGAGTAAAGGCGACAGTGGTGCCAGTGGTAATCGGAGCACTGAAGGATGTGACTCCCAAACTGAGAGAGTGACTCCAGCAGATTTCGGGTACATCTGAGGTCTCTGAAGAGAAGAGTGCAGTCCCAGAGACAGCTAAGATACTGCACAGAACCCTGAAGGCCTTGTTTCCACAGATACCGCTACAAATAAAAACATATTTTCATTTATCCTGTATGAAGAAAATTCCGGGTTTACTTGATCGGGTGTGAAAACGATACACCTGTTTACACATAAACTCAAAAACAGCAGTTTTTTGCTGCAATTAGCATGCCAGGCCAGTAGGTGGCGACACACCATATGTCAAACACTATAGAACATTCTGCACATGCACAGTGATTTGTTTTCCTCTTGGCACTAGTGATAAAAACAATGATAAACTATATTTTAACCTTATGTAGCATAGTTAGCTAGCTAGCTATGCACTTAATAATATTGGGCACAGTGGACATCTTTGTGCGCCAATGTAGCGGTGATTTTGAGGCAGCATTGCTAAGTTCATTTGTAAGCTCGTAAGTATTCCCAAAGGTGCTAATAAAATATATCCGCCATTGCTGTTGTGATTCCGGGGCGCCTAATGGGCATGTGCGAACTGGGTTGCATTTTCCAAAATCTCCGTCTTTTTGAAATAGAGAGATAAGAGTTTTTGAAAATCTGTGTTCAAGAAAAACGGCAGTTACGTGTAAATGATAGGTGCAAACGCAAAGAAAAAATACCCGTTTTCAGAAATATATGGAACAGTATAAACAGGCCCTAAAACTGACAGGCCTCTAGTGGAGGACCTGAGCTTGAGGAATACACACCACCCCCCCAATGAGAACGTGATTTTTCAAATTTTTTATACATATAATTAAATGTATCAGCAATAGATCAAATGACCAATCGCTCTGCACTTCCCTGAGGCACCATAGAGCTTAATACAACCTGCAGTTTTTACTGTTTTGGTTCACTCTCACAGCTCTCATCAGGGTCATTTTTGGCCACAGCAGGCAGCTGTTTTCAGTGGAAAAAGCTCTAATAAACCAATCACACCCTACCTGCCCAGCACCGAACTACACACTCTCACAGTTAGCTGGTGAACACAGCAGAGCATTTCACAGCTCTGGAGTCTGATATTTCCCTCAGGAATTGTAGGGAAAACAGATAAGACATGGAAAAACAGTGAATATTGGACTCAAGTGGATGGAAACATATCATGAAATAGGTTAATATATATAAAGAAAAAAGCATTGTACAAAAGGAAACAGAAAAGTGTTGTGTAACAAGTCCTCGGCTCAGTGTGCTGGTGGCATCAGTATCATGGCTCAAATTGAATTGGATCAAATGATCAGTCTTTAACTAGGTCTTCATAATAACATTTTGTCTTTGCTGAGGCATTGACTTGAAGCCTTCCTGCACATGACTGAATGAATGCATTGCTCACTGGGCCATTACCCGGCTTTGATTGTGACTGTCAAACTGGAAAATCAGTGCAGCTGCTCTCGAAAGACTTTCAAATGTGCCCTTAGTTTTTCACTTTCATGGGTTTGGTTTACATCATATCCTGTGAATGCATTACTGTCACACTGGCTGACAGTATCACACGTGAGCTTTGCATAGAGCCCTGTTTACATTGAGCAGGAGGAACTTTTAAAGGAAGGTGTTAGCTTGCTAAATGCATATTCCTCTTGTTTCCTCCTCCCAGCTGTTAATGCTTCCTGTGAACATAACCTAAATACGTCTGCTTCCTCCCCTCCCTCCTCTCCTATTATCTCCTCCTATCACTTCACTCCTCCCCCTCGTCTATCCCCCCCTCTGCTTTTCACCCTCATTCTCTCCTCTCCTATAACGCCAATCCCCCTCATCTCTCGATCTCTTTCTCCCGCTCTGTTTTTCCTCTCAACTTTAATACCCAATCTGCTCTACACAACTCCATTCGGCTCCCCCGATCTACTCCATCCCTCAGTTCTCTGCTCCTTAGTTCTTGGCAGGCGGCCAGCGCCAGATCAGCTCCCCACCATTTCTGTCTCCTCTTTCTCCTTTACTCCCATCACCACCTGTTAACTCTATTTCCTCCCCCCCTCCGTATTTCTTTTTTTTTCCTTCACACACGGAGCAGAGAGAATTAGAATGGATGGGGTATAATGAAAGAAGTAAAATATATCTTTCCTAACAGAAGTCGAAAAAGGGAATGACTGCTCTAATATTACCGCAGCACCATCAAAGACAGGAAAAGAAATGGAAAAGGGCTGAACACACTCGTCCCACGAGCTATCAGCAGTTGTAGAAAATGTGGCACCTGGGGTCTCATTTTGAAAAGGATCCTAATATTAAAATTTGATTCATGTTTCACTCTTTGAGCTCTATACCAGGCGGTGAATATGATTATAGCGGGAAAATCAATGCAGCCGCAGTGGAAAACAAAGCTTGAACACGTCCTGATGAGTTATTATTAACATTATGAATTAATTATTAAACGGTCACCTTTGCTTGAAAATTTTTCTTCCTAGGTGTATGAATAAAATAAGAGGCATTTGAGTCGAGAACATCCCATCATAATCACCGTGATAACAGATTAAAAAGAATCAGCAATGCTACTGAATTCATTAATTAAGCAAAATATTTATGTCAACATATTTTGCATGGTATCAATATGAACTCTCAGCAGTGAGAAGTTACAGTAGTTCCAAGAAAATTATTTTAGCCTCATTAATATGTAAATCTATGCAGCAAGGTGCTCCAAATTTAATCAGACCCTCTTCTCCACAGGGGCAGCTCTTCGTGTACGTATTGGATTCCTGTCATGTGCTGTTCTCGAGTTAGTGTTCACCAAAAAAGAAAAAAAAAAATCCCTCACTACACACAGACACAGACAGACAGATGTCAGCGTGATGGTATTAAAAAGAATTACAAAGAGCACAAGAAGTTTTTGTCACAGTGTCCTTGGCTGTTCTCGGAGTGAATTATGGGATGAATATTCCGATCTACTGCTTGTTTAATCAGGCAGAAAAATACCTATTCATTTTAATTGGTTATGAGATTAACCGCAAGGCCACAGAGCTCACACCTGATTGGGCGGATAAGAGAGGCTAACTCATTTATAAGAGACTTGTGGCCTTGAGTCAAAAGCCTTGAAATACAGATAGATACATACAGATATCCTCACTAATACACTTAGATCTAGGTGACTTGAGCAAGCGGTGATTCCCCCTTGTTAATCTGCCTTCTCTCCTTCCCTCCAGTCACAAACAGGTGGACTGCGGTCTGGGTCCTGACACATACGTCGCCCTCTCCAGACCCTAACCCATGACCAGTAAATTATCAGGAATTAGCCTCTTTGATTTTAAAGGAGCATTTCTAGTTCAACCGCTGCAACATTTCCAGAAGAGTTGGGCAATATCTACTAAACTACCACATGACAATATCCGGAGTGCAGCATGGTGATGGACAAAAGGCTCGTTTGAAACAGACTGCGCCTCGACTGGAAAGTGGAACAGATCAGGAGTCTGGAGGTGGTGACAAAAAGCTGCTGTCAGATCAGATATTATCGGACTCATGTATCAGTTTGTTCATGGTCTCCAGTTATTTTAATTATGACATACTGACTTATTAAAATGCTTCAGTCTTTCTGTAATGCAAGTTCACGGTTCAACCTCCGTATCACCTTACTGCTGAGCAGACCGTCCCCTCAAATACATAAACTAAATAAATTGTGTCTGACTATAAGGTTAATATTTTCAGAGGCAAAAAATACAAGACAACAGCTTTCATTACAGATCAGTCAGATATAATCAGGGCTTCACATCGGTACAGATGTTATTTTAAGAATCCTCACATCTCACTTAACTCTCTGTGATGCTAAATACTTCAATAATTAAAATGGTCCAATGTTAATACACAACAGACTCTGCACAGGTTATGATGGATGTATTCAGTCTATGATTAACAAACATCACCATCAGTCACACAACATGTTTTCTGTGAACAGACTAGACCTTCGAATCAGACATTTAACATCTAAATCTTTGGAATTCAACAAAAATGTAATGTTTATCCAAAACATCATATTGTTGAGTCAACATCTAAACCTATCAGCTGTTAGATCAGGTGAGAGCCAGGCATTTCCCATCATGCCCTGGATCTTGCAGTGGAGAGTGACTGCAGCACCTGGCCCTAAAACCTGCGGCCGCCACGTCAGAGCAAGTCAGACACAAAACTAACCAACATGCATGGTGCGGTGATCGCCGGTGATCGAATCTGGGCATGCCTGGCTCATCTCAAACAAGCCTAATGACATAGTCCATGGAAGGTGGGGAGGCTTTAAAGTCACAGTGAGTGGACAGTTTATTCCCTTTTCATTCGGAATGAAAGTTTATTCCTTTTAAAAGTGATCCTGTAAACACCTAATTCAGAATGAAAATGGCCAATGTGATCGAAAAGTCATTCCAATGTAAGGGGGCTGGAATATTTCGTTTTTAATTCCGAATGAAAACATTTCTCGCACGGCTAAGTATACACTCATTCCTCTAAGTTCATTCTGGCGCAATGACATACATAGCGTGCAAAGCAACGGGCTGAGATAGAGCAGGCAGACTCATTGCACTCAGCGGTTTCCATTCGCCACAGCACGGTCTTCTATCTCCCTTTTTCGACCTTCTACCTCCTCAACAGACAAAGCATTAGCAGAACAAGGTTGTTGTCGTACTGCTGCTTCAGGAACATAAGCAAAACAAGCCGGAAAAAGGCACTAAGAACAATGTCGTCAAGCTTCTTGTTATCCCGAGCGAGGACTACAGTGTTTTCTTCCGTTAAACGTAAACACGTAACATCTGCCCCGCCCCCTATCCAATCAGAAACCTGATTTCATTTAGATTTATTTAATTCTGAATGAGAAGCCATCACGTAACCGCACCCAATGTTGGGCTCAGTGGTCGATTACTGTCTGTATCAGTGATGGACGATGGCTTTGTCCATTGGCCCCACCCTACTGTCTCGCCCTCACAGCATTGGTTTAGTGGCCCAGGAAACTTACAAACCAATTGCATTCATTGTAAATATTCTCATGGTGCTACTCAGCCAATCAAATCTGTGTATTCTAATAAGCACTGCAACTACACTCAGTAGCCCCTTTAACACTACATGTTCAGGGGGGAATGTCCTGCTTTTTTTCTGCCTCGCTGTTCTTTATAAAAGGTATGATCGTGGAAGGAGGGGACAGAGTTGTATCGCCTTTAAGCTAGCAGCAGAGGTAGTAACGGTGCCCAATTGACATCTGTGTAAAAGGGACAGGCAGCAAGTTGGGAGGGGTGTGACATTTTGACGGCGTTATGTGTCGAAAGATTCTCTAAATTAATTAGCAGCAAACTAAGAGAAGAAGAACAGCATCAGAATTATCCTCCTTACCCTTCAAACAGAGGACGAGATCAGCTGCTACCGGGGACGGTAAATGATTGTTACTGCCATGTTAATGCCACTGTTACTATTCAGATAGCATTGCCTGACGCTTATGTTGTATGTCACACTAGACACTGACACTGTTGTGTTAAACACCACGCCTGTCACGCCTCTTTTGCTTATGGGACACTGACATGCCATCCAAAAATCACACACTGGGGCCACATGATGCCGCCGTTGTTTGATTCTGTGTAAAAAAAAGCAAAGGCGGTGTAATGAAGGGTCTTTGTAGCAGCCCTATTGCGAGATCACTGTGTAAAAAGGGCTAGTGAGTCACACACACACACACACACACACACACGCGGGGTAGAGACGAGAGACAACAGTTGGAGAAGTGAGTCAGAGAAAAGTAATTTCACATGGCATGCTCTAAAAAAAGAGAAAAGTGGACAGCAGAAACAGAGCTTTTACTTTTCTAGTGGCGCTGGAATAGCACACGGATTTGTAATATGAGTCCTGATTTTCTGTCAGTTGCATTGTGGGTCTATAATGCCTTCTAAACTATATACTGACAAATTGCCTCCTGCATACATACACAAGCCTGTCTGAGAACACATTTACACAGAGAAGATACCCACAGACACATATTTGCACAAAGGTTTGTGGAAGATATTCTGTTGGGAAAGTTCCTCCTCAGAGGCTGATCTTAACTGACTTCCTCCATGCTTGAGTGACTTCTTCGGTATATTTGCTCCGTGTGCCATTACGACTTGTCTGACTGCTTCTCGGGTGACTGAATGATTTATTTCTAAAACTGTGACTAAGTGAAATCTATTTTTTTTTTCCCAAACTTCAATTTCCTGTCTGCGCCATACAAACAACCAGCGCCTGGTTGTTTTCTGTTCCTTTTTGAAGATTGTGAAGTTTCTCCCTTCTCGGTGTCGTCTCAGTGGACCAGCACGAGGGTGGAAAAAAAAAAAAATGGAAAAGAGTGCTGGAAGACATGCAGCCAACATCCTAAGATAGGTTTAAACCCAGGATGTCTAGCTGAATCTTATTTGCAAGTGTTTAACGTTCCCTCCTCATTCACACTCGGGGGAGTCCACTGCGACACCCGGACGTGTTATGCCTTTGAGGACTGCCTTCTCTCTGATGCCGTCGACTCAGGTGGAGACTGGCCAACTTGATTTAAATTTCTTGCAATTCCATGCAATTTTAAGGTGTGAAGTGGTTTTGAGGGATGGAAAAAATGTAAAACTATCTACAAATGTGAGTTTTTTTAGCCTGATTCTGCCTAAGTTCTTGATATATGCGAGGTGAGCAGCGACCACCAAGGCTGCAGGTTCAGTCCATAGTGGGAAGATGTTAAGGCTCCATTAATATGATATGACTTTACACACTTGGGTTTACACTTAGCTGCATATATGTGACTCCATGTGCCGGAACATAAATCCAAGTAGAATCTGTCTTTTCCTGGTCTAGATGCTAATTACGGTTTACCCTGGGCGGTGGTGGTAATACACCTGGGGCCAGAGGAATAAAACTCTGTATAAATCATCAGCTGAGACTATGTGTATGCAAAAGGCAGAGATGTGCGTTCCTCTCATCAGAATTCTAAAGCCATGTGCATGCCATCTTCTGTTTTATAAATTTCGATCACTGTGGTGCTGGGCGCACGTGCTCCAGCCTCAGCTCCACACCCACAGTTTGCCATAAATGGCTGCACAAACATTCATTTGTATGTGGATACTCGTGCCTCTCCAACATTCATCAGATGTGTCGATGAGAAACGTGGTAAGGAAAGTGCAATTTCACCGACTGTGTTGCATCAGCGAGGTCCAACGGTGTCAGAGCAGCTGTCATTACACATGGCTGTGGATATTTATAGCGTCCGCTCCACTAATTCATCACCTTTCTGCAAACCATCATCGCAGTAAAATCTCAATCATCATTGTTATTAAACGTCAGAAGCGTGATCAATGATTCATTTATGGAGCTCAACGCTGAAACTGACTTTACAAAGTTCTTCACAGGATCAAAAACAAACACTACCAAGGAGATTCATGTTAATAATAATGATGAAATTCATCACTCATAGATATTAAAAACTTAACTTTATAAATGCCTATTGGCATTTCTGTCATCTCTCAACTTACATCTTATATCCTGTGTCTTCAAGTGATTAAACCTTGGGTCATGTAAACCTACGTGACACTCGCAGCTAAAAAAATACATATATACATGAATGTACAATAGTTCTGGTATCATAACAGCCTGTCACAAGTTACAGCGTGATGATTAGTGGAGAAAAGACAGAGCATAAAAGGTCCAGGTGAAAAAGAAAAAAAAAACTTAACCATTTAGGAATTTGGAGAAGGAAATCTGTTGATTTATATACATATATTTATATATTCCAGGGTACATTTTTTGTATTTTTGAAGCTGTTTAAATGTGTAATTTGTGGTAGATTGTATTGTTGAAGTATTAATATTGTATTAATATTGTAATATTTATTTTTTTTTTCTTCACTGATTTGTTATATCATTAAGAACATCGTTCAAAAATACCTTGAAATTTTGTGATATTATTTTAGGGCCAAATCGCCCACCCCTAATACACATCATTTATGCTTCTGGCGCCTGAACTGCTACAGAGGCCAGAAGAAGAATAACTTATGCTATTAAGCAGTTCAGACACTAAAAATGACAGTTAGCAATAACAGCTAGGTAGCAAACAACTGTGCATAAATGTGTATTTGCATTTATCGAGTGTATTGCAGTATGGAGTGGTTTTAGTTTTCTTAGTGGAGTGTCGCTCATGCATCACTCTCACCCACACAGATCATTCAATGGTCAAACTGATCAGGGTTCAGATACAGGCAACAACAGCTTGGTGTGACCTCTGCATGGCAGTTAAGTAATGACATCAACCACCACCTACACTTACAGTAGCTTTTTTGAGGTCAGATCCTAACGAGTGTGACAAGACACACGGGGGATCAAATACGGAGAACCCCCACCTCCAGAGTTACCTCTTTTATCTACATATGAATTTTCCAAGCAACTGAGGTAAACAAAAATGGCAACAAGCGGTAGGTGCATATACAGCCTAGTATAGGCTATGACGACAACTCTCTAGAGTGTCTTCACAGTATGAAGAAGATGAAAAGGTGAGGTGCTAACATTGTTCCCTTTCCGTTCTCAATACCACTTCACTCCTCATCTCTTTGCCCCTCCATCCCATTGTCCCTCCGCATGACGCACATCACACACAGGTTGCCTCTCAACAGAAATGAGCTTCAGCTAATGTCACTCGCTGCACGTGTTCGAGCCGACTGAGCCACCAGGTGTCCTCAACTCCAACGAGCAGAGGGAAGAAATGACTCACTGAGTGAAATAATGTCTCTCCAACTAGCTGCCTTCCATTTCACCTGGCTGGTGGTTTATTAACAAAATGAATTGATGCTAAATTTGTGGCTCTGTTCTTGCTCAATAGGTTGTGAATGATGGACTGAATGAATTGAGGTTGTTGGTGCTCAAGCCTTTAACTATTAAAGTGTACAATAGCTAAAGTCAAACCCTCAAACACATGCCTGCTGCACAGCTGCTACTTTAATTCTCCATCCACAACAGGCATTATTTATAACACCCCTCATCACTTCAACAAGGCAACTGAATGGACTTTTTAAGAGACAACCTACGTGCCAGGCAAGGGGAGCAGGGGTGATGGAGGCAATTGTTTGCAATCAGCAGAGCTCAGTATTTATAATAACGGCACCTCATGGTGAATTTCGTTTAATCTTCTGCAGACAACCATCAGATGTGTTTTAATGAGGACAGCTCACAGTGAGAGATAACTGGAAAACTCTGCTCTCCCCTGGTTTTATCTTAGGTTGGATGCACACCACAAGATCTCATCAAGTTTAGTTCAACTAATTAAACCCAAAGTTACCGTCCTCTCCCAGCCCAAATTTTCCAGATGAGGGAACTGCTGTGAGAAAGCCACAAAGGAAAAACATGATGGCTAGATTCGGAAAAAATATATATTTTCTGAATGTGTATGCTTGGAGCTGCTTAATTGGGGCTAAATCTTGTCAAAAGCATGTAGCGTTTGTCCACATTTGGCAGGAAGTAGCAGGGGGGCTGCAGTGATCTGAATCTGTATCTAAACGAACAGCATGGAAACCTGTCCGACCACTGGAACATGCTGATTGGTGTCACATCATTGTGTGCGGCTCCCTCATTGTGCTGGGATTTTACATATTGCATCTGATATCACACCTGCACAACGGGACATGGCATAAAACAAGCTCCATCATGAATATGGAATGTGCATCATCTCTGGATGGTGTGTGGGAAATAAATAAAAGGCTGTTATTTGATTTATTTATCGTCGGCAGCTGTTCCTAATCTCTTTTGGTGCATATCTGATAGAATTTATGGGGAATGAAGATTTGCTCAGAGCACTGCAGTTTCTGTAGTACCCCGAGTCCTACGCAGTTTAAGTAAACAGAAGGATCTATCAGTGTGTCTGTATGACAGCATGTCTCAGGTGTTTTCCTGCCTTTTGCTCAGTGCATGCTGGGATGGATTTAAAATTACCACCTTTACACTTATACTATAACAAGAAATGAAAACAGATAAAGATGAAACAAAAAAAGACGAGTTATTCTCACATCATGATATGCCTACTTTGCCCATGTTAAAATATTTACTTTGCCTCTGCAGCACATTTTGAAATCAATTTCATAAGTCTTTGAAAAGTGAAAATGTGCTGCTGAAAGCTGTCCATGTGGAGCTCCGCTCTGCGGCAGCTGCCAGACTGCCACAGCAAGGCAGATGTCAGTGTCGCCACTGTGTAGAATCTATTTGCACATGTAGATTTACAGCAGACAGTGTTGATTGAAGTTGCCTGCTCCAGCTTTATCTGATACCAAAGATAAGTCAAATACAGAATTTTACGAGGTTTCTGTCACCAGAGAAATTGGTTTAACTAATCAAGATGGCAGCAATCTCTGTTGACTCCAGCCTTACTCAAATAACACAGTCAAGGCTTCCATCTCACGTCCTTAATGGATGCAGGAAAGCAGGAAGTAGAGCAACGTCCCATGACTCTGAGGCCGTCATTGTTTCTGTGGTCTCTAATGCAGTGGTTCCCAACTGGTCCAGCCACCAGGTCCAGATTTCTCTTTAGTCATTAGATCAAGGTCCACACAGTTTAATACATTCAGCGTCATAGAGATGCACCGATCCAGCTTTTTCAGTTTCGATACCGATGTTGTGGCTTTGAGTATCAGCCGACAACCGATACCGATCCAATTCCATGGTTGACCTAAAAAGCTATATACCTTTACATGTAGAACAGAAGACTAGAGGCATCAGGCATTGATGACAACACAGGTATTTCCTAAGATAAAATGAAACAAGATGAAACAGATTAATGCAATGATGAACTATTTATTTTTAACCAAAATAAACAATTGCGCAACAGCAGCTGAAATAGTGTGAAATACCTCCACACAGCAGATTCTCTCCTTCTCTCCACGACGTATGACGTACCTCCCGTTGCGATGGATTTAAAAGGAAAGGATCGCCTCAGGCATAGGTTGCATTTTCCAATATCCGATCCATCTATTTTGATGAAATCGGGGCTTATATTCAATTCAGATATCGGATCGGTGCATCCCTACAGCGTCATACTTGCGTTTGGCCATCGTCGTCGAGCTCGTCTGCTGTCTCTGACAAGCAGCTGTCCATTAGTCACTCACTCTGCAGCAGAAAAAATGATATTTCGAAACAAAAACTCTGCTGGAAATTCACTGCACTTAAATCTAAAGTGTGCTTTTTACAAACTTGACATGCTTGCAAGTCACAGAATGGACTTGACCCACTTTCAGACCGCAACCCACCCATTGGGAACCACTGCTAATGTATACAAAGATTGCTCTGTGACTGCTGTCAAATGTTTTTAACTTAATGTTAGAGGAGACAGACTGGAAGTTGGACACAAAGAGATGCTGATGTTTGGTTTTGGCCATAGTGGTTTTTGACAGTAAAAGGCCAGCTTCCATTTATTGTTAATGGAGAGCAGCACAGAGGGGCAGAGAGGGGCCAGAGCTTTGAAAATGATTTGCTGTCCGGTGCAGTCCTCCTGCAGGTCTTCCAGGACAGAAAATGAAAATGCAGCAACAAATGACAGCTCTTTCCAATGTTTGGGGGGGATTTAAAATTTGAGTGTTATTTCAATAGCTATTGAATATGCATTCGCTTGAAAGCTGAATTGGTTAATTAATTTGTTTCTCAGATTGCTGTGTGCTACAGCTTCCACCTGGCTGCGAGCAGTGCCAGCAGTGCGGCTATGAAAAGACATGACAAAATGAAAAACAGAGAAGAGACAGTGAAAGTTTCACAAGTCATCAGAGTCTAGTTAGAGGACAGCTTCATCCAAATGATCCCATCGAAGATAAACAATCCTGTCAGCAAATCGGAGCGGAGATTAGACTCAGCTGAGGGACTTGATTGAGATGTTACCGCCAGTGGCTGAAGTCATCTCAGGCCAGTGTGCGTGTGTTTGGGCATTGTGTGTGTGCCCGCGCCCAATGCGGACCATCATTTTTTTATCTGCTATCACTTATCTTTCCATCTTTAAATAAAGAGACCATATCCACGGCCTCCCATCCGTATATCAATCCCAACGCTTCACTGGATTTCAGAGCATGAAGAGAGATTTTAAATCCCAAGATCTTTGAGGAGGAGTCCCTAATTTTAGGTATAAAATGGATTTCATTTAATATAATTTGTTTAAGTAAGTTGTTAAATTGTGTTTGAACTTTTTGCCTTTGAAGGTCTGATTCATGTTCATTCAGCATATGCCTATAACAACTGTGGACTTTAACTCAAGTGCAAAATGGGCTGAACTGTTGCCGGAGGGGAAGTTTGAAAAGTTTACAAAGAGGAAAACTTGAATGTAGATTTTGGAATAAATGGTTTCTGTTGATTGGGAGATATGTAGAGATGCATTTGTTTAACAAACCAAAGAGTACAGTTCAAATCAATTCCAACACTGTTTTGTTGACACTATCAGAGGTGTTCCTCCAACTAGGGCTGGGCGATTATGTACGATATCTTACTATATAATGACGAACAAACTGTGTGTCTGTTCCATGTTTTTCTCCTCACTGACTTGGTCAATCCATGTGAAATTTGGCACAGTGGTAGAGGGTCATGGGAGGATGCGAATGAAGCAATATTACATCAATTGGCCAAGTGGAGGCGCTATAGCAACCGACTGAAATTACAAACTTTGAATGGGCATATCTCATGTCCTGTATGTCGTAGAGACATGAAACTTTGCACAGAGATGTCTCTCCTCGTGAGGAACAAATTTGCCTCAAGAACCCATAACTTCCAGTGATACAGATTGTCTGCCATTTTGCATTTTTTGAAAAACACTTAAAATCGATCTCTTCCTAGGAAGTTTGACTGATCTGCATGAAACTCAGTGAACATAATCTAGAGACCAATATCTAAAGTTCCCTCTTGGCAAAAGTTGGAAAACTTACTAAATCTGAGCTTCTATAAGGCAATGAATATTGCGGAGGGCGTGGCTCATCACATAAAGGTGTATAACATCTCAAGGGTTTCACCCATCACCACACAACTTTGTAGGCATATGACCACACATAATCTGAGGGGACCCTCCATTATTGACCCCATCAAACAAAATGGGGGCGCTAGAGAGCTAATTTCTTATCTAGGCCGAACTGCCATATCGATTTTTACTAAACTTGGTAGATATGTAGAACAGGACGCCTCAAGGTGACTGGAGAAATTTAACTCTAATTGGCAACTGGGTGGCGCTATAACAACGAAAAATGCTTAAAAATGGCTAAAATGCGACCGATCGCTGTGGCTCCCCCTGTGGACCAATGTTTTGGGTTTTTTTTCTAATTTTTGGTATGACTAAGTCATGGTATGTATGCTGTACATAATCACGGAAACTGTCAGTGTGTCATTCTGTCTGTCCCACGTTTTTCTACTCACTGACGTGGTCAATCTATGTGAAACTGCACATAGGCATTGAGGATTGGTATAGGTAGAAGCTGACAAAGCTACCAATGGGTATGGACTAGTATCAATATATTTTCAGCAAGATATAAATTCAGACAGTACCATTTATATCAATATAGGATCAAGTTGGGTTACATAACACATACTTGTATGCGTATGTCCTCTGTAAGATTCTCCGCACAGCTCTGCCCCACTCATTCACTCACAGGCTCTCCAACAACACTAGGAGAGACACTGCTGCTACTCTTTTTAATCTGTCTGTTAATTAATCTACAGTGGCACATCGGCCTATGTGTCGCACGTGCTTCATTAAATCAGTCATTGAGATGATTAAAAAGTAGCACACATGCAATCCAGTGCTGCGCTGCATGTGTGGGAGACAGAGCTCTTCGATTGTTTCAGGTGAGCGTTTGTTTGCTAGTTTGTGTGTGAGGTGGATCATAACGCATTGTGGTTCTTCTTGGTAGTTGTAGTTGACTGTGTGACACTGAGACAGCGCCTGGATGCAGGCGACAGATGGGTTTTAAAAAATGCAGCGACAACACAGACGTTCCATATACACGACCTATATAACACGGACAAAGTGTCTCCGGCTTGTTCCCTCCCTCTGCCTCTCTGTTGATGCTATGTGCATAACTAACATTATTAGCCTGAATAAATGAAAATATTTTTAAAAATTCTGTAGCATTAGATTCATTTGAAAGGCCATTGAAAATGATGTTTAAACTGAAAGGTGAAGTTATGCTTTATATAAAACAAATCAATGAATACATTTTAAAAGTACCTTGCCCTGTGTCAAGCTGGGATTGTTACCACAAGCCCTCCAACCCAAGTATGATAAGCTGTCCATGTGGAGCTCTGCAGCATTTGCCAAACTGCCATGGCAGGGCAGGAACCTATTTGCACACGTAGATTTACAGCAAACAGTGTTGAAGGGATGATTGAAGTTGCATGCTCCAGCTTTATCTGACACCAAAGATAAGTCAAATACAGAATTCTGTCACCAGAGAAATCGGTTTAATTAATCAAAATGGTAGTGAACAAGGCAATCTCAGTTGACGCCAAGCTGACTCAAATAACACATGCAAGGCTTCCAAAGCTCCACCCAGAGTATGATAAGCTGTTACAGATAATGAATGAATTAACAAATTAATGAATGAATAAATTTAAAAAATCTGAATTTCAAATTTTAAGTTGTCACTTACAGTTTAGTCTTTCATTACTCAGGGTTCCTACAGCTTAAGGCAAGTTAGATTTAAAACTTTGAATGTGAAAGAATCTTAGAACCATAACCAAAATAAAAATGAATGAATAAATTAAAAAAAAAAAAATAAATTAAGGACAATTTTTCTAAAATGTTTACTGTAACACAAAACAACAGGAAAATTCATGGTGTTTGCTGGCAATTTTTTTGTTTCTTGCATGTGAGATTCCACTGCTTTGAATTCATGCTGAATTTGAAAAAGAAAACAACTTTTTACATAAAAAAACACTGTGTCTGATATGCACTGCCTTGCCTTGTACCGATTTCAGCCATGCCGCGAAATCTTGGTTGGAATCCACTTTTACGCCTGGCACCTCCCGTCCACAACAGGCTTACTCTCTATCCTGAAGCCTGCTTAAGGAATCTGAGTCCATTTGATTTGGCGGTGGGAACCTCTTGCGACCGCATGCCGTTGCTGACGTCGACCCCAGCGGGATTCGAACCCTGGACCTGCTGCATGACAGACGGGTGCTCTAACCACTACACTTGGTTAAATAACCAGTTTCTGTTGAATTTGTGCTTCCCATGTCGTCCAGGCTATACTGACTGCCAGCTAGCAAACAACGGATCCTAAGTTTTGAGTATCCCAGAAACTCGAAAATGAGTGCTGCTGGTTGGGCTATCCCATCTGAGTAACATTAATGTGACAGGTATTCAGTAAATTATTTACCAAAATAAAAAAGATGCTACCAACTGTTTTAAACTTTTTCCAATACAGTGTCAGGGAAAATAAAAGATTCATAAAATCCACACCTCCTTTTAGCATTTTTCAGGCGTTCGAAACATTGATTTATTGAGAATCTTCACCAACATTGATTTAAGACATTTTAACACTGATAAAGACTTCATTTATTCAGTTAAATGAACTCAATGCCTTTTAAGACTTTTTAAGGATCCACAGGAGCCCTGATGATGGTGTTACTATATTGAATTGCATTATATGTAAAGGTTTCCCAAATATTTTATTCATGTTCAACATTGAGATTTTTTAGCCAGGATATTCTCCTGTAAATACGACATTCAAGGTTCCTGTGAGGATGCATCTTTTGCGGCTAAACCCCTTCAAAAATCTCAGAAAGTTGCATTTGGTGAAATGTGTACTGAACAGACGCTCAGTAGACAGGGGTTATTCTCCACTCCCACTCAAATGAGCTGTTATGTGTCAGCACAGCAGAGGAGCCGACCCGCTGGGAACAGGTTTACAGAAGAAGTGAACTTACTCATGCTAAATAAGTAATCAAAATAATCGGACTATTCCCACAGCAAACTAACAGTCCCTGAATGTTGATCTCTCACTGTGTGTTGTGATACGTATGCATAATGAAGGCTGAACATAAACAAACTGCTGCCCTCCGTCCTTTCTGCATTTAACTGAAGAAACAGTCTGAAAACAATTTTTTCCCCACGTGTTTCTGAATGAAGTATATGGATTCAACAGCACCCCAATTATTCCTGATCCATTTAAGTCATTATTTGTTTTACTTCTTACAGTAAACTGACTCTCCATCTCCTCTTATTCTTACCTTTAATAATTATCTATTCTCTATTCTTTACATCGTAGCAACTGTAACAAATCATAATTTCTCCTATGTGATCAATAAAGTATTTCTTATTTCTGATTCTGATTCTGAAGTCATCAAATACCGCCACTTTCTCAGTGATTTCAGTGTCACGGCAGAATTCCACTGGATGCGTGTCCGTTGCGGAACGGCTGCGCTGGTTATCCCCTGCGTGCTCCATCGTCCGTCAACACCCACCAGCTGCGTTTGCTGTGTGGAACGGTGCAGCTCCGCCGGACAGTGGGAGTCACGAGGACCCACAAGATTTCGCAAATTCACGCATAATCGCGCAATATAACAAGATGTAGTTTCTATAAACAGAACCACAAAACCAGAGGAGTTGCAGGAAGACATCTCAGTGCACCTCCATGATTAACATCTCCTTGTCCACGGTGTCAACAGAGTGAAATGATGTCTGAAAACCTCTGACCTGTTGACTTCAGGCCTGCCTCCGCCCAAAGGAAATATGATCCGTCGTGAACACTGTGTATTTTATTTTGAAAATTAACCAGATGTTTTATTTTGTTTCTGTGCACGACTTCCTGCCCCGCATGATCTGCTCCGTGCTGAATTGCTGCGTTGTGCTCCGGCGTCCGGCAAAAACAGAAGTCTTGCGTATCTGTTGCGGAGGGCGCCGGAGAGCCGCAGCTGTGACGGAGCCGGAAGGCAGCACAGCCGCAGCCGGTGGAAACACACACATTGACTCGAATTGAAGCGTATCAGCTCTGCTGCCATTTCGGAGCACAGACACAACCCACACCCACATTTCATGGTGATATGATATGCCCTCCGTCGGCTATAGGGCACCTACTGCTGCTATAGGGCACTTGCTGCAGCAGTAGGATATGTTTGTAGGTTAGTCCAACAAAACCCAGATTTGTTTGCTTTGCGTTGGGCCAAACCATGATGTTTTTTTCCAAAGCTAACCATGTGCTTTTCCTGACATCACAGCATTAGTTGCGACAGCAGACGCAGAAGGATACCTAGCAGGTAGAGAAAATATCCACTTCGTCAAATTTTAATGTGAACATATACCAGACTTGTGTATTCACGTATAAATATGTACTTCTCACTCATGACTTGTCTGGCGTTTTCCAGAGCATTATTAAGTCTTTCTCAGACATTCACTCATGTAGTGGGTGGGTGGTGTCTGACTCTCCAAGGACTCTAAGGACCTTTATCTTCCATACTGTCTGACTTTTCTTAATCAATGTTCACTCTTTCTATTCTTTTTGAATGTGTTTATTATTTTAAAAATCTCTTGTGTCCAGGATATGTTGCCAATTGATTGAGTGATCGGTTTTTTTGTATTGAGTGTTGTATGTTTTTTTAATATGGACCTTGAGTCTGATAATAATAATAAACTAAACTAAACTAACTGAAATACAGACGACCATCTCTTTGGAACAACCTTCTTCCGCCTCTACAATCACCACCTACACTATCGTTATTCAAAAGACATCTGAAAGGACTCTAATTTGCAAAGACTCTTAAGACTCCATTGATTCATTTGTAATTTGTTTGTGTTTTGTTTTGGGGTTTATTTGTAAATTGTACATCTTTAACAATTTTGTATTAGCTCTTAGTCTGGAAATATTGTACAATTATGCAATCTTTGTTTTTATCTTTTTCTTTTTATGAATGATTGTTGTTATTTTATAGAGGAGGTATCTTCATGTGCAAATAAACTAAACTTAACTAAACTAATATGCAGACGTGAAAGGCCGCCGACAAAGTGGCAACATATGACAACTTGGGATGAGAACTGAACAAGCCTGGTTCATTCCTAAAGCCTGACACTGCAGAGAGAGTTTAGGAACAATTTAGTGAGGCCAACAGAGCCCACCCCAAAATGAGAATCATTTTCCTGGACCAGTGAACCCTTTCCCCATTTCTGCCCCAAACTTCCCGGCTGCTGAAAATTTGCAAATTGCACAGCCTCCCATTTAGTGTGCACTGTACAATAATACGAACTACTTAATTTGAGTGCTGTGTGTCACGGACAACTGCATTTACTGAGCTGCATGAATAATTCCTTTGACAAGCAGCACCTTCCCCCATTATTTCCATTAACAATGTCATTTACCAACTGTGGATTTTCACGCATTTGTCTCGGCCTTGATTTTCTGGGTTGTTGCTCTTTGCTCAAGTCAAGTCCTCCTCTGCAGCTGATTGGCTCCTGAGGTAGAGGCAGGGAACTAGTCCCCAGTGTGCGAGTGAGTTTGCTGTATGGTATTCAGATAAACATTGTGTGGAGGCACGCACTAACATACTGAGTAAAATCATATAGACTTGAAGAAAGCTGCAGAGACGTCTTTTGATGTATTTATAGTAGCATTGCTTCGCCTATTAAAGCATTTACCTGGGAAGTTGAAGCAACCTTTACTACCGAGACCTTTAAAAAATCCGTCTATGATCCTGCAGTGTGCTGAGAGTTTGACTTCTTAAAAGTTCAGGTTAAATCCCAATATAACTGACTCACATACATCTTTTTGACACATCTGTTGAATTCCTTTATTGCTCCAAGTCAAGAATGAGGTCATGTATTGCATTGTTTCCTATGCGTGTTGTCATTCTTACCTCCTCATCTTTTCATGTGCAATCTGTCAGCCTTGTCTTTAACCTGAAACACTCAGCAGGAGACATCTGAACTCATTCAACAAAGCCACATGACAACTGAGCCTATTGCCAGAGAGTCTATAATAGTGAGAGTACAGTAGGATTTGTGTTTTGACTACAGATTGTTGCTTTCTTTCATGGTTGATTTCATGCTGCTTTGCCTTTGGTGCATTTCAGTGGCATTTAATTTTAGTTTTTTATGTCGGGCTTACCCTAAAACACCAATGACAAAACATTCAAGTCTTTTCTGGAAACAGGGACAGCTTAAACTGTTTGTAAAACAGACCTTGCCAGTAGTAAATCACCTGACTATCATAACTAGTACAATAAAGCAATGTCAAAAGAAGAGCGCCCAGAACTGCAGTAAATTTGTCCAGACAAACATAAAGCACACTAATAGTGAATGACCACAGTCTGGCCCGTTTCTATCACCAAAGAGGGGTAAAGCAAAGTTTTGGCTGTGAATTCAATAAACCTGACGTCGACCGAGCTGCTGCTGCTGCATGATGGTGATTGTCCTCTCTAATAAGACATTTATAGTGTGCATTTGGCTGCAGTTACCTTTGAATTCTAGAGAGACATCAGCCATATCAGTGACATTTTCCACCTGCTCCGGTCTGAGCATCTGCTGCTGCGTAGCTCAGCTGCCTCTCTGGTGGCAGTAGCAGCTTGCACTCATCTTTTCTTTTTCTTTTTTGTGTTTCATATGTCATTTGATCTCTTTTTTTATTTCCTCAAAGTTCATTTTAAGTGGAACGGTCACAAATTAGCATAGGTTTTTGGAAACTGACCGGTTGTTTTTTATAGGCTATAGAGTAATTTCATATTGGGCAGTGCAGCACAGTGCACAGACATTTTGCAGAGCAGGTGCCCAAGTGGATAAAGGGCATTCCTTCCACAATTCTTTTTTTTTTTTTTTTTTCTCCATGCATGCAACGTAATGGTTAAAAAAAAAAGTGAACCTTGATAGTAGATTTAAAAACAGAGTACATTTGTGCACTGTAAAGAGCAAAGCTTTCATATGACGGCTGGGCGGTATATTGATAATATATTTTTAAGCAAGATATAGATTAAGACAATACTGTTATATTGATATAGGGTTAAGTTGTGCCACTTAAAGCACACCAGTGTTCATCTCTCCTCTCTCACACTCCACACAGCTCCGCCCCACTCATTCACTCACAGGTTCTCCATCTACACTCACACTCGACACAGAGCTGCTCCTCTGTTTAGTCTGTCTGTTAATTAGTCTACAGTGTGACATCGGTCTATATGCTGCACAAGCTACGCTAAATCAGTCTGTGAGATGAATGAAGTAACCGCAGTAGCACACGTACAATACTGTGGGCCTTTTCCTCTATAACTTTAAGCCGCGTCCAGTCAAGCCATGCTGCGCTGATTTGTGTTTCCGTTGTTAGTTTAGACGCACGGTACCACGCCGAGCTGCGCACCTACTTCTTCTCCGGAGTGGATCCAAAAGCCCCCCTATACTCACTGTCTTCTCCTTTCTTTTATAAACAGTCATGCAAATTCTTATAATTATCTCCTAAATAAGCTTTACATATTCTTAAAGAATCCCAAAGAACAGATGCATGGAGCACTGCACTCCTTCTCTCCTCCTCTGCGCTCTTTATGCACCACAGCCCCAAACTAAATGTCATTTTTGTTTCAATTAATTATTGAAGACACAAGTTAGGAAATGTAAACGTTATTTCAATTTGAGCTTTGGTTTTAAAAGACACGTGAAAGTGGGAAAGCAATTCAGCGTTTGCCTCTACTTACACTGAGCAGAGTTGGAGGGAGACGGTGTGGTTTTACGCCAGACTAGCTTTCTTGTTGTTGAGCTTAATGGTGGGCTGTTGCCTTTGTGAGACTGGCTGCGATATGTTGTAATGGTGGTTTAATGTCCCAAGTGACACACAATGCTGAAGTGTAGGGCAAACACTATCACGGAGGCAGATCAGGGGGACGTGACGCTGCTCTGCAGGGGGCTCAATTTGCATGCTGCTAAGTTGAAGAGGGAGGGGCGGCTCAACTGAATACAGTTGTTGGCCAAATCTAAAAACTAAAATATAACATTTTTAGAAGACAGAAAAAACATGTCTTGTAAAATGGGCACTTGTCTAGACAGACCAAATGTGATTGTGGCAGTGGTGGTGCCAACCCAAAGCAACGCAGGGTCGTTCAGCAAATAAGCTGAACATATAGTTTCAACAATAAATGAAATGTGTGATAACTTTACAGAGTTGTAAAATGCAGTTTATAGGCATTATGTGCAGTGTTTCAGTATCTGAGAAGTCTTAAAATGCATTAATCACCCATTCTGCTAAAATAAAGCGCTGCCACCAACACAGCTCCTGCTCTGTTCTCAGTTATCTGGGAATACTTACATTGTTATGGCTTGTTTTTCTTTTGCTGTTGTTTAGTTTAGTCTGTGATCAACTCTGCTGTAGCAGAGCTGGTTTTGCAGCATACATTTTCCTTAGATCAGGTAATCTAAGAGCAAAAATGTTGTTTAGCTTGCCTTTATAATCTCTCTCAGCTGCAGCCGATCTAATAATCAAAAGAGAAGCATTTAGATGTTTTGTGGTTTGTGAAGTCTACTGTGTTTGACCTGGAACAAATGTTGGAGCAAGCCTACCTAACAAGACCTGCATGTCTAAGAAATCCATAAATCATAACAATATAACTCTGATATGCACATGAATTCACAACATATCAAGTGGTAATGCACACGATGATATACATATATGGAAGAGATGGGAAACGATTCAAGAACAAAGAGTCTCTGAAAGAAAAAAAAGAGCAAGCGGGAAAGAAAGCTAGAAACAATTTATTTTATTTGAGAAAGGCGGGGACAAGGATAAAGTGGAGGGTTAAGTGGTTATCAGAGAGACAGGAGTAGAGAGTTTGAAAAAGGGGAAAGCGTAGAAGAATATAGGGTGCAGGAAATTGGAGAAAGACACATATACTGTTGAGTCTACCTTGACTTAAACGATACTTACTGGGGGTTAATACAAAATAAATTTTCAAAATGTCAATAAAGGAAAAAATCTTTTGCCTATTATCCTTATAATACAATGAATGAATTCAAGTTTCCCTCTTTCACTTAACTATCACTAGCTTAAAGTCATTAGTAATTATACTAAACCTTTTTATGCCCCTAATAAAAAAGTAAAGCTGCCTCACATTAGTAAATGTTCATTGAAATCATACAAATGATCTATTAAAGCACATATTACCCTGTATTTGCATATGGGGGTAAACGCCTTACAGCCGTACCCACTCAACAAGTGGAGGTTACAGCTATCGGCCACTATCGGAGCCCCGTTCCACTATTAACATTAGTATATACTAGTCCATACCCATTGGTAGCTTTGTCACCCTCTACCTATGCCAATCCTCAATGCCTATGTGCAGTTTCACATAGATTGACCAAGTCAGTGAGTAGAAAAACATGGGACAGACAGAATGACTGACTGACAGTTTCCGTGATTATGTACAGCATAACATACCATGACTTAGTCATACCAAAAATAAAAAATAAAAAAAACATTGGTCCACAGGGGGAGCCACAGCGATCGGTTGCATTTTAGCCATTTTTAAGCATTTTTCTGTTGTTATAGCGCCACCCAGTTGCCAATTAGAGTTAAATTTCTCCAGTCACCTTGAGGCGTCCTGTTCTACATATCTACCAAGTTTAGTAAAAATCGATATGGCAGTTAGGCCTAGATAAGAAATTAGCTCTCTAGCGCCCCTATTTTGTTTGATGGGGTCAATAATGGAGGGGTCCCCTCATTATGTGTGGTCATATGCCTACAAAGTTGCGTGGTGATGGGTGAAACCCTTGAGATGTTATACACCTTTATGTGATGAGCCACGCCCTCCGCAATATTCATTGCCTTATAGAAGCTCAGTTTTAGTAAGTTTTCCAACCTTTGCCAAGAGGGAACTTTAGATATTGGTCCCTAGATTATGTTCACTGAGTTTCATGCAGATCGGTCAAACTTCCTAGGAAGAGATCGATTTTAAGTGTTTTTCAAAAAATTCAAAATGGCTGAAAATCTATATAACTGGAAGTTATGGCTTCTTGAGGCAAATGTGTTCCTCATGAGGAGAGACATCTCTGTGCAAAGTTTCATGTCTCTACGACATACAGGACATGAGATATGCCCATTCAAAGTTTGTAATTTCAATCGGTTGCTATAGCGCCCCCCTCTGGCCAATTGATGTAATATTGCTTCATTCGCATCCTCCCTTGACCCTCTACCACTGTGCCAAATTTCACATGGATTGACCAAGTCAGTGAGGAGAAAAACGTGGAACAGACACACACACACACAGAGTTTTCGTCATTATATGATATGATAAAGTCCTAGGTGCTGATTAAACAGCCAAACTGATGAATCTGTCGACCTCTACTAGCTACAGCCTCTAATCACAGAGTGCCTCGGCCTCGCTCCAGGCCACTACAGACCACCGTGCCAAGAAGAGAGCAGGTGAAGGCCCTCGAGACGGGGTCATCCCTATGTTTCCCGGGTTCTATGTTACCCACTTACCACCCAAAAAGGTTCAATGTTCCCCGCTCAACCAAAAAGGGTTCCCGCTTTCCCGCTTACTAAAAAAAAACCTGGGAAACACAGAACCTTTTTTGCAGGGTTAAGTGGGGAACATAGATACACTCCCCTGGAGACAGACCCCCAGCCAGCAGCCAAAGCAACTTGAACTCAGCCAGCGCCATGGGACTGGACAGCTCCAAGTCCAAGTGACACTGTTGTTGCCGTTACACAGGTGAAATCTGGCGCTGCCACTCGTGACTGGCCTGCTGAGCAGTGGTCAAGGTCGCCATATTTGCCAATAGCTGATATATTTGTTGTATCGGCAAACCCTAACACTTACCAAGACTGAATATAAGACAACAGAACACAAGTTCTCTCTGATAAAGAATAAGTTGCCTTGATTATTAAACAACTCTTCAAATACTGAGAAGCAAGGCTTTACAAACAAGGGAAAGATGTGTGAAAGTGTGTTAGGCAATTATCTGACAGACAAAGACACTATGGAACAATTTAATATGCTCAGATTCCCAAACCACAACTCTGACAGAGTGATTGCGAGGACAAGAGAACAACTGCTCTGAAAAAAAAAAACATTAAAATGTGCCTGTGACTACAGAGGCATGTGAAAAATGTGAAGGTAAAGAAAAAAAGTATTGAGAATAATATGAAATATTTCTTTGCTTTGACAACAAAGGCATTAGGGAGGGAAGTGTGATTGGAGGATGGTTCAAGGATGGGTATAAGTGCCTCTTGAGGTTCCAGGGGTGATTCTGCTGTTCCAACTGAAAAGGGAGGGTCAAAAAAACTCAATTGAAAAGGAATGAAACATGTAATCAGTGCTGCATAATCAACGCTACCAAGCTCCTGAATAAAAAGGAAGTTTATGAATTCATATGACAACTTGACACAAGGAGTGCTGAATAATAAGATATTGGCATTACTCAGCTGCCGTCAGATCGGTGTGCCAATTATGATTTCAAATGTCTCATAACCCCAGGTATATGAGCAGAAACAAAGCCTTCAAAAGGCGTGGGAGGATTATATAAAAAGCCAAGGTATTTCCTATGATATGTGGGTGATACGGCATCAGTACATAATCACTAGATGCACACTGCATAGTAAGCCCTCTGCTTTTTATGTTTTTAAAAAAACTGTTATTGTAATTATTTTCACTGTTTTGAGACAGCAGAATGTTCTGTAGTTGCTTTCTCACAACAATAAGGTCCCCCCAGGATTTAACAAGTCTGAAAATGCCTGATTTCATGGCAGCTTGTCTAAAAAAATTCCCATCTATGTTGCATTGTTTTAGGGAAAAATAGTGCACAAATAGTTGCAGTGCTGTCCCAGATGTGTAGCCTATTATTGTGAGCATTCAGTGTTTCCCACAGAATTAAAATCTATTTTTAATGGAGGGAGCGTGGAGAGGTGGAGCACCAACAGCTGATCGCCGACAATCAGCTTTTGCTGCCGTTCAGTGCAGCACTGAAGGACCTTCTCTGTGAGACGCTCCCCTTCTGTTGTCTCTGCCCGGTTATAAAGAGCTAACACAGCAGCAGCAACAGTAGCAGCAGAGGGAGCTAACATCCACCAAGCCGGTAAACTATCAACAATCTCACAACCACAACCAAACAGCTCACCTCTGTCACTGAACCCAACCGTTAAGTACCGTTAGCTGTGTGATGCTAAGAGTTAGCCCTGTCACTGTGTGTTTCAAGCATGGAGCTCACACTCCCACAGCAGCAGTCTCATGGCTCCGTCTCAGCTGCGGCACTCTGGAGCCCTCCGCAATAGATACGCAGGACTTCTAATTTTTTTTTTTGCAGCAATTCAGCACAGAGCAGATCGTGCGGGGCAGGAAGTTGCGCACAGAAACAAAATAAAACATCTGGTTAATTTTCAAAATAAAATACACAGTGTTCACAGTGGATCATATTTCCCTGCACTACACCTTGAAAACGATATAATGGGCAGAGGCAGGCCTGAAGTCAACAGGTCAGAAGTTTTCAGAAATACTTTTACCCTGCTGACAACATGGACGAGGAGATGTTAATCATGGCGGTGCACCGAGATGTCTTCCGTTGGAGCTGGACCGTTCCGCACAGCAAACACAGCTGGTGGGTGTTGACGGACGGCGGAGCACGCAGTTGATAACCAGCGCTTCCAGGGTTACTTCTGTGGATACAATAGTCCAGTTTGGTCTTTTACATGATTTGATCAAAGAGTTGCAGAGAGTCAGACTACAGTACCTGACAGAAATATATATTTAGCTACCAGTTTATTTGGTCCAACTAACTAAAACTAATCCAACAGTCCTGCAATAACTGTGACCTGCTTCACTGAGGTTAAAATGTTTAGCTTTTGCTGTATCTGTTTCAGAGAGGTGTTGATTGGACTTTATGATCATTTTGGAGGCTGCAGTTTCTAGTGCTGTTGAACTGTGTAGCGTAATACTGACAGGTGTTTATTTTATAATGTACACTGCAATTAGGGTAGGCTTAAAACAGAACTGCATTTCTGTACAGAGTGTATATTAAAAGATGAACATAGCAGATGGTTATTTATTGATAATACCTGTTAAAAACCAACTGCGATGCACAAATAGGACTAAAGTTTTTTATGTGTCTAACTGAAAACCCTCCAACTGCAACACTAATTTAATGCTGAAGAAAACATTCATTTAATCATGACAAGATGCAGCCTATTTTCAGTGCATTGCTATTTTCTAAACTTTGCTTCCCCCCAAACTTTATTAAATCCCAGATGGTAGAATGTGGCTTCAGGTTCTGTTGAAAATGTGAGTGAAAAGACAACATTTCTTGTCACTTTGCGATGAAAAGAGCTGAAAGCAATGAAAAGACATGAATACCTAAGAGTAGGATATTGTTATTCAAGGTTTGGTCAAGATACACCTATCCATCGACCTTACTCGTTGGCATAGCAACACTTTTTTCTAGAGTGCAAAAAAAGCAGAAGAGACTAATAAAATGAATCTCTCCCCTCAACTGACTCAGCTAAACCACACACATATATAAGAAGTGTGTTTAAAGTTCCCTTTTTGTATGGTAAATGAAACTGTCTGCATTGTTTTAGACACAGTGAAGTCCTCAAAAAATTCAAGGACTTTACTCCAAGTGCAAAGGGAAGAACTCTACAAGACAAGAGGTGTATCAAACCCCCCAACTTAAAGCATATTACTTATTTATTACCACAAGGTTGTGAAGCTGCGTTAATTAGAGAGGCAGGCTCAGTTCAGGTAGCACTCAAAGCTTTATTTCCTCTGCCCTTGTACACATCTTCACCTGAGGATCATTCAGTGTGAATCATGTGATTGGATTTGAATTGGATTTCTCATTAAAATGAGATATTTCATTTGAAGAAAAACTTAATTATACATAGTCACACCTTTGCTGCAAACTTGCACCTCCTACCCTCCTCTTCCTACGTTTAAAAATAGCCTCCTCTCACGACATACAACACAAAGGGAACTGAATCCTGGAAGCAAGGCGAGGGAATACTTAAGTGGTTTATGACAAGTCAATTTCAATGGTTGGACTGTACGTCAGGATACAGTATGTGACAGAGATGCTAAACATGCTGGCAGTTTCATTTAGCAGAAAAGAGAAAAATATAAAATGCTCATCTTGAGGGTTGGGAGCACATATTTTAGATTCATATATTATTGAAGAATTTCCTTTTGGTGTTCATACTGTGCTTTTGAGAAATATTGATCAACACGTCATGCATTTCAATTAGACCACCTACAGTATCTGTCAAGCCGCAGTGGCTCTGCTTTACGGTGTTACAGTGGGATCCATCCCTGCAGCAACATAGATTGTTATGAAATCTGGAGTGAAAGATACTTTCCTATTGATCTCAATCTCAGGGATGAAAATACTGCTTCCTTCTGCTTAAAATAACTGACTTTCTGATGGATATAGCTCTCACACACATGCTGCCTCCTGACACGAGTCTTTGTTGTTGGTGGGTATGCAAAAATACCAGCTCCAGAGTCTTTCGCAGTCTTTCCCTTGAATGCTGGTGCATTAATTTAGAACATGCAAACAAACACATGCATGCATAGGTGTCTGGTCATACGGTCCGGTTACTTGAAGTTAATCGACACCCTCCGACCAGTCAGAATGGATGCACTTTGAAGTCTCATTAAAATCACAGAAATAATGGCATCATGTGATTTTACTAGTTTTGAAATGATTTCCAATGTCACAGAAATCACTGATTGCAACATGTGTTTTGAACGTTATTATACTGTCATGATGTGTAGGTGTTTTTCTTCCAGCGCTCTGCACAGACCTGACACCTGCATGTCCGCCCATGAGCCCTTACCATGGCTCTCTGAAGCTCGGTGTGCCGTTATTTTCTCTCAAAGGTGGCAGTGGGGAGTCACGGAGGTCCCCAGGGAACACTGGTAAACACTATCGTTATATATTATGGTTCATCAAATCTATCCAAATTCATACATATACAGTATAGGACATTACTACAGACATCTCTGTTATCTTACATCGCAACATTTGCCGTGACAGCAGATGCTGTGTTCACCTATGCTGCTGACGATGATGCCCAGCTGTCTAGGGGACATGCCACCTTCTTTTCCCGAGATAATGCTACACTGTTTTTAGGGCTGGGTGATATAACAACATGCGTACGATTTATCGATATATTTTCAAGCAAGATATAGATTGAGACAATACCGTTTATATTAATATAGGGTCAAGCTGTGTTACATAACACCTACCAGTATGCATCTCTCCTCTGTAACACACTCGCCCCACTCACTCATTCACTCACAAGCTCTCCAGCAACACTACGAGAGACACAGAGCTGCTCCTCTGTTTAACCTTGTCAAGTTAATTAGCCAACTGTGCGACAGCGGTCTATATGTTGCACGTGCTACGCTAACTCAGTCTGTGAGAATTACTGCAGCACACATGTAAAGCAGCACTGCGCTGCTAATTTGTGTGTGAGGTGGATCATAGCGCATAGCCGTTATTCTTGGTAGCTGTAGTCTATTTTGTGATATGGAGATATCGCCTGGATGAAGGCGATAGATGAGTTTAAAAAACGCAGCAACACCGAAATTATATATACAAGATGTGTATAACTCTCCTCCTCTGGAATCATCTTCCTGCTGTGGTCCGGGAGGCAGACACCGCCTCCACATTTAAGACTTTCCTTTTTGATAAAGCTTATAGTTAGGGCTGGCTCAAACTTGCCTTGTACCAGCCCCTAGTTAGGCTAACTTTGGCCTAGTCTGCTGGGGGACCTCGTATAATACACCGGGCACTCTCACTCACACACACTCTCTCTCTCTCTCTCTAAAATCTGAATTTGTGTCCATATCATCCAGCCCTAACTGTGATGCTGTGATTGATACTGTATTGACTCATGTGGATGACGACCCAGCAATGTTTTACTGTCCATGGGACGTGCTGTGCTGAAAAAATATTTTCACCAGCAGCTGCCAGCTGATGTTAACATCAGTGATGTCCACCTACGTACTGACAGGTGGCATCTAGAGCCCAGCAGTCGCAGTGCTTCTCACAGGAATACATTTGCTTTAGTTTAGCGTGAAGGTGCCATTTTTATTCTAAATATAGTCGTAATTAATTTTTTAATATGTACAGTGTGAAAGGTACTGTATGTAGATATTCTGTTAATAAACCAACACACAGTTTACGGTAAGTGCTGTTCTACATGACCTCTGATCACTTTGCTCTTCCGCCTACACTTCAAAACACGACAGACCGGGCCGTGAGTTCACAATCGACCCATGCTGTGTAAGTATTGCCCTGTCACTTCATTATGCGGCTGCTGTTGTTTCAAAGAGTAACACAATCTTTTTTTTTTTTTTTTTTTTTTTTCAACTTAACAGATGAAACGCACCGGAGATGAAAGAGGGAATGAAATGATGGAGAAGGGGTGGAGGAAAGGAGAGGAGGAGTGAAGGCAAAGGAGGAGGGCAGGGAGGATGGTAATCAGATGTAAAATGTGCCTTATGCGCCTGTACAGCTATGTGAGCACGCACACACACACACACACACACACACACACACACACACACACACACACATACATATACTTACAGCTGGGGTGTAGTGATGGAGCATATGGCTCAGGATCTGTGCCCTTTTGTTCCCGTTTTCTCTCCTTGTATCTCTTACCTGCTTGTGTCCATGTTTCTATGTATATCCCTCCTTTATATTTGCACTCTTTGTCTGTTCATCCATATCTGTCTCTGTGTATCTCTCTGCTTTACCCTCCATCTCTGGCTCTGTCTTTTCGTCCCAAAGGGTTTGTCCTATTAAACTGTGAGTTAAGGACAAGCTGTGGTGGGAGGAAATGAATTTCTCCTCCTCCTATCTTTCCTGCTTTGGCCTTCATATCAGCTCCACGTCGCACCCTATCTCCTGCACTCCTTCTCCCCTTGTGCTCTCTCTTCTCCTGCTTCTTTTCAACTTGTCATTCCTTTCCACAATCCCTCTGCCTCAATGCCACTTTCATCATCCCCTCCCCCTCTCTCCTCTTACTCCTTTGCCCTCGCTCATTACTCACTTGCTGCATCCTCTTCTTTATTTCTTTTTACCAACAAGCCAGTTGTTTGTGTGTGTGTGTGTGTGTGTGTGTGCGTGTGTGAGAGTATGTAACAGTGTGTTATACTTTCACAGAGTGGCGTGTTTTCTTTGATAGTCGTTTGGCTGGCCTGCATCCCAGTTCTTCCCTCACATGGCTGAACACACAGACATTAAGAAAAAAAACTTCCTCTTCCTCTGCTCTGGCTCACTATCGCGTTCGTCTTTGCTTTGTCTTCCCTCATCTCAAGGTGGCAGAGAAGAAAGGAAGGGAGGAAGGAAGGAACAGTAAGTGAGAGAGAGACGAAACAGTAATAAAGGTGTTCAAATCTGGAGCAGGAGAAAAAAAAAAAAGAAGAAACAAAACGTGTTTCAACAAACACCAATATTACATTCAAGGAAAATTTCACACAACTGTCGATGCATGTTTAAGAAAGTGGTAAGTGGGTATGTAAACAGTGAATCTCAAATAATACATTAAGATGGATATGTGATAATGTCAGGGAAACGTTGTGCATGTGAACACAGTCAGTCAGTAATGCAGTGAGAGATCCAGCAAGTGATTAGGCACATGGAGGCGACCAGGCAAACAGAGATGCAGTTCAGCTGCCAAATAGATGTGTACCAACTACAGCATGGCAAATCTCACACTCACACAAACACACACACACACACACACACACGAGTTGCCACACAGGACTCAGCTTCGTTCCAACATTGTTTAAAATTCCAATATGTCTTTCAATCCACGTATATTTGCAGTTACAAATTAGATGAAAGGAATAACACAAATGTTCCACAACTTCCTAATAACTCACATAACTGCAGATTTGATTTAAAAATAAGAGATAGAAGCAATACTGAAGTTGGTGCTTTTAACTGTTTTTCAATATCTCTGTTATTAAAATAAGTTGTCTTATTTAAAAATCGCTTTATTTCTAACACACTTTATAGGTAAAGTTTTATCATTATCATTTATATTATCATTATTATTAGTTTTAAGGAGGGATGCACAACATAGATGGGACATTTCTATAATTACACATTATTCCGATGATTAAAATTATAGCCGTTAAATAGCGCTGATAATACAAAGCCAGACTGCTTTTACTGACTTAACAAGGGCAGCATCTACACACCTGACACAGTGGATGGCGGTACGTGTATCTTTGCGAGCCACCAATAAACAGAAAAGAAGAAGAAGAACAAAAACTGCAGCACCCCATGTCGAGAGCAAAACATGTTGCGGTGCGGACGTCTTTTGCAGTTCCAAAGGAAGACAACAGGATTGCGCTGAGGGTCTGATCTCAAACCACCCGACACCCCACCACATCAACAAACTAGGTTAGACACAGCACTGGAGGACTGCCCCCTGAGTGTTAGCACAAGCTAATTAGCAGCAGCGGCTTACATCCAACACTCGGGGTGGGGGGATAAAAATCCATACAGCAAACTACTGTGATATTTTTGTGTGGCAATATCGTGTTGTCACACATATAACTTATTGATATTAAAAATACAAATTAAACATTTGGTAGCCTACTAGAATAATACAATCAGTCGCTTTTCCAGTTTACTAGATACATTTTGCCACAATAAAAATGACTGACGAGATGAACAAGCTACTCACTATTTTATTTGATGAAACTGTTGACAAAGTTTTGCCTTGCGGGACATCATTTACAGCTGAAAAAAGGTAACAAATCACAATATACTGCTATCACTACTCAGCATATCTCAACACGTTTAAAATCACAATAATATTGTATCATGACTAACGTATCATG
Source organism: Epinephelus cyanopodus (assembly GCA_026686955.1). NCBI lineage: Eukaryota > Metazoa > Chordata > Actinopteri > Perciformes > Serranidae > Epinephelus > Epinephelus cyanopodus. The sequence continues at coordinate 27,579,021 of CM048918.1, forward strand.
ATAATATCGTATCATGGGGCCTATCCAACACCAAGCTTTTACATAGCTCAACTCTGGTGTTAAAGTTATTATTTTTCTGAGTTGAGCGTTAGTGTGAGGTGGATCAATAGCTCATCACTATTCTACTTGGTACAGTAGTTGTAGGCTTGTGTATTGTGGGACGGTGAGACAGTGTCTGGGTGTGTTTATAAAACTGCACCATGATGATATAAACATTTCATAAACCAGATGTACAGCACACCTGCCAATTCGCATTCAACCTGTTCATATGAGTCAATTGCCAGTGTTTGTTTTTTTTTTGTTGTTTTTGTCAGTAGAGACTCATTTTACTTTCACATACTTGTATTTATTATGTTCATCTGTAGTGTAGGGCTATATGGGGGCAGGGGTGTTGAGGATAGGCCTTTTGACAATACCCCAGGAAATCAATTCTTTTTTCGTAGCTTAATGTTGTATGTATGAAAGAGTCAGAACTGTTGTTTGTTTTTGTTGTGTTGGTAATAGTGATGTTAGGTTGATTTGGTTCAGTCATGGCTATGGAATATTAAATCATCTATATTTTCTCACTACATCTCAGCCTCTTACCCTCAGGTGTACATAAACTACAAGTTATACACTTCTAAAATACAAACGTGAAATGATCAGTTATCGTATCTGTTATTGGCCATGAGAAGCAGGCAAGTCAGTTGGAAAACAACATATTGGTGCATCCCTAGTTTTAAGTGTACTGACAGCAGATAACCAGTAAAATTAACATGCTCAGATATTTTGTGATCGTTTTATAACATGCCTTTTCCAAAACCAGTCCCAAAACTGCTTTTTCAAACACTCACTTAGTTTGAGGTCAAACTGTTTCAAAGACTTTCTAAAGCTGGACTTCTGAGGCAGAAAGAACAAGAATAAAAAAAAAAAAAGGTGGAGGGAGAGATCGGGACTGAATGAAAATGAAGAGCAAGAGATGCAGGCATTGTGTCTCTGCAGCTCTCCGGCTGGGCAGTTCGCTGGCATTCTGCCTTCGCTGGATGCTCGCGATACAGATAGGATCATCCTATCATCGCACTCATTAGGAATTCACAGACAGCAATATCACAAAAAACTGCAGATTAGCCGAGACTTAATTTCTTAATACAGCTGGGCAGTTGGCTGGCAGTTTGCCACTTCAGTAAGAGTCAGCTTTTTCATATTATCGTCACATCATTGAACTCGCTTAGAATATAACAAAGGCTTACATTAGCGGAGCCTCTTAATTTCAGATGCAGTGTAATAGTTTGCTGGCATCCCGCCACTTTGAAAGGGCTCTTAAGTCATGATTTAAACAGGCACAGCAATCCCCCACCCCCTCAGTCATTAGGGCACATACGCCTAGCCGATCTACTTGTGGCTATCTACTAATCAGTGAGCAACTGCAATCTGATTTTTAAATGCCTAGGGAAAGATGTGAAGAGATCACTTCTGCAGCAGAAACGTAAAATAGACGGAACAAAAGCTGTAGAGAGCAACACAGATGTTGTTGGGTCAAAAACATGTTTAGTTCGCAATGCAGGAAATGCACCACGTATTATCCACTATCTTTGCTGCACTAACCTGTGTTGCATGTGTGATTAACTGTAGCATACTCCTTCTACTTTGAAGATAAAATTTAATTTTCATAAATTACTTTCTATTATTATATTTTGCTTGCTGCACTGATTTCAATATAGGCGCAATTACTTCACTGCAACATTTATCTTTTGGAGGTAAATTACTGCTGAAAGTTTCTATGACTAAAATTTGCATCCCACAAAAAACTATATTTATCAACTTAATACGTGGTGGCATGTTGTATTAGCTGGAATTGCACGTGTCAGCAAAGCCTATTTAATTCCACCCTGGCAGCCTGGCCTGGAGTCTGTTTCCAAGACCAAGGAAATCCATGTGCTGAAGATACATAGAATATTTGCCAAGTCAGAAACATCCTGGGAACGTGGATGAATACTTAAATTTAATGACGTATGAGACAATAATCCAAAGGATAACATTAAACATTCAGAGCACTTATTTAAAACATTGTTCCACATACTACAAAAATTGCAAGTATAATTTCAGTTTAAGTGCTATCACAAGTCAGCCTGTTAAATAAGTAATAAACATCATATTAATGAACATGTCTAAACTGTCACCCTTCTGCAGCCCCAGCTTGTGCAGACCCCCTGTAGATTTGAACAATCAGATTTAATTAAAATGGGAAGACAGCTTTTTAAAATCGGTAAAACCTGAAAACAACAACAAAGAGGAAGCCACAAGATTGCCTGGGGGAGCAACTTCACAGCAGTTTTCCTTTCTTTTAACAAATACATTCATGTAAATGTGAGAGCACAATAAACGCCAGTGTATGTGTCTATTAATTTCTGACCCTGCCTATAGTAGCACTGCTCCGAGGCCAGTCTGATGTCAAGCACTAGAATTGGTAATCTACTTTCAAGTACATGCTCCCCGTCAAGCTAACTGACCCCGGGACACTGGCCTGCTGGGTTTTTCCGCTGCCTTCAACACAACCACCATTTTAGTCCAAATGGTCACTTCTGGGCAAATTGAAATAATTTTAGGGAAGTGTTTGTGACTGATGTGCCTTTGATGATAAGGAGTCAGGCAGTTACTTTTGTGCTGCTAAAACGCACCCCCTACTGCGTCTGGGTGATTTAGAATACAGGCCGTGACCTCGCTAAATCAAGTGAGCAAATGCAGACTCCCTACCCCCCATTTTTTCTGTCAATCTTCACTGTGAAACATGCACTCGGATAAATATACCAAAGATAGTCCAGGAAGGAAATTTTAGTCCCAGTTGTAGCTGATTAAAGTGCTGCAGAGTTGGACCAGAATGAACAGAATACTGAAGTGAACTGAGGAGGGTTTTGATTGACAGGCAGCTTGTTACCACTCCAATTAGAGAATGTTTACCACCTCTTGCTGTGTGCGTGTGCACGTGTCTGAGTGTGTGTGTGTGTGTGTGTGTGTGTGTGTGTGTGTGTAACTGTGTAGATACATATATCAGTATAGGTGTGGGAGACAGTGTGTCCGTCTCTGAGTGCATGAGTGTGTTTACAATTCCTTCAGCAGTTCTTGTCCTCTCGCCTTTAATTGGTATACGCTTGTATTGACAGCTTGGAGCAGCAGTCAGATTGGCACATGACAGATGGACGGAGCAGGTCTCCAGAGGGAAGTATGTGACTGGTTCAGCTTTTTGTCAGTCAAACTGTCCTTGTCCCCTCTTGAAGCATAATCGGTTTTCTCTATGTTTTATGTTACCATGGAGAAGGAAAGCTGATGGTCATGTTGCAGAGTATTTATATGTTAAAAGATGAGCAAAAGTAGCAACAAGCATTTCATGGTCTTTTGAACATTTTGGATATTTATGTGGCTGTATGGCTTCGAATTTCCATGGGTAAGCTCCTATATGACATAGTCATACAAAGAGTTAATTTCCAAAACATTTGAGGGGATCATTGTGTTGAGAACATGGACACAATTTTCCCTTGTCAATGTATGTGTGAGAGAGACACAGAAGGAGAGAAGCCCCTTTCTCATTGCTCAAAATATCCGCTAACACCCGTGAACATCTGGCTTTGGTATTTAAAGGGAAAGGTTAGAATCACTCCCAGGTCAAATGCCTCTGCTGTAGTCGTAGGTATTTATCGCTCTAACTCAGATCAGCTTCCACTGGCAGGGATGGAGACACAGCACCTGGACGGATGTGCTAAATTTTAGCCACTTTACCAGTGCAATGCAATGACACACCACCGGAAAATACCACTTATCTCCACCCAAGCAGAACTCACATATCTCTCATTTCACAGAAAGACCGAATAAGTCGGAGAAATTTCTAAAAAAGTAACCAACATAAGTAGTTGATCCGAGGTGCCCAATTTTCCGCCGCGTAGGGGTAGACATATTGGCGCCCTTCCGCCACGGGAGGGGCTGTTGATGACTTGCGGGAGGAGCTGTTGATGACGCCGCACGTGCGACCCACTGGCGGTGGACTAAGAGGGAACAGCTGGAATCAGGAATGAGCAGCTAGTAGCAAGAGGGAAACACAAACCTGACAGACACTGTAAGATGAGCAACTGAGGAGACAAGGAATTGTCCCTAGACATTGTCCTTGCAAATGAAGAGGCCATTAACTGTCAAGTCACTGGGACGGTGAATGACAGGCCAACTTACGAGAGAATTGCCGAAGGACTGACCAGCCGCAGCTTCCCCTCAGAGGACGTCACTGTTTATGTCACACGCTGAGCTACATGTTTTGTTACTTGCTCACGCCTCCCATTGCCCCGAAAAAGGCGAATTCTGTATGAACAAAACCGCACTCCCCGATTTTGTTTTTATACTGCCAATGCTAAAAAAAGACTGATTGGGCTTTTCTGCAAATTTGCACAATTCCTATTAAAAAAGGGCTATAGAGGGGGATGGGGCAAGTTGGAGGTGAGGTAATAAATAAATGTGCCGTGCAAGCTCAGTCAACTAACCAATCGCAGATGTCGTCGTTCTATCAGACAGCTTAAAAATATTAAAATTATGAAAAGCTAAAATCGGTCACCAAATATACTTTGGTAGCTTAATAAACTTTGACAGCCCGCCCAAGTGGAGTCTGTGTGTGGGAAACACTGAGAGCTTAAAGGTCCAGTGTGTAGGATTTAGCGGCATCTAGTGGTGAGGCTGCAGAACTGAAGCTCCTCCTGTATAGGAGAACAATAGTGGCCATTGCAAAACTGCAAATGGCTTCATCTAGTTCCAGTTTCTGGTTTGTCCATTCAGGACTACTGTAGAGGAACAGACTCTGTGGGAGAGGACATGTTCTGTGTGAAGATGTAAATGGCTCATTTTAAGGTAACAAAAATAAAGGATTCTTATCTCCAGGTCATTTTGAACTATGGACACAGTTATGAATCATTTCTGCCAACAGCTGCCTGAGAAAGCTGCACACATGGCCGTTAAAGCAAGTTAACTATAAACTGTACTATTTCTTTAATGTTTTTATGTTGAATTTCACTGCAGTCAGTCCAATTAGCTCTGTTCACTCTGTGGCTAATTTTCCCCATTTCCTTTAGCACTGACTGTAATAACCTTGACATGGCAGCCCACTGAGGTGACGCAATACACTGTAGTAAAATCAAAGCTCCACAGCACACCATATGGTCGGTCTAGCATCACTCCTCTCTGCTCTCTCATGACCAAAGTGCTGCGTGATGTGACCTGTCAGTAATGTGCAATGTTCCTTTAGTGGCTGGAGAGAATCACTGAGGTGAATGACATACTCTGTCCTCCTTTCTTCTCTGTGTCCGAAGCGATTAACTTACACATGAGTTATAGAGAGGAGGGCTGAGTGCGTCTGAATGTTTGTGTAAGACTGTGTTAAATATACTATCAATACACTTCTACTAGTTTTGTAGGGTGGTGTGTGTGTGTGTGTGCGTGTATTTGCCTGTGTATGTGCGAAATTAAAAATGCATTTGTGCATTTTCAAACAATGTCAATCAGTGTATTTTTCTCTGAACATGTTTCTCTCATTCTGGAGTGTGTGTTTGGTGTGTAATGGTGAGGGTCAAGTTTGGGCTAAGGAGTGAATATTTCTTAGATTGTCCTCAGACATGTATCTGTGTGTGTGTGTGTGCGTGTGCGTGTGTGTGTGTGTGAGAGAGAGAGAGAGAGAGAGAGAGAGAGAGAGAGAGAGCTAAGATAGTGAGTTCTACGTCGTGTTGTGTTTTGTGCCTCAGGTCTCTGCTTCTCTTTGAAGTGTGAGAGCTGTGTGCTTTTGATATGAAGGCATTTAATAAGCCTCCTTCTCTCTCTCTCTCTCTCTCTCTCTCTCTCTCTCTCTCTCTCTCTCTCTCTCAAAGTGTGTGTTTGTGTGTGCACACGCATCAGTCTGTTTAGCGCCAAGAAATCCAATCTGCCTTGCCCTCTCAATGTGCAATGGTCTGTATATGTGTATGTGTGCATATGTTAATTTAAAGGCATTCAATCAACCCTGACTTGCCCTGCACACCGTCATGGGTTGAGTCCTTCATCATAACATGCTTGCATGTGCTCCTTGAAGAACACAAATACATACAGTAGAAAAACCAATCCATCAAGCTACTCTTGCCCCGTATATTTGGTGGAAGGAAACATATTCAAAACAGCAGCGAGGGAGAAAAAATACCTCGACAAATGGCTGCACATGCAGAAAGAGACAGGCAGAGACTTCAGTGCTTCGACAGGCAGACAGCCATACTGCGGTCTATAGAAACACTTCCTCTTTGCTTTTATCTTCTCAGCTGATGCTCAAACAAACTTCTTCAATATTGCGTGTTCAAGAAAAAGACGGTGTTGCTTTTTTTTGTCTTTTATCCTTGATATAAATGCTTTCATTTCTATCTTGATGGCAAAGATGGCTGCACGCTTTTTAAAGGTACACTATGCAGGAACTGTCAGTTAATGTTTGTAATTACAGCATTAAAACTCGACCCCTCCTCCCTACACTACACTGCAAGCTATTATTGTAGGAACATTACATTTGTTGTGATGGAAACCTAACACTTTAGCACGCTAACTCAGCTAACCGGCTGCGTAGTTTCCTCTTGGTTGCGTGCTGCTGCCATATTTTTATAAACGCACTTCAGACTGAAATATTTGAGCTACTTTCAGAGGAACTGCCATGAAAGTGTGTATAGACGTTCATCATTCTCAGAGACAAAACACTTGACTTTTCCTCCAGCACCAGCAGGTTTGGGGTATGAAGTGAAAGGTCTCAACAAATAATGGAGTGCCACAGATGATAGTACGTCCCTATGACATGACTTTTATGCAAGTATGGATGAATTGCAATTCCTTAACTCTTTATCAGGCACAATATTCTGGTCAAAATCTCACTGAACTCCTGCAGCTGGCATGCATGCAGTGTTCACACAGTTGGCGTTGCTGCAGCAGGGCTGTCTGCAACATAACTACTGTATTTCCCCCAATAATAGCCAGCACTCCACTCCACTCATTTGTGAAGTCGTGCAAGACACAGCGTTGTCAGAAGCATGGTCATGAAAATATTTCACAATGAAAACCCTAATGTTAACAATTAAAGGGATTCTGTCAATAGATTCCTCATCAGATGGCTTTTTTGAAATGGAAATATGAAATACTGAGTTAAAAAGATTTTATCTTCCTTTTCATGTCAGATGGATAAAGACATTAAAACTGTAGTGAAGAGTGATACAAAGTCAATACGATTATCAAAAGACCATTTTCATTGTTGATTCTTGCTGAAACCATGCGCATCATGCAGAAAAAAATAGGCCAGACTCCTAACCTCTAGATGTTCTGGAGCTGTGTCCGAGCAACACTGCTCACACAGGCAGTGTGGCTGCTCTAACTTGTTAACACGTGCCAAAAAAAAAAAGGGTTTTGGAGACTGACATTATAATGTCTTGATATACTCAGTTAATGTTATTTATTCTCTCTATCTATGTTTTTAGTGTCTCTGCATGTGCAGAGCACTTGAAATTTTCTTGAATACAAAATGTTCTTTATAAATAAACTTCCTTGGCCTTGCATTGCAACATACTAGGGTTGGGCTTGAAAAAAATGCAAACAGGTTTGATATTAAGCCAAACACTGGACTGGACAACCAAATACTACTGCCAGGTGTTGCATTTGGATCAGCAGCTGCTCCCAGGTGGAACATAGTTAGACTGAGAAAGGTCATTCATGAGTGTAGTGACTCCAGTCCACTTGGTGGCAGTGATGCATCTCCCAGCTGGTTTACCTACTGCCAATAAACACTGAATAAGAGAGGGAAGCAGAGGGTGAAGCTGAATGCTTACCTTTTGAATATCAGTTAGATGAAGGTGCAGATACAACCGTCAACAGCCACGGCTGAAGCGGATCCCAGTACTGAAAGCGTCATGACTTGACCACGGTCTGTGGACGTTTATGTAACTCTAGTTAAAGAAACGCTGCCACCTTTCATCACATAACCCCAAAAAACCCATGAACTTTCTTGTAAACAAAAACATGCCCCATGCGCATCCTCCTCCCTCCCACCTCTTCTGAAACTTTATATTTATAAAGATCTAAACATGTTATGTTAATAACAATTGCCAGTTCCAGTTTGCAGAAAAGCAAACAGGTTTGAGCTCAAACACCAAACCACACCAGAAAAAACAGCCATTGACACAACTCTGCACCACACATGCATTAATTAGCTTGACTTCTGGAGTCTGAACCATGTTTATCATACACACTATACTGTGCAGAGTGTGGGCTGTCTTGCATGTATTATACCAAATCTCAGTGCTTCCCTCAATCTGCTAGCTTTGTGATGTTTGTGTATACCATCTCACAGAGGCTAGTCCCGACTGAATCTGATATAAGCAGCTGCAACATCTGTTCTTCTAGCCCTCACTTACAGTCTCTGAACTCCTTCTCTATTTAGCTCCCAATTAGTGTTTCTTTTATTAGAGCACTTTAGGTTAGACCTCGCAAACGACTGCCTCTCCCTCTCTCTTGCTCTCTGTTTCCTCCTCTCTCTGTTCAAGCCTCTTGTTCTCTCTCCATCTCCCAGTACCACTTCCAGCTTTCCTCCACTTTGTCTTTCATCTCTTCTCTGTTAGCCTCCCCACTCATCTCCCACTAGATCAGCGCACACGCTCTCTCTTGCGCTCTCTCTTAAGCTTCCCTCTTTCTCACTCTCAACCCCCTGCTGAGCCTCTGCTCAGCAATCTTGTCATTACACAGTAAAAACACCTTTTATCAGATGAGATTTCAAAATAACACATCGCCCCATGCTGTGCGTGTGCACACGTTAACAACATCCACATAGGACACATGCCACATGCGCATAACATAGACCTTTAGTGACACACATGGTCAATATATGGGATCATGATGGTGTTTGGAGCAACGCACTAGGTAAATACATAAGCCACACACACCGACGTGCACACATACAAAAAATTCAATGTGTTCCCATTATTGTATTTCTAGCGCGTGTGATGTTTCAAATCGATGCAGGAAGAGCTGACTTGGGAGGAATTCGGCGTTTTGCTGAAGGACACTTGAGCAGGATGGATGGTCACTGTCACACAGGATTGAACACAGATCCTGCAGCTAAGAAGACGCTTTCCCAGCTCACTACCGTTCGTCACCGCGTTGTCCGTGTGTTTCCAAGTGTGTGTCAGTGTAGTTTAGCCATGAGTGACAGCAGAGACAGTCGGGAGAGGAGAGTATGTGGCATGTGAAACATGTAGAGTTTCCATGGTATTGCTGGACACTGGTATGGATCCCATTACAAGCAAATCAGGTTTTTAAGTTCTGGTTATTTTTCAAGCACTGTGAACGTAATTGCATCTATGTGTGTAAACTCTTATAATTAGCATTTTCCACTTGGCAAGTTTGGTTTTCATAAGGTATATTTACTCAGGACAAAACTTAGAACATTGAGTAATGTGTCCAGTGCTATGACTCACAGGATGTAGACTGTTTGTATAAAGCCAGATTTATACTTCTGCTTCGAATCGATCCATTGCCTTATGTACACCTCACCAGGAACGTGACGTCGTGGCAATGCAGACCTTATTTATTTAATTTCACAGAAACAAAGCATTGTGAAGCCTCCACAAAATAGCATTTTAAGTCTTGTGTGTGATTTATCCTACCAGCATATGGGTAGAGGAAAAGTTTGCTAGCCACTAGGCTAATTTATACAATGTAAAATGTCATAGGCTTGTGCCAATAATGTTAGCACATTATATTTGTTTGGAAAACCTGTTTAGTATAAGACAGTTGTTTTGTCAGTGAACCTTGTGAGTTGTGATGGAGCCAAATTATGTAATGTTACCCATGTTACATGTTGCTGTTGTCCCTGGCTTCATATGAGTAAAGGAAAAGTCCACTAGCCACTAGGCTAATTTATGCAATGTAAAATGCCATACCCTGTTGGCCATAGCACGTTGTATTTGTGGAGAAAAGACAAGTGCTTTGTCTGTGAATGCTGCGAGTTATAGTGAAGATGATTTGTGTACTTGTGTTTGAAATTGTCTATTAAGCCATGTTTCATGTGTGCTGTGGGTGTGTTTTGAATCAACTTAACTCTACAGCACTTCACAGAAACCCCCCACCGACTAGTGTTCTGGAGGTGTAAGTGTACAGTGACACAGACACACCACCCCACAAGTATAAATGCTCACAACAGCATAGGCCACATGTGCAGGTTACTAATGCCTGCCATTGGCCACCTATCTCACACTGAATTCTCCTCCCCTTCCACTATCTCCTGACACTACTTTGTAAGGGCACCATCACTGCACACTGGGCTTAGCGCTGCCCAAGACAGTTGAGTGTTTGAAAGAAATACAAAAAGTCCAGACCTTCCTCCAGCAATGGCACGGTGCTAAAACAAAGTGTGTAGATAGGTCTGGCTAAGTGCTGCCCAGTAATTATGGACTGGAGATGTCTCCAAACTATGTAATTTATTTTGGCCCAATAGCTGAGAAACAGGGTCTACTGTGCCTGTATTTCCAGGTGTGTGTCCCATTGCTCACACTGCTTTGTGTTTGTTAATCTCATTATTCTCTTCATCATCTTGGCTTTGTTGGCAGCTTAACACGGAAATGGGATCAGGCTGGATTTAGTTTCCTTTTTAGGATACGGAGAACAGGTTCCCCACACAAGTTGTAATTTTGCGTCACTTACCTCGCTTTACCCTACTTTTCTCACTCCATCTCTCTCTGTTGCTCTCTGATGACGATTGTTCTCCCATCTTTCTCAAGAGTCATCACGCTCTCCTTTGTTGTTCTGCCATTACTCCCTGTCCCTCTCTCGGCGTCCAATTCCCGTCTCCGCGCTCACTGATTAAAATGTGTTTTGTAAATGAGTCAGAAAAGAGAGTGGACTCATTCACTGCTGTATTGATAGTCTATCTGGCTGAAGTGGAAATTTTACTTCAAGTGGTGTTGTTGTAAAGTCAACCCGATCACTTTCTGTTTTCCTCAGAGCCGAGCTACTTTGGCTGTTTAACTGTCTGTAAGTTCTTTGCTGTTACTATCCCCAGTAGCAGGAATGGCATGGATACTCTTCAGTAACTGGGGATAGCCACCGGGGAAAACATTAGCACTATCCTCTCCCTGTTTTTGTGCACAATGTTGATGCACCTCCTTCATGCCGTAAACCGAGCCTTCATTTTCCCAAGAGATGGTACCCGGTGGCAGACAGCACTGTGACAGCGAGGATTATTCCAAACCGAAGTAAATGCCAGTGGCGTATTCTAAAGCCATTACATTGTTCAATCAGCATTTTCTTAATGAGAAGTTAATACCAAAAACAAGCCAAAAAACATCTATTTCCACTTTAATTCAGTTCAACACACACCTTAAGTTCATACAAGCTCATGTTCCTATACATTCAGTAATGCAATACCACTTGAGGTGAGACAATGGTGATTTTTTTTTTAGAGATAACAAGAAATATCCCACATCCGCCAAAACAACAAAAAACTTGATTGTAAGAATTCCAAAGAAAGAAAGAAAGAGTTACATAAACTAACCGTGGAGCCAAACTCTGTTTCTGTGGCTTCACAATCCCACTACTTTCATCACTGTCACTCAGAGCCAGACGACATTGAGACGCCCATCCCACTGTCCTACAGGACGTTGCAGCCAACCTCATCAGGCAGCTGGCTGACACAGGAGGGTCATTGCCAGCAGACATCCACCCTCCATCACTGCTTTTTGGTTTGCGCTTTCAACACCTCCACAACAACCTGACACACATCCATGTTGGCTTCCATTACTGACTTTGCTGACCTACACACTCCATTATTTGATTTAATTGGTGAAACACTGACTGGCATCTGCTCCCTGAGGGCAACTAAAGTAATGAATTATCTGACTTGTGCCACAAGGGTTACAGAAAATTTCAAAATGACATAAGGTTGTAGATAATGTTTTTCATTTTCAGTTGAGCCCTTAAGCACCACTCCTCTGAGTTAAGTACCTGCAAACTTGCAATTCACATTTCTTTCAATCCTTTTTGCATGTTTTAAATTAAAAAAAAAAAACGAAGATTATCACCTTGAGATGAACAAGATAATGAACCATAAATTCAAGGAGACTTTGCCATAAGGCCAGGAGGAAATGGGGACTGAACAGGTCGACTCACTCCACCACCTGAGCTAAAATCACCCATGACTGACAGCTGTCACAAAGGTTTCTTCCTCGTCTTCCTCATTCAGTATCTTTTTCCCTGCGCTCTCTCTCAGTCTCTTTTATTCTACAATTCTCACCGCTTCTCATTTTGCCTCTGTGTGTGTGTGTGTGTGTGTGTGTGTGCGCGCGCGCAGAGTTCCTGATGAGGTTAAGCACATGATTAATGGGTCTATCTAACAGCGTTTACACTGCACTCATCTCCACTTAACTACACACAGGAGCACACACGTATGCACTCTCAGAGATACCCACATACACACACGCGTCAGCCTCTCCTGCACCTCGTCGCCCAGGGTAACAGTATGTAAATGATATGCAGATGACAGGAAGTCAATTAAGAGACCAGAGAGCTATGACTCTGCAGAACTCCATTAGTGAAGCACTGATCAGCTCTCTGACTGACTATCTGTTTTCCCCTCCCTCTGTTTCCATCCAATGTTATCTGCTATTTGTTTGTGTGTGCGTGCATGCTGTGTGTGCGTGTGTGTGTAAGAATCCATTAGTAGTGCACTGATCAGCTCGATGACATAGCTGTGCTTTGCAGTTGACAGGCAGTCTTTTTCCATGCGTGTTATCTCTCAATATTATTTTAAGTTTTTTTATGATGTTCTTGAATAAAACATTCAGCTGTGCACACAAAAAGTGACAAAAACAAAATCTGCAACAAGAAAATAATAATTTCAGGACATGATTACTAGGGTTGGTACTAAAACACAGTGGACTATACTTCACCTGGGTTTGGTTCTCAACTTTTGTGTAGATAGGTTCAATATTTCAAAGCCACTATGTGTTGAATGTGAAATGTCAGCTTTGAAGCCTCTTTAGAGGTAGTATAAAAACACACAGTGGCAGACAGGTAGGCTGCATTTTACCAAGCAGTTGTCTCCAAGGCTGCAACATGAAGCCAACTCTAAAGTGCCAAAAAGTGCAGTTCTTTGAATGGCCACTAGAGGCTGGCTCCAGAGGCCAGTCAATCTCCACTGACCCTCATGTTAAAATGCCCAACTTTACAGCTGAAATAAACATGTTTACAGCCTGGTACATAAACCTGTTTTGGTCTGAACAGCTAATTCCCCCCTCCATGACAACTGTACGGAGGGTTTATCTCAACTGTATACATTTTATGATAACTTAAAGCTACGCATAATTAAGGACGGGCCACTTTGAGTGACACCCCTCCACCTCTTGCTCCTCCACAGTAGGGTTGTCGTGAGAACTGATACTTCGGTAGTAAGTTGATGCCAACACGCAAAATATGTCGCTACCTGTTTTTTTTACAGTACAGTAAATACCGAATACAACTTTGCCTTCAGCGGGCCGTGTTGATTCCCGTTGAAGCTGACGGGGGCACTATACGCATGTCAGTCGGTGCCGAGGACGAGCAACGAAGAAGAAGGCCTGTTCTCCATCGTCTTTGCTAGAAACAATGGCTTTTACAAGTGCTGCTGGAGCCACAACACCTCGGCTTGTCGAAAAGTCAGGTAGTAGGAGTCGTGTGTGTAGAGGGTTAGGCCTCATTTACACCGCAAGCGATGCGTTCGCATAGCGCTCGCTAACGGTCACTGTTTGCTCGCGTTCTCATTTCGGTGAGCATGTTAACAGGTTCGAGCATTCACACCGCATCCATTCTATGCGCTGCCTAAGTAAGTTTGCGTGTGTTGTGACCTCTCTCAGCCACCGTAGACATCTCCCCCTTGACCAAGCAAGACCTGACAGACACATGTTTCATGTACTTACACATTTGTAGTGCTAAATATTAATTCTCCAAGCTTTGAAATAACACTGGCGCGCGAACCTGTCCACCCTGGGCTTTGGGTCCAAACTCACTTCTTCTTTGGGGTTTATTGAAGATTTGCAAACACAGTGCACTACCGCCACCAACTGTTCGCAAGTGCTAGGCGAACGCATTGCTTGCAGTGTAAATGAGGCCTTAGAGTTAAAGTTTGAAACAGTTTTAACAAAGTAGTGAAATTAGAAATACAATCGTTCTGTTTTTTGATTTTTATCGTGGTATCGAATGAGTATCAGAATCGTGGAAATTCACTGGTATTGGTATCAACTACTGAAATTCTAGTATCGTGACAAGCCTGCAATTGTTTTTCTTTTCATCCTGTTATAAAGATATCCTGTTTTGATTTTGAGATGATTAACTTAGTCATTTTCTCCCTAAAATACAGGTAATTATCTCATTGTTATACCCATAATCATAAGGGAATGATTTTATACACTGACTGAAAATAAATAAATAAATAAATACATAATGAAACGCCTACACACTGTGGCTTTATTTCCTTAGATATTTGGTTGATTACTTGAGCATATGTCAAACACTTCAAGGGAAAATATGTTTTCTTTAAAACAGGTCTATTGGGAGTAAAAGTTATATTTTATTTTATTGGTGAATACAATACTTTCTGACATGTTTTCACAGCACAAGTAAATTAGGGTTAGGGCACATAAGATCTGGATGGCAGAGTTAAATCACGTGGTTTTAAATGCATAATGAAATATTTGGAAGGTTAAGATGAGCAATATTGAACCACTGTAGACTACACAGTAGTATTAATTTGGAAAGTAGCTTTTCAGTGGAACTTTTCAATTCTCTAAAATATATATTGACTTTTCTAATTTCACGTTAATGAAAATTTATTAACTATAATCCCTCCTGTACAAATACCACTTAATCTCATCTGTGGGCACACACTGTAAAATACACTCATCCGAACACTGACTTTACATAATGCACAAAATGATTTTTTGCTGTTTTATTTCTAATTAGTATCAGCAATCTGTAGACCTGAAATTAAATGGCTATTATATGGCAAACAACAGCAGAATTCAAATAAGAACTTTTTTCAGACATATTCTTTTCACTCTGCTCGTTTAAATTCGATGCATACAGCCAGCTGTTGATGCTGTGCGATTATTCCTCAGAGATGCAAAATGTCTCGTTGCCTATGGATCAAAAGTGCATTTACAGATTTCCCTTTGACAAGGAAACCATTCTTGATCTAAATCCCTTTGGGCAACACACACACAACAAATAATTATATAATAAAAAGCATGTTTAATTATCGTTTCTTTTGCACAAGAAGAGCAAATTTAGTTAAAGAAGCTAATAAACATTTTGTTGTTTCAGATGACAGTTCTTTCCCTGAGGCCATGTTCAGCATCTCTGGGTCTCAGGTGATTGCTAGTTTTTATATTGTACGCAGCGTTATCATTTTCAATTGTTGTCATAAAGCAATGTCATACCTGTTTCATTTCTGTGTACTAAGACGATCACAGTGATGTCTCTCTGGTGCACTTGATGATTAATGTACACATAAAATATTACAGTAATGTATTGCTTTCTGTGTACATTAATCACTACTGTATTACTACAGCACAACATTATCAAGGCCCAGACTGGTAGAGTACCTTTAAGGACCCGCACAGCCCGCATCCACCAGATAACTTTCTTCACCTCTTCTGACTCCACTTTTAAACTTGGGGTGACCGACTTTTGTCTCCGACTTTAAATATGGCCTTGCATCTGTCTGACCCCTTTTTCTTGACCTATTCTCTGTCTCTACATTCAACCCTCACTGCAACAAATGTGTACTAATCCATTTTATGACGTGCAAAGAGCATAAATGCACAGTTTCCAGCCGCTGCCCACTGTCCTGTCCCTTTCAAACTTCTAACCATTTTCTAAAAACATCTCATCTTAAATCATGCATGACTGTACCTTCGCCAGTCACAGTCGGTGAAAATGGGTTGAAGGACTGAAGCACACCTGAGTCTGTGCTATTTTTCTTTCCCCTCTCTCATCTTTCCATCCTGTCCTCTCTTTCAGTGTGTAGTAATGAAGTTAGCCAAAGTGCTTCCTTCCCTCTCGCTCTCTGTGTATGTTCCATTTCATGAGCTCTTCCTCTTTTCCTCCTCCATCCTCTCTCTTTGTCTTGTATCTGTGTCCAGTCATGCGGCTGACAACAAACCTGTCCTCATCTCTGATCCTTTCTTCCTCCTTTCTATTTTGCTCTTCCTCTTTACCTCACTCCATCAACCCACTCCTTTATTTTTACCCTCTGTCTTCCCTTTGCCTGTCTGTCGCCCCTCTCCTCATTCCTTTCCGCCAGCCTCTGTGTGACCGGTCATGCGGTTAACAGCAGAGGCAAGCAGGTAGTTGCTGCACACCAGGTTGATTCACATGGTACACTGAGCCTCTGACTTGCCCTGGCCTAGCACAGATACACACAGACATGACCAACACTCGCAGGCGTTCACCTCCCACCTATGGAATTTTTTACTCCCTGACTCATGCAGGATAGCAACCTCACAATTTTAAGATGTGGCATCTTGCATTTTCACAATTTGTCCAATGAACTGCTGCAAAAATACAAAAACAGGTCCGCATAACAGAAACTGCTCCTTTTGTAAATTGTAATCGTATCACCACATGTAACGTTTCGGGCACCAACCCCCTATCAGACATGAACAAGATAAGGAGACACTACCCTTTATATACAACCACGAGTGGTCGCCTAACAGATCATGTGCTAACACATGTAGCTATACAGAAACAGAGTAAAACACACTGCAAAACTAGTGCAAAATTACTCCACAGCAACTGTACTTCATCCATGTGTATTCTGACACAGAAGCGGACGCATTTAAAAAGAAAGAAAAACCTTTACATTTATTGTAACTGAAATAACAAAAATAAGTGTATACTGATAACGAGAGACCATCTTGCTGTGGGATCACACCAGCCACAATACAGTGATCTGTGATTCAAAGGGAATGTCAGGTAGGGGCTTCAAGTTTGGGGAGCAATGGCCCCTTCCCTACTTCCGGTCCCACTGCTCAGACCATGCCCATCTTGGAGTTTGGCCTTCACAGTGATCTCAACTACACATCTGTAAAGTTCTGTAAGCCAGGGGTGTAAAGTGGGAGGCTAAAGGTCCCTGGTTGGATGGTCCAGAGGGAGGGGGGTGTGTTGTTACTGCACAAGAGCATGAAACATAGCCGAGAGACTTTCAAGCCCCGCTTCCACCAAACACTTTAGGTATGTTACCTTTGGAACCAAAAGTAACCCTTCAGACAAGCTCCTTTCATTTTATAGTTACAGTCTACATAAAACTCCACAGTATCAACAGTGGTTACAATAAGATTCAAAAACCAGCCACAGCTTGGCCCTGAGCAAAGTGACGGTCTGCTAGTGACCAATCAACAGGCTGCAGTGTTCACAGCTCCACCTTTTAGTACCAGATCTGTGTGCTAGGTACCCCAACAGAGGGGGGACCAAAAATGGGGACAGTATGGAACAGTTCCATTGGTACCATCCACAACTTTTCACAGTGGAAACGGGAAAAAAAGTGCATCAAACTGAACTGAACCGCACCTTGCTGCTTGGTGGGACTGGAAAGTCCGTCACTGTGGGTGAGAGGAGAGCCAGAAAACGCAGAGCATCTTTGACAGCCACAGGGAGGTCAGGAGGTCTGCAGGGTCTGTGCCCATGGCTGAGTGTCTGCCGTTGGTTGTGCTGCGGGGTCCACACCTTGTATGTGGACTCCGACTCTCCTCTCACTGCTTCCCCAGACCTGGGAAAGCCTCCATATTTTGACAAAAAGAGCATGGACGACTGATAACATCACAGCTAATCACAGCAGAGCGTCTTTGCCCCATCCCTCTGGAACATCCATTCTAGCACCAACAATGGTCCCTTTCCTTTTTCCTAACCCCTGCTTCCAGCCCCCTCGCTCAGACATCACCCATCTTCAAATTCAACCTCCATTTAGATCCCAACGCCACATTCATTGCAGGAACATTGTATTGCTGCATGACACTGTGCAGGTGTTTGAATTTCAGTGATCAAGCATTGTCATGTGGGCTTGTGTTGTGTGTTGTCGCACACAAGGTTTCTTGTTTGCTCATGCCCCAACATATCTTTGCCTCAAATATAAAACCAAAGATTTCTGTTTGTCTTTCACAGGTAACAGCAGCACATAGTGTACCTCTGTACATGAAAACATGAGCAGCTCGAATTCCCCCGAGGTACAAATCAATGCCCGAACACACATACATGCATGCACACAAACAAGTCACCATCAAATCCTTGACATATGCAAATGAAGAAACATATTAATTCTCTTCATAAACAATATCCCAACACAAACACACACACACGCATTAAAAAAAAACCTCAGAGCACGCCATAACACACAGCACACATGTAGCGTAAGCACGCACCTCAAGGAAACTGTGTTGAAAGCGCAGCCTGTGCAGTTGTGTGGGCTGCAGAACGTGTTATCAGCATCAGAACAGTTTGAGTTCCAGATAATTGAAAGGAGTTGAGGAATCCGCCTCACTCTGTCAAAAAAAACACACACACATCCACACAATTGGGGGGGGGGGGGGGGGGGCAGCTTCAATGACTTTTCCCTGCTCTCTCATTTTGTACAGCTGTTTCACTATATCAAAAAGATTTTACTGCACTGCATATAAGTGCTGAACAATTTAAGTTTAATACTGTAAAAGGCTGTTATGTATCACCAGGAATACACAGTGCTGGGAGGCTGCTAGATCTTGATGCAGGATTGCTGCCACACTTGTAGAAATACAAGGGTTTAAACTAAAGTGATTTCAAACACTTGTGGAAATGTGACAGTGAAAACAGCACTCAGCTTTTTTTTTTTTTTTTTTTCCCATTGTCATTTTCCATGTTTGTTTATATCTGCTGAGATTTGTTGCCTGTGTCTTTCCTTCTGTTTCTGTCCCTTTGCTTCGCTTGTATCTCTTTCAGGGAAGAAGCTATCTAAGTGCTGTCACTCAAACACCGTTCTCAAGTAACTTGCTCCTGCGTTTTCCTCTGCTGTACTTGTCTAAACTGTAGTTACAAAATGTGGCTGAAAAACGATTTGGGCTGAGAGTTCAAACCCTGCCTGCCTCTGGAACTACATTAGTGCCCCCGCCGCTCAAGGATCAAACCCTGCCAGAACTTCCTCTCCTGGGTTTCACTTTCTTCTTCTTTTCAAAAAATAAGGAGGGAGAATGATTTTTGTCACTGTACCAGCTGTCTCTGAGAGGAGGCAGTTGTGCTGAGAATAAATGGAGCAGCGACAGATTTACTTAAATCAGCGAGTATAATAATTTGACAACGGCATACTTCTTCACACATCACGCATGCATTTGCAAATTGGCGTTCCCGGAATCAGAGTGGCACAAAATTGAAGTGTTTGTATTCCAGAGTGCAAGCAGAATTCTATTTTTTTTTTTTTTTTAACAATTAACCACGAGAGGGTTTTTTTTTTGTTTTTTTAAACAGTGATTTTACACCAGCTAAGAGCTGTTCGTAGGCTTTGCAGTGAGAAACCCTCTGTTATTCTAGAATCACTTTAGTACAGCCTCAAGTGGATTATTGCTTTTTATGCAACAAAGGTTACACATTATAATGCAGAGGGTTCATGTTCAATTCATCTTTTATGCTTTTAAATCAATGAAAAAATGAATTAAATTCTTCCTACTACCACTACCCACCAGCTTCCTCACCATCTGTCATGTGAAAACACAACAGCTCAGGCTAACTAGAAAAAGAACGTCCATCCTCTTTTGTTGTTGTTAAAACAGCCTGGTCTTAGTCATAGACTGTAAAAATAATGGATGTAGCTACCGTAACGTCACTATTTGTTTTCCTGGACTCCCATTTCGAAGCCTTGAGTTCAGCTTTTCAGCTGTCAGTGACCAAACTTAGACGAGAGTAGAGCTGTAAAGGAGCGAGGGGCAGATCTGACTGAGGAGACAAGCACAGCATCAGCAGACAGCCTGTCACTCAAAGCAGCCAGGCCCTTAAATATGTGTATCTTTAAGCCCTTATAAAATGTAAACAGGTGAGTTATAAAAAAAATCCACTCCCACACAGCTGTCATGACTGGGGACATTAGCCAAGAGACCAAAACTGTTTTTTGTAAATAACTGTAAACATGTTCATTTTTGCTGTAAAGATGGGCATTTTAACTTGGGCGTCTGTGGGGACTGGCCTCAATGGGCCATTCACGGAACTGCAGTTTCTGGCACTTCTGTGTTGGCTTCATGTTTCAGCCCCAGAGGTTGCCGCTTGGTCTCACTCCCAGGGTATCAAAATACTGCTTGAACAGTGTCCCTGGTGTCACTATAATGATGCCGAGGACAGCTTTTAGCGTTTGTATGAGACACACCAGGCTTTTAACCAACATCAATGTGAACCCATCCGTGTCATTATTAGATGCTCACAGCGATGTATGTAGCATTAAGAGTGTGTAAGTCCACAGGCACATAACTTTGACACAGGAGCTCACTGTTCATGACATCTGTGAAACTAACAGTTAATGTTCAGTTATTTTATCACGTCAGTTGTTTAGGGGGATTTATACTTGTGCGGCAGAACCTTTGCTGTAGCCTACGCACATGGCCTATGCCGTTGTGAGCATTTATACTTATGTGGTGGTGTGTATGTCACTCTGCAGATACACCTCCAAAACACTAATCAGGGGTGGAGGTTTCCGTGAAGTGCTATAAAACACACAATAAACATGGCTTCATAGAGACAATTTCAAACACAAGTACCTACACAAATCGGCTTCACTATAACTCGCAGCATTCACAGACAAAGCATTTGTCTTTTGCTGGACACATTTTCCCCACAAATACAACATGCTAATGTTTTAAGCACAAGCTTATGGCATTTTACATTGTAAAAATTAGCCTAGTGTAGCAAACTTCTCTCTACTCATATGAAACCAGGGACAATAGCAACATTTAACAAAGGTAACGTCACAAAATTAGGGTTCTATTGCAACTAACAAGGTTCACCGACAAAAAACAAACAAACAACTATACTAAACATGTTTTCCAAACAAATATAAGATGCTACCATTATTAGCACAAGCCTATGGCATTTTACATTGTATAAATTAGCCTAGCAACAAGCAGATATTTCCTCCGCTCATATGAAGCCAGGATAAATCCCGAAGTAAAAATCCCCAAAGGATAAATCACACACAAGACTTAAAATGCTATTTTGTGGAGGCTTTATTGTCTTCACAATTCAATGTTTCTTATCAGTGAAATTGAAGTAAATAAAAGCTTCCTTTCCACTGAGAGAAATGGTTTCAGCTTACAAAAACAGACAGGAGGTCTGCAGAAACATGACGTGTAGTTACATTTCTGGGGAAGTGCACGTCAGGCTACGGCATGGACTACGACGTAGGGTAAGGCATGGGTTACAGCATAGGGTACGGTGTAGGCTCTTATGTCAATACAGAGCCTATGGCGTCGATTCGACACAAAAGTATAAATTTAGCCTTTGTCAGCCACAATCTTTTCCTAACCTTAACCAATTAGTTTTGTCCAACCCTCTATGTCAAGACACAAAAGGCTGCCCTCTATTATAATGCTGGGGGCTTCAGCATGACAAGTAGGGATGAGATCATGTTGTCTAAAAAGTTACATAGTGTTTATTCCTTTTAAACTAAATCAAAATCTAAACTTGTCAAGATGGCTATTAGAGTTGAGTCACCACTCAAGCCTGGGCTCAATGTGGCTAAATCTGGTTGGATTGTGACTGGACTAAAAGTGCAGGGACAACGTCTTTAGACTTACAGCCTTTCACTTTCAGAGCTTCAGATTTGCCCAACAAACTCAGACTTGCCCTGATGGTTCAAATGGTCCTGTCAGTTTTCCAGTTGGCAACCATTTAGTATAACAAAGCCTTTACTCTCCCTCCCCTCTGTCTTTCTCTCCATCTGTCCCTTCTCCTCTAGCCTTCTCAGTAACTGCTCCCTTTCCTTCTGTTTCTATTTCCTCACATCTCTACTTTATTTTTTTTTTAAGTCCTGTTTCTTCATGGTTAGTGTACTTGTTTTTGTCTTGATTTAGTTCATCTTAAGGCTATTCATATAGTAATTGAGATGTGACTTCAATCCTCAGTGGAGCTCACCAAAATACAACTCATTGCACTGCTGCTACTGCCTTTACTAAAATAAACCCAAGGGAAGAGTATAAAAGACAGACTCAGCTCGGGGTATATTCGTGTGTGTGTGTGCGTGTGTGTGTGTGTGTGCATATGCCTGACAGCAGACAGCAGCTGGACAAAAGGGATGTAAATAAATATATGGAAGACATCTTAGAGAGTAAAGCAGGGGTGGATATGGAGAGGAAGGAGGAGAAATAAAAGCCAGGAATGAAAGGATAGCCTGGATGGATTTGTTGTGTCTGCACCGTAAGATGCCAGCAGACAGGGGCCTGAGAAAAACAAAATGATGATCAAAATGACTCAGGTGTTGTGAGAAAGTGACTGATGAAAATGGAGACAGATACAGAGGACTGAGAGACGGGAGGATGTCGAAAATAACAGATGAGACAAGAGTGTAAAAAGGCAGCGGTGAGAATTAGAAAGATAGACCAGGTGAGACAAGGTGAAACAACAGGGAAAATGTGCCTCGAGGCAAATTTACTAAATGATTTAAAGTAAAATGGCCTTGGCCCTTTAATTTAGGGCTTATATCCGATTAGCCAAAGAAATTTTGTACTTTTACAATTAAAAACTCAATTCAGTCTCTGTGTGAAACTATCTCCTGCTGCTGTTTTATTCATGCAAGCAAAAACACATCCACTTTATGAAAAGTGAGTCAGTAGAAGCGATTCACAACCAAGGGCACAATAATTTGCCACTTAAAAACCACTGTCAGATAAAGTGAAGAACACTGATCATCTCGTTACGATGCAATGTTCTGCTGGGAAACCTTGGGTCCTGGCATTCCTGTGGATGCCACTTGATGTGCACCACCCACCCATACACCGGTGCAGATCAAGTACACCCCCTCATTGCAATGGCGCTCCCTGATGGCAGTGCCCCCTACTAGCAGGACAATACACCAAGGGCCATACGAACGTGACAAAGAGCCAAGGCACTGACCAGGCCTCCACTTTCCCCAGATTTCAATCCAGTCAAGAATACGTCGCACATACCAGTACCTCAAAGGTGCTGTGTCCATGCCGTGACAAGTCAGAGCCAAGTCCGATCCACTGTGGGGCCTCTGACCTGTCAAGGCATTGACACTGGACCTCTGGGAATGTTCTGCAATGTCTGGCACCAGGGAATTGGCGGCAAATCCTTCGAGTACTGTGGGTTGCAAGGTTGAATACCAGTACGTCCTTCGGATGCCCGACCGGACTGGGATCTGGGGAATGTGGATGGCAGGTGGATGCCTTGAGCTCTTTTTAATTTTTCTCTGACAATTCCTGTGGAGTTTTTGCAGTGTGGCATGGTGCACTGTCCAGTTTGGGGGCATCTGCTTGGTCTGAAGCGATGTTTGGGTGGGTGGAGGGTATCAGTTGATATCCACATGAATTCCAGGCCCGAGGTTTCCCAGCAGAACATTTTTATTGTAATGGGATGATCAATATTATTAACTTTGTCTGTCAGTGGTTTTAATGTTGTGGCTGATCGGTATATATTTCTGCAGTTGCCAGGGGGTCGGTGCAAAGACTTTGGGGCAGATCAACTAAATAGGTCAGAGTAATGGATAAATAGATGAAACAATTGCTTAAGGTGAGAGATAAAGACTAAAAAGTCCAGCTCCTGCCACTCTTGATAGTAGATGCATGTATGATTGTACACTTAACAACACTAGTCTAAACACTGAGAGTTCATATGAAAACAAAACTGGAACATCCACCATCATATAATTGAAAGTCAATATCCAGTTTAAAGTCAATTAAACACATTTGCAACACGAAGTGTGTTTTTAATGAAGGAGTACTGCGGAGGTATATCAGACAAAAAGGATGTGATTAACTGGTGTGGAGGACTTTACTCTTCATGTTGTGCCTAACAATGCCTCTGAGCTTTTAGCTTGGCTTAGTTATTTAATAAACTAAACAAGTCTGACATTTAGTGGCTCAGGCTCATCCTGCGACACGTGGTCAATTAAACATGCTGCGCTCCATGACAACTGGGCACATGGTTTAATTTGTTTCCTTATCCATAAATAAAAAAAACTATTATATGTATCACTTTTTTAAAAATATGCCTGTACCTCCGTCAGAAGTCACTTACACAAACACTTTCCTGCAGACTATTGAGCATCATATCTTCCACGGCCTGTTGGTCAATAAAATATTTTGGGTCCCTCTGTGTTTTTTTTCAAAGTAATAGCTGTGTATTTTGGGGAGGAGAAAAGTGTCTTATTTTTAGACTTGGCATTAAGATCTCCAGTTAGGGTCACTTGCCGTTTCACGTGCTGCAATAAAATCTTCATGCTGGCTGCAAAATATTACAGCGGGCATTTTAGTGCGGACATCTAAAACTCCTGTAATGTTACGATTGGCCTTGGGGACCTGCTTGATATTATTTCTCCAGCAGCCCCACCCGGCTTTTTAAACCACTCTGACTCTGCTTGTGGAGTCTATGACGGCACAGGATAAATAATGCAGCGTTTCTTATAGTGCTCATACACTTGCTGCTTACAGAACTTAAGTTCTAAAGGAGTGCTTAACCACTCCGAAACACTTCAATACCCTCTCTTTTATGAAATAAAATAGAAAAAGAAAATATGACAGCAGGCGAAGAAGAGAGAAAGAAAGACAGAGAAAGGGCCCCAAAAGATGTGTGTGTTTTGAATCTTTCTTTTGGTAGTGGAAAGGCCTGTAGGTCAGAAAAGAGTTGAGAAGAGATTCTTTTAGATCCTAGGAGTAGGTCAATGTAGAAGCAGCTACAACAATATTTGGCTTTTGGGAAATCAATGCCGATCCTATCCAGACCCTTTCAACTATAAAAGTTTGAAGAGCTGCTTTGATGGAATCTAAGACTTCAAGTCAGTAATGTGTTTTAGGATCAGAGTGGCAAATTTCATTGCTCAGAAAGCAAAACTCACGGGATATCAGTCATGGTCTCAGGGCGAAACTGCAGTTTTATTACCCAGCTACAGTTACAGTACAAAATGGCACAATTTGCTTTAGTCTGCTACCCTTGTTTATTTATTAAGACATGTCCCTCATGTCTAAATAGCAAGTGAAACGTACCTAAAATAAATGCAGCTGTGCTGCTGCGCAGATCGGCTATTCAGAATAATCTCAGATCCCAGCGTGGGATCCGTAAATGTTCTGCGTAGCGGCAGAGACTTACTGTAACGACCTCCTCCCCAGGGTTCCCAGCTCCTAGAGAGATTATCTGTGTGATCTCCAGTAAATGTCTGCAGTAGCTGTCACTGTATGCCAGCAGCGTCTTTTGAACTCTCAGGATCCAGAAACACCTCCAGTTCATTTTGACATAGACAAGGTTTTCATACTGCGAGGTATTCCCATCAGTGTACCATCGGATCCTGAAGCATATAATAAATCTCTGCATGCACGTTCTGGAAATATTTTAATCATGGGGTATAGGATAAACAAGGTATCAGGTTTTGCAGAAAACTATGATCTTAAGTAAATAACAGAACTCATGATACTGTCTAAGAAAAGCTTGGTACTGTGAACCAGGTAAATATACTTTTTAAATATAATTGTGCAGTGGTTGATCCATGTGAAAATCTCCGCCTCTCGAAATGAAAGAAGGCACTGGTGATGAGTCTTATAAATATAGCCTTTGGAGACTTTGCAAATGACTGTAATTATTGCAAAATTCAGAAAAATTTAGCAAATTGCACGGCACAGACGCCTGCTGCTATGGATACCTATCTATGTCACCATGCAGAGATAAGCACATGTTGAAACTGGAAATATTCCAAATTATTTTTGTCTGATTAATCTCTATGTACGTATGTGTAAATCCGTACAATAAGAGAGAAAAGAAAAACAGTCGTCTAATCCTTGAAGCTTCACCGTGGATGCTTGCCAGGTTTCTTTCACGGGTTGTCAGGTTGTGATAATTTTTGATAAATGTACTTGGAACATGTTGGCTCTAATTTGGAGATTCTTAAAACATTTCAACCCACGACCCGTGAACCTTTTTTGCTCTCATCCAGAGACTCAGGCTAAAGCACTATGGTAAATATAATAAGCACATTGGTACTCTTGTCATGTGTAAAAGCACCATGGGTACGAAGCCCTAGACTGAAACGTATTAGAGAATTATTTATAGGGAGGCTGCTTGAAGCAGGTACAGCCTGGCACCCATGGGTGAAATGGTTCCCAACAGGTTACAACAAACGCAAACAAGTGATGACAAATAGCATGTGGCACATTTGTCCATGTGCTGTAACTAATGTATTTCTATGTTAATGTAAGTTGTTCCCACACGACTGTAACCCTCATGTGAAGAAAGTCACTATGAAGCCCAGTGACTTCAACAAGAGGCCGAGACCCGCAGTGGTCCTCACCTTGCCTCCTGTAGGGTGAAAAAACGTGCATATTGCAGTCACACTTTCATGAGTTTCATGCACTGTCACGGTAATGCCGAGCACTGAAACAACATGAGAACTCTCCAGACAGCAAATCAGAGAGAGGCTAGTCTTTGATAAAAATGTAGTTCACCTACTTGGAAAGAAGGAAAAAAAGCCAATGCAGCATCACTTGCAGATGCCTTTGGGGCTTTTCACTGTCTCCATTTCTCAAACACAGACCCGGTGACGATTTGATGGCAAGATCTCCTGTGTATGCTTTCAAGATGACTTTTTTCTCTCTTCTTTTGACTACTAGTGTCCTCAGAAGCTGATGCTTTCTGTGTTACTATTGCTAAAGATTAAAGAAATTAACTGTAGACTTATTAGTACTGTGATATTACAAAGGCAAGAGGCAAGAAATAAACACCAATGTGTGACCTGAGCCATGCATGAGCTCAGGATGCTGTGATGTAAATAAGATAAAACAGTTTGTGTTGTCAAGACAAGAAATTAATACAAACACAATTAGCTACTAGCTTTGGAGAAATAGGTTTCTTGGCCATGTGCACACGATATCATATGCGATGCTTTGGACAACCATGCGATACTTTCCCATTTAACAAAGTCTGTCACGCTTTAACTCAAGTTTACTTCAAACTGACTCTGTTAACACACATAAAACAGCACATGGGATAGTTTAACCTCCAGGGCTTCCTGCCAGAGAGTCCTTTCTAGAAGAAATCTTTTCATTTGGACCCAAACCATGATCTATTCCCTAAAACTTAAGGGTTATCTGGCTTAAAGCCGTGCAGGCAAACATCTCTAAAAAGCCATGAAACATGGATTAATAACAATGCTGTTGGACTAAATTATTAAATTCAGCTCAGTAACAACTGTCAAGGTTCAGAAACAAAACAATAGCTTTTTGCTCGTCACACATTGTTAGCTTAATCATGTTTACATTGCATAAATTAGTGTAGCAGCTAGCAGATTTTTTTTCTCCCTCTACTCATAGCTTAAAGGAGAAGTCTGGTATTTTGCAGTTTGAGCTCCATTTCTGGGTTGTTTATGATGAAATAGAGTGGTTAAGACCAAAATAGTGACGAGTGCTCATTTTCGGAGAAAAATGGCTTTCCCCTGCCTGACTTAACACTGCTGCCTATGGCCATGTGTGAACCTGTCCTATAACTACCCTAACATTTGTTTTCAAAGCCATGAAACTCACCGAGTGGTCAGTGGTGTTTGTGGATGTTCTGACATAAATATCGTAGCAAACTGTGGTTTCCATCTGTGTTTTCACTTTTCATCTCGACTGTGGAACTATGTCGTCAGCTGCCTCAAACCCGTGTGTAAACTTCTGCTTGATTTGACCCTGAAGCATTATACATTCTTGATGGCCCACTTGATGGCGATAATGCTCCTTTACGTGGGTGTCGCCAACTGGCAGGAAACCATTGCAATGTAATGGGCCACAGAAAAGAAGCAGAAGAAAAAGGTTGCCATTGTGTTCAAAGGCATCGTAATGCAAAGGTTGTTTACAAGCGAGTAGTCCATTGTACATTTTAAACGTTTTCGTTAGTTCTCATTCTTCCTCCAGGAGCGCACACAGCACTGTTGAGCCGGTACTTTTGCTGAGCTAAAAGACTACAGTGACTACAACCTTGTCGTAAACAACCCCCTTTCCGTTTCCGGTGGTGGATTACTACCAACAGACAATGAGGCTTCTATAGAAAACCAGTGGATTACACAAAATGTCAGCTAAATCATCACAGAAACCACAATTTGCTACGATTTTTATGTCAGAACATCAACCAACACCACTGACCACTCGGTGAGTTTCATGTGAATTTTTATGGCTTTGAAAATGAACGTTTAGGGTAGTTATAGGACAGGTTCCCACATGGCCATAGGCAGCAGCGTTAAGTCAGGCAGGGGAAAGCCAAGTTCTCCGAAAATGAGCACTCGTCACTATTTTGGTCTTAACCACTCTTTTCATCATAAACAACCCAGAAATGGGGCTCAAAGTGCAAAATACCGTGCTTTACTTGTCCTTTAACAAATTACATGTAACGTTATTATTTTTCTTACTCATCGTTGCTTTAAGTCACTGCATCTCTCGACAGAACAGCACAGTTGAATTTCAGCCTGCTTACACGCTTTTTCAGCCAAACATTGTGGAAACAGAGCAGCTAATGTTGCTTTAGAGAAAAGTTAGTGGAATGGGCTGTCTGTCCAGACGGGTACACCATGAATTGATGGATCCAGACTGATTATTACACCCCTCATAAGGAGTAGAAAAGACAATACTAGCAGGCTGTAGAGTACACAGGTTATTACAGGTCATGTAAGCACGTTGTCCAGTTTCCTGCTTTAACCTGATCTCACCTAGTTGCTCGTGCACATGCACTGTAAATGCAGTGAATGAGTTTGAAGCTCTGAGGTCACATTTTACATATCTACAAAAAAGGATAAGATTTAATATTTTCAGTAGAATAATATAGCTTTGATATTGGAGCTTTGTGAATATAATACACCCTTAATTAATAAAAACAGTCGTGTTATCATTTGCCTGGCTTAGAATGAGATTATTTTTTTACTTAATTGGGTTCTGGGCTGGGAGAGTTTAACAATTCCCACCATATAAAGCTCTACATTAATTGCTGTATTTACAGTTTATGTATCAGTGGCTGAGTTGCTATACTCCGCTAGGTCAGCACCACATAGTGCAGAAGGAAAAGACTTGCCACTGAGTATTGAATAATGCATGGAATAGAGTTAAAGAGATAATGAGTAATGTAGTAATGCAACAGTGCATGCTTCTGGCAACATTATTAACTACAGGCTAGGAGGCTGCATTACTGTGGGGACAGCCAGACAGTCTAAAGAGGATTATATAATAGCACCAAAGGAGATGTGACTTATGCAGAGGTATGACAAAGCAGATATGACTAATGCACTCCCCAACAGGCAACAAGGCAGGAGCTGGCTGGGATATAAACCCGATGGACCTGTGTCCACCAATCACCATTATTTTTAGCAAGAAGTGCCCAACTGCTGCTTTGGGAGGCCACTACAGTCTCCATCTTTAACTGGAAAGTTTTTAGCTTTCAGCACCTACACTTGAAAATACTAAAGCACATGCTGCCTTCTCTGCACTGTCAACAGCTTCTGTAATAGAAGGCGAGTGAGGATGTAAGACGACGTCCTCGGAGGAAAGTATTCTTTAGCCTAAGGAGGAGAATGACATATAGACCTGTTGGAGATCTTTCACCGGGCCCAACAGGGATTTGGAGATTATGAGTAACACATAACAGTAATAACAGTGTACTGCTGGCTGCTTTTTATTCACTGTGGGCCTGAGGAGCTTTGGTCTAATTTTCTCTGTGGCCTAAAGATGGATTTATGTGCCGCTTCAGGAACGGATTCACTCACAAATAATTGGTAAATAAATGCTTCCAGCGGCAGATAAAAGGGAGAACTCAGAAAAATAAAATGCGTGCTTTGTTTTTGGTTACATATCTCTGATTAACATGTCTTTCATTTCATAAATATTCTTTGTTCGCTCCCTCTTTGAACGGTTCAGTGTGATTAGAATAATACACACTGAAAAAAGCTCCACCCTTGCATAGATACAGTCATCATCAGTCTATGTTACACACTGTAATTCAGGAGTTTTATCACAAGGTGTTGTAGAAAATATTGCTCGACTTCCTCTCCACCTGTGTTTTCTACCTCTGCCTCAGTGCACAAAAGATTTCCTGTCAGGAAAAAAATGAGAGCATTGCCCTTTATTCCAAACACAACATGTTTTAGGGTACACTGCATTGTGATCTATTGAGGCGACTGTCCCAGGAGAAATTGGTGTCTGCGATTCATCCCAAATATAAATTCTCCTTGTACGATGGTTTGTGCATCACAGTGGGGTATTGCTCTTTGATTTGGTTGAAACAAAATTCTAACATTAGGCAGTGATGCTTTTTTGGCAAAACTCGAAGTACCACCTAGCAGTTGTATGCCTCCGCCAGTCAGTCAAGTTGCAGTTTTCATCCATGTCTGTCCAGACTCATATGTAGCCATGACAGCTAACAATGCTGACAATGGGTGTTGCTGCAGAGAAGTGACAACTTCTAAAATGTGGATGTCTCAATGTCTAACACGCATCTTCAACCCAGCAGCACAGAAGAGCTATACAATTAGCACAGTTTCAAAGTTAGCACCAAAGATTAGTGTCACCAATTCGGCATCTGACCACGTCTCCCCTTCTGCTCCTGAAATATGGTGTTCAATAAAGGCCAGAAAAAGGGTTTTGCAAGACATTATGATCGGTCACAGTGAAAGTGACTTTTGACCTTTTGGATATAAAATGTAATCACGTCATTATTTCATCCTATGAGACACCTGTGTGAAATTGTGTCATACTTAGCCTATGAATTCTTGAGTTATGGCCAAAAATGTGTTTTGTGAGGTCACAGTGACCTTGACCTTTGACCAACAAAGTGTAATCAGTTCATCCTTGAGTCCAAGTGTATGAAAACCATGACCATGACAACAATTTGCTTTGGCTGGGTACCTTGAATCCCACTCATTGGCTTCACTTCTAGACACAGGCAGAGTCCAGATTTTAAAGTTCAGAATTTGTATCGAAAATTAATACAGACAGGCAAGTGAATGTTGTCATTCTCCAAAAGTAACAGGTGTAATATGATGATTGATTTGACTGACAAATGGCTTCTGAAAAACAATAGAGGAAAAAGAAGCATGACAGCAAAAGACATTAACCGTTAATGTAACCTTAATGGAACAAATGAATGACATTGACATTAAACAATGGTCGCAACACAGTATTGTAAGGCTGTAAACAAGGTATTAAAAATGCATTAATAGGCAACAATTGTCGCAATTAACATTCATGAACATTAATTAACTGAACAAAGAACAAAGGAGATCAGTTTCTGATGACTGTTTTCTACACTTAGCAACACAAATAATAATAAATCGTAACACAAAGCGAGCATCTTGCATCACAAACAAATTAATGGAATTAATAAATGGTGACGCGGCACACACACCTGGCGGCGTGCCAGTGCAAATATAACATAACAGACAAACTAGATTCAAAGGAAATAATCGGTTTCCTGGTTCCCAAACGCAAACAAGACCGTAAAAGTGGACTCACGCGTACATTCACTCATGGCGTCAGTCATTATGTTTGGAGGACTGGACGAGATAACATAACCTGAATCAAATTTAAAGAAATTCCCTCAAGGTGTACTTGAGGCATCGTGTTGACGAGGATGGGATGGATGTGAGGTCACTGACCTTTGACCACCATATTCTAATCAGCTCACCCTTGAGTCAAGGTGGACGCCAAATTTGAGAAAATCCACTCAAGGTGTTCTTGAGATATTGCACTCACAAGAATGGGGTGGACAGATGCAGGGATGGAAAGGTAGACAACCCAAAAACATAATTCCTCTGGTCATGGCTGTCACCGGCGCACAGGCATTACAATGTCTGTTATCAATTCTGTTATCAGTCTATTGTAGCTGCTGGAATAACAAAAACTGCACTGAAAACTACTGGGGGCCTGAAACGTTAAGATACATCAACAATAAGTTTGTCTATTTCAATGACTCACGATAAGACAGCAGATAAGGAGATTAGGGGCGGTGGAAAAAAGTTTGTGAACATATTAGTGCATCACCTTTTAAGTCAATGTTATTTATTTTAAGTCATGTTTCTAGCCTCACAGTTATTTGATCCATTGTCGGTATGAAAAATATGAATTATTGAAGCTATAAAGAAGCACCGTCTGCTTCTTGTATTAGCACACAGATTGGAAGGTAACCACTTGAACACACACACACACACACACACACACACACCAGCCAATGAGCCACACTGTATCTGAATAATGTGGATCAATGTACAACACAGTAGCCTGTGGGCCAGCTGGTATTAAATCACCCAATCATACTGCAGAACACTGACCAGCAGGCCCATTTATCACCCAATTATGGGCCAGCATGCTAACCACTGGCTCATGACTCAAGGTCTGTCAGGAGGAAGGAGAGCACTTTGAAAGCCACATGTACAGATGTGCATGCCTGCAAATGTGCTTAAGATTACACATTGTACACATCCATAACAAAAAATACACACACGACACATATGATGCTTCTGTGTAAAAGCAATTTGTCTTTTTATGTATCCTCCCCCTCCTTCACTCATTTATTTCTCATTTCAGCGTATCCTGCAGTATCCCTGTCAACACTTTCCATCCACGTACACAAACACAAACACACAGCCTCGCACACAGACATAAAACTGCTGCAGAATGAGTCTCCTCTCTCACAGTGTGACAGATAGTAGATCAGCCAGCTCTATGCCCCCCCCCCCCCTGCACACACGTTCTCTCTTAACACAGAGCATATACACATAAGTTAGACTCCTCTCTGGCGGTGCAGCAGATAATAGAGAAGCAGGACCAGAGCCCCTTGCTTTCTACCTGCAGCACTGGGTCATTAAGTTACTGCAGACCCAGTGTGAAACGAGACAGCATGGAAGACAAGGTGAGACATGAGGGGAGACTAAAGGAGCGGGAGGACAGCGTGAGAGGAAAAGTGGTGTGAGTGAGAGACAGAGACGATGAGCGCACGGAGGAGTGACAGAGTCGGCAAGAGACAACAAGAAACATAGTGATAGACAGACAGAGTTTTGTGGGTGGGATGTGATGAAGAGATGAAACATTCCACCCATCATTAGTGAAGTCGTGCCAGTCTCTGAAGCTCCCCTAAGGCCTTGATATGGAGGGTCGAGCTAGGGTCGCATCTTTCAACTCCACCTGGCTGCTGTTTCAATCAGTCAGCAGTACATCGAGTTTCACTTTCCCTGGCACCGCTGCCGGGAACTTAAAAACACAGAATCCACTAAGCCATTTACAGCTGAGTTGATGGTGCCTGGAATCACTGGTTGAACACAACACTTTTATTCCAAAACGCTCTATATCCATTTTGGAAAACAAGTTCTGCCTGAGATGTACTAGCTAATATTTGGCCAGTGATGCTCTACATAAATCCCCTCTGTGCTTCTCGGTTTCTCTAACTCACTTTATAGCGCTTCACTAGCTTCTCTAATGCCTCTCCAGAGTGGAAGGTTGCTGGTTTGCTCCCGGCAGGACTAGCGAGATAAATCCGGGTGGGGAAGTGAAAAAGCTGCTGCTTGCTAAGACGCCCTTGAACAAGGCACTTAACCCCCAGTTGCTCCAGCGGGGCTGCTCGCTGGCTAACTGATAAGCCTCTGGTCGTACTGAGGCAGCTTCCAGGTGTGAAAACTGTGCAAGTGTAGAGAAAACTGCGCTCTTAGAAAAGTAAGAGCATCCATGCACAGCAAAACTACACTGGTAGGTACTGTGACTCAGAATGTCAGCTGTAGTTTAAAATAAACTTTACTTTCATGTTGCTGTAACAATCATTTATAAAGAAAATAGGTATCCTTTGTAAGTGACTTTCAAGGTTCTGCTGGCAAAAACTATCGATTCATCGAACTATATAATAATGAAAACTCTTGTTTGTGTGTCTGTGGGTGTGTCTGTGTCTGTGTTCCATGTTTTTCTCCTCACTGACTTGGTCAATCCATGTAAAATATTGATTTTTACTAAACTTGGTAGATACGTAGAACAGGACGCCTCAAGATGACTGGACAAATTTAACTCTAATTGGCAACTGGATGACGCTATAACAACAGAAAAATGCTTAAAAATGGCTGGTCAATCTATGTGAAACTGCACATAGGCATTGAGTGTTGGCATAGGTAGAAGGTGACAAAGCTACCAATGGGTATGGACTAGTTTCAAGTGACAAAGAAGTCTGTCAGATGTGGTGTTGAACAAGTTTAAAATACATATCTACACGAGTATGGGGCTTTAGTAGAGGACTGGACATTTAATTTGACAAAACAATGACATAATCCCACCTGTGCTGTAATGCAGTTTAATACTGATTACAGTTGGGCCAGTATAAAAATGTTGAAAACACTTTCATATAGGCCAAACACCCCGTTTCCCAACAGCAAACAAGCGTCCAGCTTAGGGCTGTCAAGCGATTAATTAATCTAACCAATCTTTTTGCTGTAAAACTATTAAACAATTTGATTCAAATTCATTTTGGCAGGTGTGTCGTAGTAAAGCTGCTGGATTTTTGATGTAATTGTCCCCTTGTCTTCTGCCACTGAAACTGGTCTGCAGTCCATTGCAATCCAATTTGCGAGGGAGTTAGGAAATGGTAACATCCAATCACAACACCACTCAGGTTCAATGGAACATATGGCTTCTGAATCATCTACACAGTGGAGGGAACAGAGACGACGGCTCAACAATCGCACACAGGATGTTTTTTATCTCAGATCACATTGAGTGAGAAAGAAAAACATCTGAAACGATAATCTCTGGTACTAAATATAAACTTTAGTGCGTAGTATTCAAGTTGCGTTCAATGGAAGCAACAGATGTTTCTTGCACTTGGTCCTTAATATAGTTTTGCTCTGGATAGACTTACTCAGTTTGCGTCTGAACGCCTGGTCGATGCTGGGTGCCAGCGCTAGCATCAGAGGCTGCACTAGCTCGGACGTCTGGGTTCGTTGCTCAATACTTTGTGTGGAGGTGATATTTCAGGCTTTAAGTTCTCCGATGCTACGAAAATTCCTTACTGCAGAAAACAACGGTGCTCCTATCAACAGTTCCATCTGGACGTTTTTTAAATGTAAATGTTCCCTTCACGGGGCCAAGCAGCATCGTCTCGTCTGCCTCAATCGTGTGACAAAACCACAGTTGTCTTCAATGACACACCGGATCAAAGGGAACCACGGCATGAGATTAATCAGCGGTATTTTTATCTGTGATTAATTAATCAAGATCAACACGTTATTTTGACAGCCCTAGTCCGACTATCATGTTGCATCGAGAAACTTCAGAGCTCTCTGTCCAAACTGAATCCATCAAATCTGCACTTTTGTTACGTCATGTTAAAAACAAACAATGTAAGTAGCAGCTGTGCAACTTGGCTTGGCTCATATTTAGTCTGTTAGCTGACTTTTTGATCCCTTCTACATGTGCAACTTTTCCACTCCATTTTAGCATTTAATGTTATTCCGTAATTATGGCGAAACCGTGGTCACAGTGGCCGCTATCAGAAAAGTTATACCCTTGCTTTAGCTGTGAATAAATTACTTTCCCTTATCCTCTACCTTGTAAAATACAAGAATAAACCTCTGTCAAGCATGCACGCACACTCACACACATGCACAAAATGCGTCTCGCAATCACACACATTCATATGCATAGTGCGTACACATACACACACTCAACAAGAAAGAATGAGAATCAAGACTAGAGTGTAATTGCGACCTAAATCCTGTGATTAGAGGGAGTGAAGCGGAGAGAAGCTGATCAGCTGATTTGGTTGATTAGCCTGACGCTGACGACTTTAATTCACTGCACAGAGTCAGACAGAGGACATGGCAGCATAAAGGAGTGTACAACTGTCTCCTGTTATTTGCAGAATAGCCTCTCCCTCACTTAGCCAGCAGTACCTTGGCAAAGCTTGAAAGAATTATGTGTTTTTGTACAGCGTGTGTGTTTTTGCTTTATCATGACTCTGCCTTCTTCTAGAAATTAACAACTAATGATAACTAGTGCTTTGTCCACATTTTTAGAGTAAAGTCAGACATTTATTATAAGTACATCTGGCACTTCCTCCCACACACTGAACATTCTCAGTAGAAAAAATGTTTGCAATGCATTTCCAAGCTTCCTACACAAAAGAGCAACTACACCAAAATGTATTTTTTGAGAGTGAATCTTCTCTCAAAAGACTCAGAAGCTTGAGTCAAAAGATTCTGAACCTTTCCCTCGCAGTAACCCCAGTTTCTGGTTGCGAAATTCTTATTTTGTCCAGATTTCCTCATCTCTAACTTCTGAATCCAACAGCAACTTGACAGAAGGTCAAACCATGAGGCACAATTCTCAGAGAGGTGCTAAACCCCCTTCCTCTCCTGATGAGTCTCTTGGCTCTGAGTGCTGGTGCTGAGGAGCTGATATGGCTGACAATTTGATGGAGAATTGCCAGAAGCGATGTTGCCCTATATGTGCTGTGGTAGACAAGAGAGAATGTAGTGCTAAGTATGTGAGCTCTGCCTGACTGCCGCTGCCTCTCCCCACTGTGCTGGAGCTGAAGGGCAGTCTTGATCATGGATAGGGTCCTAATTTAAGAGCGGCACAGATCAAGCAGAGTGACTGTTTCCTGGCAAAGTAGCGGTTCCATTGGGATCTAGTGATTTTCACTTCCACCTGGTAATTTCATGGCTTGCCTTGACATCAATTGCACCAAAATGGGTGTCGGAAGGCACTTAAGCAAGTCATGAGCATGTCAACTCAAAGCACCAGCTGAGAAATGTGCCTGAATTGCCTGTACGGCTTCAGCCAGCATTGGTGGATATATAGTCCTCTACATGTACGTTACATTTACCCTTGCTCTGTTGATATAATCATCCCTGCGAATTCAAGTCGGACGACAGTGGATGAAAGTTCTGAAGCTGAACCCCTTTAGGGTAAACATGCCGAACAGTCTGGAGACATAAAATCATAGAAATTCTGTTGGCTTGTGCACAATCTGTCTGATTACAGCTGCCCCATTGGATGTTGTCGTGATATCAAAGTGCTTCCAGGTCTATGCAATTACAAGCTGAGTACGTGGTTATCACAGACCGGAATGATGCCCCAAATTATGAAAAATAAGACCCCAGTTGTAACAAATCTGAATGATCCTTTAAGGTAGCAGAAAGGCAGTTTCAGTCTAACCTTTGCTATTTACAGGCAACCTGCATCATTGCTGCAATCACGGCACTAGCACTAACTGCAAACAACAAGGTGATACAAGTGCGTTTTTTTTCTTGTTTTACTTTTATGTAGCAGTTGATTTTGTGTGTTGTTGAGGTTTTAGATATTAAGCCTGCAAAATGTTTTTAGAGTTTTTAT
Organism: Epinephelus cyanopodus; assembly: GCA_026686955.1. Classification (NCBI taxonomy): domain Eukaryota; kingdom Metazoa; phylum Chordata; class Actinopteri; order Perciformes; family Serranidae; genus Epinephelus; species Epinephelus cyanopodus. Next base: position 27,616,607 of record CM048918.1, read on the forward strand.
AATTCTGTTTAAACTAAAGGCGGAAACCCAATATGACGTCAAATTACACATAAATGTAAAGAAGGGCTATACAGAAAAATGTCTTTATTAAAATCCAGTTTAATCAGCATGTAATGACATCATTTTGTCAAAATTAGTCCGGCTGCACACTCAGTTGGAGAAGCAACCTCTTTCATAGTACACGATAAGGTAGAGCGGTTCTATGCCGTACTGCTTGGGATATTAGTGTGAATGTGCATTGACTCCATAAACACAAGCACCACTGCTCTAGGGGAAATGTGTGATGAAAGAGACTGAGAATTAGTAAATGTTTTGGTTTAGGGGGAGAGTCTCTGACTTAAAGGATTTCCCACGCTGGAGCTGAATAAAAGAGGTAAACAGTTTCAGTTAAAAACACAGCTGAGGAAGACAGCATGATCTATGGACTGTAAATTTTGGCACTTACGCTAAAGCCCATGGGTGATTCAAAAGGGCTGATGATGAAGAAGACTTAGTGTTATGTATATAATACAGCTTGTCTGTCACAAAACAAGAATATGAAACAACATGGCAAGGCAACGTTTACGATGCATGCGTACTCCATCAATTATATAAACTACACATGCATAAGTGGTTTTCCACAAACACCTTTTTACTTTATTTTTGCACTTTGACGACACACAACCACAAGGCACATGGGACAGACTGTTGTGCTTCGATGAGGAGAGGAAGAGTTCACAACATGCACCAGCGTCTAGAGAAAAAAGATTTGCGTGATCCACTGTACTTATCTCTTATCCCTTGATGACATTTGGTGAAAAACTGCCAGAAAATCCAAGCTGTCTAGATTGGAGTTTATCCACAAAGGCTTGACGACTTTAAACGGACTATGTGCATGTTTGAAAATCTGTGATTATTAGAGAATATTCTATATTTAATAATTGATATAGATGGACGTACTTAGAAATACCTTACACAGCCTTCATTAATAAATATTGTGCATTGTGTAAACACATGTAGAGGAGTAACAGCTGCTGTAGTTTTGTTTTTCCATTACACAAAGTGACAATGTGTGGGTTTGATGGGGACATCACTGATCAGTAATTCAGTGTCTGTGATGAGATTAAATTAGCCCACTGAATGGCATTTATTATGTCATTATGACTCACTTGCCATACCATTTTAAACTGCTCACTGACAAAGAGCAGGGTTATGGTCAAGTGACTAATAATTAATGCCATTTTTGTAATCTAGTCAAAACCATTTTATCATACTGTATGTTCTGCATCAGAGGGTGTATTAGATGTTCTCATTGTCCATCATTTTGACGGACAGGGCCATTAAAATACTGTCAAAATCTGTAATTACCCCTCATTTCATTTTCTTTTTTTAATTGATATAAAACAGAGAGTTGTTTACAAGACAAGGCTGGTCCGTCTGTGTTGTTCCACCCATGTAGGGGAAGATGATGTAAACACATCCAACATGCTACAGCACCCAGGTGTGCCGATCACTGCGATAATAAATGTTTCAGTGCCTCGAATATTGGTGGAAATAACTGAAACTCTCAACACCATCCAACCATCCATCCATCCATCCATCCATCCATCCAAAGCCAGGTCGTGGGGGCAGCAGGCTATCATAACCCGTCATTTAATTTTCTTTTTTTAAATTGATATAAGACATATTTGATAGTGTTCAACTTCCATCTATTTATTTTCATTTTTTGACAATTAATGTATCAAAAGAGCTTATGGATTATGCATGTATAAGGGTGTAGTGCCATTTGTTTATGTACTGGAGCACAACAATGACACAGTCACAGCTAAAGGCCCTGGGACACCACGCTGGCAGCTGGCCATTGGTCAGTGCTGGGTGGGGTGGTGGGAGTTGTCAGTCGCCCTAGTTTTTGCAGTTTGTCCCCAGTGTTGGCACTGGTTGGCCATCATTGGCTATTTTTCAGCTGATTCAGTATGTTGGATCAGTATCAGAGATGGTGGAGTTCATCGGGGAATAAAGTCACTGTGACTGACAGCTCAAAGCAGGAAAAGACAAACGGAAGTGTGGAAAGTAAATGGCTCAAGAGTCAAAAGGAAGTGACATAAAATAAGATTTTTTAAGCCATTGAGCTCTTTAGTAAATAGCCTTACTGTGCGTTCACACCGAGTGCAAATTCGCGCATCGAGATTACATACAAAGTCAATGCAAAGACGCGATTAGATGTGAATTCGCACCAGGCGGCCATCACCACATCACTCAAGTTAAAAATACTGAACTTTTCGTGTGACGCTGTGCTGCAAAAGCCAATCAGTGTTGAGATTCTCCCGACGTCACTGGCGTCATGACGTCTTGACGCCCTGACATCCACAACAATAAACTGCTACTCACCGGAGACAGATGGACAGGCACTCCGCAGCTGAAACGGAGCGCCTGTAGTTGGCGTCCTGCCGGGAGATCCTGGCGCCAACCCTCGCCAACAGGTCCTCAAACTGGACCCCAGTCAGCCTGAAGTACCGCTGAAAGTGGCTATCATCCAGATGGAGTTCCTGGAAGAGGTGGTGAACCTCGCCGAGCTGGATGCGCTTATGCAGGATAGAGTGAACCCAAAAAGGACGGTGTTTGGCCCTCCGACGCATCTGGGACTTCCAGAGCAGGTACAAGGCAGCGATGGTGGTTATCTTAGCCATGGTTAAGGAGAGAATGGCAGGCCAGATGTTGTTATCTAGTGAAAATGGGCGGGCTCGCCACTCGAGCGATTGAATTAACAAAATCGTCCGGGTCCAAACTCATGCGTTACGCGAGAATAATTCGCTTCACTTGCGCCCGGTGTGAACGCACAGTTAGTTCTTTCAATATATGTTGTATTGTTAATGTGCTAACTGGCTAATTAGTGTCTTGAGTCCGTCCTGTCGAATTTCAGCAGATACAAAATGCATTTATTCTAATTCTAACTTGTAGAAAAGTGACGGAGCACCCTTCTGGCGGATTCAGCAGCACTACACCCCTGTTAATAAGGGCATGGAAAGAAACAATGAACAGATACACCAACCCTGCAAAGAATTTTTAGCTACTGTGACACTTTGAAGCAATAAAGCCTGCCAGTGCGATAGCTAAAGCCAGCTAGACAATGAGGTTGTATACGTGAAATCAAAGAAAAGATTAGAAAGTTAAAAATATGCACACACACCCAACTGGACAGGGTTGTTGTTGGCTGAAGTCACAGTATATCGCCCTCAGTGTTCCAATCTGTCAAAATGACAGACAGCCTTCAGATATTTTTGTTAAATCAATGCAGTCAATGACAGATGATCCCTGTGACGGTTGTATTTTGCTACCTCAACAGCTCTGATATTGTCTGGTCACCAGCTGAGGTCAAGAGTAGGGATGTGGAGCAACAGCTGGGTCTAGTTTGGATCCGACATTGCAAACAATGAAAATGACTTAAAAAGATTCAATTCAATAAAGCCCAGTTCAGATCAAAGATTCGCGACGAGACAAAACCGTTTTAGAATGTTGCAGAGAAATGATGTAGCAGTGTGAACTGCCAGTCTGAGCTCAACTCAAGCCAGATGATGATGCCACTTGCAACTCTGCTGGTCAAATCGCATCTGGTTTTAGAATATAAAGCTCGTCGCTTGTTTCTACAGCTAATCTGCTTGACGTGAAGTCCGCTGGTCAAGTCAAAATGATGGCAGATGGCATGTTCACTTGCTGCGGCAGGTGCTCCGTCCCCACCGAGCCCTCTGTTTCCATCCTCACATGTGCCGGTGTCGGACGGTGGGTCACTGCTGAAAAGCTGCAAACAGAGCGGAGGTACAGCGAGTTGTTGCATAAAGATGATACACCATCTCATCTAGTTGCATTGGTGTAAACCAGCGGGGTTTTTAGAATGTTGCAGAGCGGCGCATCGCAAGTAGTTGCCTGTTTCAACTCATCTCGTTGCAAATCTTTGGTCTGAACTGGGCATAAGGTGTTCAAATGGATTCCAGTTAGATGAGCAGTTTCAGAGCTGGATAAAGGTTTAATAAAATGCCCCCCTCGCTAACCAAGCACCATTGTAGATATATAGAACTTCCCTTTAAATACTCCACTCCCTGTTTTGTGTCAATGGAGGTACTTTCTGCTGCCAGTATTTTGTTTTTTTCCGTGAGTGGCAAGACGGGATGTAAACAGTTTTCAGACAGTGGAATTGAAATAAGCGTGGGTAAACACACACATTTGTAATTTAATGGTCTCAGATTTTCAGCAGCCCACACTCTTCCTCAGCCCTTGCAGTCAAATTTAATTTTTAGGTGGAGTGAAAGCACAAACACTAAAACATGATAAAACAATGCCCCTGTTTGTATGAGGCTAAAACAAATGCATCTGACAATGTTGTGGTCTCATGGGTGGCCAGACGACGCAGTGCTGTGCCCCACTGATTGATTTTCAGCAGTAACATTTCTATAGTCCGATGGTTGTTATAAAATCAAATTTTGAGCCACAATGAAATGCACCCACTGCAGAGCCGTGTCTCCGTTTTGTATGCAGCTGACTCTGGAACAGAATAGGATTTTCATTCAAGGGCAAACACACATTTAATATTAAGTGCATTCAAGAAAGGCTTTTCAGCAGACACTGAGCTGTACAGACCCTTTTACAATTTAATTTAATTAACTCTGAGGGACTTTATCAGCAGTTATTTCAACAAATGTTGCAGCATTGCTTTAAGGAGTTATCACTGCACCATAGGTAAACAGCAGCCCAGTTTGTGTTCATCTGAATACAAATTCTTAATAGTCTCGAGGGAATGCAGCAGACGGTCCACACAGTAGGAGGCTATTGGGCAGATAATTTGTAATTTCAACATTTCCATAAAAATATTAAATTAACAAGTCTGTTTTGACTATTGCAATGGAATCTATGTGTAAGCCGGCACTGCTATGTCTCCGTTTTGCAGCAGCAGAGCTTTCAGCTGAACTGACAACAATGAGCAAAGAGCACTGGGACACGGACGATACGGGGCCGTAGATAACTGGGACCCTGCTTTAATGAAGTGGCTGTTAGTGAGATTTGCAGCAGATAGTAAACGAACATAGCAACTCTGCTGAAGTGCAGTCTCATCATTCTGTACATGTAAACAAAGTTAGTGTCTATAAAGCATGTGCTGTTAGTGTGGAGGCAACATGAAGTTAATGGTATAACAAGGAGATACATGCGCCCATTATTACACAGCAGCAGGGCACCATCAAAACACTGGCCTCATTTTCAGTGTGGTGTTATGGTGCAATTTTATGAGGAATTTGTGCATGTGATGTCCTCTAGCATCAGGAAAGAACTATATAAAACACACTTTTTTTTTCCATGCCCTGTTCGCTATGAAACAGCAGAGCGGTCGTAAGATGGTGGAAAGATAGCTTCAAAAACAAAAACCACAATCAGCTACAGGAAGTAATCTGCCAGGGCTCGGAGAGGCTGAGAACTCTGACAAGCATCCAATTGATGATGAATGGGGTGTGTGTGCGACTATGTGTGTGCGTATGTGTGTGTGTGTGTGTGTGGTGACCCAGCCAATGGGAGTGATAGCAGCGCTGTGGATAAGGGGGCGAAAATAGTGCCCCAACTGTAAACCTCTCAGCCGTGCCACGATGGGCTTAGCGAGATCACTAGCTGCCGGCTGCTTTGGCTCAGTGGTTTTGACACCTTTCTATGTTGACATCACAAAGGGAGCATCTACCTGAATGAACTCCCAGACATATGACTACTCCAAGAACCACTTTTCAAAATATTTTGGGACTGCAACGAAAGATTTTTTTATTTAGCTATCAAGTCATCTACCCATTATTTTTGCAATCACTTGGCCCATTCCAGTTTTCCAGGGCCCGAGGTGATATCTTTAAAAGAATCCAACTCTAACTAACAGTGCTAAACCATCTCAGTTTACAATTGCTGAAAACTAAGTAAACCAGTGAATATTCACATTGGAGAAGTTGACACAAGTGCACATCATTAAACTAGTTGTCGATCAATTTTCTGTTGAGCTACTAGTCATTACTAATCATTACAGCTCTAAAATGTTGGATGTTGAATGTAAAATACTTTCTTAAGAAGACAACCAAACCCAAAATAGATCTTTTTGGCCCGAGCAGTTCCATTAAATGGATATACTGTGATTAAGCGATTCCGTGAGCCAACCACGAGCTGCAGCCAGCAGCTACTTTCAATTCTTCTTTGAGCTTTGATTAGCAGGTTAAAAAAAGTAGTGCAGCCTCGTTTCTTTTAACAGAAGAATATCTCTTTAATTGAGCAGTTTCTGTCCTCAAGCAATCTGAACAAAGCTGTCTGTGTTTCTAACTCTTCTTACTTTAAAAAAAAAAACATACCTCTGCGTATTACTGCCTTAGACAAAATTCTCTGCTCCAACTTCCACCTGTGGCAAATTCAGCAGCTGGAAATCAAAACAAATCATAACATCAGTTTGAATTTAGCATTTTAACATTGTTTCTTTGTTTAAGGATTGATTTAATTTTGGGTGGTTTGGGTGGTTATACTTTGTTATGCATGGATTGGTCAGGAATCAAGCGCTGTGTTGGCCCTTTTAACCTTTGGTATTTGTGACGGAAAGATTAGGGGACTCTCATTTTTCAGGTGCAGTCACATCCAACACATTGCATTCGGTTCAAACTAGGGCTGTCACAGTTTGTTTATTCATACCAAACATCACAATCTGGTACACGCAGCCGCACCCAGAATACACAGTATGTAGACTGATGCACGTAATGTGGACTCAAAATTCACAAGCAAAACTTCTGCCCACAGACTTCTAGCTGTATGCTTTTAGCAGCATATGCAAAGGTTAGCACAACAAGCAGATTTGCCTGCGGGTGGGACACACTATGGTGAGTGCAAATGAAACACCGGAGCTGCAAGACCCACCTGCAGGCTCCCAGCCAGCTACAACAACAGAGAGAGAGAGTGGCGTATAAAACAAGGCCAGTCCGTCTGTGTTGTTCCACCCTTGTAGGGGAAGTTGATGTAAACACAGCCAACGTGCTACAGCACCCAGATGTGCCAATCACTGGGGTAATAAATGCTGAAGTGCTTTGAATCTTGTTGGAAATTACTGAAACACTCCTCCAAATAAACACCGATCTGTCCATCCATTTTCAACCGTTCATCCAAAGCCAGGTTGCAGCAGAAAGTTCAGACGTCCCTCTCCTTAGCAATGCCTTCCAGCTCCTCCTGGTGTCCCCCGACACGTTCTCAGGCCAGACACATTTTATTTAAATAAAAATAAATACATGAAAAGAAATTAATCCTTGCATTTGTTTTTTTTTTTTCCTGTTGCACCAAACTGGTACGAACCATACTGTGACCCTTGTGTACATTACACCCCTAGTTCAAACCAACTGGTGTATTTTCCTGATTGACTGGCTGTAAATCCAGCTCTGCTGCAAGCTAAACAACCAGACCGGGCATTCATGAGGTTCTTTTGCAGTGTGAAAACAAAGCAGACCAACCAGAGATTTTATGACAGCAGATATGTGATTGCAGCCTGAATTCAAGAGCTCCACGACTATAAATTCCCTCTGCATAATAAGGAGACAGTCACGACCTGTATAAGCAATTGTTATAATTATGCATCATTTGGAAACCATGGTGACATATATGTTCATTATTGGAGTTCAGAGATCAGAAAAAAAGGAGTTAAAAACAGTACAGATACAAAAGAAGAGGCTCCGTTTTAGTTCTGTCTCTACCTGTCAGTCATCATATATGGCATGACTTCAAACTGAAGTCTTGACTAATAATATGCATGCTGAATCTTAGTGAGTTCTTTGTGACATAGAGAAGATAAAGAAGCACATAACACGCCGCAAGGCCATGCTTCTGAATTACCTTCAGATTGCCAGTAATCAATCTGGCATATTTTTGATTTGTGGCTTGAGTGGTAACAGACATATTACATGTATGTAGACCGCGGCAATTCCACATCTCAGCAACAGTGTTTAATGGGAATCAAGGGATTTTGTCCGGGCCCTGAGGGGAGAAAAAAAAAGATCTTCTGACATGATGTTTTCCGAGATTAAAGGCAACAGTGATTTTGTGTCGGACTAGTTTGAAGATTTAGGATCTGTGACTCCACGGCAGATTGAAATTTTCCGGAGACAGATTCTTAGTGAGTTTTCTCAGTTTGCCCTGAATGCAGAAGTCCCTGGTCAACAATAGCTTTTTCTTTTTTAGGTTGGGGGACAACATGATGAACAACACTGTTTCATGTCACTTCAATCATCTTGATGGATCAAACCTTCAGTCTCCTGCCTTCACACACACACACACACACACACACCGCTGTGAACAGAAATTTGAAGAACACACTGGTTTTTATCCCCCTCTGTAAAAATACAAATTCAAATAACTGTGCATGTGCGTGTATGTTTCTGTGCAACCTATTTTGCCTCAGCAACTCCCCCCAGGGTGTTGCTGTACACTAAGAGTTTATTCTTAGCCATCTTTCCAAAAACGGCTAAAAACCAAATGAAGCCTCCCATCCCACATGGCACTACGGTACATGTTGCATATTCAGTACAAGCTAAACTAAGGGCTGTGTGTGCATCTGTGCATGTATGTCTGTCTGTGCATGCTGGATATTTTACTATTTACTTGAAATAATCTCAAAGTTACACCTTAGCTTCAAATGTTTATTTGATAAAACACTCTTTGGTCAAACTGTAATAACTCAGAACTTGTTCTCTGTAAGATTGTTATGTGTATTTAAAGGGCCCCTAACACACTGAATAAATGGCATGACCCCGGTCTCCATGAAATCAATATCATAGCATTTGTTTAATGGGAAAAGTGCAGAAACATCAATCGGAACATCAGCCAGTATCTTTCTCAAATTTCTCAACACAGATTTTTCTGATATGCTGTCACACAGTTAATACAAATGGGTTGCTTTGGTTCACATCAGCCTCCTGGTCTTTGTGCATCGGAGAATCAGTGTGAAACAATGATGAAAATAAAAAGCAAATGTCAAGGAATCCAGCAAAACATTTATATAACCTAGAATCATCTGTGGGAAGATGTTTTGTTTTCTCTTCTGCTCTGTTGCACTTTGAGTGTGTGTGTGTGTGTGTGTGTGTGTGTGTGTGTATCAGTGTGTGTCAGTGTGTGTGTGTAAATGGTTCAGTGATATTTGAAATCTGAAGATAAATAAGCTTAGTTGGACAGTAGAAAAACACGGAGGAAGAGAGGGGAGTCGCATGAAAGAAGAATAAAAGGCGGTGAGGCCGTGACGGAGGTGAGGGACGGGGTGTTACAGGAGGGCAGGGTGAGTGATGGAGGGATGATGGAGGATAGGTGGGAGGGAGGGAGGAGGGATGGTGGGATGCAGGGAAGACGGAGGGAGAGATGGAGGAATGATAGGATGGTGGGAGTATAGAGAGAAGGAAGAGGGAGGGGGGGAACAACAGTGGGAAGGATGGAGGAGGAAGAGTATGTCATGCGTTGTTTTATTCTCATCCAGAGGCCAGTGAGAGGAGGCAGATACCTGCTGATTATTCTGTTGTATTATCTAACACTAAAGACAGAAAATGTGAGTGTTGTTTGTGTATTTGCAGAGTGTTAGATAAGAGCTGCTGTTGATATAAAGCAAACATGCACACTCTTGTTACTCCCTTTACTCCCCTTCCATTTCTTTCTCTTCGCCTCTCAACTTGTCTCTCCCTATTCTTCTTCCCCTCCTCTTCCTCTCCTGCCTGTCCTCTCCTGACCTACCCTGCCTTCTTCTCTCCTTACTTTTATGCCTCCTCTCTTATCCCTTCCTCTCCTTTCTTCACTTCCCCTTTGCTTTCATCTCCCTTCTTCCGCAGTATTCTAAACAGGATATCCTCATGCTTTGCATCCAAACTGCAATGAAGGGGGGGGAGAAAAAAAAATCATTCTTAAAAGATTTCTGAACGGTCCAGTCGCCATACGTTACATAACCGAGCTTTAACAATGCATAGAACTGCACACACACACATTGTTAAGAGGGCGGGAGAGCGGATGTAGAGGTAAATAAAACTCCTACACATGAATGCATCAATGCATCTCGCTACTACCGCGTGTACATTTCTGTCTGCGCATGTGACTGCTGCACCGCCATGTAGATGTTCCCTGGAGGCAGACGCTCTCAGACGCAGCCACAACATTTACATTTCTTGAATATGTGGTGTGCATGTGAGTGGAGAAAACAAGGGGGTTACAGATTTCCCTGTATACCCTCGTTTAAATATTTATGTTGTCACCGTCACACTGTACATCCCACACATGAAGAAATCAGAGCGTTAACCGAGTGCTCTCCTCCTCTTTCCTTCGCACAGAGGCAGCTCAGCTTTGGGAAGAGGTAATACGTCTAATTTCATACTGGGTTTGTTGTTGCGTGAGTGAAGGCAGGAACGGAGTGGCTTACCTGCCATATGAGAATGAATGTTTGATGAGGTTGATATGGTCTTTCCACGCATTAATGAAATGTTGATGGGCGAGAATGGAGAGAACCAAATGAGTGTGTATGTGCAAAGAACCTGTTCTCATTCAGAGGGCGTCAAAAACCACAAATGCAACCTTTAGTATCTTTATGAGATGTATCAGGCTTTCAACTAATATCACCTGTGGCGATACTTGACACTGAGAGCAACTTATGTAGTATAACAAGCGACAAAGTCCACATACAGCAGTGTGGGAGGAAGCGGAGACAGATGTGTCAGACAAAACAGGACGCTCACCAAGTAGAGCACAGTTTGTGTCTCATGTCAAATCAAAAGTTAATCAACTGCTGATCTACTGGGATTTTCACCCACAACCATCTCTAGGGTTTACAGAGGATGGTCCGAAAAGAGAAAACATCCAGTGAGCAGCAGTTCTCTGGGTGAAAATGCCTTGTTGATGCCAGAGGACAGAGGAGAATGGCCAGACTGGTTCAAGATGATAGAAAGGCAACAGTAACTCAAATAACCACTGGTTACAACCAAGGTCTGCAGAAGACCATCTCTGAACCAACAACACGTCCAACCTTGAAGCAGATGGGCTACAGCAGCAGAAGACCACACCAGGTGCCACTGCTGTCAGCTAACAACAGGAAACTGAGGCTACAGCTCATACAGGCTCACCAACACTGGACAATAGAAGATTAAAGAAATGTTGCCTGGTCTGATGAGTCTGGATTTCTGCTGCCACATTCAGATGGTAGGGTCAGAATTTGGCGTAAACAACATGAAAGCATGGATCCATCCTGCCTTGTATCAACGGTTCAGGCTGCTGGTGGTGGTGTAATGGTGTGGGGGAGATTTTCTTGGCACACTTTGGGCCCCTTAGTACCAACTGAGCATGGTTTAAACACCACAGCCTACCTAAGTATTGCTGCTGAGCGTGTCCATCCCTTTATGACCACAGTGTACCATCTTCTGATGGCTACTTCCAGCAGGATAACGCACCATGTCACAAAGCTCAAATCATCTCAAACTGGTTTCTTGAACATGACAATGAGTTCACTGTACTCCAGTGGCCTCAACAGTCACCAGATCTCAGTCCAATAGAGCAGCTTTGGGATGTGGTGGAACGGGAGATTTGCATCATGGATGTGCAGCTGACAAATCTGCAGCAACTGTGATGCTATCATGTCAATATGGACCAAAATCTCTGAGGAATGTTTCCAGCACCTTGTTGAATCTATGCCATGAAGAATCAAGGCAGCTCTGAAGGCAAAAGGGGTCCAACACGGTACTAGGTCTACCAGTGAGAGTAGATTATGCCCATGAGTACAGAGGGGCATAACAAAGCGTCAGGAACAGGGAACGGGGAACTGGGAATGAGAATAGGTTGATGTCAACATGTTTGCAGTGTGTGTGACTGCATTTGTACAGTATTTTGGCAAATAAGTGTGTATAAGTGTTCATGAGTGATTTTTGTCTGAGTTTATACTCTGTAAAAGTCTGTACAGTATATTTAAGGATGCAAGCACTTCTCAAATTTCGTCCTACTTCAGTCTATTTACAGAAAGAAATGATCAGTTCTACTGAGAAGAATTTTAAAGTGACTAATCAGGAACAACCAAAACTCAATTAGGTAACTCAGCCAGCAGCAACCAGTATATGCAGTGATAACAACTGGAGCAAATGAAATATACTCATATACCCCTGATGCAGATAATTAAATGACAGAACAAGCGTGTGTGTGTTTCACTAAGCAAACACTCAGTGTGGGAAACACATGACCGAGTCAGTGGCACTGAATGCAAAACAGCACTTCCCCTCTACTGCGTGTGTACTTTATCTTAGCGTGTGTGAAAACCTAAAGAGTCACTAGACACAGACAGAATGAATCTCTAGTGTATTTCTGTGTGTATTCTGCTGCTATGGAGAAAAATCTTTAAGAAGGTGCTCATGCATATATAACACGATCTGAAAAAAGAAGAGCATACACAAAAACCTACGCACTGCTGGCTGCTTCTGTGATCTTTTTACTCACTTTGCACTGACTCGTAAAGGCCTGGGATAAACCAAAGTTCCTGCTATCCATTACTCAACTTTTGGCATACACTGATTGAGAGGTTACATTTATGGAAAAAAAAAACTTGAACAAAAATATTGGTAGTAGAGTTTGGTGGGGTATCTCTACATCACTGAAGCAGTAAACAGTTTCTCATGAGACACCATCAGTCAGCATTTTAAATCGGTCTCCGTTTTCATCGTTGAAGTTTCTTCCCTTGGAAATCTTTCCTTTCCCTTTTGGCTGACAAGTAGATACAGCACAAAAAAAAAAAAAAGGTAAAAAAAGGAAAATGAGAAATGCCTGAAATGTCAGTGAATTGGGTGCAAATGTGGAGCACATTTCCAGTAGTGGGGGAAGAACTCAGATCTTTGACTTAAGTATCAGTGCCAATACCATCATGTAAAAATACTTCACTGCAAGTGAAAGTTCTGATTTATAACCCTACTACGTAGAGATAGAAAATTATCATCAGCAAAAAATGTACTTAATTATTAAAATTAAATTACTTACTATGGAAAAAAATGTCCCCTGTGACTGATCTATTATTATATTTTAAAGATTTATTTTTTAGGCCATTTTGCCTTTGATGGACAGGACAGGTAAGCATGAAGGGGGGAGAGAGAGAGAGAGAGAGAGAGAGAGAGAGAGAGAGAGAGAGAGAGGGGATTACATGCAGCAAAGGGCCACAAGGATTCGAACCCGGGCCGCTGCGGCAACAGCCTTGTACATGGGGCGCCTGCTCTACCATCCTAAGCCACCAACGCCCCATATTATTACATTTTATTATATTATGATTACACTCATGTAAATTTCAGTGTTGTAGCTGCTGTAGATGGAACAAAGTTTTAATTACTATATGAACAGTTGGCAAGTTTTGTCCGGTGGTTCCCAGCCTGGGTAAAATTTACATCTGCTAAGTAACTGCAGCTGTCACGTTACAGTAGTGCAGTAAAAACTGCAATATTTCCCACTAAATTGGGGTGAAGTAGAAGCATAAAGCAGAAGAAGATAGAAATACTTAAAACTGCATTTAAGCACAGTGCTTGAGTAAATGTTACTTTCCACCACTGCATATTTCCCGTTTGGCCACACAATTACATGCACTATTGTTACCTTAAAGGTACAGTTTATCCCAAAATCCAAAATGCATATTCTTCCTCTTACCTGTAGCCTATGTATCAATCTACATTGTTTTGGTGTGAGCTGCAGAGTGTTGGAGATATCAGCTGAAGAGATGTCTGCCTTCTCTCCAATATAATGGAGCTAGATGGTACTCGGCTTGTGGTGCTCAAATTGCCAAAAAATATATCTGAGGAACTCAACAGCCAAGTTTCTCAGTAGAAATCATGACCTGGAGGTCTCATTTATACACACTGCATGCGCACAAAATGAGGCCTCAAAGAAGCGCATGCAACTTCCCACGGAAAAGTGGTGATCGATAAAAACAGACTTGATGGGAGAAACTTTAACCCATGCTTACGAACATTTGAATCTATTGTGGAAGCCTGATTTTAGAAACTCAAATATTTTTTGGCGCACGCCATTTTTGGCTTATGTCCATACGTACATTTTTAGTATAGATCCTACACACTGTTTTATAAATAAGACCCCTGGTTACTCAGGATAATCCACAGACCTTGTTGTGAGCAGTTTCATGTTGGACCTATTTCCTCTCTACCCAACAACACCCACCTACCGTACCACTGCACAAAAAGGAAGTGGGCAGGTACTGCCAGCTAACCTACCACTGAGCTAACTGAGCTCATCTGAGGAGAAGACAGTTAATTCTGTAACAACCATCAGCAGCTTGTCCATGAGTAGATGCACACTTCCTTCTGTGCCTTGATGCGGTTGGCTTGCGTAGCTTGGTAGACAGAAAATACTTCTAGTTTCATCATATTTGAGAGAAAGCAGACATCTTTGTGGTCAATATAACTACTTGGCAACCCACACCAAAACAATCTAAATTGATGAATAGCACTACACGTAAGAGGAAAGATATGTATTTTTGATTGTGGGGTGAACTGAAAAATACAAAATACAGCAATAAATAATATGTGCATGCAAAACTGAAACCATTCAAGAATCTTTCAGTAGAAATGTAGAGCTCCAGTGATTAGTTATTGGAAATTGAGATGTTGCTCTCGGTCCAATAAACATATAAAACGATAAGAGGCACACAATTCTGGGGACTCAACGACTTCATAAATATTTCAACAGTGTGAACTGATATATCATTTAATTATATATTTAATTACAATATATGTGTTGATAGTTACATTTGCAAAGTCTAACCTTCCAGATAACCATCATTTGTACATTTCAAAACACCCTCCGCCTGGCAGACATTAATGCCATTGATGATGGTGTTATGCAAATAGTTTTTTTTATCAGAGCTAATGCAAGTGCTCCCGGGCACATTTCCATTAAAAGAAGGCATTTGAATTCTGACTACTGTTATAAAAGAGGTGAAAATGATATTCAAGTTAATTTAATTATAAGTGATCAGGGCCAAAGTCTTTATTCTACAAGATGAGTAGTAATTATTTGTCGGACTTTGTTCAGGGTGGGTGAGATCTCCTTTGCCCATCTTAGCTAGGTCTAGCCTGTCAGACGGTGTCATCTCTGTATTATGTGTCAGTGAAAGGATCGACAAAGAGGGCACTTGGGTACAGCCTTCTGTGCTTGCTCTTCATCCCTTTGGTTATGAGCTTGGCTATGATTTTTAAGGTTAGCTGGCTGCATCTAGCATGTTTCTTACATAATACCGCTTCCAAATCATTTATAGTGCTCCTTGTAGATGCCAAAATATCCTCTAATAGCTTGTTTGTTTCTTTGGCGATCTATGTGATCACAGTGTCTTAAACCCACCTTCATCCCCACATGAAAGCCATCCTACCGGCAACACTGCCATTTCTGAGCATCTACGCATTTCTAAAAAGGTTTTTGAGGAGGCAGTGAACCGGGTTAAGGGTGAGCTGTAAAGGATAATATAATGGGATAGACATGCCTGTTCTGTTTGATAACCATTTTTAAGCTCTGTTTTTTTTCCCTTTACCCATGATTCAGGGATTCTTTGTGTTTCGTGTGTGTGTGATGTGTTTATTCCCAGGTTCTTTGCCACGTGTCTGTCCACCACCTTCGGATCTGGCAACTATTCCAGATGGAGCTATGAGACAGAAACAGAAGACTCACTGAAGCTGAAGGTCAGAAAAGATACTTTTTAATAATGGGTTGAGGGAAAAACTGAACAAAATGTTATGGTTTGTAAGTTGGTTGCCTGGAGTGAGAATACACGCGGAGGAGATTAAAAAAAATTAATGATCCTTCAGTCAGCAACACTCATCATTACACTAAATATTATACAGTTGTATACAGCAGTACAGGCTCCCTGTATGAATCCAATCAGCTTGCACACACAGGCAACAACTGTCATCATTAATATGTACTTGAACAAGAGGAGATCATGATGGGGAAGGGTGAGACCAGCACAACAGCGTGGAGCAGAACTCATGAGGAGAATAACATATTGGCAGCTTACAACACCATGTTGAGTTGTCAAACATGATTACAAATTGGTTAGATCAGCTTGCGGTCAGCTCCTAACTTAAGTGCCTGCCATAACTAACGCAAGCTTGATTTGTGAGGAAAGTGGGTCAATGCAGCAGCGGAAGTAACAGGATAGAGCAAAGAAAAACAAAGAACAACCGTAAAAATAGAGCAGAAACATAAATAGCTAAATAAATGTGTACTGTATTATTCGGTTTTGCGTATACTGAAGAAGAAATCTACCGTATCAAACATATATAAAGTATAAAGTATGTTGAATTTAGGTCCTTGTGGAAAAGTGTGAAATGGGTGGAACTGTTAAAAATGTCATCAGGCAGTGCAGCCAAAATTTGCTGTGAAACAGATTATTACAAAGATGCATGAAAATGCAAAAGATGCAAATATCTTATATCCATTCAAGCTAAATTAACTTTATCCACCCCCAGTGGCTGATTTAAACTTCTTTCATCAAGCAGTTATCATGGTAGTGTGATGTGGAGTGCAGAGTTTTATACCGAATAAAGTAAGTGATTAGATCGTATTACGCCACGTATTCACTGCATGTGTGTGGGTGCCCCAAAATCATCACAAATTACATCCTGAAAGCTTCCAAAATGTGCCTCGATATGCTCTGCACCCTTTACCACTGGTTTACAAAAAAACAGCCACGTTTGCATTTGCCGACATATTTACAGAAAGCGGAGAAGAAAGCAATGCAGAAATGTCTCTATATGCAAAATAAATCCAGCGTACTTTGAAGCCAGTGCGGTGCTGGCACCCAGCCCCTGCAGCACCCTCCTAGCTGGCTGATGCTGGCACCATTTGGACTGTTGCTCAGGAGAAAAAAAGCCACAGCAAAATCCATTTTCAGTCGCTACAAAATAAAATAAATAAAGTTGAAAATGTTGGCCTGAAGACAAAAAGTGGAGTAGGTCAATAAAATGCTGTGAAACAGTAAAGGTCAGGGACTGGAGCAGATACCTGTGGTGTACAGTGACACCTATTGTACACTGTGAGACACATCGTGTACAAGCTCACACGCACGCGCACACACACACAGACAGACACAGACGGCAACAGCCTACAGACACAAACACACACAAAAATACACACATGCAAACTTGCTGTAATACTCACTCGGTGACGCAGCCAAAAACCCACACACTTAGAATGTTTAATGCCTGTGAACAACTTTCTAAACTTTCTTTTTATTCATAAATGGAATTTCAAATCACTGCCCTAATTTCCCTTCCCTCTTCTTTCCTTTTCTGGCTCACTCGCTCGCGTCTCTTCTCACACTTGCAGTTGAAATGGAGATTGTGTTTTCGCAGCAATGCAGAGCAGACCTCCTTAAAATTGGCTCTCTTAATAATTCAGCATTTGAATAAAGCTGGAAATCCGAATGTCACTGAGTGTGATTGTGTGTATAAGTGAGAGTGAAAGACAGCTTGTGAAAAGAGAGAGGGGAGGACGGGGGGGGGCAGGGGAGAGAAGCAGGAGCGAGCGAGGCTTGAGAATGAAAGTAGAGAGGAGAGAAGAGCAGGAGAAAGTGATAAAGAGAATTTAGAGAGGGGTGTAATGGGGTTTGAAAAGCCTTTTAACATTAGCACTTACGGGCTACTAAGACTGTGTGCAAGCATGTAGATAGTAGGGAAGGCTTGAGTGAGTGTGTGTTTGTGTGTGTATGTGTGTGTGTGAACTGTAGACTGGATGTAGCCTAAACAGAGTTAGACAATTTCCTCATGACAATCCATTCTACCTTTGCTTATTTTGACTGGTACGTAGGATGTCTAATGTTTAAAGGAATACAATTTGGGGGTTAATCTTCCTGAGATTTAGATGACATGATCCTTTAAGAACCATAAGATAATGATAGCGTGTGATGCAAGCTGTTTGTCTGTGTGTGTGTGTGTGTGTGTGTGTGTGTGTGTGTGTGTGTGTGGGCTTACTCTCAGTAGCTGTCTCCAGGCTGGAGCTCACACTCCTGCAGCAGTAGTCTGATAAACAACAGCAGGGCTTGGAGGTGCTGAGCAAAGCAATAACACTGAGTGCAGCTCTACAGTGAGATATGATTTTACCAATTTTAACAAGGTATAGTGGGTCGATACCGACGTCAATACCAGGTATCAGCCAATAGCCGATATCCATACTGATGTTTTTACATGGTTGTATAATTTGTTTTTGCTGTCCCCCCTTTCGTGCCAGCTATAACTTAGCTGTTATAAAGTCTAAAGCCTTTTCAGCATATATATGATAATTTCCTCTCTCATATCTATTCTATTGCATCAACAACACATTTTTCAGTTTAACAGCTGTATTTATTCAAGTTTCTTACCAGAAACTGTATTTTACAGATTACATTTGAACACATCATGATCAGGTTATAATTTACCTTCACTCAATGCTGAATTTTCCTGAAAAGAACTTAAAGGCATCAAATTGTAACTTAATGCAACCTCCATGAGCTGTTGGTGGCAGTCACTGGCTGCTTAGCGCGAACGTTAACTAGCTGTTCTCCTGCCGAAGTCTGTTGTTCACAATGTAGCATTATCAGGGAAACAATAATGTGCACCCTCCGACGCAACAATATTGAGCTTGCTCCATCCTTTTATCCCAAATGTGTCCCTGAGGAAGATCTCTGTTTATCCCACACATGTTTTGTATTGTCCCCAGGACAACGGGATGCCAGCTGCTAACGTTAGCCATCTCATCGCACATCAGTGGGATTACACAGCCCATTGGCAAAACAGCCATTGTAATCTTCTTGAACCTGCTCATTTAACTTTGTGGCTGTTAGTCTGGAGCCCTGTTTTTGAGCAAAACTGATGTGACACAACAGAAAATCCTTGAGCCACTGCCATCGGTGAATGTCACGTTATTTGCCGTCAGGCCGATGGCAGTCCACAAGGCCAATATCGGCCGATACCAATGTTCAGCTGATAAACTGGTGCATCCCCATCGAGTGCCCATGCCCATTCATACTACCAGCATCTCTAAAGCTCAGATGTTATATTTCATTAGAGGTTTTGGTAGTTGTGTTTGTTACCCCAAACCAGAGTTTAAAGTTAGCTAGTCAGTGGATTTGGCTACATATTTATAGAGCTTACATTAGAGCAGTGTCAATTTCTAACTCTCAGCTAACAAAGCACATACATGTATCTTCCAAAATGCCTTTTATTATTGATACACAAGTATATAAGTAAGATGGTACCTGTTCCAACTGCATTAGTATAATTCATGAGGAGAAAGTCGCAAATTCAGCATGCTCGTCATCTATGTGTATACACGTGCCTGCTGCACGCCAAACCCAAACACAAGAGTCTGTGTGAAATTTATGAGACTATGTTTCAGGCACATCTATGTGCTGTCGGTGTGCCTCTGTGGGTACCTGTGTGCAGCCGCTCTTTGAGTGTGTATTCAGAGGAGAAGGTGGTGTGTATAAAGGCTTCTTTTTCTGTCAGACCACAGTAAAACACAGAGTGTGTAGTGGCGGGCTATAGCTGGGTTTAACTGAGGCGTGCAGAGTGTAACAGCATTCAAGCTGTCAACCCAGTTCACTATAAGGGAACTGAACTAGACAGAAAATCAGAAACACACCATTCTCCACTCCAAAAGAGCCTGTGTTTTAACGCTCACACTGACGGCGCTCTGAGCTCAAAGAGGCGGGTGCAGGCTGTGGGTGGGCTGGCTTCCACTGAATTTCAAATTGATTTGACAAACAACAATAGAGTTGATGTGGCATTTTCAAATGTAGGGCAGTCATTTCAGCACACAGAAGAAACACAGAAGGCAGCAAATACAAGGCTGAGAGGAGTATATTGAGATGGGTTGTTCAGTGGGATGTGGTTTCTGTGTGAGGAAGAAGTGATGTGTCAATAAAAAAGGGGGGGAAAAGTGTGGAAATACCAATTTTAAGTGTCAGCAATGCTGCATACATTCATTTATTACCCAACCCTGTTGTGGCATATTTTCCTCGGCTCAGTTCTCACATCCAAATGAGAGAACCAGCTAAACTCAGTCTGCCCAGGAATTATCTTTGTACTGGATGATTCTGCAGCACATGATTTACATCCAATGCCAATGTTTAGTGCCAGTGCAGGAGATGCTGTGGTGTGTCCTTCAAGGCAAAATTTGAAGGCATAGATGGGGTGGTGAGTACAAGTATTAGACTGCAATTCAAACCAAAAGTAGGGCAAGGCTATATATCAGTGTTATCGTCATATTGTAATGTGAGACTACATGTCATCTTAAATGTCATCATATCGTAAATGTTGTCTATTCCTGGTTTTAGGGGCTGCATTACAGTAAAGTGATGTAATTTTCTGAGCTTACCAGACAGTTCTAGCCCGTTCAATTTTTTGCTTCTACCTGGCTGCACGGGGTGCAGTGGTTAGCATCGTCACCTCACAGCAAAGCTCTTGGTTCAAGCCCAAGGTGGCGGGTTCGAACCAGGGGTGGGGGAGCCCTTCTGTTGTCCTCGTTTCAGCGTGAGTTCTTTTCGGGGTACTCCGGCTTCCTCCCACAGTCCAAAGACATGCAGGTTAATTGGTGACTCTTAATTGCCCGTAGGTGTGAATGTGAGTGTGAATGGTTGTCTGTCTCTATGTGTCAGCCCTGTGATAGTCTGGTGATCTGTCCGGGTGTACCCCGCCTCTCGCCCGATGTTAGCTGCGATAAGCTCCAGCCCCCCCATGACCCCTAACAAGATAAGTGGTTACTGAAAATGAATGAATGAACCAATAGTTAACCCTACTATATTGTAGCAATATCGATAGAGGTATTGGACAAAAATAATGTGATTTTTAATTTTCTTTACATTGCAAGTACTTTTAAATGTCCGATTATGACCATACCTGTATCATAGTCATGTAGATTTGGTAGAAATTAACATTAAATCAGACTCGATATCACAAAAAGTCTGGGTGCACTCAGGGCATCTAGGATCACAGCCTTTGAGACTCTTAAGTGAAAACTTAAAACTTGTTTAGATGAGCAATCGATCGTAGTGAGCCACTTTTCATTTTACCTTAGTTATACTTTTGTCAGGGGTTCCTTTCAGTTGTCGTGCAAAGATAGAAATGGATGAATTAATTGATCAATATAGAAATCTTTGGAAAATTTCTAAACTAAACTGCTGGGTGATTCATGGTGATACAACAGGGACTTTGTGTGGATGTACAAAGCTTGAAACACTAAGTACAAAGTTCTTTACATTAACACCGAACCAGCCCTCCTCTAACTCACAACTCCTTAAAGCCACTGTAAAACTCCTTGAAGTTTGTTTCCCATCCCTGCTGTGCGTACTTCACAGTATTCAGCAGAGTGTCAACATATTTAATTTGAGAAACAACTGTGACGAGTGGAGAAGCAATTATAGTTTTGGATTTTGTGGAAAAACGTCAACATTAAAAGAGCAAAGAAAGTGACAAATAAGAAGCAACTTCTGAGAAATGTATATTCAGTTTTACAATCATGGCTTAAGCAATTTAACTCAAGTATTTGAAATTTAAATTCAAGCTGGATTTTCTCTGTAGCAGCAGATAGTGTACGGCAGGGCGACTGTGGAAGCGTAATAACATGGCTGTACTGTAAAGGCGGTGCACAGGACACAGCACACTGCCCGTCTTTAATATTGATGGCCCCTTGACTCCTGCAAGTGTGAAGTGAATCTGCCATGAGATAATATTATTACCACACTTAACCCTGAGACCTCTGACCTTTCTCACCTGGTATATGATGATTTATTCATTCACATGGGAAACTGTCAGACAGGCAGACAGGAAGGCAGATTAAATAGGGAGAGGGACAGATGGCTTAGAGAGACAAGTAAACAAGCAGATAGAAAAACTGAACGACAGAAGACACTGCTGTAAGCTAAAAGAGACAGAGGAATTAGATAAATGACTGAACAATGGCAGCTTTGACAAGTTATGAATTTGCAAAATCATGCAAAAAGCCAGACTGACAGAGCAGTAATAGAAGTGGAGTATGGGATAGGAAAACCACTAAAACGTGTTGACTTGTAAGTCAAAATGAGATCACATCAGATAGTCCCAAAGAAATGGCTGAGCCCTTGAATCCATCCAGTAACTGGGCCGTTTCCAAATTTACTTTATTCATATCAGCAAATACAGACTGCCTGAGAGAGACAGGGGCTACACAGGCAGTATCATCGCCTTTCTCACAAGTGGTAGTGGGCCTGGTGGCTCCTTTACTGACGCGAGCAACCTCTTGGCTGGCAATGTTGGCAGTATCTTTATCCTCTTGGCTACCATTCGCCTCACGTACTGAAAGCTGAAAAAAAGTTGGTCATTGCGTTATTATTTTGGCTGTAAAGCCCTGGCATTTCTTTCACCGCAATGGTTGCATACCAGAAACAAAGGAAATGACCTGTACCATTTTCAGGAGAGGAGAGTTTCGTTATGAAACAGGCTACACCTGCAGCCGTGCTGCGTTTACATGGCAACTCGGGCGAGACTCGAGAACGTTCAGAGACGTTCTTGTTCTCGAGTCTCGCGAGTTGCAGGCTAACTGACCACGGTGAGAAATGATGCTATAGAAGTGGTGTAAATTACGTCTTTTCAAGTCAGTTCTGCATGCCGCGGCTTCAGGGCACTTGGATTACGACGGACGAGCCATTCTGACGTTTTTGAAATGCATTAGCGGAGTTTTATTACATTTTCAAAATGATTTTGGACGTGGGCTCCATGCACTTCAAGTGTATGGAAAAATACGGCTAGCAATTATCCTCTGATACTCCAAACGAGCAATGGAGAATATTTGGGTTCGAATTTAAATCAAATTATCCTTGTATTTAGAATTAACATGATTGTTGACGTCCTTGAAACCCTGGGCCCCCCCAGCTACACCCCCCCCAGTCCCCCAGGACTCTCTTCGGTCTGACTTCCGCTATCTTAAATCAGATCTCTAGATGGTACTGTATGTGTGAAAGAGAACAAAAAACCTTTGAGCTTAAGTTTGCTGAAAGAACAGCTTGAACTTTACTCAACATGATTGGCTACATAATAGGCAAGGCAAGGCAAGCTTCCCGTCTTAAATGCCACGGCAATTACATGAAACATCCTTGCGTACTTTATACTATATAATGTCAGTGACAAATTATCCCCAACTGAACCTGTTTAGGCTGCGTATTTTTCTCTGTGCAAAAAGCATGAAAACAAAATGTGTTTTGAACCCTTGTTTCTTGCAGATCAAAAGATCTACAGATGTATTTTACCCCCCAAAAAATGGTATATAGTATATTGAATTGAATTATGGATGAGCAGGCTAATGAGCAAATTAGTGAGTCAGTTACAGCTGCAGTGTTACTCACCTCCTGAGAATAATTAGCTTAAAAAAAATAATACACAAACACATTTCATTAAATTGTTTCCTGTCAGAAAATAGAAAGCTAGGGGATTAAAAAGGAGGAGGCCATATGATGTAAGAATATTCCTCTCTGTTGAATGACAGTTTGGCTCGTTTGATGACTCATGTTGTGAGGCTTTTGACAAAAATATCAAACAGTTTGATAGCAATCTGGACATCCCAGACAAGGTCATGAGCACAGGATGAAATTAAACGGGGTCGCCAGCCCTGTCGCAGCATGAGGGCGCCGAGGTTCCACACTGACCCTGCTGACTCGCTGATTCCAAAAAAAAAAACTTGTCTGGGACGGTCAGACAGAACACAGGCCTGTTCATTAACACATGAACTGGACATCTTCAGAGGGTGGCAGTGTCACTTTCCCTTCCTGCTCCCTCTGTGGCCCTGTGTGAATGAGGAGCCATGCTTTATTCTGTCTTGAGCCAATTAACATGACCTAAAAAAAGGTGTACCAGCTGGCACAGCAGAAACCAATGCTGCTCTCTATCCTCAGTAGGGGTGTGAGAAAATATCAATACACTTGAGTACTGTGATGTTATGTTATGTGATACTGTGCTGATTCTTAAAAGGGTCTAAAAGGTGACACAAGAAGAAATAATATATGAGATAGGAAATCACCACCACTTCTAAATGAAAACTGTTCAGTTAATCCATATTTTCAACTGTTTTTAAATGTCCTTTAATATTGAATTGCCTTGTCTGTTTATGTCCATTTTGTCTATATTCATGTGGAGCACTCAGTGCTTAAAATGCCCTTATTGTAAAGCACTTTTTACTGTATTTCTTGTACTGTATGAAAGGTGCTGTATAAATAAAGTTTATTATAATTATATTACTAAAACACAACTGATTTTAGGCAACACTTTTACTTGATTTTTTTTACTAATATAGGAAAATGTTACTCTCTTAGCTCCTCTGTAAGAGCACTTGTCTTCCATGCAGAAGGTCCAGGGTTCGAATCAGGCTGGGGTCGACGTCAGCAAAGACATGCAGTCGTAAGAGGTTCCCACCGCCGAATCAAACAGGATCAGATTACTTCAGGAGGCTTCAGGATAAGAGAGTAACTCCGGAATCTGAGCCAAGTCCTCAACGAGGGTGTGTCTCGAGCCCGTTATAAACGGGAGGTTCCACACATAAAAAGCGGATTCTTCTTAGCTCCTCTGGTGGATGTTACAGGGACTGTTATGGATACAAATTAGAGGTTGACCAATTTCTTGGTTTGGCCAATTAATAGTTATCCGTGCTAGTTGCATCCAGTGGTGGCTGATAGCAGCACAGCCTTCACCAGTCATGCAAGGACGTATTTTACCAACTGCAGCTGAAGAGGGGAGGTTTGTGCAAAATGGAGCAAAAAGGAGCTGATCAGTGGGTACAGCTCCAGAGAAAGTGAGTCTCACCTGCAGTGTGATTGTGTTTAAGCTTACTGTTCTTTGTTTTAACATGTATTCACATGGGGCTTTTGCCTGGACAGCAACAGCTGTAGAGCGAAATTCTGTGAGTCAGTGACTGAGTGACTGCTGCCACTTCCTGTTACAATTAAAAGCTCTTGTGAGCTTTTTTCTTGTGAGTATCATATTTTGTTCGAATGTCAGAATGTAAGCTTGATGACTTACAGAGGAAGAGATTTGCCAAAGTAGGTGCATCTATGTTTAATTTTTTCTTGTTTATTACAATCAGATAAGCCAAATGTTTTCTGTAAACTAGGTGCTTTTTTGAAGAATGTCCTTCCTTTGTTTAAGTAACATTGGTTGTACTTTAGCCACGCCATGTGCCTTTGTTTTGTTATTGTGTGTAATATTTGTACTCCATACTATGAGATACGGCCATGTGTCAAATAAATTAAATTAAGTTAAAATACAAAATTATTAAAGTATCTTTAAAAAAAAATGCATTTGAATTTTTTACCAGATACAAATTCCTCAAAAGTAATCAAATTACATATTTCCAAAACAAGTACGAGAAAAACAGCCCGTCTTGATGATATCACCAGATTAATCAGCTATCTGTTTCTTCCTGTTCCAAACTATTCTTATTAAATCAGCCTCAAAATATCCAGTATCAGTTTCCCTCAATTACTGATACAGATCCTGATGTTCTGACTGCAATAAAGCATTTTTTATGCATATGATGGTGTGTTGTTTATACTATGAGAGTCTTCCTAAAATTTGATATAAAAAAAATCTATTTATTAACTTGATTACAGTATTGATATATCTCTCAATACAGTGAATTGCAACCCCTGTATTGTGATGTGTATCAAATCGCCAGATTCTTGCAAATACTCAGCTCTAATCCTCATTTAATTTTATTCAAACAGGAAAGGAATTAAACGTATAATTAGCCAGTGTTTGGCCAGAACACACTCGCCCACAGTGCAACAGAATGTATGCACGTCCTCTGTGACTTTTATTCATTGGTGCACAGGGAGCTCCATAACACGGTAAACATTGTAAAGTGAATAACAAATGATCTTCCATTTTATTTCAGTGAACCTGTAACCATTTGCTAATCACCCTCATACAAGATGAATTACACCAATCTAATTACACCCATGGGTTCAACTTCACCCTGTGCACACATATGCACGCTGCACATACAGACAGTCGCCCTGTTTCTAGAGTGGGAAGAAAAAAGGCAACACCGCTGAGGAATGATGAGGGTCACTTTCATTCAAGAAACCATGATTACAAACATATATATCCAGTATTGGTGCTTTCAGGTGGAACATTAAGTCGCTCCCCTGCACCTTACCAATCATTTATGTGTCATGCAAGACGGGAAAGTCGTTGAGCAACATTGTGACTGGCTGGGGTCCAATATGTAGTCTTGCTTGTCTCTTGGCCAAGTTAGAATCTACGACATTATGATTGCCTTATCTGCCACAGTGACCATAGCTGTAGAGTAGAGTGATCTCTGTGTTACAGTGCTCCCTGGGTGTCATATATGTCAGCAGCCTCATCATCATAGCTGTGATCTATGTAGCTGTTTGTAATCCTTCTGGAAAATAAGCAGTCCTCCTGTTTTGTTTTGAAAGGCATATGGTAGAAGTCAAACGAGTATCAGATGCATCAGAAGCTGGTAGAACGTAGAAGTGTAGCTAAGTGACTTTTCTCTGCAGTGATTAAATCAAGCCATGAAATAAATATTCTGTTCTTTGACTCTTTGTAACAACAGCGCTGCACTACCACTCTGTTGTTAAGAAGCAGAACATTTAAGGTCCATGTAATGTCACTCTTATCATGCATACTCTCCAAGCACCTTAAAAGTGTAAAACCACTTGTGCCTGACACGCTCATGACATCACAGAGACAAAGCGCACACGCTGAAGCTTTGTGGACGTGTAGTTTTTATATCCGCATGGACTCCTGATCTCTTCTTTCTAATGTTAGTCATGCTCGCTGTAGTGGTAAATACCTCCGCTACGAGAAGGCTGACCGTTCTTGTACTGCGGAGAAATGAGCTGTAGAAAAACCAGCTTGCAGCGGAGTCTCTCTCTAAGCCTCACGGTCACTTTCCTCTGAACAGTGAGATAGACCCTTCGCCGAGAGGGGTAACAATGTTAGTACAAGGTAAGTATGAATCACTGGCCGACAAAGAATAGCACAGAAATTGGACTTAAGCTTTTGGTTACTCTGAGGGGTCAGATGCAATATTTTTGTCTGAAATAAAGACCTACTATGCTTAAGTCCAAGATGGCATGTCTCAAGTACTGTATATAAGGCTGTTGGTTCTTCTACAAAGCCTATTACATCCTCTGAAATGTGGCATATCTGACAATACTGTGCACCATCCTCCACCACAATACTGTTAAAAATGCACTTAACACTTTCTGATAGCAGCATGTTCTGAGTTCAAAACTTGAGTGTGGTGCGTCTGCTTCACTGCGCTCACTGGCAAATAACAGCATGTGCCTGTCTTCCTGACTAATTATAGCTGCTTGATTGCAATTATACCTTCCGATACTGCTATAAATACAGCCAGCAAATCTGAGAGGAAAGAGCGTACAGGACTGATCGATAGAACACTCTCAACCAAAGCGATGCTGATTAATGACCTGATTATGGAGCAGTGTGTTGACATTAATAGGTTCTAGTAAAAAGTAGTCGCAGCCAATCATCAGTCTGACTCGTATGAAACCATCCAATCCATACAGTACAGTCAACTCATAAATTGGCTCTAGAAGAAAAGGCAGGAATGGTACCTTTCTGCAGCAGGCCAGCCTCACTCACAGCATTACTAATAGGTGTTGTGTTTGAAGGCGATTATTTCTGTTTAATAGCCTTTCAAAACTAATAATATTGATAGTCCTTTGTGAATACTTTGTTTATGTCTACATAGTGATAGTTTGTTATTATCTGTAATTTATGAAAGACATCCTAAAATTGAAAATGGAGTGGTACATCACTCAAAGGGACATTAGGTCAAGAATTTATTAATAATGTGTTTGTATCTTTTGTAAGATTGGTATCGTCAGGCATTCTTCTAAGTCCTCGAGCCTGTTAAAAGTAGCTCCCTGTCGACATCTTGCCTGGGAGCCAGTCAAATCTGGGAGCTCGTGTTTCATTTGCTTTGGCAGGTGCATCTGGTCCCCTTCGCTTTAGACAGCTTTCCGGTGGCCTGAGACATAATGGACCAATGGTCACAGAGAAGGTGTTGGTTGCGTGAGCCCAAGCTTGAGACCTCCTATTTATAAACAATCCTCAGGTTGAGTTGCATAAATCACCAAGGGTAGTGCGATAAGAACTGGAGAAGAAGGAGATGTCCCCAAATGATGCTTTATTAACCACCATACACATATAATGCAGGTCACTCTTTACTAGACCGATAACTGACGTTTGGTTCCTGTCACATGATAAAACATGAATAACATGAAACAAACTACATATAACAGAATCTATGGATTCACCTTATATAGTCAACAACATCAACATATTAAGCAAACAGAGAGCTTACTCAGTTGTGCAAAGAAATTACTGCATTATTACTTTTCACTGTGGCTGAGATGATCCACACATAAAGTGAAATATGAGAAATACACACAGAGTGCTTTAAAGTAACTAAAGTCATGGATTTCACTAGACAAGAAAACAACAACAGTCATGTTCTTAACCTTGAACTTCTCAACAGAATTATTTATCAAAACTTGGAGTCTCAGGGACGCACAGGATCTCTCAGTCCACAAAGTCTTTGAATAAAAGAATCCAGGAAGGAATTAGTGAAAAGAAAATGTATATATCCCGCCAACAAGGCAACTCACTACAATGTTAAGCACTCTCAGCAACACACTGAATTTTACAGAGCATGAGACACAGCCCTTATTGGTGTCCTTCCTTGCTTGGCTGAGACCTTAATTGGTAGTTAACACCACATGGAGAGGCAGAAATCAGCCTTCTGACCCAGGCTATTTTATTTATGTCCACAAGGTGGCGCTCAAGAATCTGAATGCCAATTACATCCATTTATCTATATGGGGCGTGCCTGAGACAAGGACTGTGAAAAGAGTCAAGCCAACAACAGCTGAACTTCCCTCTGAAGCCACTACGAGCCAATGCTCAACAAACTGGTTGGTATATTGTTGCTAAAAGAACAATCAGCTGCTCTCGAAGCTTTCTGAGATCCGAGATGTGTTTGCCATTCTTCCATCCGGACATGGCAAAAGTGTAACATACCAACTCATGATATTTTAGCTCATCTCTGCACACTGTAGTCTGTTAACATCTATCCATCATGCTTCATCACACGTTTGTAGCCCATTGATAACAACCCGAAATCAAACATCAGCTGAGTAGGACATCATGAGATCTGTGTTATTTTTTGTCCAGATTCTGTTTTATTCTGTTTTATTTCACCGGAGCACTCCAACGTTAGCACCAACTGGTTTGACCAAGGACATGCGTGTGGCTGCTCACGTTAACTCAGTTTACTCAATTAGCCAAGCTAGGTCAAATCCTGTCCTCCTGAGCTTCACAGCCAGTCCAGAGGCAGCATCTAATGTTCCTGCATCCAACTAGCCGTCATTGTATCTCCGTGACAAACCAGCTGCCACTGCTATTGGAGTGCCCCTTATTCTGACCTGTATATTCTTTGGAACAGTCCAGGCTACACACATGACTATATTCCCTTTATTAGAGACAACACAGGCAGAGCTGAGCAGAGTCTCAGTAACAACTGACCTGGTGTTCCCCCAGTGTCAGCGGCCTTGCTAATGTGTGTTGAGGAGCTAAGTCCCACCCTTGGTGAAACAGCAGCACAGAGAGCAGACACCAAAACATAGCAGCACCGATTTTTTTTTTCTGTTCATTTAGACATTGTATCCACATTTTCCATGATTCACAACTTCCATGATATTCCAAATTTCACAGATGATTGCATTTTTATTATCAGATTCTACTATTATGTCTATGTTTCCTGAACTGTGTCATCCATAGGACCATAACTGAGAGGTCTCAGACTGATGTGCATTTGCAATTTGGTCTGCCACTGTCAGGCTAGTCTACATCAGCACTAGAAGGTTGACTAAAATAAAATAATCAGTCAAAGGACATCTCGAATTCACAGAGTCTAAATGTTATCATTGTTGGATGCTTTGGACCAAATGAATATAATGTAAAAGTACTGTTTTATCATCTGGCAGCAAGGTCTAAATCTGGCTTTTAAAGCGTTTTTGTTTCACAAAGTCCAAATCTACTGGACTGAGTCATTAATTTAACGGTCAACTTACTGATTGGGTCCAAAAATGTGTCTTGATCTCCTTCCTTGAATCTGACAGCAATCTGTTGTCCAATATGCACATGTCCTATTATGGGCTGGAAATAAAAATGACAACAATGACAGGGACCAAATGTGCACTGACGCCTCATTGTAAAGCCAGATGTTCAAACACTCTTTCAGTCGTTCTCTAATCATTGGAGTTTGCGTGAACTTTCTGAGACAGCTTCTGTTGTTGTCTTGAGGGGGTGTTGTTTTTGTTTTCATTTATAATTTGACAGTATGGGTGTTCTGAAGTCCTCCGAGACAGATCCAGTGTTTCACAAATAAACTTGACTTGGTGTCTAATGAAGTGTTGTTCAATTACATAAATATCAGGTGGGAATACAGAATGTACTCGTGTACAAAAACAAAATCAGGGAACCTTATTCATAAAAATCACTGTTGTAAAGAAAGTAAAGTTTTGCTTATCGTGTGCTATTTTTAAGCTCTGACATCACTGATGTCACATAACTGAACAGAGTAACAGCCGGGAAAACACACACATACAGTAAGTATGCAACTACAGACCCCCTGGTACTAAACCATTTTCTTTGTTCTGTCTGAACTGGCTTATTATTTTCTTTCACTTCCTCTGACTTCGTGTCCCAGCTAGCCAGGGTAACCAGACACAGACAACTAAAGCTTTAGGGAGTGGGAGGCTCCTGCAGCTCACAGTAATGAGGCAACACACCGAGTCACATCGCACACTGTGACACAGAGCCACAGATGCAGAAAGGACTGACAGCAGAAATGGAGTTCAGCCAGAGACGGACTAATGCTGACCTTAAACTAAATTACATCTGAAACAATTTCAGACCTTTAGACTAGCGTCCAGATGTAGCAAATGAGGGCAAACACCTGTATACTTGTCATGAAATCTGTTAATGTGATGGCTCAGTTGTGCTGTCACGACTTAAAGTGCAAATAAACTAAAAATAAAAGCAAGACTAAACCTCCAACGCATAGAAAGCGGCCCCTTAAGACTGCAACGTTCATTATACCCAGTGATTCACACTAATGGTGAGGACAGAATAAACATTAGACTGACTATTTTTTTTGCCATGTTTGATATGATAGCCTTTTTTTCCAGTAGAAAAAAAAATCAGTAGAAAATGAACACCAAATAACTCGATACTAATGCTGTACAATGTTGTTAAGTATCACTGAAACTTATATTCTGTGTTTAGCCATTTGGCATATGACCTCCTGATCAATAACTATGTCTTAAAATCAGTTTCCATTGATTTGTTTTTCTTTTGGTCTTTTATCTAGGCTTAATCTTATACAGCAAGCACTAGATCTTGTTGAATAACTTCATGCATATTTCATTTTGGGCTGCAACAAGTGAACATTTTCCACTTTTTCATGATGGGTTTGCTTGTTTATTAGCAGAAGAGGTAGAGTGATGGTGATGATGACAAAATAAGTTGCTTGCTGGCACAGGCTGAGAATTCTTGTGAGTGTAATGCTAGGGATTTGTTAGGTTACTTATCTTCTGATTTTTTTACTCACAGTTTTGGCACAAAAAGAGGCAATATAAAAAAGCAGAGAAATAAATGTCTTACACTAACTTTAAAACACAAATGCTTTCAATATATTGACAAAGGATTGACATATCTTATCAGTTGTATTTAAAACAGTCGTCATCACTCACATATCGCTGGTGTGATAGAGACATTGGGTGACAGCCAGACGGCGGCCCTTGACATGGGTCTAAACTGGCTTGGTGAGCAAATATCCCCGGGAAAAAGTGCACTCATTAATGATGTAAGGTAGATAAGGGCAGATAGCCAGTAATCAAGTCATTAACTGCTCAAATGTCAAGATGAGTCATGTAAGGTCTCAATGGTAATGTTACAGTAAACATCCCTGCTTCCTCTGGTCCTTCTGCCAGCTCCCAAGATGAAGGTGCATTGCTTGATAATTTTGAGATGCATTTCGAGGCAATGGCCTGGCGCAAAGTTTTGCACAGGTATTATGGATCCCCAATAGTATTTCTTGTTAACTACAGTGTTCCCCTAGTTTTATTTTTCCCCTGTCTCCCCTATTCAACAGCACGTTTCTAGTTGTGGAGACAAAACGACTCCATTCTCTGAGAAATGCAGATGAGAGCTGGTAGCCTACACATAAAGATGCCATGTTGGCTGTGTGGGCAAAATTCAGGACAAAACAAAGCTACATGTACACTGTCAGAAAACAGTGGGGTGTACTGCAGCCTCTACAAAAGTGCTCAATACAATGGGTCTATGTGTGTTTGTGTGGTGAGTGAGGAGAGAGATACAGTGTGTCTGCACTCAGAACAGACAGGACTAGACGTCAGGTTAGCAGTAAACCATGTAACAGTGAATGTTCAGTGGAAGCTAAAGTTTGAGAGTCAGGGATGAGCAAGATTATAAATCAATCTTGCTCATCCCTGACTCTCATTGTTTAAAGTAGAGATAGTGAGTTAACTGCGTATGGGTCGATTTCTATACAGCAGCAGTGCAGCATTGTTGCTAAATTTATATAAAGGCAACACTGGACTTTGGTGAACCCCTGACATTTGCCATGGGGATATACACGTGTGGTTTTTAGTGAACTATTTCATCTATTGGATGGAAAGCCATACAATCTGGTTAAGACACCGTCAGGCCGATTTGTAAAGTCTAGTGATCGCCTTAATTTTTCTGTAATATCAACAATAGCGTGCAAAATTAACTTTTTGACTAACCGGCCAAGGGAGGTAGTTGCCTTTTTGGGTCATAGCTATATGTATCAAGACAATAAGGTGTTATGTTGAATACAAGTTAAAGAAAATGATTTTAATATATCGAACAACTTATCACTACAGCCTCAGCATTTGGAAAAGTTCCATCAGTGATGCAGTGTAAATGTCTAGGGCTTTTATTGTGAAAGATAAGAAAGAAAAGACTGAAGCTACTGTGGTGCTGCTGACAATATGGGAGGCAATGAGGAGTTTGCCATCTTCGTTAAACTGTGGGGCCTCTGTGTAATTTTATTACCTTTACACGTATGGGCACATGGCTAGCAAGCAGTAGATCGGTGGTGAGTGATAGTTTAGTGGATCAGCTGATGTCCCATAAAGTAAAAAAATTCCACAAAACTAAGAGCACTTAAGATGGTCACTTTTGCGGCATCTTTTAGAAATGTGTGTGACACAGACAGTTCAGGAGCAGCACAGCAGTGCCCCCCTACTGTAAATGAAACCAAAAGGCAATAGCGACTCTAGGCATGTATTTGAGACAAGCATTTACTCACCAGTGTGGGGGATAGCCTTCAAAAATTTACTTGCCAAATGGAAAATCGACCTGCATTTGGCCCTTAGCAGCTGTTATTTTGGGACCCTGACCACCATCAGATGAGAATTAAAAAAAAAAAAAAAAAAAAAAAAAATCAAAATACTCAATATGAAATTCAGACTAGCGTCAGCAGTACTTTGTTTAGCACTACATAGCTAATGTAGGCAGGCAGACACATTAAACATGAACACCGTAAATAATTCAACTGTACAACAACATTGGTGGAAGCATTAATAATTAGCTCAAAGCACTGCTGTGCACAAGCCTCACAAAAGCTGTTGGTGTGGCTGTAGACTCATATTCTCATTAAAAATCATGTGGTCATGCACCGCGAGCCTGCACCACCACCTGTGTCTGCCCACACAGGTAAAAGGGTTAAAAAAAAAAAAAAACAACCTCCACTCAGACCAGCTTGTATCATATCACAGTCTAAGCTTCTCTCAGTTTACAGCTTCCACAGACAGGTACTCGTTTAGCTCCCCACTGCACCAGCAGCCTTCATGACAGACAAAGTAAGAAAAAAAATCGACACGTGCAGCTGGAGTCTGAAGTAGCCGGCAAAACAGTCAGTCAGTAAAGTCTTCCAGACTAGCAGCTTATTTGATTGGACACTTCCTTTTCGGCTGCCAGATTCCCCTGCTGCTCTCGCCTCAAGGCAGAAACTCTTTCTGTTCTTTTTTCATGTTCTTTTTTTTTTTGCCTCTGTCCTCAGCCTGGTCTTCAGAGGAATAAGTGCTCTGTCAGTATTTTAGCTCTGCATTCGTCCCCCTGGTATGACGTAGAAACAGAGATATTGGATTCTTAATCCTATGTGACCCAGAAGTGATTGCTCTGTAGCTGCCTTAACATGAGATGCAGAGAGCACACGTAACTTTTAAGGTTAAGGATTGTATTCCAGTGTGAATCCAGTCTCTGATCGTAGATCCGTGGAAACTTTTTCTGAACATCCTACTTGCACTGAACACAAAAGCAATACAGCAGCCCTAAAAAAGACCATGATGCAAGCAGCCGGTGTCTGTGAAAATACTATTTTTCCATCTCTTCCTAACCGTTCCCAATTACTTAAATGAATTTAGTGCTGCACAGAGCCAGGAATATCAGATTTGGCTTTAAACAATTTATCCACAGTGCATTTGTCACAAGGTTCATCTAGAGTTTCATTTAGGAAAGCCTACATGATGTCTCTTTAATGATGATAAGAGACAAGCATAAAGCATCTCAAGGGAGCTTTTTCCACACCAAAGTGAAATATAGAAAAAAAAATGACTGACAAGTCTTGAAACTTTTTTTGAAGATTCATGCACTGCAGACGAGTTGTGTCCCAGAAAAGTTATGGAGTAACAAGGCATGTGACAAATGGAGAAGATGACAGCTTAGAACCTACAGCGAGAATTCTCTCTGTATCGACAGCACTTTTTTGAGAAAGAAATCTTTTAACACTCTTCCTCAACTTGTCATATCTTTCATGTTTTTCATCTTTGCTCTGAGAAATCTTATTGAGGGAACCTATTAAAATTAGCAGTGAAAGGAATCCATTATCTTTTGAATTCACAACCAGAGAGGCCAATTACAGTAGGAGCACACATTAGCCTGGGAGGACTTTGTGAACACCAGCCCCGAAGATTGCCATACTGATCAGAAGTGACTCACTGGAACGACAGTAGTTTACTTATCTCTCTTTCTTATCCTCAGCTATTAGCTGAATTCAAATAAACATCTTCTCAGCTCCGTGCAGTGCTCATTGACCGATCCCCTTCTGTCTTCTCCTGTCTAGAAATCCAGATGTGAAAAGATTGTGGCGAGTGATATTTTCCCCCCAATTTAGATAATGATAGAGAAGCTAAGAATAACTGTTTTGTGCTCTGAACCAATGATAATAAAGCAGTCTTTAATGCAGACAGGATAACTTTTCTTTTGGCGACCAGTAATGTTCCCATTAAATACCATCAATTATTAACAACAGGGACATGAGAAGATGTGGATATAAACTGAGACTGTGTCCTCTTAGATCCCTCCTACCTTGTCTCTCAGCTCTCCATACTTCTGAAGCTTTTTCAAAGCCCATTATGCCCAATTTCTTGCATCCTTCTCCTTTTCCCATCTCCTGATTGTCAGTGCATGAAATATACCACTGGTACTTATGATGTGGAAACTTACTGATGTCTACTACGACCACTTCAAACTGTTCTACCCGGTGTCTTGCATCATTATCCCGTCCCTGCTTGATTGAGGAGGCACTCATTGTCCCGCACAATGTACAATGAGAGCACAAACTTCTTGAGGTATTTTCTCTTTCCACAGAATATTACAGTTTCACTAAGATAAGCCAGTAATCCATTACACATGTTGTTGTAGTGCGAGCCAGAATGATAAGAAACAGAGCGCTCAGCTCAGTTAGCAAGGGAAATTACAGGCCAATGTCAGCCTGACCTGGCATTTAGATTTGCGTGTGCTGGAGCTGACAAGCAGCGATTGTATCCAGTGCTGATGTTGTCCACAGGCTCGGTGAGGCAGCTGGACATCATGCAAGCCCTTTCTTTTCAAGCCTGTGGTCTATTTTTTGTCAGACACACCACCATCTGTGAGCTGTAAAATGCACCGTTTTCATACTTGGAAGAGATGGTACATGATGTGTTACAGATTATGTGGTTACAGAGCAGCCTGAACAAAAATTTATACTGTGCCCTGATTCAAAACTGCTTTGGTCCATGTTTTATGATGCAATACCTAAAAATCTGAAGGCCCACCCATGGGCCCTCGTAAGGTTTTAACGGATGAATATGACATGTAAACAACTGCTGTATTTGCTGCTGTTTAAGTGGTTCATTGTTCAAAAGCTACACTTCTTGTGGTTTGATGTGGACCATTCCAAGAAACAACCACAACAGCAGGTTCAATCAACGCTTCTTTAAAATAAACAGTTAATACTCACCTATGAAGTATGAGTGTAATCTACAGATCAATATTATGCCAACAGATGGCAATGATCTAAATCCAACAAAATATTTAATCTAGACATATGATTACATCCATAGATATCCACAAACTGCAGTTACATCATTTCAAACGTTCATATTTCTCCACATATGGTCGATAATTCCTCCCGTTTTCATGTAAACTTGTCGACACCTCTGTATGAAATGGTGGCGAACTCCTGACCTTTTGATTTACACCTCACTTGACCCAATAGAAGCTTTCAATGCTGCTTCTAAGGGCCTGTGTTGAAGGAAGGTGCATCCCTCATACTTTCTGGTCTTAGCCAATAAATACCCAGAGACTGGCCCGATGGCATTGTAGTAAATGACACTCAGTAGCTCTACAGGTGTATAGGCTCCTTCTTTGAACCATAGACGCTGTTATAACCCTGCTAACCCTATTATAAATGTACATAAATGATAAACAAATTGCTCCTCCGTTGTCCAAAAGTTCATTCTCACTGCTGCAATGCGGAAATAAGGGACAGATTTGTGGAATATTTGCGCAGCGCTTTTCCGCATTTAAACCATACACACAGGCACGGTACGGACGCAGTGCGGGATTTCCCGTTGTGTTCCAAGTCTGCGCAGTGTGAACGGGTGTGGGCGAACATGGACAAGAGTAGCAGCAACAGCAGCAGCAGCTAGCTAGCTAGCAAGCTAATGTTTAACAAGCATCAACAAGCTCACCGCAGCCACCAAGCTGGACAACGGACTGCCAGACGTTGTCCTTTCATTCAATGTTCATAAAATCATCCCGTCTTTTATCAGAAAGGACGGGGTGCTGTGAAACGAGGTTTATCAACCTTTCTCCATTACTGTCCTGCCTGACTGGATTTTGGACTCTACCGGGTCTGCGTGACGTCACTAAAAACAAACAATTTCATTGGCCCAGCTGTGTAGTTTTAGGATTAAAACTTTAAAAAAATTTAGGTTAGGTGTAGCCTACCTTCATGCTCTGGCCCCATTGTTTTCCAGCTATTACCTTCCAGTTCTAGCCATCTGCAGCATCTTTTTGTCAAGAAATATTCAGGCAAGGATTAAAAATACTTATATTTCAGAGTGCTGAAACTTATATAACTCAATGACAGAATGATCCACGGTGATTCTGACTGTTGGGGAAAAACTTAAGTGTCACCTTTGAAATGAGACTATGCATGTATGTACGTACATGTACTAAAAAGCTTTCAATTTACTGAAGGTGTGCCTTGGAATGGCGTTTTAGGTGAATTTAGGTGAATTTTACAGGGCCTTGTTAACATATTTTCCAGGAAGAGTTTTTGGTCCTGTTTGTTTGCCTGTTTCTTTGTTTATTCGTAAAAAAGGAAGACTTTGGTCAACACGGAACTTGAAGGGAGCCGAGATTCTCTGACAACAGTCGGATCTTGTGAAATGTAGCAGCTCTGTCACTTCTTTCTTTCCTTGTTTTACGCCTCCAGCATAAAAACTCTGAGAATCTCTTCATAGTTTCTGTCAGACACCTTGTTCTCCTTCTCTTATCTCACACAATCTCCTTTGTAACCCCCACCTCCCTCTTTTATTTCACTATTACTCGCTTTCCACTACCTTTGTCCCTATCCTCATCTCACTCCCTTTTCTACCCCCCCCCAAACATCTTATTCTATTATGTTCTGATGTGCGATGTGACCTTTAAGAGAGCAGAGCTGACAGGCTCTGTGCTTTGATCTCTGGTAGATATTTTATCTCAGCATCCATTTTGGCACCGTGGAGATGACACAGTGTTCAACAGATGCAGCCCAGATGTCAAAGGGCTCACAGGGGACCACGGCTGCAGTGTCCACTAGAGACGCCTCTTTACAACTTGCTCTCTGTTGCTCGTTGCTTTTACCTCAGAGCTTTTCACCCGTTCAGAGAGTTTAACGTAAGCCAGAAAAAATACTTATCACTTCCATCATTTCCGACAAAGATCCAAGAGAAATGTCAGCTTAAAAACACACTGAAGGCAATATTTCACGGCAAAAGATTTGCTGTAAGCAAAAGTGTTTTTATAACCCAGAGGTAAAAAATAATATATATGTTTCAAACAGTGCAGCTCAACGTCTACTGGTCAGAGTTTTTGTGACCCATAAAAAGTGCTTTTATATATCAGGAGATTGGGATTGGATATGGAGTACTCTTGGAACTTTACAATGTGTAGGATGGGCTGTCGTAAACTTGTGATCATGTAACTTGGCAACAGTCTTATAACATCAGGTGGTGAGAGATAAAAGCGTGTCAGGTTTGAAAAGTAATGAAACCGATTCCTGAGGCCAGAGCCTCGGACTGGACAGCTTTATAACATCACACAAAAGAGTAAAATATGAGCTCGTGACTAAAGTAAAACATATATTATTATTTGAGGGGAGGAATATGAGAGTCTAAGCTCTAAGCTTGGTTTTCTACATGGATGTTTTGCTGGTTATCTATGAGGGCTGTCCAATACTGGGAAAAATGACACTGGTGAAATATTCTGTACTTTTTTTCAAACTGCAATATATATTACAGAAAAATAATATGCATTGGAGACAACTTTAAAAGCTCTGTGGGGGAAAAAATATTCTAGAATTATTGGCGTGATTTTGTTGGGAGGGCATCTGCATAGTCTGAGGCCTGAAACTGCGCTACTTAGGGCAACAAAAAAGTTTATCTTGGGTGCGTCGGTACAGTGGACAACCAAGAAACGACGCAGAGGAGATACCCACACACCAATGCAACTGGGCTGGACAGACAAAGTTTATCGTGCAAAAGGCACTTTGAGCACCCCTCCTTTTGTGCACCAATGTCCTGGATAAGTTGACATTTTCCTCTGTGAACCTTTTTGTGGCTGTCCAGCCCAGTTGTGTCGATATGAGGGTATCTCATCCGCCCATTTAGGGCATCTGTATAGAGACTAAAAATAAATTCCCTTTTTATTTCGGTGACCAGGTTCGTCTGGCACTTTTGTGGCACTCTTGGGTATGAGGTGGAGCCAGAAGAATACATTATCAAACATTAGAGTTGGCGTGTTAGATCTTGCGACAGTCACGGCCAATCGGCAATCGCATTCACTACTTTCATCTCCTTAAAACAAAGAGCTCTCCTCTCCTCAACAGGGAATCATGGGGAGTTTTTCGTCAAAGGAAATCTCTTGTTCTCGAGGACATGCACATGATACACTGCATGAAAATAGACACTGTATACATACAGTATAGACGTCCGGTTTCTGAGAGGGGTAGACATTTTCCTTTTATAATGAATGACTCCCTGGTTTTATAAAAAGTCTGAGCTATAAGCTGAAATTAATGCTGACATTTTGTCACTTCTCTCAGAAATTACACTGTGGATTAGAAAGATTGGCAGGTTGATCTAGTTTACTTAGTGCCAAAAAAAATAAGATAAAATAAAGAGAATTGCACTCTGTATGGGTATTATTATACTGAACTTGAAGCAGCTGTCATAAGGTGTTATGCCATGGCATTACCACATTCCCAAGCCATTATGGTCACTGACAGCCCCATGATGTTCAAAGGATTTTATAACCTTTCATGCAGAATGGGTAAAATGATCAAAAGCAGTTCTGATACTTGACCTTTTTAACATAATATCATGCTTGTAATGCCTAATGAGGCCGGACAGGAATCAAACAAAGAGGCGCAGATGAGAGCATTGCAGCTATAATTGGAGAGGTTACACTGATCGTTGTGAACTACGACTCTCCGTGGGAGCCACAGAGCCAAACGGAGAGCTGTCGAAACAACCGACAGAAGCTCGAGAGAATCTAAGGATCCATTTTAGACCACCAAAAATGTTTTAGCTAAAAGTCAACATGTGGTTTTGCTCATATTTTGACATTTTTTGCATCACCAACCATCTTTGCACTTCACAGACTTAAATATATTGTGTTTACTTTGATGCAAATAGTTGCAAAAATACTGACTTTTTCATTTACTGCAGCCAAAAACGAGATGAATGCTCTGAAACACTTTTCAAATGTTGCTGTTTCCGGTTTGCACAAGATTCTGTGTGAGGCCCATTCTGTGCTGCGTCATGTTCACAACTTATCTCCACAAAAGCTGGCTGATGTGTCCGTGTTTCACACATTGACATAAGCACACAGATGCATAAACAGCTGCGCGCACAAAACACAGACATAAACGAGAACACACACACAACATAGCCCGAAGCAGCCGAATTACAAGATTACATAAATATTCATCTGCACAATGGGATTATCCAGTCGAGTGTACACACATGAAGACACAGACACAATTGCACTGATACTGATAATCACGTGCACATATCCACGCACATGGGCAGACTCACAAAAACCAACATGCAGAAAAGTGGGAGTGGGGAAATTTAGTCCTCTGT
Source organism: Epinephelus cyanopodus (assembly GCA_026686955.1). Lineage (NCBI taxonomy): Eukaryota > Metazoa > Chordata > Actinopteri > Perciformes > Serranidae > Epinephelus > Epinephelus cyanopodus. The sequence continues at coordinate 27,657,408 of CM048918.1, forward strand.
GTTGAGTGCAAACAGCATATACAACTTTAGGATGACATAAGGGCAACAGAGCTCTGTTAACATTAAAAGTAACAATGCACATACAGATACATGACTTTAACATGTATCTTCCACCTTCTAACACACATGCAACAAAGCTCTGATGCAGGTACAAAAGGAAATCCTCAAAACCAGCTCCTGCACAACTCACATGCACCATCAACAGGTGGCTGAACAACCAATAACCTACATTGCCAATATTCAGAGGCCTGCAGTTTGTATGTGGACAACCTACCAGAATATAATCCAATAACATTCATAAAATCAAAAGCAAGCACACTGCGCATTGTTTAATCCACGGCGGGCCATTTAACCATCAAGGAAGACTCCAACAAACACAGACAGACAGACAGGTAGGCCTACAGAGAGACAGACAGGCCTATAGCGACAGTAAAGTTAACTTAAATACCTTAATTGACGTCCTCTTCCATTCCTCTGTCCGCGGAACATAAAGTGGTCCATATCCATAATATCCACTGCAGTCCATCTCTGCTGGTCTTCACAGGAGCTCATTAGCAACACCGGCAAACGAGCCAAGTCTCCTGCTTGTTTTATTTAAACAAATGTTGTTGTTAATTTAATTGTTGTTTGTTTGTTGCGAGTTGTTCATCACAGTCTTCTTCAGAGTTTCTCCTCCCAGACACAAGTCGCCTCCTGCAGCTGCATGGCGCATGTAGCAAACTGTTCCATACTTAATTGGATGTGAGGCTCACCTGTGTCGTGAGCGCAGGGTGCAACGCCATGTCTGACCACACTGACTAAGACATATAAGTCGGTGCAGCCCAGGGGAGGCGCTGTTTCACTCGTTAATAAATAAATAAATAAATAAAATAAAACTCTGGGGAACTGAGTGATATTTGACAACAAAATAAGTAAAATAAGCTTTTGTTTGTGACAGAACTTTATTACTTTTTAAAAAGAATTAAATATTTTGTACAGTAATGGAAGCCCTGGTCTCTCTGGACCTGAAGGCAGTATCAGTAGTAAGTGAAATAAATAAGTTCCTGCAACATTTTCTGTAAATAAATAAAAATAAAGAAATACAATAGACTCAGACCTTTATGCAGAAAATATTATAAACTGTTAGTGACACTCTGATAATGTGTTGAGAAAGTTAGTTGTAGGCTTTATTTAACACTGAAGTACCTAAATTGACCTTTGAAATAATGTGCTTTCCCAAATATTTCCTCTTATACATAGTCCAGATGGGCATGTCTTTGAATGAAAAAAAAATCCCAAATCCAAACATGAAGGCAACAGAGGACTTTTATTCTGACAAAATGAAATAGATTTATTCTAATAAGTTGATGCAGGAAAGGCACAAATTGGTGCATAAAATTTCAACAGAATGCAGGAAATCACATGTTTGATGATCAAAATTTAATAGCAAAGGATGCCAAAATCCCCTGTTTCATATGTGGCCCTCCCCCCAGTGTTGACAACACTACTCCCATATTATCTCACTGGATCTAAATGAACCTTTGCTGTTGATTTAATAGCATTACTGGCACTATAGGCTAAAAACAAAGTTATGATGGAAACAAAAGAGACAATTTTGAGCTTTGAATTAGTTAAGTTAAGTTTACACACACAGACACACATAAAGACATGGTTTACAGCACTGCTATAATGATGATGAAACAACAGTAGCACTGCTGAAATCTGCTGAGAAATGTTTGGCTTAAAGAAATTTATGTTATTAATGTGGCCATATGCATGTCGAGGGGTTTGTGTAGCCGCTGCACAACTGCATTCACACTGAGTTTATTTGTGAACGGCAGTGTGTGCTCGAAGTATTTGTCTATTGAAGTGTGTCTAAGGTTTTGTTTTTTTTAGTGTGTGTGTCTTTGTGTATGGTCAAGGGATCCATTTGTTGTTTTGCGTCAACCTTAACTCAGCCCAGTGATTAATAAAACATGCACACTAGGTAGGGGTGGGTGTTCCTGTGTGTGAATGTGTGTGTCAGGAGAGAGGGACCGCAGCAGAACATGGTGGCTGGAAATCTAGGTCATCAGCAAAAGAGAGAAAGAGAGGTACATTACAAAGACAGCAGGAGAGAGAAGAGTGAAATAACAAAGACAGAGGTAATCAGACTACAGTGAATAGGCAGCGAGGTTCTGAGCAATAACGTCTTTGAGAAGATGTCTCAAGAGAAAGAAAATGTGTGGGTGACAAAGTCACTTGCTTGCTCACTTGCTCTGGGCAGATGTGGAGACTATATTTACAACCTCTGTCACTGCACTTACAGTCTCTGGTATCATCTATTGAAATCATATTCATCTGAATCAGCTGCTGCAAAGATAGAATATCAGTATTGTGTAAACCTAATATGAAGTTGATGTAGTAGACAGCAGCGAATAGATGTTTTTACAGCAGACATTTTGAATTGACACAACAACAGCAATGGCTCTTTTTTCATCGTCCACAATACAACAACGTCTGGACCCTGACACCAGAGCAGCTAAATGGAATCCAGCCATCGTTAAAGGTATACTATGCAGGAATTGAAGGTTGTGGTTCATAAACAGTCTCGCCAGTGAGAGCGAGCGAGCAAACCACAGATAACTCTCATTTTGGAACGAGTTTTATCTCTTTGGTGTTTTGCCTCCCTATTTTTGCATTTTGTCTGTGCTGTCTGTGATTTTTGTAGCTTCCTCTTGGATGCATGCTGCTTAGTCTGGCACATGGTCTTTTTTTTTTATATATAAAATCCCAATCTCACTGGCACGTTGTCCAAAACACAGCAAAATAACAAGAAAATCATAAAATACAAGCAGAGGGCAGAGTCTCTACAGATAAATACAACACTACACACATTGAATACCTTTGTATGAGTCAATATGTTGTTGGTTAGGAAAATCCTGCATAGTGTACATTTAAGTTTATTATTTGCACCCGTACTTTTCTTACTGACATGTCAAAATGTCTTCTGTGAAACTGGTCCATTATTTACCGCATCTAAATTTCAGGTTAGGTTTAGAACAGTCGCAATCTTACAGGAAGTGAACACCAGTCTCCTGGGTGAAAGTCTGTGGTTGGTGGACCCATCCACTATCCCTCCTGCCGGCCTTAAGTTGTTTTTCCTGTTGTGTTGTGTTTCCCTTTGATGCTTCTGATGTGATGATTCACAGTAATATCTTAAAATACAATGGTGTATATGGACATGTCATATGTACATTTTGAGTTGTCCGTCTAACAATGCTTATAAAATGAATTTAAAACTTGTAACTGTAAATATATGGTGGCAATATTACAGTCATTCTTCAGTTTCAGTTTTAACTCATTACAATTGGCTGTGCCTCAACTACCCAAGACCCTCAAAATAACATGGCTGAAATTTAAAATAAAGTGGTGTTCCATGGAGAACATTATTTTTACGCCTCTGTTGTAAAATATTGTTCTCTTTTTGTGATTTATTTTTATCCTTGTGACTGCATTTTTATTCATTTATTCTCACGCAAGGCTGCCGTGCAGAAGAAACTCCAGCCTCAGTGGGATCCTCTTGTTAAAATAAGAATACTTAAAAAAAAGGAGAAAAGAAGAGAGAGGAGAAAAAAAACATGTATTGCCTCTATAATGCACACGGTAAATGTCTTCTATGGGATTCCTGCTGCAGATTGGTTTAATTGGCTGTCCAGATCTTGGCACTCCTTTAAATATCACAGGATTCGCAGACACACAGCCAAACACACAAACACACACATATAACCCTGACCCTGAAATCTGCGAATCAGCAGAGGAGCTTCATTAGAGCTATCATGAAGAGTAATCACACCCTGCATTGGTGCATGTTGCGTGTGAGCCCCGGGGGGTCCATTAAGCCGGCGGTAGTGTTGCTATGTGTATGGAAGAAGTCGTCATGAGCTTGTTGAGTCGGAACTCACACTGCAGAGCTTTAACATACGCGCAAACACACGCACAGCTTCATCAGCAGTTCACACAAGAGTTGCTTAGAACAATAATATGATCACAGAAATGTACACACACACGTGAAGAGGATGCAACAACAGAATGTGCAAATTTAATAATGCGTTAACTGGATGGCATATTTCTATAGCTCAGCTTCTGTGTTTATGTGCCTACAAGGAATCATATTCTTCACTCAGTAACCTGGCTTTGAGTCAGTGTGTGTGATGTCTCTTATAATATATTCAGCAAGCTAGGCATTAGACTGACTTTAATGCTGTTTTGGCCGTCCAAGCAAAGACTCACACAGCCTCCTGGGTACGTTTTGATGTCAACAAAAAAACACAGCTGTGAGCAATACTTAATATTACTACTGGGATCATCATTTCTTCCTCTTATTAGCAGCAACCTGTTAATGCTCATTTACGCAGAGAGGAGGAAGCTGGCAGCTGCACCTTTTCATACTTCTGTGCTGCTGGACCTTTATGTGTGGGTGTGACACTGCAGGTGCACTGAGTTTATTGGTTTATTCACAACAGCAGTGATGAGTTGCAGGGTATGTTTGTTTGTTTGTTTTGGATAAGTTAACTGTGTAGATTATTCTCTTTGCTTTGGCGGCTATCTAAATTGCATCACCCAGGCGTAAAATAGACTGATAACACTGATAGCTGGTTAACTGAACTCTTCGGGGATCTAACCAGTGTAGAGTGATCCAAAATAGCCAGAATCTGTATGCAATGCTAATAAAAGTGTCAGATTTGCTCCAATATCTCTCAGCCCAGAGTGTGGTGTAACTAATTTATTTGTGTTCATTTTCTCGAAATGAGACCAGTGTGATCTCTTGATGACCCACGATGCTCACTCCAGCGCTGGCCTTTCAATAAGTAATTACTGTAAGATATTCACAGGCATATGGACTTTCATGTTGCACACTCAGCTCAAAGTTGTAATTTTTTTTTACCAGTTTCGTTTTATTTTTAAAGCTTTCTTAAAAACATATGATGCAGGATTTTTCCCAAGAAACCATTTTAAAGCCTTATACAAAAATAAATTATATTAAATTAAACAAAACATAATAAAATACAATTAAATTAAACAAAACATAATAAAATTAAATTAATCCTCATTTATGACCCACTAGCCTGTAGTATTTTTTTTTTTTTTTTTTTTTTTTTGTTTTGCTATGTTCAAGATGTCCCTCGGCAGGGTGTGCTTTCTAAAATCGCGGATGCATTGCCAAAAAACACAAATATAGCAAAAAAGTGAATTGAATGTGTGAATCTGTATATTGAATAATGTGTTGTAAAGAGTTTCCTAGCTGCAGGAGCTTCTTAAATTTTGCCCATCCCATTAATATCAATGAGGGGAACTGATGAGCTGACAACAGAGTTTTTTTTATCTAAATAAATTAAAAAATAAAAGATCTGTTGTGTCATTTCAGGTTTGCTTGTGATAAAGGGGTAAACTGTCACATATTGTGTCTAACTTTATATTTTCACAATGTTCTCCCCCTATAGCCCATTATGTCCAATGTGATGTTTTCTCTGTTGACAATCCCATTACCTGAGACAGTTGCCAAATGTCTTCAGTTTGCTGCATGGGTAGCATTCCCTAAAATGATTTTCACCACATATTACTTTCCATTTTCATTTCCAAAAATGTACACACTGGACTCTGAGACACATAGGCTGCACTGAATGTTCTCACAACAGAGATCCTATGCAACCCTACAAGTGTAGGTGGATGAACACTCACCTCAAGTGTGAAGACAATGGCCTAAAAATATCAAAGAACATCAGAAGTCAAACATCAATGCTCAATGGATTACCCTCGTGTTACCTGACTCTGCAGGTGCTTTGTTCAACAACAGATATACAAGCCCAGAGGTCTTGTTAGAAAGCTGTGAAGGTGGTTCTTTAAAAATGTACTTCTCAGTATCTAAAAGGCCAATTATGTATTACTTCCCGATACCATTTTTATGCATTTTCAGGACACCTACTGGTGCAAGAGGAAAGAAAACCTTTTTTTCTGCAGGAATGTGAAAACAGTGAACTATTACTGTGGGTAAACTGAAACTGTTAATAACTCAAAAACTCAGAAAAAAGTGCTTTACGAATAAATAAAAAGCCCGGTTTCCACTGAGCAGTACAGTACGTTGTGGATGGTACCAATGGAACCGTTCTGTACCGTCCCCATGTTTGGTCCCCCCTCTGTTGGGGTACCTAACACACAGATCTGATACTAAAAGGTGGAGCTGTGAAGGTACCATACCAAAAGTGTTGGGTGGAGATGGGGCTAAACAAAACATTATAAACTATGTTATTACACTACAGGCATTGGGCTGACTGTGTCTATCCATTACAGCAAAAGCATCAGGTTCAAACATGACACACTTGCAAAAATCCACATACCAATGTGATATAAGACCTAAATTGATTTAAAAGCAACAGTACAAATGAGTGTGCCAAAAATGATGAATTTAGTGGCTGCAGACTGGAGTGTTGAATGGATTATTCAATAAAAGAGAGAAGCAACAAAGAGCCAGGAACACCAGGGAGGATGGGAAGATTTGTTTCCAAGTCAGAGGTCAGTCTTGAAGATCAATCAATCAATCAATCAATCAATCAATCAATTTTACTTATAAAGCCCAATATCACAAATCACAATTTGCCTCACAGGGCTTTACAGCATACAACATCCCTCTGTCCTTTGGACCCTCACAGCAGATAAGGAAAAACTCCCCAAGATATATGATATGATTTTGATTTCTCAATTAACTGTCAAACAGGAAACAAAAGGAATTAAAGACATGAAAGACACGTAATCGGCAGAGATTGGTTCTATAGGGTTGTCGCTGGCTGACACAGACTGTACTGTAGATATCGATGAAAGAGGTGAGAAATAATAATGTATCATAAATGCTACAACAACTGGATCTGGAGCAGGCAGCGAGATGACGACCAGATGTCATGAAGCATATTCACCATATGGTCGACTGGATCTGCGGAAAATTACACACTCAGTCAGTTATAATTACAAAGGCACACAGTGTAAGTTACTAATAAATACATCAGACTGCGGGCCTCTTATATTTTTATGATGTGAGATTGATCAAAGTAAGAGCTATTACCCTTCATGGTTGTATGTGTATCCATCAAAAAAAATAAAAGCAGGATGTTTAATGTTTCAAACAGCTGACAGGCTGTGCAAAAACAACTCAAAATCAAGACACAGTCCTTTTTACAGTCAGTGAATGGCATCTCTCAGCATCTTCACAGAACCAAATACATTTCGCTTTCTCTTTGATTGTCTACTTCAACTTTTCAGTCACCATTTTACTGCTCCGCACCCTAAGGGCTATAAGCGCAGAGAACAGTATGAAGGAGAGGCAAAACTACAGAAAAAAAAAAGAGATTGAGGCAGACATAAAGTGTGTCTGTGTGACAATGGGAAAAACAACAAGGAGATGAGATGGCAGCAGATGAATCAGTTCATCCTGTAGTTTTCCTTATGTAGAGGTTCACGTCCCAGTTCTGCATTGAAACATTTTATTGATCTGAGACTTCTTTCCCTCAAGAGAGACAACAAGAGAGGAAAAACAAAGTGTGTTTACATGCACTTAAAAGATTAGCCTACACAGTCACAAGAAAAATATATTTCCCAGAGCCCATAGTGGAATTTACATATGCTGCGAAGACGTCTGCTCTCCCCAGCAGAGTATAGTAACCAGGTTATTCCAGAGCATGTCCTACACATTCTCCAATAGCCTGTGTTAACCTTATTTCTCCCAGTAACCTGGTTTTTCTGTGTGCATTCAAGCACAGTGATAGATTAAAGAGGTTGACCTGAAACTTTGTGACAAAATAAATTTAGAAGATGCGTGTCCTCCTCTGGCAGAAGCAGCACAGAACTATCTTTTTAGAAAAAATGTCTTCCTGTGAGGCTTTTCAGCAGCGCACCTCTTGGGCTCTGCTGGTTTTGTGCATGAGCGAGCAGGAGTGGAGGAGAGAGCAAGAGAGAAAGACAAGGTGAAGCTGGTCAATAAGTGTGCCTGTGTGTGTGTGTGTGTGTGTGTGTGTGTGTGTGTGTGTGTGTGTGTTTCGCTGAAAGAGATGGAAGGGAGGAGAGAAATAATTGTTGAATTGTTTTTTTTATAGAGCTTCCCCCTTGAAGATTTAGATGCAGATTCATTAATCTAAAAGCAAGATGCCCTCTCAGGATTTTCCAAGGGAAACAATACAGCCTTGAGAAGAGAGCAGCCACACTTGACTTTTTCCTTTCCTTCTTTACTATCATTTTCTACCCATTTCTTCTTTTCTTGCTTTTTGTATCTCTCCCTCCCTGTTTCTCTCTCTCAGACTGCTCCTCCCTGCAGTAAAACACTGACTGCGAACACTTGACAGGAAATAGGGTGCATAAAAAAAACAGTGATTTCAATTATTTTGACAAGTTCAAGTTGGGGTTTATGGAGCTACTCTGTGTGAGGTAATTGAAATTCTATCTTTAAAATTTAAATATTTAATATTTGACAATGTATTACATGTTGTTGTAACTGATGTTATGAAAGCTGGTGTCTACAAGTCATTAGCTGTATAAAAGAAGTGGATGTAGCCGCCCTGATGTTACCCATTGGTTTCTGGACTTTCATTTTCATGCCTCAAGTTTGGCATTTTGGCCGACGCCATTTTGGTTTTTGGAGCATAAGGTGACCATATAAGGACTAGAAGGTGGAGCTGTGGAGGAGGGAGGGGTGGTGGATCAGACTAACCCCCAAAGTCCACCAGATGCATGTTGGTTGTGTCTGCACTCCAGAACAGCAGCGGAGCCGATAGGATTAAATTCTTGTCAATGTGTGTGTTGCCACCGGCTGCGGCTGTGCTGCGTTGCGGCTCCGTCTCAGCTGCAGCGCTCCGGAGCCCTCCGCAACAGATACGCAGGACTTTTATTTTGTGCCAGATGCCATAGCACAGCGCAGCACAGAGCAGATCGTGCAGGGCAGGAAGTCATGCACAGAAATAAAATAAAACATCCGGTTAATTTTCAAAATAAAATACACAGTGTTCACAGCGGATCACATTTCCCTGCACTACACATTGAAAACTACATAATGGGCAGAGCCAGGCCTGAAGTCAACAGGTCAGAGGTTTTCAGATGGCATTTCACCCCGTTGACACCGTGGACGAGGAGCTGTTAATCATGGAGGTGCACTGAGATGTCTTCCAGTGGAGCTGCACCGCTCCGCACAGTAAACGCAGCCGGTGGGTGTTGATGGACGGCGGAGCACGCAGCGGATAACCAGCGCTGCCGTCCCGCAACGGACATGCATCTAGTGGAATTCCGGCGTAAGGAACTGAGGGC